>CM046887.1:16281695-16446863 GCA_025688845.1 Cucumis hystrix
ATCACATTTAATTAACAATTAAAAAACAGTCTCTTTCATTGAAATGTGAGATAAAATCAGAACTTTCCATTTAATTTTTTGTTCTTTAAATATATAGTTCAAAATCAAGGGTGGGTATAATTTTAAAAAATGAAATTGTAAAAAAAATTATAGTAAATAACAAAAACGTTGAAAATATTTATAAAAATATAATTTCTGATTTTATAAAAGTTGAAATTTTTGCTCATTTTGCTATATTTAAAAATGTACATCTTAACAAAAATATCAATATAAATCTAAATAAATAGGTTAAAGCATATAATTTTTTATAAAAAAAAATCAATAAAAGTTATTTTGAATTAAAAAACTGCTGTATATATTTTGTTGTATTTAAAATTATTTTAGTTTATTTAGAAAAATATTCTTTTTTCTAATGCTATTGTACATGAGATAAACTTTTTTTTTGTTAGAAAAAAAAAAGGAATAATGACTTTAGATTTAATTGAATTTATTGCTTTGGGTAAGAAGTGTTTTTTAGATTGGGTTGAAAGTCTAGATTATTTATTGAGTAGTAATGATGATGAAAATCTCAATTAATTACTGCCATCATTTAAACTCTTTTAGTGGACATAAAATGTGTATAGTTTTCAACCAATAATCCTTAAGCCTTTCTAGACATGCCTACAGATATTATATTATTGGCCACCAAATTACAAAAAATAATTTTTCTTTCACTTCCCCCAAATTTTCATGAGGGAATGATGAAATAAATCATGAAGTTATGATTTTAATATTTATATTCTTGTTTGAAAAATTGTTTCGTATTGGATTGCCTTCATTATTTTAGATTTCTTGATTACTTATACAATTACCAAAAATTTCCTAACCACTAGGGTTGAAAATTTTTAATGGATGAAAAATAGAAGTCCGTGTTCTCAAGCGATGAATTTTTTTTCAAAAGATTGTAATTAGGTTTAAAAGGTTGATGTCGATCAAAATATTGTAAAGAATGTTGATGTTAATGATGGATATCTATAAAATGTCATTTTATAAAGTAAATATGTTTATTATTTATATTATATTTACATTTTTTTAATTCGCATTTTTTACAATATAATTGATAATATCGATTCACCTATTATGTCGATGTTAAATCAATGAAAACGTGAAAATATTGATGAAAAGTTAATGTGATGATCGTAATGAATAAGATTTTATTTGGTCAACTTTGTTCGTGAATTCAACTGTTAATTTGAAATTGTATTTGTATAATTAAATGTGAAAGGTTTAAATTCATGAGGAATATTAGTTAATCAACTTTGTTGAAATATAAAGTTGCACTAACATTGGTAAAAGAATTCAATAAAGAATAATGTGAAATCAATTGGGCATGGAACCAGATGAATATTTTAACCCATTGAATTCTACATGAGTTTAATTAAGATGAATTTTTAAAAATAGTAGATTTTACAAAATATTTACAATCTGTAACAAATTTTATTTATTGATAGTCATTGATATGCTATAGCGATAGAAGACTATTAGTGATAGAATCCAAAATTTTGCTATAGCTTGTAAATATTTTAATTTATTTTGCTATTTTTTAAAATGTAACTTTAATTAATTTATTTATTGGAACATTTTTTAAAATAAACAAATATTGAAACTATTTATAAAATATATATTAAAATCTATCGAACTCTCGATAGTCCATTTAAGTTTTTTACTATATTTTGTAAATTGTTGCTTTTTTTTCTTCCCATCCATAATAATTTTTTGTATAATTTATATCTATATCTATGTGTATACTATATTAATTAAAAGAGGGGGAAATAGGAAAATGTTTTTATTCCTTACATTTTTTTGTAAATGACTACTTTGTTCTTCCATCTTTAGGGCACAACTTTTCAATTGGTGTTTGTTGAGAAATGTTTTAAGCGCCGTAGAGGATGCAGCCTTATATCGATGGAATACAACTCATTGGATACAAGTGATTACTTCATTAAGTCATTCATTCTTTGGACAAAACTCTTTCAAGTTTAAGTGTGTTAATTATGTTTTTGTGTATGTGGTTATACATCAAATGAATATACTGGATCCAAAATATTTGCATCCGTATTAGTTTAGAAGTTTTTTCTTTTCATAAAAAGAGATTTCGTTATAACATATATATTTATAAAGTACATGTAGTAGAAACTATTTCAATAAACATGATTTACAATTAAACCAAAAAAAATAAAATTATAAATTATAGAATTCTTGAAGTATGTTTAAATGTGGCTATGCCCCTCAAATTGTTTAACCTTTTTTTCTTTAAAATTTTGATCCATAATCTTTTTAAATCGTTAATTTTGGTGTCTTTTATTAATTTCATAACTAGATCAATGTTTAATTATTTAGAAAAAGAAAAACAAAATGGAACTTATATAAGAGAAACAATTTTTTTCGTTACCCAATAACCAAACTTATATATGAGTCCTCAACATTTTTTTCGGTATCAATATTTTGAACGTAATCTAAATATCTATGATGTGTGTTTAGAAAAATCTAGGAATGGAAGAAGACACAAGGAGAAATATTCAAAGATTTTTCAACAATAGAATAGTGAATATTGATGTAAAGATAAAAGGTAGAAGAAGAAAAAAGGCCCTACAAATAATTTAATAGGGTTTATAAAATGTTCCCTAAGAAGAAACAAAAATTGGTAAACAAGATGAGTGAGGCATTTGTTTGGATTGGAGGTTAGGGTACACTCAAGTAATCCTTATTTGTACAATTCCCACTTTTTCCCTCATACCATTGTCTCACCCAATTTTTGTTCAATCAAATTTATTAAACCTTTCCTCTATTTGTCCTTTTCATTTGGGGCTTTGTTTTAATTATTTGGGCCCTTCATCAAAATTTTGCTTTGAACATCAATTAACAAAAACAATAATGTTTATGGAGCAACTTTTTTTTTTTTTTTTTTTTATATAAAATAGAGCAAAATATTTAACTTTATCAATGATAGACACGGATAGAATTCAAATTTTATAAATATTTTTATCAATTTTCTATTGGAAAATTTTCATAAATATAATAAAATACCAAATTATTTACGGCTCGTGGAACAAAATAAAAAAATACCAAGAAGCCGACCATTTTTTTTAAAAAAATTTCAGGTTTACCCTTCCTTTCCTTTTGTTTCCATCCTATTTTTCTGCAAATTTTCTTTTATATTTTTTTCAAACTATTATTTGATTGTTAAGACCGTGTACTAAATATAAAAGATTGATCTCCAACAAAAAAATAGTTGTATATTGATACACGTTTAGATTTGACAAAAAATCGTTAAAAAGAAATCTAAACAATCGTGTACAAAAAAATCTAGCAAAAAATGTGAAAAAAATATCGTTTAGATTTGACTATTCTTCGCTACAAAATCATTTAGATTTGGGTTCAAATCAAATCTAAACGATCTTGTACAGAAAAATAGTCAAATCTAAACCAAATATATTACGCGTGTGAGTGGCCCAATATATTAATTGCGTGTTTGACTAGAGTATTTTTTTGTATTTTTTATTATAGGCATATGAGCTTTTTTTCGTTTTTGAAATTGTAGTTTTATATAATGTAAATATTTTGACACTTTTGTTATATTTTTTAAAAAGTTTATTTTTCTAAAACTTATTGTTTTCTTTTTCTTCTGATTTTTCGAATTGTTTAATTAGTTGCTATTTGAAAACATGAAGTAAGATATTTTGAGTTACAAAATTGGTCGGGTGTGATTATTTTCTTTTAACATAAATATATGTTATTATGGTTTATTGTGATATTTGTATTTTTCAATTTTTGTCAACTTTGTTTATACATTTTTAAAAATACATTTTTCTTTAGACTTTTTATAAATGATTTTTTTACCTACTTTCTTATTTCACAATTTTACACAACTCTAATCTAATATCCACTACTACAAAATCACTCTCTTGACGTTTTTAAACTATCAAGAATTATTATATCTGACGATTTTAAAACTGTCATTAAAGCCATCATAAAAAAAGTTGAAGTTCTTGACAGTTGATAAAAATATCAAGAATAGTGAACGTTGACCTTTTATAAACGTCAAGTATTCAAATTTTCATGATAATTAAAAACCGTCAAATTTAAAACGTTTGATATCAAGCCTTAATTATGATAATTAAATTTAAAACGTTTGTTCATACACAATTGAATTAAGGTCCAACTCGATTTAAATGACTTAATTATATATAAACAAATTGTTGTGAATTATTCAAAAACAAAATAATTTTATAATTTATTTATTGGTTTTTTTCTCATAGGAATTTTGTTTTGGGGAATTATCAACTAAGTGGATAGATTTGTTCTAGAAGGTGTATTAGAATAATTAAAATTCATTATTCTCTATTAACAACTTATCAAAGGTCTTTTAAAATCAAATTGATTTGTTCTCTACTAGGTATTAAATTGAATTATATTCTTCAATTCAATCATTGAAAAGATATTTTTTAAAAAGAAAAAAAAAGGGACAAGTTGATACCTATAGTTTTAGCCTTTCTAAATAAAAGAATAATCATAATAACAATAATGAAGTGTTATCGTATCAAATTAGATAATACACTATAATTAAATTATTAATTGACTTAAAAATTAAGTTAATAAAAAGATTAAATTTAATATCATATCAATACTCTAACTCAAAATCAAACCACTGAAAATAGAAGTAAACCTCCAACCTCTAGGTTGGACATCTTAAGGCTTAAAAATCTTATAAATTATGGCAAATGAAGTTCTAAAATTTTAAATGTATACATTAACATTGAAACTTTGGTGTATATATATAATATAACGATACAAAGTATTAACATATGTTTTATTAATTTAACAAGTCGATGAATGCGAATTTACGTCGAGTATGTATATTTTCCCCTCCAATTAACTTTTTTCTTTTACAAAATTTTGATATCAAATCATGTTGTGTAAGTTTTAGTTTAGTTTCAACCTTTTTCTAGTGTAAAGAAAATAAAAGAAGAAAAAGAAACTCTCACACACCATTGATTTGTTTGTGATTCAAAATTTTATAATTAGAAAAAATACTTTATAGGCATCACCATCATCATTTTAAATTACAAACAGTACTTCCAACCATTCTTTGCTACTATAAATCTTTAAAATAAAATTTAAATTTCGTCGATGTATTTCACATTTTGCAGTTAGAGATTAAAAATTTATTAATGTCTACCAATGATATAATCTAAAATTTTGCTATACTAATTTGTAAGTATGTTCAACAGCTTTATCATTTACGTTTAAATTGACCTTCTAAGTATTTTACTTTATTTTTTTACTTATAAACATTTTTTAAAATAATTAGAAAGGCAATCCAAAACATTGCATTAAATTGTGTAAAATTTAGGTAAGGACTATATGGATGTCTATTAATCTTATTCTTTTACTTTTTATAGTCAATTCAACAAAAGTTTGATATATATACACATTATGCTCATCTCTCTTTTTTATTCTATGCTAATTAATTTCATGGATGGGAATAGCTACCCAACCTTTCAAGCTATATACTAATCTTTACAAATCTCAAAATGTACTTTACACACACAATTCTATTACGTTTTGAATGGAAAAATCTCGTTGAAAATTTATAATTGCATCAATTAAACTATTAAACTTTTATAAATAGATTATTTTAGAGTGTTAGTCCTAATTTCTTTTGAGAAACATCGTCCATGCATCTACTCTAATCGTCTGTTTTATAAAACCAACATTTGAAGAAGACTATGCATATTTTGATAATTCAACATCTTGACGTTAAAGGCATAATAGGAATGAAAGAACAAAATTGATTGAGTTAATTATGAAAATTTATGAGTTTAATTAATTCAAATCATAAGTTTCACAGAATATTGATCGAACAAAATCTGAATTGTCGTGTATGTAAATTGATACACTTACAAAAGTTAAACCTCAAAATTTAAGATATAAATTGATATTTGTCTAAAGAAAAACGTTTATAAGCTTTCGTCTCTCATAATTGAGCCATCAATCTCAACCCTTGAGCTCATATTTTATATTTATTTAATTTGATATTTAAACTTGCAATTAGCTGAATGAGAGATTAATGATAAGATATCCAAAGTTTTAAATGGTTGATTTTAGACAAAAATATATAAATATATATATATATATATATATATATATATATATATATATATATTATATATATATATATATATATATATGTATTTATATGTATATGTTGATATCTCAATTTGAAAAAAAAAACAACAAACAAATTATCTATAAAACGTTATATGAATATTAATATATATTTCTTAAAAATATATTTGAAGCAACAAATAAATACTCTAAACTGGTTGAAAAAACTTAAAAATCTTAATTATTTATATTATAGTGACATAATTAACGGACCGACTTACTTAGAGTGAAATTAACAAAATAAACCTCTAAAACAAATCAATAAAATCAGATAGGATTCCATTTAACATTTGGAGATCTAACATCTTCCATTTGTTATAAATGTATAAAAGTCAAGAAAAGAATTATTTTAAAGTGAGATTAAAAAGGGATTAAGAGAAGATAATGATGAAGATGATGATGAACATATTGGTGTATAATGGTCAACTTTTTAAAAAATTCAAAGTTGGACTCTTTTGCGTTGATTCCGTAACGCCGTACAAGCAATTAACACAATGTCTCTAAATTGACAACCTAATCGAATATTCCTCTCCCCCAAATCTTATTCCTTTTATAAATCTTCTATTCATTATTTTTCTTCATATTTTCATGAACTTAATTTGGTACTGACATAAAAAGTATGTCGTCGTTTTCATCCTGTCGGTAACAAATTAATAACTAAATTAAAGTACAAAGTAAATAAAAAGTTATGGTTTTGAATATATCTATTGACATCAACGTTTTATGCGATATTTAAATTAGTATGAGATCTTAGTATATGAACTTTGTTTTTTGTTTTTTTTTAAATCATATATTTATAAGACACAAATTTAAAAGTTTGAGGTTATATATTGACAGGAATTGTAAAAATTTGCAAAGTTGATAAATTATTTACCCTTCATGAAAAAATTGTATGGGATGAATTTTGTCTTTTAATGAGTTTTTTTTATAGTAATTATAAATATTTTGTTTTTTTATTATTATTTTAAAAAATTCCTTTTTATTAAACATAAATTTAGCTTATTTATCTAAGATTCAATTCACATTTAAAATTTTAGGGACCTATTGGATATTTATTTTTCGAAAGTTAGAGGTTAAAATAAAAAATTTAGAGAGCTATTAGACACATCTAAATTTCTCCTTTTATTATTTACTTTCTATTAATGTTATCAAAAAAAAAAAAAATTGAAAAAAGGTTTTTTGAAAACTTTTTTTTTTCTTTTTAAATTTTGACTAAAATTTAAGCTCAACATAAAAAAACAAAGTTAAAAACTATCTTGAAAATTTGAAAATTTTGAGTTTTTTTTTTTTTTTTTTTTTTTTTTTTTTTCATTTATACAGTACTTATTATCATTCTCTTGTTTAATTGGTGTGTATTTTTAGTCATATCCCAAATCTATATATGAAATTAGAAATAGAATCTAAACATTAAATACTTCGATAAGACTTTTCATGTCTAGCTCGAATCAAAATCAATTGGTTAAAAAGTTCTTAAAACGACAAAACTTGAGATATCGGGGATAAAAGATAAAATTCCAAGACTTAATAGGACTTGTGAGAAACTCGTAAAGAAGCCGAAAAAATAAATTATTAAAAATGAAATTGTAAAAAATTGATTTAATATCAAGTTAATTATATTTAAAAATTTAAAATATTGATTCTCAAAATCATTATCTATAAATATATGTGTTTGAATTATGTTTTTATAAAAATAGGCTCATTTGGTGTATGAGTTTTCGAATTGTGTTTTATCTTTTTAATCCTATAATTTTTTTAAATAGGTTTAAAAGGTCTATCAAATAATTTTATATTTTTATTTTAAATAAGTATAGGATTTTTTAAATTAGACGAGTAATTTCAAAAGACCATAGCCCTTCTAAAACTATTTTTTTCTAATTTAAAATATCATATAATTACTTTTAAAAAATCAAACAAAAAATTACCAAAACTAAAAAGATATAATTTGAAAATTAAGAAACCAAACGAGTATATCCTTATAAATATTGGATTAAAAAGTTAAATTTTGAAGACTCTTAAATGAAACCACACATATCATCAAAACTTTCGGATTAAAAAGATACTTTTCCTTAAAGTTCTTTTAAACATTTTTTTTCTTTTTACTTTTACCTTACCTCTACCTTTTTTTTTATTATTATTATTTATAATCAATAACTAAAAAAAGACATAACCAAACAATATCTTAAATATCAAAGTAATTTTTTCAAAAATTAAAATAAAGTAATTGTGAACTTTTTGAAACACTATCAATTACCATAAATCTCAAATTTAATTTACCTCAAATGTATCAGTAAAAATATAACTAAAACTGATATCAAGAATTTATTTTTTATTTTTAAATTAACGATTAGAGGTTTCATCCCCCACTTTACCAATTATTGAAAAAAAAATCACAAATAGTCATTTTTGTGTCAAAATAATAAAATCTTCATACTCCCACTTATTTTACTAATAAAAAAGTGAAAGGAAAAAAAATTGTAATAAAAAAAAATTCAAATTATATAAATATGAAAGAAAAAAAAGACCAATTTAAGATGTCAAACTTACAAAAAAAAAAAATTATCTACATCTTACTAAGTAAAGAATGGATTAAATCTCAAAACTATTTGGTTATGGATGTAACATATTTGATCTTTTTTATATTCATAGATGTCGTAACCAATTTACGCACATTTAAACTAATCTTACAAAATAATATGCTTGAAAACCTATAGAATATATATTTTATAATTAAAGAAGGTATACGTGTCTCCATTTATTTAATGTCTTCAACAATAATCTTAGATCTCGGTACGATTTGATACAAATCTAGGGAGGAAGGAGGGGAAAACAATAAATAGTTTTAAAACCAAATGGATGAATGGTTAAATGACATGATTGCCCCTACATAGAGAGAGAGAATGGGAGGGTATATGAGTAATTTTTGGTATAAATCTCCATAACTATGGACAGCTGCAAATTTTGTGAAGAAAGTTTTTTAGAATAAAAAAGATGGAATGAATGAAGGAAGGAAGGAAGGAAGGGTTGAATGAGAGTAGAAATCATTTTCCTCATTTAAAAGATTTGGCAACTTTCCACCATTTCCCTTTGTCAGAAAGAATGGCAATGCCTTTGACTTTGGATATTAGTATCAAAGATATATACCCAAAATTTAATGAAATTTATCTACTACTTTCTTGGAGTTATGATTTTCTAAAAAATAAAAATCATACGAAACGTAACAATCCTCGTATTAATGAACATATAAATACCAGTTGAACTGAGCTCATATTAGCAACATCAAAACATTATTGATGAAATTAAACACTTTAAAAAGTTAGTTTGTCTTTAAACTAGCTTTTAGAACTTTCTAGTTCTTTTTCTTTTAAGTTTGATCACATAAATTTGTTCAATAAAATAAAGTGATATTTTTTCTTTTTTTCTTTTTTAATTTTTTTTTCTTTTCATTAAAGCTTGATTCATTTTAGCTCTAATTTGTTTATGTTTTTCTTAGCATTAATGAACTCAAACTAATGCTCATATAATTAAACTATCATAGCTCATAGGTATAAATTTTTCTAATCAAATCGATGACTTGTATTTAGTTTTTATGATGTTATTTTGATCTAGTTAACTGATATTAATTTTCACTAATTAGATCTTAATCAATGATTTAAGAAAGTAGTTCAATTGATCAAACATACTAGATTCAATTGATTTGATTGATTGGGTTTTTTCTTTTTGTTTCTTTTGGATTTGAGTACATTGTAATCAAAATGAGAAAGAAAAGTTCAAAATGGAATCCAATCTTATTCTCAATCTCAAATTAAAACAGGAAATTTCTGGTGTAAATTTGGACACATATAATCTCAAAACTTATCATTAAAGTATCAAATTAGAATAGGGAATTGTCGGCAAGAACTACTTTTGTTGAATGTTGATTGAAGGGAAAAAAAAAGGTAATATTTCTTGTCATTTTCTATCACAAAATAAAAAGAGAGGGAGAAATTCTTTTAAAAAAGGTTAAGATTTTATATTGGAATGATTCATTGAAATTCAAAAGGGGAAAAGAGAAAAAAAAAGGAAAATGAAGTTCAATGAATTGAAGATAAATTAGAAAGGTTTGGAAGATAAACATTAGCATTTTCTATATCCTTAAAATAAAAGGAGAAGAACAAAGGCTAAAATTTTTATATTGGAATGATTCTTTAATTTCAAATCAAACTGATGAATATCTAATCACTAAGAGAAAGAAAATGAGGTTAGGATGAAGGCATGGTTGTAGTGGACCAAGGGAAGAGAGTTAGGTCTTTAGGCCTAACTTCATGTTGACCTCGACCACGAGGCTAGACTTGAGTTTGGGCCCTTAGTTTAACTTATTTTGGTCAAGGAGTCAAACTTTCACACAAACCTCAGACCATGTAAGATTCCGATCAAGTTAACAAATAATTAGATTAGGAAGAAAACAAAAAATACATAGGTTAACATGACAACTATATGAAACACATCATTAATTTACTCTCAAACTCAGTATCTACACTATTTCAATTTTTTGTTTAAACATCGAAGTATATGGGTGTCAAGTACTACAACAGTGTGCAAGCTCTTTTGCATGTTACGTTTTTCTTTTTCTTTTAAAAGAATTTATCACTAGTATCACATAAAGGATAGATACATTTCTTCAACTAGATTTTTGCATCAATATAGATAAATTAGAAGTTTTTTTTTATAAAAAAAATGAAAAGATAACATTTCTTGGCATTTTCTATCTCAAAAATGAAGAGGAAAAAAAAAAAAAAAAGAGAAGAAAATGAGGTTTGATTAATTAAATATAAACTAGAAAGCAAGATTATGAAGAAGAAAAACATGTGTGGTGCTTGGAAGTTAGGGCACATTGATGCCAATATAAAAACATTTCCAACCACATGCCTTTCTAATAAGTCTCAAGTGGGGATCCAATGCCCACCTTACAAAATACAATTATATATATACATATATATAAGATTTTATAAAGTACAAGTTGAAGATGAGAAGATTGTAAGTTAGCAATCTTCCAAATCAACAAAGAGAAATTGAGAAGTACATCTATAGGAAATGTGAAGTGTACTATGTTTATTTTTTTAGAGCTTTGAGGGTCTTCTTTTTTGATATTTTTCTAAATTTGTGTTTGCTTCAATTTTGTAATCTTTTGTTAAAAATTAAAAAAAAATAATTATGAGTTATACACTAATATATCTGTCTTTTTTTTTTTTTTTCCTTCTCAAAATTTTTCATTTAATATATCCTATCGATTTGTAGTTTGTGGGTTTTTTTTTTCATCAATGATATGATTTGAAAGCACCTTTTGTCTAAAATTTAATTATAAGAAAACAAAGTGATTTGGGAGAATTTAAATCTCGTTTAAATATAAAAATGCGATGAGGAAAATAATATGAATAGAGTAGATGAAATTTAATAATAATTTAAAACAACTAGCTAGAGTTATGTTTTTATTTTCTCAAAAGAATATTACTTTACAAATAATGTGTCGTTGTTTAACCTAACAAAAGAAGAAGCATGTATCCACACCATTTTCAGTATTAATGCCAAGGTCAATGCTTACATCAAGCTAATAACAAATCCTAATACTAGCAAAAAATGATTGCTAATATTATTGATAAGAATTTCAAATATTCACGTAACATTAATTTTATGAAAAACACTTTAGATTATAGAGTCTCGATAAAATCTAAAAAAATGGCGTAATGTTTGAGAATGAATCAACTAAAGTATTTTATATAGTGGACTATTCAAACATGTCAAAAATTATCAAAGCTTCTAATAATTAATGTTGGTATTCATTTTATAACGCAACACTTAGCTTAAGGTTAATAAGGTATGGATAGGTGACATGAACAAAAGAATAAGTGACAAAACACACAATCAATCTACCCTAATTAGTTTGGTGCCAAGCCAACTAATCTTAATATTACTTTTTATGCAAAATAAATTTTGCTATTTGAGAAATCTACACTAGCACTTAATTATACCTATACGAATATGGAGGATCTTTTTCTTTTTTACCAAGGTATTGTATTAAAATATGAGGTTAGAAAGTCGAAGATCCAATCTCAATGTTGATAGTGTCAACATTATATCAATTGAACTATACTTATATGTTGACAGATGAATTTGTTTAGTTAAGAAATATGAAATTATAAAAAATAGGGTATGAGCCACAATTTTTTTTATATAAAAATGATTATATAAACATTATAATTAGATCATCTCTCTATTATAATTATTATTCAATTTTCAGTTCATTTTGTGTAAGGAAATAATTTCGAAGATTTTTAAAATTTCAAATGTGATTTTTAAACTGAATAAGAAAATCATAAAAAGGTTTGGCAAAATGAATAATTTGTTAAGTAGTAAAAAATAATTTAATTTGTACCTTGAAAAAAAAATGTACAAATATATTGTTTAAGTGGTTATGGTTGAACCAAGGCCCAATTAGTTCTATTTGGGCCCATTGAATGCACTTAGTATAACTCAACTTTGTAATAATTGAATTGTATAGTTTTGGAATTATATTTTAA
This sequence comes from Cucumis hystrix, assembly GCA_025688845.1. Lineage (NCBI taxonomy): Eukaryota > Viridiplantae > Streptophyta > Magnoliopsida > Cucurbitales > Cucurbitaceae > Cucumis > Cucumis hystrix. The sequence goes on from CM046887.1 coordinate 16,294,457, forward strand.
TAATCTATTTGCTTATTTTCTCACACATAATGATGTTTTAAAAATTATGTAAATCACTATAAATCCAAATTCTCTATAAAAAAAAATATTAGTATTAATATTCTAATTGAGTATTGTCATTAAGTTTAACTTAGTTTTATTTAGATATGAGCTCCTTCTTTCTTTTTTTCTTTTAAAAAATTCATATTAAAATATCGAGAACAATTTAAAAAAATTTTCTTGCTCGACAAATACTTGACTTCAGATAAGGTTGAGCATCGATCGATTAGAGTCGATTTTTTGATCAAACTACCACTGAACCAACTACGGTTTGATTAGCAAATGTTCCAGCTCATCCCAACCACGAAAGAGTATAATTGATCATTAGTTGGCCGATCGATCAGTTTAAGCGTTTTTTAAATTTTTTAAAAATACTGTCGTTTGGATTTTTCTCAAATGGACACCGACTAAACCCCCTCCTTATCTCTAACCAACCACCTTTGATTTGGTCGATGAGGTTAACATGGTAGATGAACATCAATTGAAGTCTATCAACATCTATCAATATTTATCGTTGATAGAATATTTAAAATCTTGTTATATTTGTAAATATTTTCAACAACTTTGCCATTTAAAATAGTTTTTCTATATATTAATTAACAATTATTTTCTTTTACTATTAAAAACAATTAAAACTAAAAGTTAAAATGTTGTTTTAGTTTCTATTTTGTTTGAAGTTTGTGTAATTTTCTCTCAAACGCCATTTTAGTATTCATAGTTGAAAAGAATATTTACTTTTTGTCATCTATAGCAAGATCTTTACTAAACACATTCACATATTCTATATTCTTCTATTAAACTAATTATTAGTATTTGAAGAATCACAATAAATTTAATTTTAAATAATACAATAAGTAAATTAAAATAAAATAAATGTTGAAGAGCAAAGATAGTATTTTAATGTAAAATAAAATAAATGCTATGAGTGGTGTGGTGTAAAAAGGGGTTGGAATTTGGATACAATATGGCCACCAAAAGATTGATGAATATATTGTTTATTCATTGGTTGAGTAATGAGTAGGGCCTCACCTTTTAATTATCCCTTTTCAAAGCCACGTGGGATCACCTGTCCACCCATATGCTGCCATCTCACCGTGACGTACCACCCAAAATTAATTCACTGGGACACAACAGTTTACAAAATATAGCAAAATTTCGTTCATCAAACTCTCTATAAATTATTTGAAAATTTTGCTATATTTTACTAATAGTTTTACCTTCAGTTCATAATAATTTTTCTGGTATTGCTGGAAATTAGTGAGATATTTATTTAAGATGTAAGAAAAACGTCAGATTAATAGTATCTTGTGAAAAATGAATTTTAAATATAGTCAATTGTTATATTAGGACGTTTGAGGAAAAAGTCAATAAAGATTCAGACAAGCTTTTAAGTAGGTATGGTTCAATTGATGTTGATGCAATAAAAGGAATTGTAATTATAGTAATTTTAAATTATTGTATATTTTACGAACTAGTTTTAAATAATTTTTATCTCTTAAAGTTTCTTAAGAAATAATTTAAAAAATAATTTGGAGTTAATAAAAGTGCTTTTTCATCTATTATGGTATTCTTTGCTTAAAAATTCTTAGGTAATTATCTTAAGCAATAATTTAAGAAGCTATTACTGTGGACTAATTTTAACATAACAAAAGCTCTTACAATAATTTTTTTTTAATTAACGAGGCTAAAGGAAAGAGGTCATGAGACGGTGTCATTGCTCTCTCCCACACCTCTCGGGTCCAAAACGATCCAAATGCACACTCTTGTAAAAAAAGCTTCGGAGAACCAGGAGTTATGTATTCTTTATTTTCTTATTCATTATTAATTTATTTTGGCTTGGTCTTGTGATATTCCGACTCTCTCATGATGATGTATGACGTGTTTTGTGGTTTTGTATCTTTAAATAAAATATAATCAAACCACAAATTCAATGTATAAATTATATGAATCAAGCCATTATTATATACACACATATCAATAAATGTTTACACTTTACAAGGACTAAAAAAAATTACAATTTACAATGTGTTACTATTTTTTTGGTTTTTCCACTTGTGATGATGTGTTGGGGAAAGTGAAAGATCCTTATGGACATCCTCATCCTCAAAATTAAAATGAAAAGTATCAACTCCTTTTTAACAAGATTTTTTTATATGAAACTCAATTCAATGACATATTATAAATGTTATGTTCCAATCTAACACTACATGTTTGGTGATGTTAATATTCTTTAAAAAGATATTAAATAAATCATATATAAAAACTTCTAGATGTTAAATTTTGTGTTTGAAATTTTTCTCTAATTTTCTTTTTTATTTTGTGTCTAATTAGATTGATGATAAATTCAACTTTTTTTAAGAAAAAGAAATAATTAATTGATCATATCAATCTCCCTTCAAATATTTTGTTTGCTTGAATTTTCACATGGTATACCATCTCAAGACATGTTGGATCTCATACCCATATTTCTTGAAATTTTGAAGTTTTTTTTCTCTAGTTTTCTTCCTTCTTTCGTTCCCATTTAGACAGACTTGCTCAATTTATGTTTTTTGTAATGTCTATAGACTTGTCTTCATTACTTTACTCGTATAATTTCACACAACAATATACAATTTTGTCTCAAAATCAAAATTGCATTGATGTGATTTTAATTTTTTAGTATCCAAAGCTTTCATTTGCAAAGAAACTAAAACTGAGAAAAATAGCATAAAACTATTATCAACTTCATTCAAACATTTTTCTGTTGAATTTATTCACAATAGATCTCAAATGGGTGGTGAAGGAATTGTTGCCATTGATAAATCATTTCATCGACAACAATATGCAAGATATATTTTGGTTCGTATGAGAATTCCTTAATTTCAAGTATAGAAAATGATGAGCTTAAGCAACAGTAATCACAACAAAAACTATGATCAAGATAATTATTCTTACTCAAATTATGATCGTCCTAAAAAACTCAGCCATAACAATTTCATGTCTAACTTACCACCAAATAGTTATTAACAATCCGAAAGAGGAAGAACATCGATTAAAAAGATATATCTATCCATAAGGTCTATATGTTGATCATACGAGTCCTATCAATTTCACTCAAGTGACTATCTTCAACATTTTCAATATAGAATGACATGAGAGTAATAGAATTATCAAGACTCTAAGTGAGATGCATCAATGTCATTATAAAAAATCTATATGCAAACATTTAATTTCCTTTAATTTTTCAATTAATATTTCTTCTTTCAAAATCTTCTCATACATCTACATCTACACAAATTTGTATACCATATATCTAAAACTTGTCTTACTTTATAGAAATAATGATAAAAAATGGTCAATTGCAGTGTAATTAGGTCACAATCAAAGTTTTATAAATTAATTATAACAAATTTTATCAATTTTCATCAATATTTCTATCGACATCGATATTTTAAACCTTGACCACTACATCAATAAAAAAAAAAATTACAAAATAGAAACTAACAAAGTAAAAAAAAACACCAAATTTAATTTAGATTAAATATTTACACGACAATCTAGAAAATGAAAACAAAAAACTATATATTTACAAAATAGATTTTAGCAAAGTAAAATATTAAAAAAGCAAAATTAAAAAATTAAAAAATTAAAATGCAATTTCCCTTTTTTTTAGTTTTCGACACTTAACAAAGAAAAAACCTCTGAGTTATTAGTTCTTCCTCCAAGCGTACAACAGCAGAGAGAATCCGCCATTGATTCCGCCTGACCTTGACGACGACGAACACGAACTCCTTCCCCCGTCGCTGCTGCTCTCCTCCGCCCATTGCAACACACTCGAGTTCGAACCCGCCGGCGACATTGCAGGAAACGCAGCTGCTGGCGTCGACCCAACGCCTGCCGCCGCCGCCGACGATGATAAGCACCGCTTCATCAACTTCCCTTCGGCTCCGATGACCTCTGGCCAAACCCCACCTTCTCCGACTTGAAAAACAAAAACTCCCGGTCCGCCGCTGCCGGCGCCGCCTTCACTTTTGACCCAATTGAAAACGTCCCAAAAGAAGTCGACGGCGTTGCCACTGATGAAGAACCTAATGGTGGGACAAAAAAGGAAACAATAGAATCAATTAATTGGAATTCTCATCAAAATAATGTGCATTGAAAAGCGCAACCGACTAAGAAGCAATTGACATGTGGTACGTTCTAATGAGTCGGCAATTGTGTTATTTATCATCAACTTCGAATCATTATAATTTTCAGTAATAACCAACCTCTCGTTTCCTCTGAACTTCCATGCGAGTCGCTTCACGACAAGTTTAACCTCTCCATCGACAGAGACTTTCAGGATTCCGCTACACAATTCAACAGCGATCTCTCGTTGTGATCCCAAGAATTCGACCCTCGAGACATAGCAATTCCGCCGTTCAAACACATGTTCCCGACGGGACAAGAGCGTCGAGTAGTCCTCCCGTAGGGAAGGATCCGAGAGGGAAATGGTCTTAGCCCGTCGGGCGAAATCTTCAAGGAGGTCGCCAATGAAGAAGTGAAGCTTGCCATCACAAGTGATAGCGAGGTAGAAAGAAGAAATGGGTTGAGCTGAATTGGGAGTGTACTTAGCTTTAGAGAAGTCCCAATGGAGTTTGAGTTTGTGGGAGTTAGGGAGAGAGATGGATTTGGAAGTGGGAGAGAAAAGGGAGAAAGAGGAAGGGGAGAGAGAGATAGTGGTGGAGAGAGAGGGAGAGGAAGAGGAAGAAGAAGAAGAAGAAGAAGAAGAAGAAGAGGAATGGAGATAGAGAGAATGAGAAGAGAGAGATAAGGACCAAGTGAGGGTGAGAAGAGTGGGAGGTGAATGGTTGAAGAGATTGGTTTGGTAAATGCAACTAATTAGGGATTGTGGTTGAAATGGCTCATTGGAGAGTGTGGAAGAGATGGAGGAATGGCTAAAACAAGATGGAACCATTGTGTCAAAAACTCAAAACCCCTTTTTCCCTTTCTCTTCAAAATCTTGAAGAGTTTGATAATGGTGTGTGAAGAGAAAGTGAAAGATGATCAACAAAAAGAGAGAGAAAGAGAGAGAGAGAGAGAGTTTGAGCTCTCTCTCAATGAGTTTGTACAAGTGTCTCTTCTTTTTTCTTATTAAAAGGAGGAAGAGAGAGAGAGATCAGGAGAGGGTGAGTGAGTGTTTTTTTCCCTTGAGAATAACTCATTTAAGACCGATCACCTCCCTTTCACCCATAAAAAAAAAAAAATACTTAGATGCATTTAAACATGATATTTCTTTTCGTAAATTATCTAATCAAATTTGTTAATTTTATCTTATTACTTTTTACAAATACATGAAATTTTATATGATGTTTATGTACTCCTAATATATGATTATTTTTATCGTGATCTTCCTTTTTTTAACGACATTTTAAGTTTCCAAATTGAAATATAATTTGAATTCTTTAATATATAACAATGCTCAAAATTCACAATTTACTTGTATTATTACTACTACTTTATACATAGTAATTGTGTAATTTTATTTTCTGATAATCATATATTTATGGTTTGATAAAGATACAGCATCATGAAGAAGGTAGACTACTAGGGTTGTGTACCAAATTTCATTTGATTTGAATTAATTTGATGGTATAAAAATAAAACTAAAAGAATTAATTTTAAATTAGAAAGAAAACAAATTAAGTGGGTTTGAGTTGTATTTTGTTTCATTATAAATTATTAATGATATGACATGTCAATCCATCAAAACTCCAGTTTTATTCAATTGTCTTTATTACTCAATAATTTTTATTTCTATCAAATGTTAATTATATGTACATATATATATTCTTCCCCAAATTCCAATCTCAACAAATTAATTAATAATTGGAAATAGCCTTCCTTTTCTTTTTTAATTCATTTTCCTTAAATTTTCTTTGTAAATAAATTAGTTTTCAAAACCTTAGAAAACATTGTTTTTTTAAGAAAATCAAAAGTTAATGATACTCATGGAGTATATCTTTATGAATAAAATGAAAGAGAGAGAGAGAATTATGTTACTAAAAATTGTAAGTTTATACATTGTGTGTGAGCATGATATACATTTAGGTTTTATTGAATTTTGTTTTTGAAAATTTTATTTGTTTTCTCCTATATTTACATTATTATATTTCTCAGATTTCTTGAAAAAACACAGTAAGTTGAAGTCGAATTATGAAAAATAAAAACATTTATTTTACGTTTCGAAAAGTGTGGTGGAAACATATAAATTTATAGGTTGAAACCGTACTGTTTACACTTAATTACTTTTTTCTCTGCGTTCTTAAAAAACCATAATCTAAAAACTAAACCCTATTTAATAACTATTTGTTTTTTGAAAATTAATTAGTTATAAACATTATATCCACTCATAAATTTTTATATTTTGTTATACGTGTTGATCTACTAGTGTTTTTAAAACCACAAAAAGTAGTTTTTATTTTTAGAATTCTACTAGAAATTCTATTTAAGATAAGTGAACAATTTAATAATGATAGAAAACAAGCGTAAATTTTAAAATTGAAAACAAGAAATGAATTCCAATGACGTACTTAACCTTTGTATTTAATTGCGAAGATAAATAAAGAAAATAAACATGAGTGTACTTAGCCTATGTATTTAATTGTGTACTTAAAGAGTGTACAATGCAATCAACAAACCTATAGTTCAATACGTATTTCTTAACCAAGAACAACTAAAAGAAGTGTCAAAGCTACAATAGCATGAGCAAATAATATCCACAATGATCACACAAATTGATTTTAGTTAGCGAAAATTCATTTATGGACAAGAGATAGGGGTGAGAATGATAGACCAAAATAACAAGCCAACCAACTGGAACGAAGCATTTAAAAAAAAAAACCGAAGGCATAACTCGTCGTAAACTAACTAGTCAGAAAACCCACCTCAACTTACCCATACTCACCCCTAACTAAAGATTAATCACATCACATCCATTGCATAGAGATTAATCACATTACACCCAGTGCATCAAATTTTACGCTTTCTATAGCAAATTGAACCCCACTTCCTCAAGTTCAAACTTACCTATTAAACTCATTGAAATCGGCATCGCTTAACTAAAGTATGAACTATTTTTTTTATTATTTTTTATAATATGTAAATTGAAGATGATGTTAATGAATTAAATTGGAAGAAATAGCTGATGGAAAAAAGAAAAGGGTTATATTATTAGGATTAGTTGAAACATAGAAAGAAAGAAGCTTTTTTGAATCCATTGATGATAGAAACAAACACAAAGAAAAGAAAAGAAAGGAAAAGAAAAGAAAAAACAGTTGGATTCCTTGATTTGCGCCTTTCATTCAGCCAATCTCACCTATCAATATATATATATATATAACTTAGCTGTTTTGCACTTCCCATCCCAACCTTTTTATTTTTATTTTATTTTAATCATTATTATTATTTTTACTCTTTTGTCATTTTAATATAAATAAATAAATAAATAAAAGGGTTTTTTGTTTTTCTTAAATTTCCTTTTAATAAAAAAAATAAAAAACTTTGCCTTTGCTTTCTTTTAGCCAACTCAAAAGGGGTTAGCCTTAGGCAGAGGGAGAGATCTTAAGGAAAGGAGGAATCTCTTTAATCATATTTCTTTATTCTTATTATTCATTTTTTTTGTGTTGTTGTCTTATTGACTTGTGAGTGTATATATCAAACTATGACTTCTTTAGTTCTTAGGAGGGTTTTTTTCTCATCTATTACGTAATCTTTTCAAACTTTCCCAATACTTCTTTTAGTTCTTAGAAGTTTTTTGGTTGAATTTGCAACACATGAGCGTGCTTATGTTAACTTTTGTTTATGTGTAAACAAAATGTTTTTAAGCCTTTAAGAAAGTAATCCAAATCGACTCTTAACTTTAAACTTAGAGGTTTGTGTTTATTTGGCTCTCTATATTTTTAAATTATAATTTTTTTTTTAAAAAAAACTCAGAATTATGATGGAAACTAAGACCAAAGTTTAGAATTTCGCTAGAAAATTATTAAATTTATGATTAATATATTGATTAATTTTATGAATTTTGAAGTGTTAGAGATATGAACTTTTAAACACAAAATTGAAAATTCAGAAATTTAATAGATACTTTTGAAGGTTTGAATACCATATAGATATAGATCTTAAACTCAAAGTTCGAAGAGTAAACTTTTGTTTTTTAGTTATGTTTTGATTTTTTCCCGTCAACAATGAAAGGTGCAAGAATAATGGATTTCATTTTGATACATGAACGCATTGAAAAAATAGAATGAAAATATATCTAAAATGAAGAAGAGACTATACTTTGATATTGTGTAGATTTGGAACAATGTATTAGTTTTTAGTGTTTTATTTGAAGATTTCTTATCCTCATGATTATATTCCATTTTGATATCAAAGATAATTATACTCTAAACACACAAGATTTGGAAGTTTCTTGCATGAAAATCATTTGCCATCTTTGTGATTATGGTCTAACATGTATTTGAAAAATGTTTGATTTCTTTTAGAAGTCCTAATTCTATTTTTGAATATTATTTTTGTTGCTATCATAAAATCACATCCGATATATTCAACACCGTTATGTGAAACTATAGATGATAATGACGTTTTGGTGAATTCAACGACTGCTACATATATATATCGACATCTATCTTATTCCCTCTCCATCTTGTACAAGTTTTCAAAATTTTTAAATAACAATGATCAAATAAAGAAGAAAAGGCCAAAATTCTAGTGTGAAAATCTAAAGTGAGGATAAGATGGAAGTACTTACAAGAAATGTAGATGCAATGAAGCAAAATTATTTAATCTTTATGTGATACTCATAAGTCTTGTTCCTTGTGGGGTTAGAAATTTAGTTTTATTCTTGGTGAATTATTTTGTTCATAGTAATAAAAGATTTGGTTGAAATAAGAGAAACAAAATAATAATAATTGTGAGCTTATGACAAACAAGAGAGATTATTGCAGTTGAGTTTAAACATTTGGTTGACAAGAAGGAAGCTTTTGAAGTGACTCGTGGTGCAATGAATCACGAATAAAATCAACAAAAAGTTGAACTCTAATAGATCTTAACAGATTTCAAACGATTAGAAAATTTGTTTCTATTCATAAAAGCAATGTTTAGTTTCACGTAGGGTTGGATTTATTAAGGGGCTAGAGGAGACACGTGTCTCCTCACATTATCAATTTTTATATTTTAATATTATTTTTTTTGAAGTGTGAGATTACAATATATTAAATAATGATTTGCAGTGGTTGTGCCATCAAGTTAAGTGTTCACCCTGACGAGTGACAAAATAAATTTTATTCCAAACATCAATATTTTTTTTTTCAAATATCAAAATTTTCTTTCCTCAAATATTAATTGTCTTTCTAAATTTCAATAATTTTATTTCTCCAAACACTCTAAATGTCAATTTTGTTGACAAATTTCAATAATGTTATAAAAACAATTTTTTTAAAAAGGAAAAAAACCTAACTGAGATTAAAACCCGAACTTATTTCCTAGCCGTCGTCTGATATCTAACAAATATCTAGAAAAAAATACAAAAAATTGATGATCCACTCTCTCAACAATATTCCATGAAAAAATGTATTGTTTTTTTTTTTTTTTCTTTTTATGATGCAATTTTTAAATTTACATTTACATTACAAAAAATGAAGTAAAAATTGTCAGTTTTTTCTTTATTGCTACAAATGGTAAATATTGGAGCATTAACAAAATGTCGAGATGTTTTTTTTAACATTTTTTAGTGTGTTTATTATATAGTTAATCTGGTGCCCTTCTATATAAAATTTATGAATCTACCACTGGCTTCAAGGAACATACAAAATGTCTTTTCTGAAGAGCTATATAGGCACAACAAGTTCAACAAAACGAGTTAAACTTGTGACTTTTCATGTAAAACAATGTATCACCAAAAGAGTCACGAACAATAGCATCAAACCCACATCACCACTAATAACAGGCACATCGACATTCACTTTGAAGAAGCAAGAGAGGTCCACCTTAAGACATCCTTAGCCCACCAATAATAATTAAAATAAATAAAATAGAGTAGGAGCGTGCCATCGAGTTCAAACTTCAAATTGAGATATACGACCAAGAAAACCTTGAATAAATATACAACTCTAAAGTATTTATTTTTATACACAAAATAACTAAAGAAATTGTTGATTAAACCTTAGCATTGTTAGGAATTTATTAAACACATTTTTATTATTGAAAGTTTGACAGTTTGAGATAAGTATTCAAATAAAAAGAAGTGTATTTTTTTCTTAAAGATTATAATCCCAATAGTTCAAAGTTCAAAGAAAGTTTGGCTAAATTTCATAAACGTAAAAACAGACAGCTACTATGTTCATTAATAAAATAAACAAAACTAGATCTAGCTCATATGGTCTGAAGCAATAATAATGCTGTCCTCTAAGGTTTTCATGTGACAAGAGAGAGGAACCTTCTAATTTATTAACCAAAAAAAAGAAAAGAAAAGTGTGAATGATATGAAGAATGAAATGGCAGAATGCATTAAATTCTTGATTTTCTTTCTCTCTCTACCTAAACTAACAGTCAAAAGAAGCTCTGTTAAAGGGTCTGCTTCAATATCAAATCACACCACTTGAAACTGACCGAATAGTCTACTTTCTATGCATCTTCATTGATTTTCTTTTTTAATTTTCTATAGGGGTACTGAATAGCAAATATTTTGTTGGAAACAAAACAAACAAAAAAGGTAGGAAATAATGAAAGGATGGTGGACCAGATCATAACCTCAAATGTGTGCCTTTGGACAGCCAAAATGACAAAACCAAGCATATGATTGAAACATCAATTTGTGAGTGTATTTTTGCCCATTTATCTGCATCTGCATCTGCTTCAGATTCAATTTTTTTTTTTTGGCTTCGAAAATGACTCTTTGCCAGCTCCTTGGACCTGTTTAATCATACAATGAACTCTTTCGTGATTAAATGATCCTATCAATCTAACTAACCCAAATAAAACTGTCATGGTTTGGTTTGGTCCTATAGATATTTAAAACTGAGTTGATATGTATATTGGTTCAACCAAGAACCAAACTAAATTGAATTGACTTGAAAAGAAAGATTTCATTGCTGAACAAAATAACTAATAAAAATAGCATAATATAAGTTAGATCTATCTTTTGGTTGAGAATAGAGATGTCAACCGGTTGGAAGGAAACGGAGATGACTCTTCCTCTTCTCCATCCTCCGTCTCATTCTTCATTCCAAAGCAATTTTCACTTAGTTTCAGGAGAGGGTTCCCTATAGAAAACTCGTGGAGTCGGATTCCTCGTTTAAATTTTTGAAGGAAACAAATCTCCAACCTCAGAAAAAAAAGAAAAAAAAAAAAAGAGTCATCTTTAATTGAAAATGGCAAAGATCCCAAGAGGCATTCATTTCATGCCACTCAAGTTTCAAAAGAGATCGGACGAACCGTTCATTCAAAGACAAGTGTCCTCCCCATCAATAATATCAATATTGGAGTTAGACACTTTTTAACATCTTAGTGTTTGTGAAATGACAGCATTTCCTAGCTTTATGACGTTGTCTGGACCTCCTTTCCTTTCTCCTTTCTCCTTTTTCTTTTTTCTTTGGGGTACATAAAGCTTTAACAATATCTTATATACATAAGTCCAACAAATCAATACATTACATGTAACTTCAAATAAACCATGGTATTAGATAAGCAGAATAAAATAGAATATTTAAAAGTTGGAATTAAGAAAAAACAAGAGATTTTGTAGTTCATAATAACAAGTATCAAATGGGAGCCGCAATAGTTATTAATGTTACTTTCCATTTTATGGATGTAGAACAAAAGGGAAAATGTCCCTTTTAAAACTTACAAAATATTATTCCCCTTTTTTCCCTAGTAGGGGGGAAAGTAAAGGCCGACCAGGAGCAAGAAAAACACAAAAAGGAGAGACATACCTTCCTCCCATTTCATATCAGCAATTTCACCTCAGTTTCCATCATTGTCAATCCAAGCATCTTCACCACTGGGATGCTATAGAAGTGACACATGAAATCAATTACATATTAGGAATTTTGCTTTAAAATGTCTTATACATTACGACACCATGATTCTGTTACCTTTCTTGGCAACGCTAACATGTGTGGTCAGGAAAATCCAAACATTTCAGAGATGTATAATGTCACACCCCCTTTCAAACCACTTCCTCTCTTGGTTCAAGAGACAGTGCGGAGCCAACATATGTGGTTCTCTACTCAACAATACCTGCTTACCCTAACCTCTAGTACTTTTAATTGAATAACTTGCGAAAGCAAAATACACAACTATAAAGAAATAAATATTAAACGAATTCAAGTGCAGCCCATATTATAACAAACATAAAGATAGGTCTTACATAGACTTTTAAACAAAAAGTATAGTCTTCTTGGTCCAAAAACACACAACCTGCTCTAATTCTGAGTATATTTACAACACTATATGTGCATATGAGTACAAAACGACTGAGCTAGCAAGATACCGAAGAAAAGACAAGACTCTCTTGCAAAGTGACAGCAGCGTTTCAAGCTTTGGGAACACGATCTCTACCTGAAAAGTGAAAAAACAATTTGAAAATGGTGAGCTAAAAAGCTCAGTGAGTTAGGTTATGGTTTAGTCAGCTAAAAAACAAGTGTTTTATACTCAGTGAGTTAGCTAAAAAACAAGTGTTTTATAAAAACATTGGACTATGGTGTGACGAGTTTTATGAAAACAATTGACTTCTCATCCAACTGAGAAGTCAATTGGATGAGATGAGAGTACTGAATGTTTTGTGAGTTTCATCTAAAGGGTTATGGTGTGACAGTAAATATCCAAATAAGAGTTTTGAGTTTGATAAATAAAACATGGCCTCAACGGTGTTCAGGAATCATGATTACCATCAATGTGTATTTAAGTTTCTTAAGCTCCATTCATAACTATTTGATTTTAAAAAAAAAATAAATGGTATATTTGCTTTCTCACAATTTCAATATCGTAATTCTCGTAAACATTTGAATTCTTAATCATGAATTATCAACGAAAAAAAAAGTTGGTTCAAACTTTGGTTTGGATTTTAAGAACACAACTAGAATGGATACAAGGAAACATAGGAACCATTAACAATAGATGAATTAGTGTTTATAGGCTTAATTTTCAAAAGCATTCATTCCTCAAATAAAGAAAGCACTACGCGGTAATCGACGGCACTAAACTACTACAGTCAAGCAGCGGCTTCAGAGATGGAACTACTTCCTTAAAGGTTCTTGTCTTCGTTTTGAAGGTCATATCCCTTTAGGCCGAAACCTCGGTATCACTCCGACAGGAGGAGGAGGTCTCCCTTTTTCCGACAGGCTACCGTACCCCTTTAGGCTAGGCCGGGTGTTTCCTTCCGTACCCCTTCGGTTCGTATTAACCTTAGACATTCTTTATTTAGGAGCCGTCAACAACTCTTAAATAGTTATAAAACTGGTCAAAATTTTCTCGTGAGGAAAATTTACAAGAAACATAATTGCAGTTGCTGTAGTTATTGAACTTTTTTCCCCGCAGCTTTCGTACATCAACGAAGTGGAGAAAAAATAAGAGTTAACAAGAAAAATTCGGCAATGTGAATTAAATGCTAGAGTTTTTCTCGCATTTTTTTGCGGCAAGAAAAGTTATAAGAACAACTTCCATAAGTGGATGTGTAATTTATCGAGACATGTTCTCTTTAAATTTGTTCTGATTTTGCTTTTGTTTTAAAACAAAACAAAACAAAACAAAAAGAGGTTGCAAGCCAGAATCCAACAACAAAAGAATTATGCTCTGGTGCTTATTAAATTTTGTATATATTATTGAAATAATCAGCTGGAATCAGAATTTGAATTACAATTACGGAATAAATAGACACAAGAAACCCAACAAAGGAAAGGACCATAAAAGGAAAAGATACAGAAGATCAATAATTGGAATAAATCCTTATTAACTTTAAATGAGCTTTTATTTCAATGTATTTGAACTTTCTTCTATCCTGTGATGAACTTTTTCTTTGTTCTTCCATATATTAGGAATGACCCTAAAATATCGTCACCACGATCCTAAAGCTCAAACTAAGCACAGAGTCAATGCTTAACTAAGTTGAACATCAAGTTTTGTGAAGTCGTTTGAATTGTTTCTTGAAACTAGTCAATGTACTCTAAACACACCGAGAAATGCAAAACAAAAGAGAGGAAAGTACAGGAGAAAAAAATGAAATCGTTCCATACTTTCATTACATGATAACAAGTTTGTGAAGCCAACGAGTTTTATTTAATTGGGGATGGAACAGAATTTTATACAAGTAACCTACAGTGCTTTGTTTCTAAAGACATTTTGTGTAAGAAGTTTAGAGACAAGAACTTACAAATCAATTTTCAGTCTCACTCAAAACTAGGGATGAATATCTGAGTAATTGCTTCAAGTGCAGAAACACTCCAGCTCTCAGCATGCCTTACTATCTGATATGATAAGAAATGGAAAGCAATCAAATATTGAGCTTAGTACATAATATATATGGATGTCATATAACAAAGGAGATATCATGAGTTAACTCATATTTAGATAGCTTGATATTATATTTTCTTATCTACCCTCCCTGGGAAAAGGATAACAACTATGAAGTATACCTGTAGTTTAAGAAATTTACATACCATACTTCTGTGTGTTTAAAAATGGTTTTAAGCACCTTTACAATGGTAAAATAGGAAAATCATAATCTTCTGTCAAGATTTACTATCCATTATTGGCATGGTGTACTATATTCACTGACGTGCCCATAATTGAAGATGTGTTTCATGGAGGATTAAGAAACCTAAGAAAGTTAAACTATTTTCCTAGCATGTTTTATTTGGTAGTGTGAACACTTTGGATTAGCTTTCGAGAAAGCTTCCTTCGTTAGTGGATCAACGTCTTTTTTGTTATATTATTTGTCAGAACACAGAAGATGACTTGGATCAGTTGCTTTGGAGTTATAAGTTTGTAGGTCTGCGTGGAGCAGAAGTTTTGAATTGTGCTAGCTCATCTTTTATGGTTTGTGGGGGTATGTGCTTTGTTATGGCCTTTTTGAAGAGAGAGAAATAACAGAGCTTGTAGAGATCTAGAGAGGGACGACCATAGTGATGTTTGGTTCTTGTTGAGGTTCCATATCTTCTCTTTAGAGTTTGATTTCAAAGACCTTCTGTAATTATCCAGAGGCTGATTTTACCTAGTTGGAACCTTTTTGTAGTTGAATTTTTGTGGGCTTAATTTTTTGTTTTGCAATGAAAGTAGTTGGTTCTATAAATTTTTTTTTTTTTTTTTTAAAGTTCCAAGTAAGAAGGAAATGATGAATGGAAATAAATAGTAGATGTACAGAAATTTAAAATTCTGTTTTATAATCAATTGAAAACTGAAAAAGATATATAGAGTTTACAAAGACTTATTTGTGTTGTTTCAGTTTGAATTTGATTAAGAATTCAAATAGTTAACCAACAAAGGTGATAGTTATCAGTTGATTTTTTAAAGAGAAACATAAAACGAAAAAACAAATCTGTGTGTTTCAGCACAAAACTTGGAACTAAAATTTCAAGAAAATTCAGATATGACTTTGTTAAAACCATTTAAAAACATGGATGAGAGGATCAATGATTCTCACTTTAAACTCTTCATCAAGTTCATAGAGTGTATTTCCATCAATAGAAATGAGTGGCCTCCATGGAAGTTTCAGGTATGTCCTGCAAGGCAATCAGAATTTCTACTGATGTGGGAAAGCTTAAATAACTGAGGCAACGCCCGCAATTGAAAAAGAAACGAGGAAAAAAATGCTTGAAAATACCAACAGAAAGAACAAATGCAATTCGAAGTTACATTGCATATCTTACCATTTAGGTCAAAATCTCAAGTATGATCAAATCACTGAGTTTAGTACCTAAACTTTAAGCTTTGTGTCTGTTTAATCTCTAAACTTGAAAAAATGTTATAGGTCTCTAAACTTTTAATTTTGTGTCTAATAGGTGTTTGAACTTTGAAAAGTGTTTGATTGGTATAAAATATTTTTAAAATACTTCTGAAATTTTAGGGACCAAATTAATGCAAAGCAGAAATTCAGAGACCAAACTTGTAGTTTAACCTACGTTTCATCTTTTATTTCCTACTTCTTTTGTTTTGTCAAGAAATATATTAATATTCTTTTGGAATTTTTTTTCTTACATCCGTGAGTGTCCGAATTAGCTTACGTGCACTTTGACTAATCTCACGAGACAACCCGCCTGATTCTCCAATCAATAATCTTTTGGAATTCCCACAAGGAAAAGCCTCGAAGTCAGAAATGAAAGGATCCCAGCACTCCAAAGCCACAAGTAATTCAAAAGAATGTAGTTAACTACCTTAGTTTCCAGGCTGCCAGCACAAATTCAACCCCAGATTTGTTACTCTGCAGTCATGTATATCATGAAAATCAGTAAAAGTCTAAAATTTACTTTCCTTGGAAAGACCGATCATTTTATCCATGAAAAAGATGCTGCTCAGTACTCACCCGTCCCCTTTCTCAGCAGCCAAATACATCCTAGATTTACCAAAATTTCAATAAAATTTTGTCCCCCATGACAGCAAAAAAGAAAACAGTAGAAAATTTGTTCCCAATCCGATCCCAGCAGCATGCATTTGCTATTGATCTTAGCCAAAAGGCCAAACAAGGTATTAACTCCGTCCATTCACTCATTCTTCAATCAAAGTCAAAAGAAGATTAAATCACAAGATCAAATTACCTTACTAATTGTTTGTAACTGGATAGATGGACAGTCAAAAAAGGGAACAAGTAACTTTAAGTTCCGGGAATACAGCTCCTTGCCTACAGGGTTAAAAGTCCATTAAGCAACTTTAATGTTTGAAAATATTGTCAAAATGAAGTATGCTATCAAAAGTAACATGTGTTTTCAAACTACAAAACTAATTCATTTCATAACAAAATTTGACATTTCATTTTGACGAGATTTTTCACAATATGAACGAAATTAAATTTGAAAATACAAGGACTAAATAGTTACATGCTAAAGACCAAAGACAAAGTTGCTACAAGTTTGAAAGTACAAAGATTAAGTAGTCATGTTTTAAAGTTGAGAGGATAAATCATTACCTCTATGAAAGTGACCAAAAAAGTTTTTCAATCTAATATTCAATTTAGTTGTGTTGTTTAAAGTGATTCATCACTAATTTAGCAGAATATGAAACAATTTATGTTTTCTAATTCTGGGCATTTAAAAACATAAAAGGTGAAAATAGAATCACCATTGTGATGATACGATTAAGTTATTAAAAGTTTCTGTGATTATTAATACCTCGAAATCTGATGGTTGGATCTTCAAAAAGACAATCGTCAGTATAAATTGCAGAAGTGAATATCCCTGTTTTCAGTATAAGCCCATCACAAAACACACTTCCACAAGCTTCATTTTTTTATTTAATGCAGTCAGTTACACAAGCACGCATTCATACACGCATACATCTATATATTTGGTTTGGTATGAAACCGAGCTTTCAACAAGAGAAATGAAAGAATGTACAAGGACAGAAAAAAAACAGCCCAACATAAAAAGGGAGACCCCAAAATCTACACAAAGGGACTCCAATCGAACAAAGTCAAACTAAGGTCATAATTACAGAAAAGGCCTTTCCACCAAAGCCCACAAGAACGCATTGTGAACCTCTCCACCTCTTTAAAAATCCTATTGTTCCTCTAAAGCAAAACCTCTTATAATAAAACAAAGAAGCTAGCTCCCAAAAAGGCGAACTTAGGAGCACCTCTCAATAAAGGTTACTAATTTGCAGCTTTACAATCCCACTGTATAAATTGTAAGCAAGCCATTGAATTGAATTTATTATACCTAAACCCGTAGTAAACTAATTTCTAGATAGGTGGCAAGTTGGCAACCATTGAGTGAACTCATATGCAACACTCCATCATGCTAGAGAAGAAAATTCAGGGTTGGGGTATTTGTCAAACAAACTGAAAATAGTTGTCAATAATTTGCATCTATAGATCGAGTGATAATTGTTTTATAAATGAAGAACTCAGAAATCAAAGTATGATAAAGGAAACAAAGAATCAGCTAAGGAAAATGTGGAAAATGAATGTACCAGTAACAAAGTAGGCATTCTCATAATCTGATTTCAGGATATTTACAATCTCATCAACGCCTGTAACCACAAACTCCTCTCCCTGATTTTCCCTAATTTCATCGACTCTGCAACACATACACGGACCAAACAGAACCGAATTCATATCTCTCGCTCGCATATTCAAACTAAGCAAACATCAACAGAAATTAGAACAAAAAAACCCTAATTTCCCTCATAACACGAAGCGAGCGTGGATATCAAGAACGAAATTACCTCTTACTGATCGGAGAAGAGAAAAGCCTTAGAAGCTCTGTGATTCCACTCACGGTGATTTTCACAATCGCAGATGCCTCTTTCTTCCTGCTACCATTAGAATTCTCCGGTGAGCTTGAGAAGCATCTTATGACGGATACCGTCTACAAAACGAGTGTTCCAAAGTGAATTGGAGAGAATTGGGATCAGAAAATGACAGCGAGTTGAATTGAAGCCACCGGCGTATAAGATACAGACCTTGGGGGATAGAGATGGCGGAAGCGGTGGACAGTAACAGATTCCGACCATTATCCTGTCCGGAGACGGTGCCTCCGGCGTCGCTCAGCTTCTCTCCGATTTTGCCCGGCGCGTCTAGCTAAAGTTGCCATGTCACCCGCCACGTATAAAACTATTTAATTTTAAAACTTTTTTTGTTTGGTAGATTTTTATTTATTTTTAAAATGATAAAATAAACTAAAATATTTATTAGAAAAATGAAGTTAAATTTTGAATTCTTATCGACATACATATCATTTTCTATGTCTATAAAATCTAAAATTTAATTATATTTTATAAATATATATTTACAAAATATCATAAAATTTGAGATTTAACCAACTATACAAGTTTTCTATCGATGTCGAACAATTCAATTTTTTAATTTTAATATTTTCTTAACATATTGTTTTTCTTTTTTTTAAAAGGTATTACATAATATAACTTGAGAGGGAGAGATTTGAACTCAAATCTCTTATCTTTGAATATATATATCAATTGAGCTATGTTCTTCTGATACTTCCAATATTGTTAAGCTTAGAAATAGCTTGAATTGTAAATTAACTTCTAAATATAAATTTGAAATCTATCCATTTTTTATTTATTTCATGTTTATAGTTAGATAATGTTTTCTATTTGAATTATTGTGTTATTTAATTATATTAAAGATTGGAGTTGAGCAAAAGAAATAATATAACAAAATATATGGTTTTTGAAGTTAAGTACAGATGTGAAACTTGAAAAATCATTATACTAAACATGAACAAAGTTTAAATCATTAGAGACTAAATTAAAAGTTTTAAAATTATAAAAACGAAGTTAGGTACCAAATTTATAGGTTATAACACTTTCAACATTGTTAATCTATACTTACTTTAAGTTTTATTATTCGAAATTTGGGGTTTAATTTCAAACAAAAAAGAAAAAAGGTAGTTTGATAGCTCGCTCACTTCTTTAAAATCTCCTACTCTTAACTTATTATTAATAGGTTTACGGAGTAATTCATAAAATGTAATTGCTCTAGACTTTTTTTTTTCTAAGCTTTGAGATTGAAAATTTAACATATATGTTTTAATTAGTTGAATTATAAAAACATACATTGACACATTTAAATGATCATCGACTTAAAATCAGTAGCTACACAATAGTCAACTACGATCATATTAAATAAAAATAAAGTCTTTCAAAATGGATCCATTTGTACTTGTGTGAATCAAGAAATTACGATCATCATTGAAAATCTAATCCCAACTTCAAGTTAAAACAAAGTAGATAGTTTTGGTACTAAAGATCTCACATTGTTAGATTTGTTTCCTCCACAATCCAACTCTAGTATAGGTTGAATGCTTGGAATAGACATTGTTGTTGTAATTTAGTTTCAAGAAAATCAGTATTGAATTCAAGCATTCAAAACTTTTACAAAGGGAAGAAAATGTAATTTTATTTATTGAAAATGGGTATGAAGAATAATCCACCACAAAATTTGAGTCATAATTGAGGAGATGTGTGAGCATTTGAGAACATACCCTAAGGAAAAGTTTCAATCCCATCAATGCTTCAAATGGGCCATCATTGCAATCCTTTAGAAATTTTCAAGAAAAAGCTTCAATAAAAAAGCTTGAGAGAGAGAGATCATACACACACCCATAATGTAACAAAAAGAATTCAACAATATTTTACTTTTTTTTATATAAAAAAAAAAAAAATCATTATTGTCTCTTCGATTTTTTAGATAATATTCCAAACCTTTTTTTTAATTAATATTGAGATTTTAATTTTATATCAATGTGAAGATAAATGAGTCCATCAAAGGAGAATAGAAATATTAAGAAAAAGAATTTTTCGAGGATCCAAAACCCTAATTCCTTCTAGAAGCCAAATACCTATGCTTTTTATTTCTTAACTATCACTTTAATGTTAATTTTAGTATAGTTCAATAATAATTCACATACACTATATTTTTTTTTTAAGTTGAAGGTTTTAATTATTGGGTACTATCAAAATATTGATAAATATAAAACGAATTTCAACTATACATAATGAGAATATGGAATTAAAGGGGAATATAATTAAAAATAATAATAGAGTTTGATATTGATGTGAATAATACATTAGCAATAGTATTTAGAAATAATTTTGATTGGAGATTTCTTTTGATCCATGTTTGAAAGTTTTATCATGCTGTTGTTCTAAGCATAACTTAAAAGCAATATACCCTAAATAGGAACTTAATTGAAATAAAAATTAAACATCTTTTATAATACTATTTTAGCTCGTATACTTTGTATTTTTTTTTATTTAATTCCTACATTTTCAATTCTTAAACTTTAGTTCACGATGTTTTAATAAATTTAAATTTTGATGTATATAATTTTAAACAAAAAAATTGGTAAAAAATTAATATATTTTCTATAAAAAGAGAGACCATATGTAAATATAATCACAGCGTTTACAAATATGGCATCCACAAAAGCTAAAGTTATATTAAAAATTGAAAAACTCAAACCATAAACTAAATTAGTTAAAGACTATTTAAAAGCTTTATTGAAATTAAGAATGTTAAAGGGATTGGATTTGAAAATCGAAAAATGCAAAACTAGAAAGAAAAACAAATATTTTATCCAAAAAAAGTATTATAGAATCATGCAGACTTTTTTTTTCTTTAATATACAAATGAGGTATGAGATTCAAATCACAAATCTTTTAGTCGTTAACACACACACACACACACACATATATATATATATGTTGGTTTAACTACCGTTCGCTTTAGATATAGAACCAAAACCGTTGATCATCGCATACAATCATATAAAATATTTGTAGATGGGCTCCACATACAAAAAATTGGAAGAAATCTACATGTGAAAGTTATAAGTGTATAAGGTACAAAAGCAAAAGAAGTTACTAGCAAACAAAATGTTTCCTATATAATGAGATATATTCTACCCTTTACATTTCAAACTATTCAAAATCAAATTAGCTTGAAATGTAAGCAAAAGTTGATATTGGAAGACATGTGACCCAAAAATGTGGGACACATGGACAAAAAGAACAAATAAAAGGAAGTATATATATCAAAAAGATATAATATAATATACATATGGTAGAATTTGAGAAATTCATCTATTCAAAATATGAATTATTACCACCTTCAACAAATTAAGTTTAATGTTCTTGAAAATAATGATTCCACATGGATAATGTTACAAAATGTTAGGTCATGTCATGAAAAATTATTATGGCTTTTTAAGTCACGTTACGTTATGTCTAAATATTAGGGATGCAAGCCAAAATATTTAGGTTTTTTCAATTAACGATTCAGTTTCTATTTGATAATCATTTTATTTTTGGTTTTCTACCTTTAAATTTCTTATTTTGCTATCCACTTTGTATTAATGGTTTAAAAAAAATCATGCAGAGTTTTGAAAACTAAAAAAATGTAGCTTTTGAAAAAGTGTTTTTGGTTTTTAAATTTGGTTAAGAACTTAATCATTGTACTTTTAAAAAACATATAAATCACTTATATAAAAAGGGAGAGAAAAAAAAACCATTGGTTACCAAATGAAACGGTAACCAATAGCCATTTTTCTTTATACAAGTTAGAATGTGAAAACTTTACGATATAAATTTAAAATTGATATCGAAGAGTATTACTAATAAAACAAACATATGTCGATTAGATAGACACTATATAATGTGCACAATCAATTAACAAAACTATTCCTATGCAACTCATTTCTAGATTGGAATCATAATTGTTCCTAACCTTTAATTATATTTGTAACTATATCTCAATCCCTAAAGATTTTTAATTGATGGAACAAATATCAGCAAGAGAATTTGACGAAGTGATAAACATTTGTTAAGGGTTGGTCATGATCATAGTGCATTAAATATTAAAAATTGATTCTAGTTTATCTCCATGTGAGAAATGAGTTTGTTGTGTTATGTTTAGAAACACCACACAACAATAAAGACTCATTTGGTTGGAACCTTTTTTCAAATCGTGAACATTTAATTCAAAACTTAATGCCCAACACATGACATTATAGTGTTGCTTAATTACATGCACTTAATGAATGTTAAGTCTATAATAGCTAGACATTCAAATCCAATCAATTCAAAGTTTTAAAATATATGACCTTAAGAACTTAATGTTAATTGAACAATCATTCTATTAGATTTTTTATGATTTTCTTAATTTTATATACATGACAGAAACATCTTAAATACAATAATAGTATATAAAATAAAATTTTCAAACTACTTCCAATAATTGTTTGTCGTGTTAGTATAAATGTATGCAAGGGAAGAATATGCACTTGAAAGTGCATCCCTCAAAATAAGTCTTTGGTCGGTTGGTTTGATCTTTGATTCATAAGACCCCCATATGATCCTTACACGATTAACAAATCCAAATTTTCATCGACCAAACTACAAAGAGACCAATTAAAAAATCTTACTACGCTAACAAAAAGAAACTTTCTCATCTGTTATCCAAGGAACTATCTCGTTAAACACCAAATTCTAGAATCATTAAATATGTCAAAAGTGGATATCTCTTGAGATGTCCTAATTAACAAATTATCCTTCACTACTGATCTCATTAGAGCTAGCACTTCTTCCTCTCTCGTCAATAAGTAAATCTCATTTATAAGTATACATTTTTAAACAGTGTCGAGTTACTGACATTAATATGAGTTTACTAATATTTATAAAAAAAATTCCAATCTAAAAAAATAGTGTGATACTCTCCCAATATGAAAAATTTATAATTAAAAAATAAAATAACACGAATAATTTTTTTTCCATATATGTCCTTGTGATTTATTAATCCACGATCATCTCAATGCAATTAAGGTCCATGATCAAATAACTAAATGAAGAATTATTTCATCATAGGACATCACAGAATAATGTATGACCAATATCGAATAAAATTAATGCAAAATTCTTTCCTCTTAGGCCATCTCAGTGCCACTAAAGCCTAAGATACAATAACAAAAGAAAGAATTATTTCATCCGGAGGCATTTCGAGGCATAATATACCCAAAATCGTATATGAAAAATCTAAACGATCGTGTATCATGGATGTCTGGCCGATTTATCGCGTGTTGAGTGAGGTAATTTTGGTATTTTACATGATGAGTATGTAGATCTTTTTGTTTTCAAAATTGTTTTATACGGTATAAATATTTTGCCGGTTTGTTATATTAAAAAAAAAAACTTTTTTTTTTCTTCTTTTGAAATTTTATTTAAAGAAAAAAAAAGGACAGTTTTAGTGTATATATATATATAATTAACAAATTCGGATGTCATACGAAACATGAAAAGTGGGCCTTTTGTAAGAGGTGGCCCATGAAGTCCAAGTCGACGTAGGCTTTTTGTTTAACGCACGCCAACTAATTACGGACAAATCACACGTGACCACCACGTCTTCTTTCTTTAATCTCTCGATTAACCAACAAATCTCACTCTCCTTTTTCCCATCTCCTCCCCAACTCCCCCACCCCCACTCTCTCTCAGGCGCGTGCTCCTCCCCAATCCTTGGATTCTTTTAATTGCTCTTTGGATAAAAACAAAGCTTCCCATTGATTCAAACTCCCCTTATTGGTCACTGCTCTTCACGCGCTCTTGTTACTTAGTTTATTTTATTTATTTTCATTGCTTTTTTAAATTCACTCTCTGTTGCCAGCTGGAAAAGGAATATTTTGATTCACTCATCTCAATGGCTCAATGCAATGCCCAAACATTTCTATTTCCTTTTAATTAATCATTTCTCCAATTTATATATATATATATATAGAAGTATTTTTTAAGTTATTTTTGTTAATTTTACTTTTAGCTTATATGCATTTAATCTTAATTGCTCTGTACTTTTAGAAAATTTATTACCCAATTTTGTTTCTATTCCAACTTACCAAATGTCTTTACCATTAATTACGACACATAAAACAAAGCACATACCCCAATAAATAAAATAAAAGACTACTCTTCAAAATTGTATTCAAGTTGGTGAGTTGAAACTCATAATCTAAATTTGGTAATGGAGGGTCGCAACAGTCTTTGATGTTCTTTTTGCATTTTGTATGACTTAGCAACCATATCGTTGTTTGTTTTGAAATGTCTATAAGAGTGAGTACAATTCTTACAAACCAACTGGATTTTTTTTTATATATGGTATTTTGTCCTTATTTGTACTTTTTTTAGTAGGATTTTCAAAAGATCGCTCAAAACTTAGCATGTTTAACTTTGAATGACTTACAATTGAGTCACTGAAAATGAATAATGCACATGTTGTTGTTAATAAAATATGGTAACTTTCAAATATACCTTACTTTCATATCCTCATAGTCATTTTCTTCATATGTAATATCGGTTTATTCGAACTCTATCGTTATAATGACTTCTTACAAACTCTCATATCTTCAAACATAAAATTTATATCATATGTTTTGTTTTTTCTCATTCTATATATGTAATAGAGAAATGTACCACAACCAATTTGGGTTTAGAGAAGCCATGTTTTAAATCAACCTCTTCCCCCAAGATGAGGCTAAGGGCAAGCCTCCAAACTTGTAGAATGGCTATGCCAAATTCATGCTCTAACTCATTTAACTCGAGAGATAACTTAATATGACAAGAGAACTCAGATAAGTACACCTTAGGTTAGGATTCCACTATAAATAAACTATTAAAAATCTCAAAAGGAAATAAATTCACTCTAATACTCAAACTCCTTACTTTGCTACACATGTATGCTTTGTGACCTAAGCACTAGAACTTGTGTGGTAAACAACAACACATTAGAGTGAGGAGCTATTCATCTTGTCGATCACGTTCTTCCTCAAATTATAAATTTATCAACACTATCATGCGTTTTTCCTCAACCAAAATTAGAAATCAGCCAGTTTTATGACAAATAGTTCCATCTCACAACTCATTTGTGCAATGAATGAATTTTTTCATTTTTTTTATAGGAGAATGGTCTTAGAAAAACCAAATTCAAACATGGATAAAATATCATCTTCTTTTTTAAAATGTGATTCGAAAATGAGAAATGTATAAAATATCAAAACACAGAACAAAAGTGAAATTTGAGGAGTAAGTTAGAAATTAAAAAAAAAAAAAAAAAATTAGAAGAGTAGAATTGGAATAAAATTTGATTGTTTTATTTAGTTAATAATTATAGAGAAAGAAAGAGTAATATTAAATAAGGAATAGAAGTGAAAATGTGTTAAATGAAAGCGCATGCATTATGATTCAGATGTTGACCCAATCAATGTGGCATCGTGCCTTCCATTTACACGCTCCCACCCTTTTTCCCTTATCAAAACCCTCCCTCCCTCTCTACTCTCTTTCTCCGTTTTACGTCTTCTTTTCTTCTTTTATTTTATTTTCAATCAAAATTTTAGATTTTATTTACGTCACACATCAAACACTTCTATCAATATCATTAATAAACACAAATCTAAAATTATAATTTTATTTATTTTATCATTTTTACAATTAAATAATATTATTATGTTTTATCTTTTAATATGATGACTTATTTAGTCTTTAATGTTAATCCCCTAGTTTATGGAATATATTGGCATTTTGGTATTATGCATTTTGAATTTATCTCAATTTTACTTTCTCTTTATCACAAAATAATTGTCCTTCTTAGATTTCCATGTATACCCCTTAACTGCAAAGAAACTCTTTTTGTTTAAAAAAAAATAACGTGTCTTGTTACCATCCGTGATTAAAGATTTAGGTAAACTATGCAATAATGCGTGTATTCATCCAAGTATTTTTCCTTTCAAAATAAATATTGTATAGATAATTTTGTTGATATTTTTAAAAAAATTGTAATACAACTAACCTCTTGTCTTTGAATATAAATAGATGTCAGTTAAGTTGAACACATATATCTTATTTAACTTTAAATTAAATACTAATAGTTATAATAATTTTCATGGAATAGAGGTTGGTAAGAGGCTAAATAAAAAATAATTTAAAAAAAAAAGTTGGATGTATCTATTTATTGTGGAGTCAAACATTAAAATATATATTTCCTAAGATTAAAATATAAAAATTAAGGGTAGTTATATGTGCTTTAAAATATATATATTTTTTCAAATACATATGTGTTTTTAAAATCTTATTTGTTTATGTTTGTCTTTGAAAATTGACTCATTATTCCACCATACAAAAACAAACGAGTTTAATTAACAAAATTTTGTTCTCTAACTAATAGAGTTAGTTTTGTTTATTTATTAGTTCAACTTTGACGAAGAACTTTAACTTTAAAAAATAAAAAATAAAAATATTTGCTTTTGAGTCATTATCAATTTTCATTAGATATTTATTTATTTGTTGTAGGGTTCGTTTTAAGATATTAAATATAGATAAAATAGTTAAAGAGTCGTTGTCGTAAATTCTTTAGATGTTTATTTATATGCATTAGTGTCATAAAGTTGATTATATTTCAAAAATCTAGAATAACGGTCAAGATATTTTTATTTTCTAAAGATTTTTCACCATACATTTATGGTAAACATTTTAATTTTGAAAAGGTAAAATAGGTATTGATTCTTTGTAACATTTATTTTTATAAATGAAAACGTGTTTAATTGGATATAAATTGATAGGTTTAAATTAAAAGTTGATTAAACCAAAATATTATTCTTCCTCCAAATTCTCATTGAAATATCAATAATAACACGATGTAATTTTTTTCAATAAATAAAGAAAAACCAAAACATCAATAGAATTATACATCAACAATTTTATAACAAAAACGTAATCAATCGACTCATAAATTTTAACATTTTAGTCCAAACAAAACCCTCTTAAACACTGATTCAACTTTCATACTGTCTACAAATCAAAATAGGATTAGAAAAACTTAGATGATATATACACACACACACACATATATATATTTAATGAGATCATAGGATAAGACTTTGATAATAGGGGGCAGTGATTTTACAGAACATAGGATATATAGAAATAATAATAATAAGAAGAAAAGAGTAGGGGAATTTGCAACCTTGAATGTCTCTTTCTTTCTGTCTATCTCAAAAGATTTTAAATTTAAAATTAGAAAGAAAAAAAAAAGAAAGTATAATTCATATTTTCATGTGGATATGCCAGCTAAAAAGATGGGTTTAGAGAGAGAATTAAAAAAAAAAATTCCATGAAAAAAATAATTTTACTTTTTACCTTTATCCCCCCACAGGGGCAGTAGACTGGTCTTCAATAGGCCAACAATTTTTTGGACCTTCATTCCTATATTTCTTTTTCCTTTTTCTTCATCCATCAACCTTGTCGATTCATATTCTTCCCGTCGCTATCCCAACATTTTGTTATTCTTTTCCATTTTCTCTATTAGTTTTTCGTATCTTATTTTGTAAGAATTTTATCTAACGTAAGATTCGTTTTGATAGTCAAATAATGAATATTATTTCTTCATAACTAAAGTTAAAAGTGTGAAAATTAAAGTAATATTTAGTAAATTTGTTAAATTAAGTTTAGTTAAATTGTAATTCAGTGTATAATAAGAACTACGTGGTTAGAGAATTAAAAATATAGAAATTAAATTGTTATAAATAAAAAAGTAGAGACTAAATTGTAAAAAATTGTAAAAGTTAGTAGATAAAATTATAGTTTTCACTCTAAATAAACGACTGATAAAAGGGTATTTTGAAAAGTTTAAGTGAATCACAAAGGACTAATAAAAAAAAAACTATTAGTTATTTTCAAATGTAATAAAATTTTAAATTATGATTTAAAACAAAATTTTGATTAAAATAGCAATTTAATTATAAAAAGAAAAAAAAGGAAAGAAAATTTAATGATAAAATATTGAGTTATTATTATTTGATATAATAAAGTGGTTGGAATGTACTATTTACCGTTAAATTTAACCCCTTTGATTTGTACTCAGATAACTCCTTGTTCATTCACTCCATCTTTTTGGCGCTTTTTCCCTTTATTTTCCCTTTCTTCTTCTTTCTTCTTCTTTTTCTTTTGTTGATTTGTTTGAAGAAGGAGGTGTGTTTAATGTATATTAGAGATTGACAGTGAAGCGAGTCTACTTTTTCTTTGTCTCCTTCTCTTCTCTGTCTCTTTTCTTCATTATTTTACATCCCACATTCCGCAATTTTGTCTTTAATTTCAAACGTAACCCCCCAATTTTCCCCCATTCGTTATCACTTGTTTGCTTTAAAGCAAAATCTATCTTCTTCTACCTTTAATCTTTGTTGGTTTTTTGTTTATACCCTTTTGAAATCCTTCCATTTCCCATGGCGGATGAACACCAAGTAACAGGTTTTCAAGCTTTTCTCTCAGATGGGGTTTCGTTTTCTTCAGTTTTCTCTCTGATTTGTTCGTTTGGGAGTGGATTTTGAAGCATTTCTGAGATGGGTTTTGTTGTTTGTCTCTGATCATCGCTGATTTAAACCATCCCATTTGCCTCACATTCCTCTGTTTGTTCTCTTTCTACTTCTTGGTCGTTTTAGTTTGAAGCTCCCAACTCGGAAAATGAGGGATTTCCCGTCTTGTTTTGGAGAAAATGGTGTTCAAGTTGCTGATTTCTCTTCGTCAAACAATGGTAAGACTGCTCAAAACCTTGTCACTTGTGTTTATCAATGTCGATTACGAGGGCGTTCTTGTCTGATTAGTGTTACTTGGAGTAAAAATCTGATGGGTCAAGGGTTAAGTGTTGGTATTGATGATTCTTCAAATCAATGTCTATGTAAGGTTGATATTAAGCCATGGTTGTTCTCTAAAAGAAGAGGGTCTAAAAGTTTAGAAGCTTATGCTTGTAAAATTGACATTTATTGGGACCTTTCTTCTGCAAAATTTGGATCTGGACCTGAACCTTTGGAGGGTTATTATGTGGGAATTGTTGTGGATAAACAAATGGTTCTTCTTCTTGGGGATTTGAGAAAAGAAGCTTTTAAAAAGTCCAATTCCTCTCCTGCGCCTTCTTCTGCTGTTTTCATTTCCAAGAAGGAACATATTTTTGGGAAGAAGGTGTTCTGCTCCAAAGCTCAGTTTTGTGACAATGGTCAGATTCACGACATAATTATCGAGTGTGATACAAATGGTGTGACCGAACCGTGCCTGATTCTACGCGTCGATTCAAAGACGGTGTTGCAGGTGAAGAGGCTGCAATGGAAGTTCAGAGGGAATCACACCATCTTGGTTGAAGGGCTTGCAGTTGAAGTGTTTTGGGATGTTCATAGTTGGCTGTTTAGTACATCACCAGGGAATGCTGTTTTTATGTTCAAAACATGTTTGTCTGCTGAAAAGTTGTGGGGAAGTCAACCTGTTTGTGATCCTAATGTCTTGTCCTGGTCTTTCTCTCAGAGATTTTCAGACAGTAAATCACAAGGTCTTGGTTTCTCGTTGATGTTATATGCCTGGAAGAATGAATAGAAGAGTGCTTTGCAGATTATTCTTTTCTAATTTTTAACAAGAAAAAGAAACTCTTAGCGAGTGAGAGATTTTTATTATCCCTTCCCGCTTCGATTACATTCGATCTTTCCCTTTTTCCACCTTCTTGAGTAAACTGAGCCATTTGATTATATGAGAGAGGATTTTGTTATAGTTGGTTGTACATTCTTTCATCCAGTGTTTATGCTTTGTTTGAACTTTATATCACTGTTATCAAGTATATATCTAATATATGATCACTTATTTTAGCTTCTTGCTATTGAATTTGATCCTCCCAATTCATTACTTTTTAGATTTTCTGGGTCGATCTAACTTGACTCCTTTGATCGCTCGTAAACATTGTTTCCACAGTTGAAATTTTAGAAAGGGAAAACTACCACCTTCAACATTCAACATTATGTGCTAACATCGTTTGCTTTGCTGCTTTCGACAATTTATCGGGTTTCTTTTCCTCTTTCTTTTATTGTAAGAGCTTCTGCTGGTGCAGATAAGCAAGAATTTGCAGTTTGGTTAGCCATGCCAACTGTTATAGTTTATGCTTACTTGTTCAGTCTGTTTAGGTTTGCAAATTTTTGACATGGATGACCTCCAGAAATCCATTATTTTGTTGAAATGTTGCACTTTCTCCAGAAGAACTTCCATCATCACATCAATCATCAAATTGGAATATGGGTTTTTGTGGATCGTTCGATGTAACTTTGTAAATTGATCAAGCATGGTTGGTTGGGCTTTAGATGACAGATCAATCTTCTAAGCTTTAGACTTGATCCTTGTGGCCAGTTTTTTGGCTTCTCTGTGATTCAATCGATTGTTTATCATCCACAAGTCTCAGGTAAGGTTTAAAATCACAACTTAATTGTTCATTTTGCTGCTTACATTTTTTAACCTATTCTCAAACCTTTATGGACTTTCTAAAAATCGTTTTATGATTTAATAACAGTTCAGTGAGAACTTGTTCGGTCAATTGTTTTGTAGAAGAGTAGAAGAGTTTTCCCAGTTCCTACAAACATGTTCTTTTGAATTTCTTATGAAGTTGTTCTTTCCTCCAATTCACACGTATGTTAATAGTTAATAACATTAACATATATGCAGGCTTCCAAGACTGAAGCTTTCGACCATTTCTGCTTGTGATTGATTGTTTCAACTGCCAGTTTGCTGTGCATATTTCGAGCTCGTTTGCCGAAGTTTCCATGCCGTCAAGTACTTGTGCAATTCATCCCTCTTGTAAGTATTTTAAGCTACCATTACCCTTTGTAAAGATTAAATTAGGCTCTAACATGTCAGTTCAAACTTGTAAAGTTGGCTGATAATAATTTAATATAGTATCGGAGCAGTTCTTGTGTCCAAACCTCGAGGACATCGTGATTCTAATTAACATCCAAGTCCACACATGGAGAGGTTAAGAGAGATTTATAAGATCTTTGTCCAGTGGTAATTTAACACATTCTGTTTGATTTTTCTTCTTCTGCATTTTGGTGTTAAAGGGGGTTGTTTGGTTGCTACACCAACACATCTTCACCCCATTTACAATAAACATCTCTAAACAATATTTGAAAACAACTATTAAACTTCTTTGTATGGGATCGGATTTAGATGGGTCGAAGAAGACGAAGTTTGAGTGTACAATGTATCTATGAGTAGTAACAGAATATCAAATATCTTTGGCTAAATGACTCGAAAACCTAAAACATTTCCCTATAATCAAGTAAGTTGTCCCACGAAATTAGTTGAGGTGCATATATATTTATATATTTACAATGCCCAATTATGCGGTAGATTATTGTTATTATCATATTTTGCCTTTTTTTTCTTTTGGAATTTGCATTCAGGATTCAGGATAGCATTTAGCAAAAATATTTTTAGAACAGAGACAATGGAGGCTAAAGTTTGAGTAAAAGTGACCATATAAAATCGGATATAAGGTTAGGGTTAAATTGAATTGACTTTCTAAATGTTTATAAACATTTCTTTCGCATTCATATTAAACATTTAGAAAGTGAATTCAAACATACATTTAATCTCTAAAGGTAAGTTACGAGAAAATTGTGAATTGATTTTGTGTTGATAAATCTCTACCGATTGATTTTTTTTTCCTAAAAAAACGATTGATATATTAGATATAAATTTATGTCTAATGTAAACCTAGACTTACGTTCTTGTGTTTAGTAGATGAACTAATTTGAAGAAATTTGTAAGTTTTAGGAACTTTATTTATGATAAGTGTTTTATGGTAAAGGAGTTATCTATAGCACAACTATTTATTAGGATATGTTTGTACAAATTAAAACTTTATTGAATATTTACTTAGAACGTTCTAAAGCATTTAAGGATTGTTTTACAACTTTTGCAATGGCTTCAATTAAATGTATATATAGAGCTTTATAAGTTTATAGTAGCTTTTTGTCTCTATTTGACATTCACATGTAAGATGAAATATGAATTCATATATTTATCGTACAATAAGATGTCGACGTAAAACATATAAATATCAATTAAAATAGTAACATAATACTAATAACAAAAATGATGTATTTTTTTGTTAGGGTACGTCGATGTTAAAATCAACATTAGAAACTGACGTGACATCTAATGTATAAAAATTGTAAGCCACACGTGATTTTGTATTGTAAGTGATATTACATATGTTTTGTATGTTAGTGATTGAACCAATTTTAAAACAAGAGTTTAGCTTAGTTGATATTAGTGTACGTTAAGAAGAAAGAGATCGGTAGTTGCAATCTCTCACCCCGATTTGTACTAAAAAATCATTTTATTCTAAGAAAAACACTCATTAATTGTATTTTCTATAACAAATTTAAAAGTTTGGAAAAATGAAACTTTTCAAATTTAGGGACAGTAGTTGAGGTCTCAAGGCTAGAGATCTTTTTATAATTTAACCAAAAAGAAAAAATATTTTAAAAAAGAGCCATAGATTTTTATGGAATCCTAATTAAAAGCAAGTATGCATATCTCGATTTTTATTACTACGAATCATTCTTTTTAGAGGTGAGATGTTTGAATCTTCCTATTTCATTTCACAAAAAAAAAGTTAAAATACAATTTTAATCTTCCTAATTTTGATGAATGTTAAATGTTGCTCTTTAAACCTTATTTTTATTAAAATTGGTTAAATAATAATAGTAAATTTTATGTAAATACAATGTGTGTTCATATTTACAAAAATTATAGTAAAATGATATAGCATTTAGATAATAAGTTTTTTTTTTCTTTTTTCATTTAAATAAACATTCGACCAAGATTGAAAGCTAAAATAAGGTTAATTTTCGTAAATATAATAAAACACAAAAATATTTACGGCATGTGTAACAAAATTAAAAAGTCATGAAGCCGATTAATTTTTTAAAATATTCAAAATTTGTCATTCTTTCCGTCTTCTTTCTTGTATATTTTTTCAAATTGTTATTTGATTAAAGATTATATACCAAAGTTTTTTTTTTTCAAACTTTATGTGGAATATAAAAGATGGTGAAAAGAATGATTGGGTATTAGGTAGCCAAATGGTTGGACATTAGATAGCCGAATCTAATAGTGCAAAATAAACAAATCTAAACATTGTGTACAAACCATCTTTAAAAAATCTACCAAATTGTTTACCAAAAAAATCATCATTTGGCTACCTAAATTTAAAATTATTCTATAAAAAATCGTTTAAATTTGAAAAGGTTCGCGTACCAAAAATTTTGAAAGAAGAAAATGGTTTGATTTGGCTATCGAAATAGTACAATCTAGTCAATCATTTACCAAATATACGTGGGATGCGTGTCACCAATTAATCACGATGAAATTTTTGATATTTTTTTAAAATTGTTTTTAATATTGTGGTGGTTTGTTATATATATATTTTTTGAAAATCGCTATTAAAAAGTCAATTTATAAAGTTGAACAAATTTGTAAATGAGGATTTAAATACTATTTTAACCCAAAAAAAAACCTCATCTTAGATTTAGCTAATCCAATGGGCAAAAAGAAAAATCCAACGAATTGAACAAAAATCCAAAACCCGAAACCCGAAACCCAGAAGAAAAAGACGAATCCGACCCGTTTTCAGAAGTGCGATCCAAGTCAAATTCCACTCTCTTCTCTCTCTTCCTCTCTTCACTCCATTGTAAGCTACTAGATCCAAAGAGCCGGCCGGCGACGGAACTGGGCCGAGACGGTGGTTGCTTTAGTTCCAATTTCTTTGTAATTCTCAATCCCAATTTCTCGGCCACTCTCTAATTTTCGCGAACATGGTGAGTAAAGCAGAGGAGGCCGAGTTGAATAGACTCGAAACTCAGGTCGATAATGGTGGTGGAGGTGCTTGGGACTATCTTTGCCTCATCAGGAAGCTCAAGGTTCGTTCCCATAAGGTCTTAAACTATGGATTGTCGATCTTGAATGATTCCAGAAAGCGATCCGGTCTCGGCCAAGAGGGTGAGTTTTAGCCTGTTTGTTCATTCTTCGATCTGGGTTTGAATTATCTTTTGAAGTTTCGCTTGCTTTTTAATGTTTGGTTTTTTTTAATTTATGAATCAATTCGGTTTGGATCGTTATCTAGTAAATTCAACTTGTTTGAGGCTTGCTTCTTCATTTAGTTAAGTTGTGTACTGTTACGCATGGTTTGTTTGTTTGAGTTTGAATTCAGTGGTGGATTTCATTATGTGCTGTGATTTTGTTTTGGATTTCTGCATGATTACTGCTTAATTGCGGATTGTAATGTGAAAATTAGCGGGACGAATGATGACGTTTGCTTTAAAGAAAAGAGCAACTGTAAATTTATGCATTTCTCACTAAATTGTTGGATGGAGTAACTGTGTTTTTTGTTGAATTGTTTATTAGAAGAGACCTTAAATGTAAGCTCTGCATTTGCTTCATCATGTTCTTTAAATTTTTGGTTCATATGCCTTTTGTGGCTGAAGTATGGATTAATCTTCTTCTTTACTGAAGCTCTGGTCCAGGGGCAAATATAATTTAATTTACATATGCATTTCCATCTAATTGTACAGCTCCAGGAATTATTTTTCTTAGTGGTAGGGAAAAACTTGAACTTTTTTTTAAACAAAAGTGAGACAACATTCTCTCTCTTTCTCACACCCCTCTTTTTATTACTTCCGTATTGAATGGTAGAAGATGTGCTATTATAGATTTTCCTTTCTCAATGACTCAAATTTTTTTTAAAAAAGATTCTCCTAACCTTATTTTATTGCTTGGTGTAGAGTGGACCCTGTACGAACAGGTAGCTATTGCAGCACTGGACTGCCAAGCCATAGATGTTGCAAAGGTGCAACTTACACTTCTTTGGTTAACTACTTGAATTGCAGATTGGTTCAGCTCATTTTAGTGTATTCATTTGATGATTTTGGTTTTGAGGACTTTTTGCCTTGGACTGATGTAATTCCTTACACTCTGCAATCTTTGGTAGGATTGCATAAAGGTTCTCCAGAAGAAATTTCCACAAAGTAAAAGAGTTGGTACGTTAAAAATAAATTGTTGTTTCTTATTCTATTCAAGATCTTTGTTTGAAATGGGACACTTTTGTATTTCCCGCTTTATTTCTCTTGTAATGTCTCTATTTTGTTTGTTTGCTCTCTTTTTCAGTTTCATTGTATTTTGAGTACTAGTTTTTTTTTTAAAAGAAAAAAAAATATTAACCTTCCGTAACCCTATTGGTGGGGTGAGGGTGATTGAGCTGCTGAGCCATAGATTAAAAAATCACTTGAGTGCCTGGCCTACTCACCTTTGATAAATATGCCACAATATGGGAACTTCTTTTTGATTACCTAATATTGTAGGGTCAAGTAAAGTTCTCGTGAACTGAGAGAGGTTATGCATTTTTTCTGGGTTAAAGTTCTTAATTCGAGTCAGTTCAAGAGGTATTTAAAATTTAAAAACTTACAAAAAAAAATAAAGTTATCTTTTATTTTTCTTTCCTTATGACTTGAAGCAAAAAGGGAGAAAGGTTATTTATGCCTCTGCGTCCTTAAAACCATGTTTAGGCAATGAATTGAATTATAGACAAAAATGAATTAGGTTCTTATGCTTGTAAGTCTTATCATCTGAAAGAAACACTTTTGCGGGTTGTACGCCATACTGGATAATACAATTTAAGCCACAGTCGTGTTATCTTTAGATCTGCGATTCATATTATAATTTTGTGGTTTGCGAAGCAGCTAAACTACTAATCAATGGGTTTAGTGGAAGCCTTAAGTTATGGTGGGATCGTGCCCTAACCAATGAACAAAAAGAAGCAATTAGAAATCATAGGACAAGATTTAAAAGGACAATTAAAACTGAAGGAGGAGATATATTTTGCAGGGGCTATATATTGAGCAACTGAGGATATATAGAATATAGATGCAATAAGGTTTGCTTACTAATGTACTTATTTTGCAGTGGCTCTTAGGCTGAAAAGTTCCATTTTGAAGCTGTAGTAGTAAAATTCATACACTTGAAGATGGAATGTCTTGTAGGGGTTTATAAAAGATATCTCATACCAATTTAACATATTTCTAATAATATTTCATGGTAAAAAAATTGTAAAATTAAATGTCCATTCAAAATTACTGGCTTTACAAGACCATCTTGCTTACTATTCAAAATTCATTAATGTTTAAAGAGTAATGCCCGCTGTCTTGTTGATTATCACTGGGCTACTGTAGCAGTTATTGCGACATCATATATTACTGGGTCTCAAAATCCACTCTCAACCAGTTTTTTTCCATCGTGAATGGAATTTCTGTGGATTTGCATCAGCAACTAAGTACTGTTGAAACATTATGATTTTGTGTACATAAATATTATATGCACTTTGATGATTTATGGGGTTGCCTTGTCACAGGGAGGCTAGAGGCTATGTTGCTTGAAGCAAAGGGATTGTGGGCTGAGGCAGAAAAAGCTTATGCTAGTCTTCTAGAAGAAAATCCATGTGATCAAGTAATTGTTTTAGTTTTTCTTTATGAAATGATATTGATATACTTTTCATTTTTTATCTTTAAACATGCTATTTTGATTTAATGGTAGTTTTCTATTATGAGTGTAATCACTTGAGATGTATGGTGAGCTAAACATATATATAATCCTGTCAATATTTCATTTTTTCATTCCTTACACTTGAACAGATAGTACATAAAAGAAGGGTTGCTCTGGCTAAAGCACAAGGCAACATTGCTGGGCTATTGAATGGCTTAACAAATATCTTGAAACGTGAGCATAATTTTGCATACCTCTTATTTGAAAAGCTTAAAAAGGTGTCTTTCAGATTTTTTATTGCTCTTCCAAAGTCATGGCTGGATTTTTTTTCTCCTTTTATCATAGATTTATGGCTGATCATGATGCTTGGAGAGAACTGGCTGAACTATATATCTCTCTCCAAATGTGAGTAATTTCCCTTTTCAAATTGCTTTCTATCAACCAGTCCTTGTCAGAATTGTCTTTGAGTTCCCTATTGAGAACTTTGTGTTTTTTATTTGTATCTTAGGTACAAGCAAGCAGTTTTTTGCTACGAGGAGCTGATACTATCCCAACCCACAGTTCCTCTGTTTCACTTAGCTTATGCAGATGTAAGTGGCTCCTCATTCTTGATGACTCGTATCTTCCATTTCTTTAATTGTAATATTTTCTGGAGTTTTTGTGGGAAAGCATGTTGGAAGAGATGGTTCTCTTTGTGAAAGGTAATATAAAGTTTGCAGATACTTTGTTAGATCTTCATGTTGGAGTTGGTGCACAGGTCGTTTGATATCATATATGATTGCCAAATCATTCTTTTCTACTCCTGCAATCTCATTTGTCAAAAGCTGACTTTCTTTAACATCTATGATAACGATGATATTCTTCTGAGTCATTTTCTCTCCACGATGCTATCCTTAGTTTCTAGATAGATTTCTTGCTTTGAGGAGTTTTTTGGTGCACAATAAATTACTTTTAGGGAGTACCTCATTAATGGTGCAAGGTGCTTTTGTTTTCTTGTGTTAATAATTAATATTTGATAATCACTTATTAAGATAAGATGCAATAACTAATTGGGCTTTGTTTAAATAATTTTTTGTTTAGAATTTCAAATCCGACAGGGAACACGGGGTAGTTCCCCCCTATATGCTTTGTAGTATATATTTATTGATTTATTTTGCATTTGATTTTAGTAAGCTTTTATTAAGACAAAAGAAACTACAATGACGGAGGCTAAAAGAAAGACCCAATCAAAGGAGCAAACCATTTATTTCATCTTTTTTTACAAGAAGCCAAGCTACTTGTTTGGAATCAAATATAAAATATAGTTACAAAACACTGTTGAGGGGAATACCTAGAGAGAAACATTGAAATGGATACACTCCAAACTTCTCTCAGCACCTCTCAGCATCTCTTAAGATTCCCTTATTTCTTTCAAATGATGTATTCTACAAATAGTATATTTGTGAGAATTGTTTCCCAAAGAACCTGACTCCAATTATAGAAAAGAGGGTCAACAAGCAGTAAGTACCTCCTCCATCATGTCTTCACACCATCTAGGACTGTGGCTAAGTGAAATCTCCAAAAAGTGTTCCTTTGTGGACAGCCGATAAGTTGAAACCTCCAAAAAGCACATGATCTAGGGACTAGGATTCTAGATCCTTCGTTACTTCTTATACAGAGTCCATGGTGCTTGTCCTCCCCAAGGTGTCCACCAACCAATGTAAAATCTTGATTTTCTTTGAAATTGTGGCCTTCTAGAGTGGGATGAGGGGGGATAGACGGATTGGGATGAGACATTAAGCAACAGATATAACTGGAAGGAGAATTCCTAAAGAAGATGCTTGAAGGCTAAGATTGGTATTTCGGGAAAGGCCAACTTCTTGTAACGACAAAGGAAGTGTAGACAAATCTTGCAACTCAATATCACAAAGTGGTTTTCTTAAATGGAAATTGAATTATTGGACGCTTCTGTTTAAGTTAAGGGACTCAGGTGAGGAAATAAGATTGTATCCCTAGCTTTAGCTTCCGTTAAAACTGATCCAAAAAACTTAAAACTAATGCAATACCAGTAAGAATTTTATGATGTTGCTAAAGCTAGGGACGCTATGGAAAGTGGCTTTCCAAGGACTCAGCCGTGCACTGTCTGTGACCTACCTTGCAGCAGTGACATATTTGCTGACAATACTCTATAGAATCAGACCAAAATGAGAAGTGCCAGAAGTCCACAACCAAGAGAACCAACTTCCTGATACTACTTGCCTCAACTCCTTGGATATGGATGCGATCCTTGTGTCTGCTAGACCACCTTGCAAGTTTCTCGTTGGTCTTTCAAGAGTAGCAGACAGATAATTTTAAGAAAAGGAAGAAAATGCAAAGATTTCCCACTAAAGAATGATTGGATAAGTAAAACTTCCATGGCTAGAGAATGACCGTCTTAGGATATGACCCAATGGATGTTTTAAAGAAGTCATACCCCCTTTACAACAAGATAACAGTTCCATCTTTCCAGCTTACACTGCTCACAATTGATACAAACTAGAAGACGTTTCATAGACTTGAAAAATCTTATCACTCTTAATGCTATTTTTAGGTTTTGTTGTATGTAGATAAAGTTGCACGATTGTTAGTCTGCATGTTTGATTATTGTTATTTTTATGCTATATGGGAAACATATGACCATATCAGTTAGCTCCTTAATTTTACTCCAAGGAGGTAATTACACCAATTGAATAAATTAAGCGTGGTCTATTTGGACGTCTTCAAATGAATTTAAATTCCCAGGTAAGTATGTTATAAAACAGTATCTCATTTTTTAGACAAGGCTCACAATTGTGTTTTTGTTTATTTGTCTTGGAGTATTTTATGTAGGCTTTTTATATTAATGGGTATCAACGGAGATATATTTTTTGTAACCTCTTTAGCTCTTGTTTGCGTTTTTGTGAAAATTCGGAAGTTTGGGTTATTTCTCATACAAATCTGTAAACCAAAGAGTTCAATGACAAAATCAATGCCTTTTACATTCAGTCATCCGTAAGTAATCAGGCATTAGATGGTGAGGTAATGGAGCTGGCCACTTTTTGTTATTTACTGAGTGGATTACGTTGTATTGTAGGCTGTGTATTTGAATTGTTTGGGGTAGGTTGCGTATAGGCCAAAGAAAATGCCCTTGTTTTTTTTGTGATACTATAATTGCAAGTAAATTGTTTACGAAACTTAAGTTGGATATCTGATCCAGTTTCACCCTCAGGAGCACCCAAGTTGGTAACCCTGATATTGAGGATTTGGAATGCTTGGAGATTCTCTCCAAGGTCTTAAAGCTCAGATCTCTATATGGAAATTTTAAAAATTGAAACTCATTGTCTCGTGGAGTTAGTCTTGGGGTGGGGGCCATAAGTGGAGCCTCTACACCCCAATTATTTGAAAAGAAAAAAAGAAAAAGTAAGAAAAGAGCTCTTGTTCGGCATACCTTGCTAGTTTTGATTTTCATGTTAGAAATTTTAGAAACTGTTATTGTTTTAGGGTGAAAGCGAAGTTTTAGTTGAACTTTATTTTTCCATTTCCTTTAAGTTTGTTTCAAGTAATCACTCGAAACATTTCTTGGAATACAGGTACTTTACACATTAGGTGGCCTAGAAAACCTTCAGACAGCAAAGAAATACTACGCATCTACTATAGACTTGACTGGGGGCAAGAATACCAGAGCTCTGTTTGGCATTTGCTTGGTAAGCTTTCTCTGGCAATCTTCTGCATATAGCAATTTGTTATATTCATTATAACCATGAATTTTGATGTACATTTCACTATCAAGGAGTATATCCTTTGTTTTCCATAAAAATTTTCGAGTTTTGTGCTTTTTTTTTTCCTATGTGAAGACACTGTCAGCTTTTTATCACGGAACTAAATCAAATCCTAATATATGGCCATCAATAGTGGTCACACGTACCTAAAATTTAATATCCTACGAGTTTTCTTGACACTAATGTTGTAGGGTCAAACATGTTGTCTCGTGAAATTAATTAGTCGAGGTGTGCGTATGTTGGTTCGGATACTCACGGATGTTAAAAAAAAAAATACAAAATCAAGTTAAACTATAACAATGAATGCTTGTTGCCCATATAATTTCACTCCTTTCATTGTAGTCATTATTCACTGAATCCCATCGATTTGGTCCTCTCATTAGTTATCTAAAAGTTAGCAACAAAACCCCGACATAGCACATCCTAGACGTTGATGCGATGCCACTTTAGCTTTCCATACGCATGACACCATATAACAACATATCAAGGTGTCATTCCAAAGGGTGCCATGTCAATTGTCAGAACTGAAAAAAAAGAAATAAATGAAAGTAATTGTAAGAGCCAAAGCGTTAAAAAAAGTACTCAAGTACGTAGACCAGAGTTATAATTTAAAAAAAAAAAACAAGAAACGAAAAGCAATTGGATTCCCCCTATGATTCCTCGCATTCCGTGTGTTGTTCCAAACTGATTTGTTCATTTTCTTTTTCTTTTTTCTTTATCCTTTTTCTTTTGTAAACCAGTGTACATCTGCCATTGCGCAATTGACAAGAGGTCGAAACAAGGAAGACAAGGAGGGTCCAGCAGAGCTGCAGTCTTTAGCAGCAACAGCCTTGGAAAAAGATTACAAGCAAAGAGCTCCACACAAGCTTTCTCTACTTTCTTCTGTATTGAAAGGCTTGAAGGTCTCCCCTTAACTTTTGTTTTTCCTCTCTTGGACTCAGCCTCTCTCTTTCTCTAGGATTAAGTGGTGGTTGGCAGGAGGCTAAATTAGTCATTTAGCAACTGGTAGAATTCATTTCCTTTGTGATTTTTCCCTAAGAAGATTTTTTTTTTTTTTTTTTCTGTTTCCATAAAGTCTTAATTATGAGAAATGGTGTATTTTTATTAGCCTTATTCAAGGATGACATGACACAGCTACAAATAGATATAACAAAATATCTTATTCTTCTTTCACTCTAATTTGCAGATGAAAAATTAAATCCTTCTTTTAAGTTATAGAATTCTATACCATATGCTTGTTGTTCGTAATCTATGTCGAATAATAAAGCTCGGCTTTTCGAAACGAACCAATCTTTCGAATTGCCCCGCTTTTATTCTCTTCCGTAAAAATGGAATCTCGACCAGAATGAACTCAAATTCCATTCTATATTTTTCGATAATAGGGTTTCTCTTTCTCTCATTCTCTTTTCCTGTTTAGGGCTGCCTAAATTGGTTATGAGATAAATACAATTTTGGTAAAGCTTGTTCGATTTTAGTTTCTATACTTTTTGCTGTCAATCTTTAGTTCTTATATTTTTAATAGATCTTAAATTTTTCGCTAATCTTTAGTTCTTATATTTTTAATAGATCTTAAATTTTTCGCTCACGTATTATATCTTCTTAGCATGAAAATTATTATTATTATTTAACTAAAAAGTTAATGTTAATAAAATTTAAAATTTATTGAAAGTAGGACAAAAACCGAAGATTTGAGTACTAAAATTATACAATCAAATA
This sequence comes from Cucumis hystrix, assembly GCA_025688845.1. Classification (NCBI taxonomy): domain Eukaryota; kingdom Viridiplantae; phylum Streptophyta; class Magnoliopsida; order Cucurbitales; family Cucurbitaceae; genus Cucumis; species Cucumis hystrix. Next base: position 16,337,059 of record CM046887.1, read on the forward strand.
CCAAATTATTTAAATTCTCTAAATGGAGGAATTTGAAAAAAGAAACTAAAAGTGTAAGTTTCTCACTCTTTTTCTAGTAGTTTGAATGTAATTTTACTTTGACTTTATGATTCATATTTTGTTGTTTATACATTTCTCGAGAATATTTACCATAAACATATTTTGTTTAGTGATAATTTAGAAAGTTGAGAAAAAAAAAGTAGAGTTGGTAAAGAAAATGACAAATCATCTTTTTTAGTTGTTGAGTATATGCTTAGATATATATATATATATATTAATTCTATTTAGTCACAATATTGACATTTTAACTATTTTAATATTAAATTGTGTTTTAATTATACTAATTATAGTGAAAGTAAGTTTATCATCGCAATAGTTGATATAATTTCTTTTTAGAAGTCGAGGTTAATATGTTAAAATATTGATAATTTCATCGTTAAATTGAGTCTCTTTGAAGATGATTTTTTGTATAATCTTGGAGGGTTTTAAGTCTTTGAATATTAAATTTTGATTATATATAAATCCATTTTTTAGATTTCAACATTTCAGACTTTGTTTACTAGTCATATCAAACCATTTATTAGTTAAATTCACTGAATTTGTCAATTCAATATTTTGTTACTGTTCAACGATATAGTTTTAACGACTAAGCGATGTGTGATTTAAATCTCCCTACTTCTATTGTACTAAAAAATGTAACATTTTTTCTAAACTAATAGAAAACCTTTTTAGTACAACAACTTATGTCTGAGAATTGAAATTTCTTGTCTATATATACATAAAGTTTATAAATCCTATGATGATATTTTCATTTATGCAATATGAATTGCTAAAAATAATTACTTGTACAAAATTGTTGGAAATTATGGGACAAATTGGGGCAAGATTTATGTAATTAAAAGGTACCCAAAAACAAAATTGGGGACCCTTTGATCATAATTCATAACACTTTCTTTTTTTCCCTTTGAGAACCTTTCAATTTAGGTAATATGATATCAAACATGTGAGAAAAAAAAAAGTCAATGTTTATTTTAATTTGCATTTGTATAAAATATAATGAATTCAATATAAATGCAAAAAGGAAAGAAAAGGTTATTGATTGATTGATTGATAGGTTGTGTGTGTTGACATGTGATTTGTGGATACCACCATCCATTTTTTTCTTAATTGCTTCCCACAAACCTTTCAAATTCAATTAATTTTAAGGTCCAATTGTTTTATTTTTAGAATTAAAATTGATAGAGGTGTTTTTTTTTATAATTATATATATATTTTTTCAATATTCTAGTTTAAATTTTAATTTTATTTATAAGTTTTTTTTAGACCTTCAATTAATTTTATAAAATTAAATAAAGTTTTTCTTTTACTAAAAATATACCAATTTGTTTATTTTAGTTTACCTTTGAAGAGTTTGTTGAAAAGATGAAAACATGGTAGGGTGATTTATTTGAAATGTGTGGTTTTTAAGATTTTTATTAAATACAACCAAAAGTTTAGCAACATACGAGTGGAAATATGAAATATATATATATAATAGTAAAATTTTAGATTCTATTTACGATAGATCACATCGATAGAAGAATAGAAAAAATATTTGGTAAATATTTTCAACGGTTGTATATTTATTGGTTTAAACGTAATATGAAACATGATTTCTTTTTTTACCACTTGAGTTTTGTCATCTTTTTTATTTAGTTCTTCATTGTTCCTTTTTTTTTTTTTTTCAATTGTTTGGAGAAATCACATTCCTTGAATATAGGCTTTAATAAAAATTATTTTTGATGATAGAAATATTGAAATCCCAAAATTGGGTGGCAAAAAGTATTGAGTGAGAAAGAGACCCACATTTCCCAAATAATAGGTAGCACAGCAACAACACAACTTTCTTACTAACCAAATAAATGTTGGATTACTTTTGCAATGACATAAAACAAACATTTATGACCCATATAATATATGAACAACTAAATAGACAAATAAAAAGTTGAATGGTCCTTCACCTAAGTTCAATTCGTTAACTTAACTCTAAAATTGATTGACATAAGAAAACATTCCATAAGAACTAAATAGATTTAAAAAGTCATGATAATTAAACTAATCTAGAATTCCATTTATTGACAAATCATTTGTTTTTCGAAAGTCAAATTCATATAAACACTACTTATACCCGCAATTCTTTTATGTTTATTTTTGTCATCCACTTAATTTAACTAAAAATTCAAATATTGTTAGATGAAAAATGTAAAACCTATCATAAAAACAAAACAAAAATATATTTTTAAATAATAATAAAAAAAAAGCCTAAAAACAAAATAGTTATCTATTAACACTTAAAATAATTTTAATTGAATTTTAAAGAAACCTAATCCACCATTTAACTTTATGCCCAAATTTGAAAATATTTTGTGTTCCATCATACTCATCTCAATCAATTACAAAATGTTATTAGTGCATAAGCACAAATCAATACTTTTTCTTTATATATATATATTATGCCAAGAAATTGTATAAAACCAGGCTGTCTCTTTTGTCATGAAAGGCATGAAAACAAAACTCATCAACTTCAAGAGCTAACACTTCACATTATGCCATTCCATTAATGTTCCCTTTTCACAATCATTCATCACCTAAACAAACAAATCTATTCATTCATTCATCTCATCTAATTGTAACTCATATTGAGTTTAGTTCAATGATAATTAATATGACTTTTTTCTATCACAAAGGTTAAAGGTTTGATTTCTCATCTCCATAATCTTTGATGCAAATTTATAAATTTATATCACAAAGACATAAATCAATATAAAAATAAATTTATACACATCATACTAGCCTAAAAATAGGTGTATCTATTTTTATTTTGAAATATAATGTAGAAACATTTTTTAAAACGCATAATCTAATTTCTAAGACATTAGCCATTATTGAATATTTGAACGTGCATTCCCAAAATGTACCAAATACTATACTCTCTATTTTTTTTTAAGAGTACTATAAGGCTTTAGACATTAGTTATCAGTTTAAGCTTTTGATCAATTAATTAATTTTTTTTTTTTTTTTGCAACCTTACTTAGATTAAAATACGTATAAGTAAAAATACAGTGATTAATTAAATTTACTCAAACCATTTAACTTGAAATGAATATATATAATAGAATAGAAGTATTAGATATTGGTCAATTGGAAAGATTTTGTGAGAGAATTGATTGGTTTGGTTTGGTTTTTGGAGACAAAAAGGTTATTTAACTTCAAAATGAAATGATTTCACCCACTTGTATTCCTAATTTTAGATACAAATATTTCTTTGTCTTAGACATTTTGAGTTTGTTTGGACCAAAATTACAAACATTAGTATGCAACACATTCAAGTGAAACACAAAATCCTTTTTTGAATGTATTGTGCACATCATATAACTTATTTTCCATCTTTCACACTCAAACAAACAAACAAATTTTTTCTATTGATTAGAAGAAAATTTTACTCGTATCAGTCAAATTACCACTTTAATTGATATAGTTTTAAATGTGCAAGTTTAGTTTTTATTATACTTTTGACAAATCTTAAAATTAATTTATATATACTGCTAATTTGAATTAATAAAATATTTGATTAAAAAACACTAGGTAAATACATAATATTATTTTAAAAAATAGTAATATAAAATAAATTAAGAAAAAAAACATATATTAATAAGAAGAAGAAAAAAAGAGCATTAATTAATATGGCAAAATGTAAAACATATTAAAAGTACATAAAACTCCAACCTATCAAATTCTCAAAAAAGCATTACGAAAGTAATAATAATAAGTAAAAAAAAAAATGGAAGGGAAGGAATGATAAGAATAGAGGAATGAAGGGTGTGGAATAGCATATCTCAGTCACCAAACAGTTTCTTTTTCTTTTCTTTTGTCTTCTTCTTTTTTCTAAGTAACAAAAAATAAAGTTAAATTAAAAACAAATTATTTTTTAATATGAGTTAGAGAGGTAGAGATTTAAGCTCGGAAACTCTTCGTCCCTACGTGCATATTTTTAAATTTAGTTTCAACTCGATTGATTTACGTCTTCAATGGTTACTCTTTTAATCTTTACTTTTTATCAAGTATTCTTTAAATAAAAGGTCATATCAATTATTATTAAATTAAGTTTTGTTTTGTTGTTGAATACTAATTAATTTTTTTGTATATAATATTAATGTCAAAGAAAATTATTGTTTATATTTATTATTATTAGTATTCTCTTTTCCATTGTTATCTTTTATTTTGTAATTTAATATATTCTTATTGAGTTGATTATTCAATCATAATAGTATCTATTAATTAAATTATTTTTTACTAATTTTTATCACTATCAAAATTACTTTATTTTGTAATTAATTTTAAATTAATTAAGCAGAAGTTAAATGTCAAACAACATTGAAATTTAACAACAACATCAAAACTACATTCAAAACTTAAATATATAAAAAGAAATTGTAATATTTATTAAGGAAATTTGTTTAAAAAAAAAAAAAAAAAATTAAAAAAAAAAAAAAAAAAAGTGTGAGAGATGAGGAAGAGGTGGAGGGACCCACTCCTCTCCCTCAAGTTCTAAACCCAATCTTTAATATTATCTTTTAATACTCTTTCTTTCTTCTTTTCTAAATGTATTGAGTTAAGAAGTGTGATGGTTTAATTAATTGAAGTAATTAGTAATTGAATTCTATTGGACTGTGATTATAAATTTAATTAAATTTCTTTTGATTGTATTTATCTAACATTTTAATTTTTTTGTCAAATTTACTGTATCTTCAGCTATAATATTGTGTCAAAATTCATAAACTTTTACAATAATAACAACCATAATTTATATCCAACCCCAAACTACAATGGTAATGATATAATTTTAGAACGCAATTGAATTGATCATTCTAGCTTCACTTGTCAACTAGATTTCGACTTTTGTTTACAAATTTGAACGTGGACCTCATGCGATAGTACATATACATAACACAAATAAGCAACACAAAATGTAATCACATGGATCCACTTTTTAAATTATCATTGATTCATTCTCATGACCTAAATAAAATACGTGGGTGGGCAGAACAATAAACCTCTAATTTTGAAGTTGATAGTACAAACAATGTGCCAGTTGAATTATGTTTATTTTAACCCTTAAAATATTATTTTAGATTTTTAGTTCCTATATTTATAGTGAAAAACGCTACTTTGTTAAAATATATATTTTCCTTTTTTAAAAAATAAACTAGCATCAGCAACTAAACTTGAGATTTATTGAAAGTATAGAAACTAAAATTGATCAAACTTCAAAGAGACCAAAATTGTTTTTTAGCCTTAATTAAAATAATTTCACTGAATAATTATAGATTTGCATATTTACCAAAACGATCATACTCTAACTGACATAAAATGTTCACTTTCGTTTTTAATTTCGTGTTTAACAAATTTCCAAACTTTCAATCTTATATCTTATTTGACCAATAATTTGATACTAAAGATAATAGAATTAAAATTGTGTATATTTGAACCCATAATGATTTTCATTGGACATCCTAACTCCTAAGAAAAGTAAAAGTAGATTATTAAAAATAAAATGATTTAAAAATGAAAAAGCACACCCACTGTCACTAAACAAATATTTTGAGAATAGAAGGATTAAAATAAACAATGTCAAAACTCTAAAGTAGGAGAATAACATTATTTTATTACCCACATAATGTTAATGAAAAACATTATAATATAAAAAAAATGAAAGCATATTGGATAATGAAATAAATACATTTAAAAATTGTATTGAATTTCTTTGGTTAATGTCATAGATCCCAATAGTATTTATATTTGTGCGTGCCATCCTCTCTTTATCTTTTCTCAAAGTAAATAATATTTTATCATTTTGTTAATTTTAAATTCATTTATGTTTTTTAATATTAACTCACTTATTTTACATAAATGTTATTTTAAATAAAAAAATCCTTTAGAAAAAGAAAATATTTACATACACATAATAATAAATTAAGAAAAATTTAAAACGTATCTTAGATCTGTATCATAGATAATTTATGATATTTTGGTATGTTTTTTTAAAAATATTTTAATTTATTTTACTATATTCGACGTAGAATAAAATATGGAACATTTTTAAAAACAACAAAATAAATTAAAATATTTATAAGCTATAGCAAAATTTTGGATTCTATCAATGATAGCTTCTATCATTATAGCATATCATGACTATCAGTGATAAAATTTGCTATATGTTGTAAATATTTTGTAAAATTTGCTATTTTTGAAAACTTTCCGAATTTATATAATACTTTGAATGCTATATATATTCAATACATAATAAAGAATATAGTTTAATAGATGGATAGTTAAGGTATGTAATCGTAAAATTTAATTTAAGTTCAATTTAAATTTTGAACTAACAATTGTATCAATTTAAACCTTGATTGAACTTAGAGAAATGTATTGATTTAGTTACGTTTTACATTTTACATTCTTTTTTTGTTTGAAAAAACATCGTGTAAGGCTTATAATTGTATGACTTAATCCCATAAACTTATAGAAATTAATTAATTAAAACTTTTACATACAATCTATTCATTTATTCTAATAATTCATCTTGCTAAACAAGCACATGTTTAAAAATTAATGTGTGAATGATTTTTAAATGTATCGTACAAAAATGTTTAAGCTGATTAGAATTTAATTAACTCAAGATATAAGTTTCATCTGTCGATAAAAAAATTTGAAAAAAAAAAGTAAATTGGTGTTAAAAAGAATAAAACCAAAGGGAAATAGAAATAGATTTGAAATGTAAATGAATTAAAATAAAAAGAAAAAGAGTGTGTGATGGAAATGGAAGAATGAGATATTAAAAAAGGAAATCTTGGACTGAACTATCACATGCAATGTTCCCATTACATTTATTACTTCTCTATGTCTTTTTCTCCCTTTTTATGTCTATATATTTCTACTCCCATTCTTTCTCATTCAATATATACCTTTTTTTTCCAACATGAAATTAGCAATTTAATAAATATATATTAGGGTCATGTTTAGAAAAAAAAACTAAAATATTTATCAAATATAACATAATATCATAGTTTATCTAAAATATTAATAGTAATCTATTTATATCATAATTTTTTTCTAAATACTTCACATTGATGAAACAGGGGACTTCGGACTAGCCAAAATGTTGACATCAGACGATCTTGCCTCCTCGGTACGTAATTTGACCCATCAATTTCTTTTCACTAAGAATTCTATCATCAATAAAAACCCGGTGTTCAACTTATTAGTTTTCCTGCACATGAAGGTCGAGCCCTTTGTCATTCACTTTTGATGCCTTGGTATTGTCCTTTAAAACACTTTGTACAATAATGCAGGTTGTAGGAACTCCAAGCTATATGTGTCCGGAACTTCTTGCTGATATACCTTATGGTTCAAAGTCAGATATTTGGTCTTTAGGTAAGAATTGCTGAACTCAACCGTGAACCTTATTTTGCCCTTATTGACTTGAAATGACTCTATTTGACATATGTCTCCCAGGATGCTGTATATATGAGATGACTGCTCTAAAGCCAGCATTTAAAGCATTTGTAAGTTCCGGACGCAATTTGTTCTCATTCGGGATTTTCTAATGCCAATTCCTGGTCTTTAGCACATGGTTGTTGTTTTTATAAACTATGAATTCTTTTACACCTGTTTTTTTTTTTTAATTTTTTGAGCTGATGGATTTTTTTGCCCAAATTTGGTGGCTTATGTTCATTAGATAACTCCATTCCCACTGTAGTTTTTTATTATAACTGAGGAATTGGGATCCAATTCTTACCTTATTTTGTTCATGGTACACCCCATTAATTCCTTGGAGGCTTTAATTACCCTACAAATTGCTTTAGGAGACACCAATGATTTAAATATTGAGCTTTTTACCTAGGGGTCTCAGACAAGGATGATAGAGGGTATCTTTGAATATACCGAGTAAGTTCACTGCTCAGGGGTGATTATCGAGAAAGTCAGCTAACTATATACAAACTTTAGTACATATTGAAATTCAAGCTAGAAACATAAAATGAACACCTCGAAAAAAAAATGCCTCACGTATAATATGTAAACGTACATTAATGGTTGGAATTCGAATTCCTAAGTCCAACCGTTGCCCTTTAAAAGCCCATCCTCTTTTTCACTTTTTAACCTTTGTTTCTTTTCCACTCTGCACCAATGTTGATTGTGTACAATAATGAAAATAAAGGATTTTTGGATGGCCTTCTTGTAGTTGGCTCAATATCTTTTGAAGCTTATTTGTGTTGAATGGTATTTTTTTTTTTTTTTCTGATTTGGATCATGTCTTTTGAGCAGGATATGGGTCATCTAATACAGAGAGAGGAATTCCTAATGACCTAGCTTGTTCTTCCGTTCGTTTCGAGGTGGGGATTCCTACAATGTCTGTTAATTGATTAGTCTTGAGAAGTTCGCCGATCTTAGCGACGACGAAGGCGGCAGGGGAGCCGGTGCCGAGGCCGAGGACCATGCCGCTTTTGACATACTCGACGGCTTTGTCGGCGGCGAGTTTCTTGAGGTCGTCTTGAGTGAGAGTGGAGACGCGGGCGTGGACGGAGAGAGGGCGGTAATGGGTGGAGGGATTTAGGGGTTTTGAGGATCGGAGGAGAAGGTTGGCTATGGAGGAAACATGGCGAGAGGAGGAAAGAGAAGGAGGAGAAATGAAGGAGAGGGAGGCCATTGATGAGAAAAGGATAAAGTTTTGAGGTTTTTTTTTTGCTTTTGGTGTTCTTAGAATTTGTTCTTTGTTCTTCCTTTTTCTCTTCACTTTGCTTATCCAATTCTCAATGGCTAATAATTTTGCAATTTTTTATAAAAAGGTTTTTGAAAAGATGAAGGAAAAAAGAATGGAACTTTTTAGTTTTGATGTGGTGTGTGAAATGGACATTTGGGGTTGGTAAAGTTTTGGTGTTGTTGGAGCTCTTCATTCAATTTTGGTGGCTTCCGAGGCTTTTCCTTTTTGTTAAATTAGTTTTATAATAAATATTTGTGTATGTATGTTCGATTGGGGTCGGTTTTTCGATCAAACCGCTCTTTGATTATGGTAGGCAACCCTGATATAAAAAAAAAGTATAAATTGACCATTGATCGGTCGATCTAGTTTATGTCAGTTTAAGCTTTTGAAAAAATTTTAAAATGTTGTCGTTTGGATTTTTCCAATCTGAAATTGACTGAATCCATTATTATCTTCGTCTGATAGTCTTTGGTTTAGTCGATTTTGGTCAGTCAACTTGGTTTTTTGGTCTAGAATGCTTACCTATCTAGACTGAAAACTAAAAAGTCTTAAAGTTCAAATATTCCAACTTGAATTTGTACTTAAAAAACAATAAATATTCTTCTTATTTCAAAGATATAGTTATGTTATCTTTTTTATTATAAAAAAATAATATTTTTAAAAATGGTAATATAACTTCTTGACTTTCATAAACATTTCAAAACTATTGTTAAAGTAAAAGTCTTTTAAAATTTTAAACATAAATTGAGATCTTAAACTACGTGGTTGTAACTTAAAAAATGATGTAGTAAACTTTGGTCGTCCAAGTTTTCATTATAAGTCATGGTTGTTTTATACTGATATTTTGTCTAAATTTAAGAATTTTTATTCTAAACATAATTTTGAAACTATTACCAGAGTTCATAGTAATAAATCGTAACTTTTGAAAATATAAGGATATTTCGTTTCAACAATGTGTTTATTATATTCCAACTTTCTTTTCATTTTCATACTTTATTTAGTTTTTATCCTTTTTACTAATATTCAAATATAACATAAAAAGACTAATAATGAAAAAAAGAAAACTTTTGTAACAATTGAACTGCTTAACACTAATCACATCAATTTGTCAATGTGATCCTTTTATAAGTATAAATATCACAAAATTAATTTTATTGTGGTTGGTGGCAATCCAAATATTTAGTGGTTTGAATATTGAGGATTGTTTCATCTTCACCAACTAATTAGGGCATCTTTACATTTCAATTTGTCATTTATAAACTCTCAAATGGTCATAGTTATGCTTTAAGAAAAAGAAAACTTCAAACATTTTGTTCTAAATAAACTTAAAAAATATATTGGAATGAACTTTCAAAGTTGGTAAAAATACTTTTCTTTTTTAGTGTTTAAAAAATATTTTACATACCGAATAAATTCTTACAAACGAATGTTTAAACAGCTACTTGACTTGTAAAGCATTTCAAACAAAATCTCTCGTTTACTCATGAATTCAAATAATGTTTCAACAATGTGAGCACAACTTAATGCTTAGATTTCTACTTCTTAGGGAAATATCATAGATTCGAACCATCTCCTATTACTTGTGGACAACCATCAAAATCTAATATGAGTTGACTTGGTGGTTAGTAATGACATACGAATATAACAAAAAAGTTTAGAGAGAATGAGTTAAATCCATACGAGTACATCCCTAAGATTTAATATGAACAAGTAGTTGTTAATCTCTCCTTTTGATTGTATTGATCTTATCAATGTCTTTAACTATGAGACATTTGTTTCACATAAGTAACTTGGTGGAGGAGGCCGCCTCCTTGTTGCTAACTTTTTATGTTGCATCATTCGCTTGATCTCCAAGATCGATGAATAAGGCTGACACCATTTTGCTCGTGTGAATATATCTTTTGATAATTTAGGGACTTTTGTGCATCTCTCTTTCTTCTTTTATGAAGTTTGTAGGGATTCTTCTATTATTTGTGAGGAGAAAGTTTGTATTTTAGTTTTTTTTTTTTAATAAAGATATTATTATAAACAAAAATTGTGAGAAAGAATAGTTGTTGAATGGGCCAAAGAAGTAGAATATGGAATCGGGCTGTCGGGTTTGACCCAACCACATTCCGGGTCAAGGAGGAGATTCCTAACGGACCTTTCCGCCCCGACGCTACCAATTTTGAGAGCATTCGGAGTTTGCTTTACAAAGAATTCATTCCTATTTCCCTCTTTTTCCCTTTCTCTTCTCCTTCGGTTACCTATGGCTACCGCATCTGCCGCATCTGCCGCATCTGCCACATCTGCCACCGCTATTCATCGGAATCAGGTCAGTGATTCAAGTTCTTACGGCCTTCGGTTCACAATTTCTTGCTTAATTCGTCGGGATATGATTAGTGATGGTGTTAATACTTGAATCAGTCGATTGAGTTTTTGAGGATGGATTTTATTGCTTTAAGTTTGGTTTTGTTCGTTATACTGATGCTTTGTTTTTAACCAGGTTGATCTGTCCGACTTCATTAACTGGTCTGGTGTCGAGTGTCTCAACCAGAATTTTAGCCATACTTTTACAAATGCTCTTAATCAGGTGCTGTTTGTTATTATTTTGACTAGAGTTGTTTATTAGTTGCAAGTACTTCATTGCAGTTGTTTTGAGTTTCTTTACATAGTTTAATAATTAATTTCTTGATTTAATGAAGTTGAAGATGGTGCTGAGTTAGACTTGTGTTGTTGCCGATTGTAATTTACTTATCTCTTTCTTTCCTTCTGATTGCAAATCTTTTTTATGTTTAATATCTTCTTGAAAAGCTTTATGTGAGAATGGTATGGAGGAGGGATTGGGGTTTGCATTTGCCGTGATGGGAAGTTGGAGGTTGGGATAGGTATATGGAAGTTGGCGAATGTTTTATGAACCAAGTTGGTGAATATTACCCTTTGAAAGCAGATGTTGGTCTGGTCATTATTAATTCGTAACTACCACCTTTCCTCTCATGTTTGTTGATTTTTTATTTTCAATTTGGCAGACCTGTTTGTGATATTGAGTTACAAGTGTCATGTCTTTCTCTACTTTTAGTAATACGTGTTGTTGGGTTCTTCAGTCATGTGGCTCTGGCATTTTTTGTTTTTAACCCCTCGTCTTCCTCTTTCACTTTGATTTGAGGCTAAATCTCAAAGAAGATTAAGTTATTGCCTAAATGGTTTCTTTGGGAAAATTAAATGCACACTTTAGACTTTGTTGAAAATCCGTCATCTATGGTTCTGGGATTTCAGTGGTGTGTGTTGCATATGAAAACAATACAAGATAAAGATAGAGATGTCACTTTTTCGTGAAACATAGAATTGACTTTTGCATGTGTTTGGAGTCAGTTTGACTATACTCCCAAAGACTGTAGGGATGTAGCGAAGGTGCTTGTTAAACCCAGATTTCTATGATAAGGGTCTAAATCATTGGCAAAAGTTTTGCCAAGTGTGTTTGACTTAGTGGTATTAGCATGACCTTTGTCTCTAGAGGTTTGAACACCTTGCAATTGTTGTAAACAAAATCATTGGCAAAAATTTTGTTTGCTATTTTGTTGAAACCATGCCTCGAAAGAAACGAATTATGTTAAGGGCAGTCTTTAGATAGATTTGGAGTGTTAATTTCTCTCTGCTCTGGTATTCTGGTCTAATGTATTATGGAGTTATTCTTTTTATTTTTATTTTTAATTCTTAACTATCGGACCAACCTATTGAAATTTTGTTTTTAGATTGCTTATTTGTTTGGATCTATATTTTAGGCCACTTCTTTTGTTTTTAAGATTTATCAATAGTATGAGAACGAAATTCATATATTTTAAGGTACAAGGTCTAAAATAAAACAAGTCTCAAAGTAGAGGATCCAAAATGATATTATATCCTAAAAGAAAATCTTCATGATAGAACAGTCTCTTTTTCTTCTTAATTTCTTCCCCAGCCAAGGGAAATTATTATACCGAGGGTTTAAATCAACCTTTTTCCTACATTAGACTTGTAGGGATAATGACAGCTTGCTTTTGGAGAGTGATGCAGATGAGCAGCTCTTGATATACATACCTTTTAACCAAGTCGTTAAATTGCATTCCTTGGTCATCAAGGGACCTGAAGAGGAAGGTTAGTACTCTACGCTACTTATTACTTCTAATCCATAGTTTCTTTTCTTCTGAATCTTTCATTAGTGCTTGTCATGTGTAATTAGGATTTACGTAACATGTCTTACAAATCCAACGTGGGCAATGAGGGTGTGATAATTCCACCTAAAATTTTTACTATTTGATTATTGTTATTTTGGGTTATTCACTCACTGCCCCTTGTTCCTCAACCTCGAGTTTGGAAGTGGATTATTGTGCTTTCTTGGCTTTCTATCAAAACATTTGTAATTATCTTGTCTTAATCACAATCAATTGCTAAGTTCTCTTTTCTAGTAATTCTTGGCTGTTGGATGATGTCTAATCCCTGCCCCTTAGTTACGCTTGTACCTCTGTTACCTCTTTATTTGAACAAATATATTGCAATCTCTCTTTTTAAATGGAAAAAATGTATTGCCATGGAATGGTGCAATCACTTAACCAGGAACGTGCACACTGTCTTTCACCTTTCTCTCCTTTTTTCTGCTTAATTTACAAATCACAGGATTCTAATTTTGAGGTTGTTCCCCAGGTCCTAGAACTGTAAAGCTTTTCTCAAACAAGGAGAATATGGGATTTGGGTAAACTAATTGTTTTCTTTAGTTAATATTTGGTGCAAATATTTTCTAAATATTATCAGTTGATGATTGTTTGTTTCATGAATAATGTTGCAGCAACGTCAATGACTACCCTCCTAGTGACACAATTGTGTTGTCCCCAGAAAATCTTACGGTAGATTTTCCCATACTTTAATCTGTATCTCATCAATAAATGGAAAACTCTTTCGAAGAGAATATACAAAGGAATGGAGAGATCATTGTTTTATTTTTTATGCTTTGTAGGGAAAGTCAGAGGTTGTGAAGTACGTGAAATTTCAAAATGTTCGTAGGTAAGTCATATTTGTCATCAATGTTAATTTCTTCATTCTGACCGTATGTTGAAAGTATTGGTTGATTGTTCTAAATAATTTACAATTCTTTTATCAGCTTGACAATTTTTATAGAGGATAACCAATCTGGAACTGACACTACAAAAATTCAAAAAATCGCCTTGTACGGAACAACGTAAGTTATCATATTCCATTTGAGTTAATTTTTAACGTCTATTTTTTCTTTGTGATGTTTTGATTGAATTACTCCTATATTATTGCACCCAACAAGCTTAGTTGATGTGAGGTTGTATTTTAGTTTCCTTGACTAATATATGAGTGATAAATATGAACTTACAACAAGAAAAGATGAGACTTTCGGATTATCTTTGTAAATTTCCATGCTGCTTTCATTCACCCTTACTTCAGTTGCCTAACAGATATTTTAAACCTCTTCACTTTCTTTTGTAGATTATTTAATTATAGCATACACGTTTTTTATTAGCAACGGTTATGTATTTTATTTTATTATTTCTTTATGTTTTGTGAAATATTGAAATCGTTGTTTTGTTCCTGCAGTGTTGAAACAACGGACATGAAGGGTCTGAAGAAGATTGAGGATCACTAAATGCAAAAACATGGTCTCGCACCACATCTCATATGGTTACGAGTAATTGATATCAAAGTTCAATTTTCCATAACGATAAGAAAGAACTATATAATGGGTTTTTGATGTCAGATTCTGGAATTTTGATGAGTGGTTTGTACACCTGTTTGATCAGGGGGCGATGTGTAGTTCATTCAAAATATATATCACACTCATGCACATTGTTAGGTAGTTTGCCAAGGAGGATTAATGCTGATACATTCACCTAACTATTATTAGGTCTGCTTGAGATTTAAGTTAGTCATTTTAAAAAAGAATACAAGGGGGTGTTTGTTTATGTATTGTGCTTATTAGATTAGATGTATCATTTGTTCTCAATAAGGTTGGTTGAATCAAACCAAATTGGTTATTGAATGACCCTTTAATATCATCCTATGTGAAATCTCATGGTCCATTGAACTAATACTTATATTTGTTTCAACCCAACCTTTGTAAGCATATGAACTTTATCAATGTACAAGTTAATTAAATGGATTAATTTAAGACTTATTTTTTTCTTCTGAAAATTGTGCTCATCCATTTTGTAAGTTTATTTGAAGTTTGCGCTATAATTGTAATAAATTGACTGAGTTATGAAAAAGTTTGTAAGTTTAATAAAATCAAATTATGAATTTCAAAGAACAAAATATTAAAAAAAATGTGTAAATTTGAAAATTAAATCGAGACATCAAAGTGATTTAAGTTTTTTACAAAACATATTAGCCAATACATTTTATTCATGTATTGATTGTTGTTTGTCTTTTAAATAGGTACCAAATGAACTAAAATATTAATCATACAAAACATTTATCCATGGAGTGTCTAGATTAAGTGTGCTATAAATTATGCACAAAAATTTTCTCCCAAGTAAGCGATCTCTTTACGATTTAAGCACTTACTCCCAAAGTTTCAACTTAGAAAGTTATATTTTTATTATTATTATCATTACTACTTTTTCTAATATATGGAGGAAGATCGAATCTTCAATCTCAATGTTCATATCAATTATCATTAAATTAACTTTTAATATTGTATAAAGTTTGTAAAATGTTTATACCAAGGAATTAAAATTTGTACCTTTAACATTGCATGCAATTCCCGTAGAAACCATTGGCCATTCTTTCCTTGTTCCTGCCAATAGAGAGATTTGAAAAGATCCACACTGCGCCCAATTTTAGTTTATTTTTGTTTTACTTATTTGATTATTTTGAGGAAATCTGTAGTTCAGCTTATTGAGTTAAGACTTGGAGCATACAAATCAATGCTACCAATTTGTAACCTTGACGTTGACTCGCCATCACGAACTGCCAAGAATCTAAACCTGAATCCATGATTACATATTAGGAAGAGGAACGTGGAAGATACCGTTCTTTGATGTTGGAGACAAGATCATTCATTAGCATATTTACCTGAAAGTATTTGATAAGAGACCAGTTTTGGTAACAAAGAAACTTCTACGTTGAAAACGGTTGTCAAATATTTGATTTGTTTGTTCATCAAGAAGATCCCAACTGCTTCCCCCATCTTCACTCCTTTCAACAATCCTGCCAGCAGAATTGAGCAGAATAAAAGAATATATGTGGGGGAAAAACCGCAAAAATGAAGACACCCATAAACGAGACCCCGATCAAATATTTGACAACCCCTATCTTTTGACCTCTCTAGAAATTTGACGGATTCGATCAAGCCAAACTACCCACAAAATAGCAAAGAAACTAGCATGCCACAAACAAATTTTCTCTAAGGTACAGTCTAGGCTTCACCTTATCCTCATGCTCCCGTGTACTTACATGGAAAAATTAAAAGATTCAATTTTTTTTTTGGAAAAAATTGACATATGGCACCCTTTATTGGGTGGCTGAATGGGCGGGGCTACACAAGATGGGTGCAAACAGATTGCATCCATGTTTTTTCCCCCTAAATAATAGCATACCAGTTTGATTCAAAGGCAAACCACAAACTGAAAGTCTTCAACCAACTATGTCAAAAGAGACTGAAAAGATGAACAGCCGACGACAAATGTTGCAAATATCTTGAAGAACATATTCATCTCTTATCCATAATTCATAATCTTACAAAAAATTTGATGGACTGACTAACATGCAACTTCGTTACTAGAGATTTTCCTGTCAGGTTAACCATGGAAAGTGCAGATAGGCCAAACAATGAAATCATTTTCTAGTTCAAAACGGATCACTTGAAAATAAAACCACAAGGCAACATATACTAGTAATACATGATGGTAATATTTGATCAACTGCTTTGAAAATAATACCAATCCATTGGATCCCTTTCAGGTGCATCATTAGCAGACATCAACTCGTATGCAGCCAGTTCTTCCATCTTGTTGTCAAATACCTTGTACATGATCCAACAACCTACAGGAGGAGGAAGTGTAGAAGAATACTACATGAGTCCAAAAACTAGCTAGCTGAAATTGTGACAGTTGAGTTTTTGCAGAAGAATAGTAAATGAATGCAAATCTTCAGCTAATTTCCAACCCCGTGGTTAACATAACAAAATGTTCAATATGTTTTGATGTATTTAATGTTTGACAGCCTTATACATACCTTTCGCACCATTTGGCTCTTCCCATTTGGATGAACGAATCCCATCAAATGCTGATGTTGCCTGTACGTTTGAGTAAAGAAATCTCAGCACATGCTTCCCTAAAATAATAAAGCATCAGGCAATGGTAACAAAACTTACTATTCCAAAAGGAAGTTCCTCGCCACTTGCAAGGACTGAGCCAGAATGAATTCTGTTTAACTTCAGACGAGGAAGACGTAAAAAGGCTCTACCAAAGTTATCACATTTGTTGATATCTTGAATTACTTCTTCAAGAGCATCTAACGCAACAGGCAATGCTAAAGAGGTATAAACAGGCTCCTTGGCCAACCAAATTTCAACCCTCCCATCATTGTCCAGATTACTGTCTAATGACAAAACACTGAGAAAACACTTCAAGGAAGGAAACAACCGATGCGAAAAGGCTTTCGTCTCATCCAAGTATGAATCTACTAAAGCTGTTCTTGTCCTAAAGGCAGATTTCTTGAGATCAGTTACAATCCCTTGAATAAATGAAAGTACTTCAATTGTTGCAAACTTGGAAAATTCTTCATCAGGAAGTTGAGATAGAATACAACCAAATGCACTATAAATCCTTGTCACATGCTCATCCACACATTTACGAACAGAAGATGCAGAAGAACTCAAAGAGCCTTCCTCATCAGAGCCAATCTCCAATCTTGATTTGCGCCACTCCTTGTCTCCACTCTGTCTTCCAGGTAATATAACTGAAGAATCATCCATAGTGTGAGCGTTTCTTTCCCGGGCTTGGTTTTCTTTTTCATCACGATCTTCAAGTTGGGACAGTAATTGAGATGTAAAGGTCGATCGACATTGTCGTGTTATTTCTGCAAGCATATTTGATAAGATCTCCTCGGTAATGATATTTCTTCGAGATAAAACCTATGTTGTTTGTTTAAAAAAATAAATCATGCATATATTGACAAGAGAAAAGCAAGACATTTACACATAAGAGAAGATAATTCATACTGTTTCTTTTTTTTTTTCTACAGTAGAGTTGAAAATTAGATTGCGGAACAGACACTGACGTCATTACTTCACACCTCATTCCATTTCCTTGTGTAGTGCTTAGTGACATCACGAACTCCATCTATAGAAATTGCAATGACATAGTTTAGTTTCTTATCCCACCTGTAAATAGAAAAATAAAATTATACTCCGATGAGTAAAAGATTACTTTCGGTCCATATATCGTAATGAGATGAATTGATAAAAGAACAAGTACCCCTTTTCATACAACAGTGGTTGATCATACACTGCTTCACAGGGATCTAGATGCATAAACCTGAGTAAAAAATAGCAGTCAAGAGCAAATTTTAAGGGTTCACTAATATAAATCACTACTGCAAGGGTGCTTATTACTTTTTTCTGATAAGAATAATAGACCTAGAAATTAACTAACCTCCCTAAAAGATGGGAGAAGCACTCGGTCCAAACATGATCGGTAAGATCAAGAATCTGGTGATAACAAAAATTAGTACAAAATAGCCAAATCTCCATCAAGCTACCATTTCTTCTTAAAGAATAGATTAAATCATTTAATATATATTACTACATGTAGCAGAGTATCTTCCCTGAACATAATTGCAGATTACAATTATCTAAAAAACCATCATTTAAAAAAAAGATTAGATCACGAGGTAACTCACCAATCGAGATTCATAGCCAAAAACACGACAGTAGAATGTAAAGCAATTGGCCCATTCTCCACAACGTCCCCTCCTTGTTTCAGTAAGCTGCATGCCAAGAGGGAGTGAAATTGGAAACTATTTCATTATATAAGAGTTCTTGATTCAATAAAAAAAAATTGAGTACCTTTACTGGATTGTTGAAACGTGGGAAACGGGTAACCTTTTGGCATGAATTACAGCTAGAAGTGTAAAAAGAGAGAGAAGAGAGGAGAAGTAGAAGATTAGAGAGGAATGAGGGAAGAATATGAAATACATTAATTTTATTTCTACCATTCACCAAGACACCAAAACCTCAAACTAAAACTCTATGCCTACGCCTAATATTTACCACTGTCCAAAAACTATTCACATTTGGAAATGGAACCCAGTTCAGACCATCTTTCTTGAAAAGAAAAACAAATTTAATTGATAATGAAATAAAAGAGTAAAAGTCCAAACACCTATAGGTGTACCAAAAAAGTCTTTCGAATTTGTAATTAAATTAGTTAAACTACAATAATAATAATAATAATAAGTGTTATGTTTTCCATGCCTGGTTAGTACCAAGTTGGGATTCTTCTATTTTACAATAATTTTTTTTTTATTGAATCTTAGAAAAAATTATTTATTTGATTTAAAAGCACAAAATGTATATTTTAAGAAGAAATGTGAGAAGTTATAAGCCAAATTCATCTTCATGGCTATTTATTTGAATGAAGAAAACTATTAGTAGTTGTCAAAGAATAACATGATGGTAATAAAAAATGTCACATAACACATCATTCAATCAAATAATATAGGCAGAACGTTAGATGGTAGAGAAAGTAATCACAGAGGTAGCAGGGAAAAATTATAAACAATTCGTTTACACCTTATTCTTTATGTAATTTGGCAAAAAATATATTGTACAGAGAAGAGTTCCAGCAATATAGAATGTCAAATCCAGAAGATAAGTCTAACCAAAAGAGTCCATTGCACATACCCATATAGTTCAACTCGGTAACCACCAAACTGAAGTTCTGAAGGAAGTGGATTGCCCATATCTTGATATGTTGTTGTATCTCCACAGTGCTCACAAGAGGCTGCATTAACCCAACTTCACAATAATAAATAAAAGCAAGAGTTTAATCGACCAATGATGTTAGCATAACACATAAGGGGACTAAATACATCACAAGATTCAAATCATATCAGTAAGAACTATCAGCTATTGAAACATATTGACCAAGGATTACAACTTAAAAGAATACCATGGACTCCGAAAATGATTGGAGTTTAATAATCTATCCAATAAAGTTATACAAGGCAAGTACCTGAATGACTGTTTGAACCAGAAAAGAAGCTGCAACAAAAAAGCATGATCTTGTTCCTGTTTGGATGGTTCGTACTTTCCCTCCTACAATAGGCTCACCACAATGAATAATTATCAAGCACACAAAAATTTGACATGATGTTGCCTAGACCTATTCAGCTAGAGCTACAAAACGTAAATAAATAAATAATAAAGTCCTTGTTTGGTTAAAAACAATAAGAATTGCAACAGAGTTCAGAAAGTTGCAAAGCCACAAAATCCAAGGCAAGAATTAGAACACCAGGATATTTTGGTATCTATATCTTACCATAGGCAACTACAAAAGTATAATTATTATATATCCTATGGAAAATCAGAATAAAAAGAGAGAGAGAAAAAATGAGCTAAAATGTTCGTGCAAACATTCGCTGTCTTGTCTCCAATCTTAGGCATTACAATATTCAAGATGAGTTCAGATAAACATGAGGAAACAGCGAGAGCCGTTTCAGTAAAATACAGGATATAGAAGCAAATTGATTGACACCTTGGCCAGAGATACTATCGCTTTCTCTTGAAGCTCATCCACATGAACAGTTTTCCTTGCAAACTCTTGGCTTTTTGGATCCTCATACTACAGCAGATTTACAAACAAGTCATAATCAAAGAGCAAACAATTCTTCCAAGGATCATACAACAATGGATAGTGGATATTCCTAGAATGCTAGAAAAAACTCATTACACATTATTCACAAACGTCATCAAACTATGTATCAACGTAAAGAACAAATGAAAATCAAATCAAATCCACAATACAAATGGAAAAAGAACAAGAAAGCCATACCAAACGAACTTGATCAACGTAGCTTCTTATCTTCTTCTCAAACGCCTTACGATCATCCATAACTAACTACTCCTGCTAAAACCAGTCTCCAAAATCAAAACGTAGCACCAAACGTTTCCACTTCAAAATATGATAAAATCATCAATAGAAATAAACAGAATCATTTCCACAAAAAAGAAAAAAAAAATGATCGAATAACCTTGGACAGTTATGATAAATTGTTAGTTGTTGTACGTCGTCCTCCAGTGGTCGATGATAACAACCGGAGCTGGTGGTTCTTCTCGGATTTAAGCGTTTGATGGATGACGAATAGGAGGAAGAGTGAAATTGGAATTTGAAAAACAGGGAAGAGTGATTTTGATATGTTCCTTGGAGTTGAACTTCCACTTGCCCTTCCTTCAAATTCGAAGGTGGCCTGAGAAATGCAACTTTGGGGGATTCTAAAATAGTTTCCGCTAATTAAGACATAATATTCTCACTTCATCTATATATGTGTGAGTATTCGGATCGCTCCTACAATTTTTTTTGAACTTTATGTCAATTATAATTTATAAAATTAGTTATACCTAAGTTGGTCGATGTCTATATTAGATTAAAAAATTATTGTAAATGAACAAACTATGTTATAGACAATAACAAGCATGTTAATATGCGATAGAACTTTTAAAATTTTGTTATATTTATTTAATTTATTTTGTTGGGTTTGAAAATATTTTAGATAGATTAATTGTTTATGTTTTTTTAAAACAATAAAATATTTGTAGATTTACAGTAAATAATTTTAAAAAATTAGACATACATGTTTTATAATCTGCATATATTTTTAGATTTATTTTAATATACTTGTCCGTTAGTATTATATATTTTTATTTAAGTTTAATTCATTATGTGATAAAAGAGGAAATTTTAAAAAGTAGCCAAAATATAACAAAATTTCATATTCTATCAATGATAAATATTGATAAACACTGATATGATTGATAGACAGTGATAAATGATTATTAGTTTTTATCATTGATAGAATCCAAAATTTTCCTATAGCACGTAAATATTTTAATATATTTTACTTTATTTTAAAATGCCTCTATATTCATAAAAAAAAAAGTAACAAAAAATGTTATCGTAAATGGGTGGGTACAATGAGTTACTCGTCACCTCTTAGTTTGTTTTGTTGAGACTTTGTCTCTTATTTACCATTTAAAATTATAAAGTAATAGACAATAAATAAAAAGAAAAATAACAAAATAAAATATATATAAGACTTTGTAAAAAATTATATTTATATAGTTGTAAGAGAGTTGAGTTAAACCTTTAAATTTGACATCTAATTTGTATAGTTCTTAAGTTTGAATATGTTGCAAGTTTAGTCAAGTTTTGATTTTAGTCCAATAAATTTAATTTTATCATAGACATTAGACTTATATTTGAAATTTGGTTCATGGCAAAGGAGTTTTATTAAAAATAAACATTTTAGAAAAATAATGGAAGCCTAAAATCATAGGAAATGGTTGCTTCCTACAATCATGGGACTTTATGTGGACAAAAATTAAAGCAATTTATGTGGAGAAGGTTAAAATGGTAAAAAGCACATATAATCTAAAAATAAAAGTATTTACCAAATTGTGGTTGTGAGATTGTCTCTATTTTTCATATTGATATACTTCTAAAAAGAAACAAAGTCATATACTTGGACTTGTATCAATGACACTCATGATATTAATGATTACTGTACATTCTTTTTTTGTTTTAATACTTCCATTAAATCTATTAGTAATAAGTATATATAAGCGACCAACTGTCTCAACAATATACTATTGATAAATAATTATAAAAATTTATTATTAATATATTTTCATTTTAGTAATTTTATTGTTGATAAACTTTTGTATATATCTATTATAATTTATTAGTCATAATTGTAAATCATATAATCGATAGATAGTAATAGTCTATCATCATCTTTTCATTATTTATAACGGAAAAAAAAACGATGAAATATATATGATAAAATATTAACAAATTATTATCCAATATATTAGTAATTTATATATATTAATTATTTAACAATAAATTATTAATATATAACATTAGATTTTGGATATTTTATTGGAGAATTTTTAAATATAGCAACAAAATTAGCAAAGCCTATCCAATTATGTATAGTCCATTTTGTTTTTGTTAGATTTTGTACATAATTTCAATTTTTTTGCTATGGATCATAAAAAATTATCTATTTTTACTTTTTATATCACATAAAACCTTGGTTTGTTACTTTTGTATTCCTCAAATTTGAAAGAATATGTGTATTTGATCTCGAGTTTTCAAAATATATCCCTTCAATCTTTATTATTACATATAATTAGTTTTGAGACCTTGTAAGAACGACTAAATACACTTATAACATTCTAAAAACTCTAAAACCAAATGTTCGTACGACCCTTTAAAATTCGAGGGCTAAAAAGATAGTTTTCCGTTCAATACTCGGACGGGTGTGGAGATTGGAGGGAGAGAAAATGAAAGAGAAATTATCATTATTAAAAGAAAAAAGAAAAGTTGTAAGTTTAGAAGACAGATAGGCAAAATAATAATGTGAGAAATGAAGGCATTTGTCGTTATGAATTAATTGGAATGGCCACCCAATTTTGAATGAGGCAGCTACTAGTTGTTTTGTTTCTGCCCACTCATTTTCTTTTCTTATATTTCTCATTCAATGAGTAAATTTAACTCAATTTTCTTTTTGTTTCCATGGGAGAGGGTGAGGTCTAGGAAATTAAATTGAGTTACACATGTCGAGATATCACTCGATGTATCGTTAAAGATTTTTTTTTTCAATACCCGGTGGTAAAGAATATGTTTGTTTGGTCCAAGATTCTAAAAATCTTTTAAATTTTTCAAATTGATAAGAACGCATATGTTTGGTTCTTAAGTTTTCAAAATACGTGTTTTTAGTCCCTAGGCCTAAAAACTAGTTTATATAATTATTTTGCACTAGGAAAATAATTTTAATTTTTTTTTCAAATTATTTTTCTAAGTGTAGAGAATATAAATTTCGAAAACTTAGGGATCAAACGTATTGATCTTAAAAGACTAAAATACTAAAAAGATATATTTTTAAAATATAAGATAAAAACATACCTATTTTAATTGGACTATAAAGATAATTTTTTTTTTTTTTTTTTAGTTTTTGAGAAAATGGTATCTATTTTGTCATTCAATTTTGGAAAGTATATAATAAGTTTTAGAACTAATTTTATTTTTGTACTTTTTTTTTTATAATTTAACTAAAGTAGTTAATTGGTTCTATTTTCTTTATAAAGAAAATGTTCAAAATATGCATTTTAGAATTAATTATGGTTAAGGAAAGCTCTACCAAAGAAGACACATATATTTTGAGACCATTTTTCCTTATGTTGAGCAAACATAAAGTCATTAACCAAATGACCCAATTTTTGTTTAGTTCAATTAATTTTTTTTTAAAGATGTATTTTAACAATAATATCCTACTTTTTTTTTTATTGTTTTTTTAAATAAGCTTGAAGAAATATAAATGAATTTTCTTTAAACGAAAGAATAAATGAGTTTTACATAATATTATTTAATTCATGAATTAGACTTTTATATATATATAAAAGTTTGATTTCATTTCAGAAAACATATATTTAATAAACTATCTAAAAGAGTGTCTAATTTTTGTTTGAATTGAGCGTTTTGAACTCAAATTGTAACATTAGACTTATTTACTTTCATCAGTTCTCAATTAAGCTCTATTTTTCACCATTTTTACTTTTTATGATTTATTTTCTTTCCTGAATATTACATGTATTTCAACACTACTGATTTTTTATTGCATTCAAGTTCTCCAAATATTTCTTAATAATTTTTAATCTAGCCTCGAATTCACAAAATTCATAATAGTTCGATAAGTAAATTTATATAGCGTAACTAAGTTTTCTCAAGGCTACAACAAGTTCCGACGTTTTCATATATATGCATGGTGTACCTATAACCTATTAAAACATCAATATCAAACTATCCATCAATCCTTTTCAACAAGACTTCTAAACAAACAAAAAAAAATATAGTTAGAAATTGAAATTATTCAATGCTCTTATCTCAATATTGTGTTGTACTATATATAATTTAATTTCTATAATCTAATACCATACTTTTCGGTGCTAAATGAAAATTTTAGAATTTTAAAAGTTAATTATTTAATCTTCATGGTTTAATGACAAAACCTAGGAAATAAACATTAAAAAATCATCAATATAGATATAATGTATACAGTAGATATATTAAGAGGAATTATAATTGATGACAATTTTAGAAATAATAATTAAATATATAACAACATTTTAAAAAAATTACAAATATAACAAAATCTATGATCGTGATACACTCTTATGGTCATAAACTCATATTTTTGCAACATGCTTTATCAGTCATAGACTTCTATCATTGAATTCTGTTGGAACGAGGACCGACAAGCATAGTTATTACTAAACTGCTTATAAATATTAAATATTAATTAGTTTTGTTTATACCTATCAGACTATACTATTACTTATTTACAATTAAGCCTACAACCGTTATAAATAAAGTCACAACACGTGTTGAAATTCTACTGGTGTTTGCATGTTTTGCCATAAAAGTCCATGAAAGAGCAAAAGTAGTGTTAACAATTAAGACTCCCAACCATCCCCTTCTACTCTTTTAACGGCCAACTCCCTCCCTGCTCCGGCATAAATACCCTCTATCTCCACCACTCTCTCCGCCCACAAAAAAAAAAAAAAAAAAATCCCTTTTCTCAATATCTCTCTCACTTTCTCTCCGCCACCAATGTCTCAAATATTCCACAGCCGTGTGAAGCCCATCACCAAGCTAACTGCGGTGTCCAGCAACCCAAGCGTCTCGGGTCGCGTCTACCCGCTTTCGGCCGCGGACCACGCACTGGCCCGGCACAGCGCCGCCGTTGTCATGTACTACAGCGAGAATCCGTTTGGGTCGTTTATTCTGGACCCGATGAGAGAGTCGCTCTCGAAGATTCTGACGCTGTACCCGACGGTGACGGGTCGGTTGACCCGAACTGAAAATGGGAACTGGGCGGTGAAAGGGAATGACGCCGGAGTTAGGGTTACGATGACGAAAGTGGGGAGCAGTCTTGATGAGTGGCTCAGATCTGCCGATTCGGTTGAGGAAAGAGATCTGGCTGCTTTTGATGAAATGCCGGAGGATCCGTATATATGGTCGCCGTTCCGTATTCAGGTAAAACAAAAATCAAATATATAATTTTCTATTAAAAAAACAAAATGAAAATATATAAATATTCATTTTAGTTGTCTACTTTAAATTTAATTTAGTTATTCTTCAAATGTCTATTTTTTATTCGAAAAATGTACCCCTTTTAAACATTTTCTAAAAAACTTAAAATATATTTCAATAATATAGTCTTTTAAAAACAGAGTAAAGTTTTAGATTATATTGATAATAAAATGTATAATAAAATGTATATAGAAGTTTTATTAATATCTATTATATATTGATATTATCAATTAAGAATTAAATATAAAAATTTGTTATATTTTATAAATATTTTAGTTTATGTCAATAATTATGTTCATGTTCACTTTGTCGAGGACTTATTAGAGTTTGATAGACATATTTATTTTTTAAATTATTATATTAAAAAAAATACAATATTAAAAGTGTAGTATATATTATAAATTGGCCAATAATGTTGATTAATTATTATTTTAGTACTTTTATAATAGAAATACGAAAGGACATTTATGAATACAATTTTATCTTTTTCTTTGCATTGAATTGTTACATTAAGATGTTGACATTGAATGAAAAAGCTGTTGAAAATGATAATAATAATATTGAGGTCTTTTTGTTCATAAATATGATTCTTTATGGTGAACATTTAACCAAAAAAATTAAAAAAAAAAAAAAAAATCATTTGTACAGTTTCCTATGTTGACCAATTGATTATAGATATAAATTTGAGTATGATAGTAGGGTGAGATTTATTTTGTTTACTTAACTTTGCGTCTTAGTTTGGACATTTATATTTTGTGCTTTAAAAACTTTGTAATTTTATTTCACTTGTTTTGATTTTTCTTTTCTTTACAGTACCTCCTCAAAAAAAATTTATTTTAAATGATAAAATTTAAAAAATTAATTTTGGTATGGTTTTTCAATATACAAATTTAGATGTAAACTTCATTTATATTTATATTTGTTTTATACTCAGAAACATAATTACCTTATGAGGTGAACACTATTTTTTAAATGGGCAAATTGCAAAACTACCCTAACATACTATATAAATCGTAATTATTATCAAGCTTTCAATCGAACTTACCCAATGATATAAATTGTAATGATGGTATAAATTTAAGGGATTGATTTTTATCATTTGAACTTCTATTCGTTTGAAAGCCTAATTTCTACAATTGAAAATTTGAGAATGTAATTACAATTTCCATGCCACAATTTGCTTTTCTAAGAATAAGTGAACTCTACTTTTTCTAATGCAAATGCATTCTTTGTTAGATCGTATTCAAAAGGCTTAACATTTTAAAGTATATTTTAGATCGTATTTATAAAAAGTGTTTAAATAAAAAAAAAATTCTTAAACAATTTTTCCATGTTCAATGAAAAATTTTCTATACCATTGGATCAGTTTGGAAAATTTACTTGCTTCCTTTATTGTCTGTAATGTTAACGTGTTATTAAAATAGTTGAATAAACTAATAGTATTATGATTGTAAAATTAACTGCATTTATAAAAATAAGTTTATGGTATTCAATAAATCATTAACTTTCAATTTTATCTCTAAAAAGTTTGTAACATTTCAATTGTTTGGTTTAAATAGGTCACTGTTCTTAAAATTTTCTAGAGACAAAATTGAAATTTTAAGTTTAGGAATCTATTTGAGCTATAAATATTAATATGATACCTAAATTAAAAATCGAAAATGGAGTGGATGAAACTTGTAGTAGTTGAGACTAACCATTTTTAGTGACTAAACAGATCAATGAGTTTGAAGGAGGGGGTGTGGCCATTGGAGTGAGCTTCACTCACCTAATTGCAGATCCAACCTCTGCAACTTTTCTCTTGAAAACATGGGCAGATGCGCATCGAGGACGACCCGTTTCGCCACCGCTTTTCACCCGACCGTCATCGCTTGGAGATGGAGAAAAAATCCCCAACATAGCCACAAAATCAACTTCTTTCTATGCCAACAAGTCCAAATTAGATGATCACATTGTTTCTCCTACCAAAATGTCCTCAGTTACCTTCAAATTCTCCAACACAACAATCAATCAATGCCTCTCAAAAATCAAACCCCATTGTCCTAATGCCACCCCTTTTGATTTTCTTGCTTCACTCTTTTGGAAACAAATCCTCAAAATAAAGAGTAATTCCCCCAACAATGAACACAACAACAACAACAATAATCACTCGTTATCAATATGCTCTGACATCAGAAACTCATTCCAATCCTCAAATTCACAAAGATGCTACTTTGGAAATGCTCTACACATATCACAACTGACTATAGATCCAAAAGAAATGGAGCAAAATGAATTGGGACAGATTGTGGAGTTAGTACACAACCATTTAGAAAGACTTGGTGAAGAGGAAGCAGAGACTTGGTCTGCTATGGAATGGCTCGAGTCTCAGAAGGAAAAAGATGGGAAATACGTGATGCCGTTCAAGATGTATGGTCCGGAGTTGAGTTGTGTAAGTATGGAACATATGATGATGATGATGAAGAAAGGAAATGATAGCGAGTCTTTGAGTTATGCATCAAAGTTTGTGAAGGATTCAAAGCCTGTTCATGTATCTTATAATATTGGGAATGTTGAAGGTGAAGGATTGATAATTGTAATGCCTTCAAATGAAGGAGGTGTAGCAAGGAATGTGGTGGTGATGTTACCTTCAAAAAGGGAAGTGGATGAGCTTTGTGAAGATCAAGCCATTTTGAGCTTCAACCCAACAATGATCCTTGGTGGAAGACACAAATAATCTTAATTATTAACAATCTAGTTTTTGTTTTTTTTTTTTGTTTTTACTTGCTTTTTGGTGTGTGAATGTGTACTCTATTTAATATAAATATATGGTGTTTTTCTAGCAAATTTGTAGAAATAAAAATTTAATAAGTAAACAATTTAATTTTTATATTTTATAATTTAAGTGTAAACTAAGGATATTAGAATATTTGTTGATTTTCTCAATATCATTGGTAGATTCGCAAGATTAGACAGCATCTTCTTTAATAATAATAATTGATTATCCAAAAGAAGTATGAGCAATGCAAACTAAACCACTTTTGCTATGTCTATCATGATACAAATAGACGCATATAATAGTCTATTAAGTCTCTTCTAATGAACGTTTTAGAAGATTTAGATTTTGTTCTAACTTTAGCAATGATCTTACTTTTTTTTGAGGTTTTTCATTCTAACTCTTAGAGTGTTCTCTTTATAACTTTAATCATATCGATGTCATTACATATCAAAACTATATATTTAGGATTTTCAAAGAATAATAATATAAGATGATTTATATAACGTAAACCATGAATTACCCAAAATTTAATTTTAATTGAGCTTTTCTTCTTTTAACTATAAAATGTGAGAAAATAAATTAATATAATATCAATTTTTGTTCTTTGATCTCTTCCCCATTAACAATATGTTATTTTTTGGTTCATTACTTTGGTAAATTGATAGCTTGCGGATAAAGTTGGGCATCACTTTAATTACATATTTTGACAATAAAGAAGAAAATCAATAAGATTATCATCACAATCATTTAACAACTTATTATATGTAAATAAATTCTGTATTTTCCAATGTCATTGTTACTATACTACTAAACAAATCTTAGAAGAAAAAAAACAAAGGGAGAAAGAAACTACATCAACTAAAGAGATTGCTAATTTCTCCTTGGAAAGTGAAGAGCAGAAACTGGTATTAACTTAGAAAGCCATCCAATTGGCCAAGACAAAGCTGCAATGGCAATACATATTCCCCATTGCCCCAAATTCAACCTTCTTGTATTTGCAAACCTTCCCAAAAGCTCCACCATTACCACTTGAAAACCCAAAGTTATAACAATTATTCCCAAAAACACCTTGCTTTTATGTATCCCTTCAAATATATTCTTCTTCTCCATCTTCCTTGCATTGAACTCATTAAAGATTTGGCATAGCACAAATGTATTGAAAATGAGCGTGTCCTTGACCTTTCCCTCCACATTAAAGATGACACCTCCTTTAAACTCCAAAACCAATAAGACTGTCACTTGATACACAGCCTGTGCAATGAGATTTCTCCACATGACTTTCGTCACCAATGGTTCGGTTCGTCCGACTGGCTTCTTTTCCATGAGATCATTCGTGGGTTGCTCGGTGGCTAAGGCTAAAGCTCCCATGGTGTCCATTATGAGATTCACCCATAATAACTGAACTGCTGTTAAAGAAACTTTACCTGATGAAACAGCAGCAATGAAGTTCACTACTAATGCTGCAACATTCACTGTGAGTTGAAATTGAATGAACTTTTGGATGTTATTGTAAACACATCTTCCCCATTTCAAAACCGTGACGACCGACGTAAAGTTGTCGTCTAAGATGACGATGTCCGAGCTCTCTTTTGCGACTTCCGTTCCTTGAATTCCCATCGAAAGACCAATGTCTGCTGCATGAAGAGCTGGGGCATCATTTGTTCCATCCCCAGTAACTGCCACCACATGGCCTAAATTCTTCAAGCATTGTACCATTAGAAGCTTGTCAAATGGGGAAGATCTAGCCATTACTTTGATGTTCCCAATCTTTTCTAGTCTCTCCTCAGGTGTGTAGTTTCTAAATCTTATCCCCTCGACTACAACTTCGTCGTTGTTCGTATCGTCGTTGGGATTTAGTATCCCACATTCCATTGCTATAGCTGTTGCTGTGTGTAAGTTATCACCTGTTACCATTTTGATGTCCACTCCTGCCGCTTTACATGATTCTATAGCTTCTCTAACTCCTGGCCTACAAGGATCCTTCAAACCGACTATTCCAAGTAATGTCAATCCCGATTCGTCAAGTTTAGTAGGAACTTCTGGGTTTTCGTTGTCTTCGTTTTGCTTCTGGGCGAAGGCTATGCATCGGAGACTTTTTCCTGCCATAGTTGTGATTGTCGCAATCAATCGTCTTCTTGCTTCATCATCAATGCCTCTAACTGTTCCCTGTTTGTTATAATAATATGAGCACATTGTCAATATCATCTCGGCTGCTCCCTTCCAATGTGTATGGATAAACTTCTCCCCATAGCGTCTTGTCGAAACCCCGCTTCTCTTTTTCTCTGAACTGAAAGTCTCCACTTGGATTATTTCATGTTGCTTCTTCAATTCATCAAGGTTCAAATCCAAGTCGAACACGGCCCACGAAAGTATCGCTTTCTCAGTTGGACTCCCGAATATTTCTAGAGGCAATGAAGAAGTAGATCCTTGAACACTACCAGTTGTATTCAAGCCAACTGCTTGGTGCAACAATTCAACGATCCTTGAATTAGAAAGATCTTTGTCCATAATTTCATCTTCCCCAATCCAAAACTCAGTAACTTTCATCTCATTCAAAGTAAGGGTGCCAGTTTTATCTGTACAAATTGTTGTTGCTGATCCCATTGTCTCACAAGCAGAGAGTTTCCTAACCATTGCATTATCTGCCATCATCTTTTTCATTGAGTAAGCTAAAGTTAAAGTAACAGCTAGAGGCAAACCTTCCGGTATCGCTACAACGATGATTGTAACAGCAGCGGTAACCATGTCAAGAATTGCATTCATGATATCATTGAACCTCGTCTTGCTTCCATTGAACTCCCCGGTGCTTCTGGTGAAATAGCGAACAAGAAGAACAAGGAGTACGAGCAAGGCAACCGTCAGTCCGAGCTTTCCGATCACCGCGGTCATCTTGTTTAAACGAGCTTGCAAAGGAGTGATTTCATTAACTTCTTGCCTGATTGAACTCATCATCTCTCCCCAGGTTGTGTTCATTCCCACAGAAGTAACCATCATCACACCAAAACCATCACTCACTTTGGTTCCTGATAGCAAGAATGGATTACTTCCAAGATGTACTTCAACTTGATCACTCTCTCCAGTCATCTGAGACTCGTCAACTTTCAACGAATGCCCTTCGAGGAACACCCCATCGGCAGGAATCTGATCTCCAATCTTCAAATACACAACGTCTCCAACGACAATGTCAAATATCGATACTGGTTTGCGTCGACCGGCTCTAATGACCTCGATTTTTATGTCCTCTCTCTCATTTGAAAGCTTCTCAAACTGCCTCGATTGCTTGAAGTTGCTAATAGTGGAAACACCAACCACAAGAAATATGGCGACAACAATGCTGCCACCGTCGTACCATCCATCGTCCCAACCGTGTTGTTTGATACCAAATCCCAAGGAAAGCGCTGCACATATCAAAAGAATAAGCATCGTTGTATCGTTAAGCGCTTCGATCACAAAACTCATGAAGCTTCTACCATGGAGCTTCAAATAAGTATTTGTTCCAAAAGTGTTTTTTCTAGAAATTAGATCATCTTCCGTTGCAACGATTCCCTTCTCGGGGTTCGTTTCAAGAAGATTAGCAAGTCCTTCAACACCTCCAAATCGATCCAAACGTTCGAAATTCTTCTCCCTCACCATCATACTCAAAACTTTTCGATCGACGTACGACCGTTGTTCGTCTGAATCCATATTGTCAACATCATGATAATTCAGGTGCATATCAACAGTAACATATGAAAGCGATCGCAAGAACTTGCGGTGGCCGACTTTTTTGGATAGAGAAATGAGAAGTCTGGTGAAATAAATGGCTGCAAAGGCCATTCTCCATCGTCGTTTGTGGGTTTTGGCATTAACAACCGAGAATTGATCTTCATGGTCAATAATCTCAACTATCTCATTTTTTCTATACCTCAGTAATGCCATTGATACAAACAGAGAGAATAATGCAAAGGTTTGATTTGGTGAAGAAAACAAAGGATGATTGAAAGAGAGAAACAGAAAGTGTCAATATATAAATGCGTTGGAATTGAAGAAAACAAAACAAAACGAAGTTTCCACTGAGATTCCTTCCAAACAAATTCTGTTTTCATGAATTTACGTGAGCAAAGTGTGAATAGTTTACGCATATATCAAAATAAAAAGAGAGATTAGTTAAGCTAATTAAGTTGGATTAAGAAAGTTCATGGTAAAAGATTATTGTTAGTCTAAAACAAAAGTCTTGTTTTAAGTTTGGATGTGATACAATACACAGCATGTTCTAGGGTCAAGCAAAATTGGGAGAAGGTGTAAATTGATACACTTATCGAAAAGTTTTAACTCGTATAAATTGATATATATAATTTAGTATTTACTCGGTGAGATGACAAAGACGATTTACTAAGGGCCCGCGGAGGAGTCCTTCTCAAATTATCGATTTTTGTATTTTAATATTAATTTTAAAGTGTTATATTATAATATATATTAAACAATGTTCTATTTTAAACAAAGTTTTAAGTGTTTGAAAATATCAAATTTCTTTCTAACTAAGATAAAACTCAATTTTATCGACAAATTTTAAAGATGTCATAAAAATAATTTTAAAAAAAACCTAACTAAAATAAAATCATAACTTATTTTTCTAATCCATATTTACATTATAAAAAATTATGTAAAAATTCTCCGTGTTTTTTTTCATTGCTACAAATGTAAGGTATGTTATTGGAGCATCGAAACATCTAGATATTTTTTAACATTTTTTAGTGTGTTTATTATATAGTGTCTGGTGTTCCTATATAAAATTTCTGGATTAGTCACCGTGAGATGGATCAGTGGTTGGAACCTAATTTAAGGTTTATAATACAAATGTTAAGTTATAGTTTATTACAATATAATGTGATTTCTCTATGGAAGAATTATGGTAAATGATGTCATTCCCATTAACCTCACAATCACACACAGACATATATCTATATATATACAAACATTTTCCAAGAGAGACTTTAAAATGACTTTGAAACTTAACTATATCCAAAAGAAAGGAAAAAAACGTCTGGCGTTTAATTCAAAATTCTTGAAAAAGATGAAAATTTAATGAAATTTATTTTAGGTATGAAAAAGATGCAAAGGAAATTTCTAAGAAATTACCTTAGGTCTTGTAAATGGGAATTAATTTAATTAACTGTGAGAGAAAATTTCAAAAGCAATATCCTTATTTGAACTTTTATACGCAATATACTATATATATATATATGGTTTTATGTGTCACCAACTTTCCTTTCAAGGAACAATTTGCTTTGAGAGGATTCAAAGTATATACACATAATTTAACAAACATATATCTAATTTTAAGAGAGATTAGATGTTTAAATATAATCCGTGTTCTCCACTTTGTAACAATGATTAAGAACTATCTTATTTTTTTATCAAGAAATTAATTACTTTTCTTTCATCTAAATCTTCTTGTAATTAATTTAACGCGTGAATGTTAGGTAATTTCAAACTCTAACTCTTTTTGGTGAAAAGTATTTACCTAAAACGTATGGTTAGGTTCGCTAGTTCGAAGAAATTTCAAAAAAAGAAAAAATAAAAGAAGAAAAACTCTTTATCTCATTACTCAAATAATAAGTATTATAGTTTTTTTTTTTTTTTTTGCTCTAGTTAATAAGTTTGGTGTTTTTGCGTAGTGTTATTCCCTTTAAGTAATTTACTGTTATTTAAAGCTCTAAATTAATATTTCAATGCTTTAAAAACTATTTTTTTCTGATATAATTTTTTAGAGAATTTTGAAAAATAGTGTTTTGTTAAGTTAACTATGTTGATTTGTATTCCATCTCGAATAATTGATTTGTATGAAACAATGTTGATATATTCTTGATTAGTTTGTCGAGTGCGGACTATTCGACTAAATTAATTGGATTTGAGTCTTGGTTGACCTTTGGGCAAAATGAATGATATCAATCTCTAATTAACCTATATCTTAGATTTCAATTTGTGTCAAACCTCTAGATCCCAAATTTAATATTTCGTAATAAATTTGAGAAATGATATGTGTCAATTTGATCCACAATTTATGATTATTTTTTACTTGAAGAATTAAATTTAATTAGTATACGATTACCCACGTACCAAAAGATTGATCAACCATTGATGAAATCTTGACGTTTCAACGAAAGAAAGGAAGGAAAACTTTTGAACTTAGATTTTGATGGAGAAAATAATTGAATGAGGCATATTCATAAATTCTCTAAACTGAGATGGAATATGTTCCAAGATCAAAATATTGAAAAGGTCAGGTGCACTTCCTCAACGATGATCATTATCTTTGCTAACGAATGAAGGTTGCCAGATTGATGTGTCTACCCAACTTTGATAAATTTGCTTGATACACGTTCTTATAGCAAGAAAAGCATAAAGGAACTATATTGTGATATACTAAAATTAGGTGATATTACAACCATTAAAAAAAAAAACTAAAATAATTATCTATCAAGGTGTGGTTTTTTTCATTCCAAGTCAAAATCAACCGCAACAATTCATTATATGCACACTAAACCCAACATAGTTACAATTCACAATTTTGCATTACATCAAACGATTTCTCATTATCATCTTATTCATTTTGAACTCGTTCAACATTGGAATAACATTCACAAATCATTTTAAAAATTTCATCACATACAACTCACAATAGGAAGCATTAACAAGCAAAAATGGAAAGCTAGCTGGTAAATAACAAAGAGATGAACAAAGAAGAAATTAAAAATGATGCTTTGCAAATTGGATATTCTAAGAACAACACCTTTCTATGTGTTATTTTTGGGTCCTCCACCACAGGAAGTTGAAGAATGTATAGAAGATTTTTAAATTGAAAAGCTTTCTTTCCATTGTGCTCTCTTGTGTGTTCTTCATATTTAAGGATTCCTCTGAATAATTAAATTCTATAAAATAATATCCAAGTATCAAATTATTTTTTCAATTAAAAGATCTAACCTAATTTTGGACAAACAAACTTTGCATTTAACTGAATAAAATGCTGGTTCATTATAATTTTTTTTATTATATACTTTATTGATTATTGTTACTTCTAAGATAAAAGATTATTATTGTTTAATTTTGTTTATGATGTAGCCATGCAATTAGGGTTTCGATATTAACATTGTAATTCCAACCCCATATTCAAAATATCAATGAATTATGAATATACGAGGCTCCATTCTAAAATAAATCTTATCAATGTGCTTCATTCTATCATCTTCAATTCCACTACGGTCATTCTTATCGTCTTCAATTCCACTATAATCATTCTTTGAACCCGTTGAGATGTGAAAGAACATCTTTCTTCTTTTTTGTTATCTACTTTCTATCAATAATTTAGAAAAATCAAATTCAATTTGAACTAGAAAACAAAATGCATCATATTTGATAAAGATTGAGAATATTATATATTACTTAATTAAATTATGATGGAGATTTATTATGAACATGAGTGACTGTCGGTAGCCATGCATGCAGTGTTCTTATTGTTTATGGTGAGATTTTACTTTAATTGCAATGGGTTAGACTTTAATTAATTTCATTTTATGTGAAATTATTATTCCTACTACATTTACATTTAAATCTTCTTTTCTTTATGTTAGAATAAAAAATTCTATTATTTGAATTATATATATATATATATATATATATAACTAGATGACTTTTAGAATCTGTTTTAAATTTATTAGTTTAGAATAATATAGTTCGTTCCTCCTAATATTTGTATTTTCAAATTTTAGCTATGAGATTTTTGTTATAGGATTGAGATTTATGATCCCTCCAAATTTCTATCCACACTCAATTGTATAAACAAAAATCAATAATTTGATGATTTAGCTTTTTTTTCTTCTTCTTCTTGCCATGTTTCTTTATATTATTTTTATAATATAATATATTTTAGCTACTAAATTGTTAATATATAATGATAATTACTTAATTATTTAAAGTATAAATAATTTTTTTGATTTAGAAGTATTCCCTTCCATCAAATATATAAGTTAATACCCACAAAATTGCATTTTGTTAAAAAAAAATATTATAGTTTTTTAGAGAGAAAAAATGTAAATTTGAACTTAGTCTACAAACTATACAACGGTAAAATGTGGAGCTAACTGAGATTTCACTTGAATGTTCGATTTTCATTGTATATTGGGTATTATACAGTAGATCTTTTTGAACGATTAATGTTTTGATACCATTTTAAATAATTAATTGATCCAAAAGTTAATGGATGAACGGAAATTTAATTTCTCACACAATAACAAAGTGAAAATTAGTATTAATTGAGAAGAGAAATAACATTGCATGGATTCGAACATTAAAAATTTGAAAATTATAACTTACTCAAATTAAACCTGTGAACAATATATTAATTAATGATTTAAAAATACCTTTAAAATACAAAACATTAATAATGATATTATAAAGAATCCTATATATATATATATATATATATATATATATATATATATATATTTTAAGAGAAAAGGGGATTTAGAATCAGATAAGAAGCATCATTTTAACAAATTCTTCATAGTCAATATGTCCATCACCATCCAGATCAGCTTCATTAACCATTTGCTCTATTTCTTCATCTGTTAATTTCTCTACCATGTGGATCATTACATTCTTCAGCTGCTCAATAATACAACTTTCAAGGTATTATTAAAAGTGATTATATGATCATATAATCCTAATTCTCCCTCATTAGAGGTGAGTGTCGTACCAAAGGATCAAACAAATTAAATTATTGAGTCGACTTAATTGACTTCTAAAAGAAGTGTATGCATTTTTCAGAGTGATATTTTTTACCCTATGAAAATCCAAGTTTAAATGAATATGAACCGTTTTATCACGTGATTTTAAAAATGACAAAAGTATTTTTAACTGTTTTAAAATTCTAATCTCTGAACATCTTATAATTAAGTGGTCTAACAAAATCTAATTAGGGTTATTAGAAGTCAAACCTCATTTGGTGATATTTTCCCATCATCATCCATGTCAAATACTTTGAAAGCTTCTCTTAGTTCATCTTCTGCTTCATTTTCCTAAATATATTCAAATGCATTCATATCTAAAAGGACGAATATATATATACATACACACGAACATACATAAATAGATATATTATCAATTATTTTTTAAGTTAAAATACTATTTTGTTCTCTTTATCATATAAATTTCATTTTTAATTCTTGTTCTTTCAAGATATAGATAGATACATATATATTTGTACATTTTAACGTACGCATCAAATTAAATCATATATGTGAGTAAAATTTAGATTATTTAGTGAGCCTAGTTCAAGCTAAGTATTATTTTTGTAGAGGTCAAAGCTTCTAATTTCTTTACCTATACATTACAACTATAAAAATATATATTTTTTAAAAACTTCTAAAAGATAATTTTTCAAACAAAATCAAATTTTTCTATAAATAAAATTCAAATTAATAATTTAAAGTTAGTTTTAGATAGGTAACTTTTTAAAATGATTGTTTTAGTTTTATAATAAAAAATATTTAAAAAACTTAAACTAATTTATTGCTAATTTAGACTCTTAAAAAAACTAAAAGGAAATTGTTATGGATAACAAAACAAATGAAACTATGTAAAAAATATAAGAAAATGTATAAATAAGTGAGTTGAATAGGTTTTGCTATTATTTGGAATGACTCCTTTTGTATTATTTTATTTGGTGGCAATAAATTCACATGTATTATTTTATTTTAAATTTTAAAAAAATCTCAATCTACACATGAAAAACCTTAAACTTGAGTCAAAGTGAACATTTTTTTAAAAATAAAATATAATTCAAATGGTTGAAATTACTCAATAGGATCTAAAAATTATTGATTATGTTATATGTTTTATTATTTTAAGTATTGAAATATAATATTGCATATTGCATATCAAATGACTATCGTAGTAAATTATCAACATATATATACTGAATAAACTAATTATTTATTCAATTTCTTAATCATAAAGATGCTTGTTTAACAAGCAAATTGACTTGAATTAAAAGAAGAAGAAAAAGATCCAACCATTTTTGTTTAACCATATTTGTTAGAAAATATAAACATGCTTGTTTAACACTTTTACTATTAATTTATTAATTTATGTATCGATTCTTTGCTATTTTACGTTTTTCTATATTTTTTATTTTCAATTTCGTAACAAAATCACACGTAAAATCTTTTATGTAAATCACCAATGATATAGGTAGTAGTTGTGTGAAAATGATTCTATTATATATTAAGATGAAATTAATAGTAAATGAGGATGGTGTTAATAGTTTATAGTAAATTTAACCTTTCACACATTTTCCTATATAAACAAAGGGTATGAATTAATCATACTTACCTTCATCTTTTTTGCCATGAGATTGAAGAACTCCCCAAATTCAATATATCCATTGCCATTAACATCAACTTCATTCATCATTATCTGCAATTCTTCTTCAGTAGGGTTGTGATGTAATGATCTAATAGCTGTGGCTAACTCATTGATTGTTATACATCCTATATTGTTCCAAAAACACTTCATTAGAGTTATAATCATATATATATATGATTTCTATACATTAAAACTATAATCCACCTTATAAATACTGTAAACCTTTTTTAAATCAAGTCGATCGTGTGTGTGATCATGGTCAACTCAAACGTATCTTCAATAGTTAATGACAAGTATTTTGAGTATTTTGAGCTTGTTTGGATCTAATAAAGAAAAAATGTTTTCCGAATAAATAATTTTTAATTATCTTAGGTTATTAACACTAAAAATACCTTTTATTTTTACGTTTCTTTAAAATTAAATGATGATTTATTTATTTTTTATCCATATGTGCGAAAAATATTACAAAGATAGATCAAAATTAAAGTTTTGGATGAAAAATAATAGATATCAAATAGAACATAAAACTATCAGTACTTCAAGAACTCGAGCATAAAAGGACTATCGAACAAACATGAGAATTTGATAGTTTTTATACTTAT
This sequence comes from Cucumis hystrix, assembly GCA_025688845.1. Taxonomy (NCBI): domain Eukaryota; kingdom Viridiplantae; phylum Streptophyta; class Magnoliopsida; order Cucurbitales; family Cucurbitaceae; genus Cucumis; species Cucumis hystrix. The sequence goes on from CM046887.1 coordinate 16,376,977, forward strand.
ACTAATAGTTAATATTTTAGAAGAAAAGAAAAGGAAAATCATACATACCATCACCATCTTTGTCAAGTAGACAAAAGGCTTCTTGAAATTCTGAAATTATTTGCTCTTCAGACATGATGTAATGAAGAAGAACAGAAAGCTTATTAGGGGACTTTCACCAAAAAAATTATATGCTTAATTAATTAAGCTTTGGGTTTGGAACAAATTGGAATAATACTAAAGGCTACATATATAATAACTACACCTTCAAATTTAAGAATATATTATATATTGGGTCCTTTTATATATTATATTTATGAATTATGGGGTCATATTGATTTTTCTTTAATGAAGATTGTGACCTCTTAAACTTGATTTAATATGTCCACTAGGTATAATGCACATGAATAAGATGTATTTGAAAAACAGAGCTGTTTTTCAAATTCCCTATGATGTTCATATTTTTATTATTTCCATTTTTTGTTTTTTACTTTAAGAAATAAAAAGTTTTTGGTTTTTTAAATTATGCTTTTTCCTTGCCACCTTTTTACTATGTTTTTTACTTTTTTTATTTTTATTCTTTTCAAATGGTAATCTTCCAAATTTCAAAAACATTTTTTAAAAAATTATTTTTTTAAAATATGGCTTTTAGAAAAAATAAAGGAAATTTTTTAAAAATAGTAGATTTTAGAAAATATTTACTATAGCAAATTCTATCACTGATAGTCATTGATATGTTATAGTGATAGAAGACTATCAGTGATAGAATCCAAAATTTTACTATAGCTGGTAAATATTTAATTTATTTTGCTATTTTTAAAAATGTCCCAAAAATAAAATAATAAAACAAAAAAATTAAAGGTAAATTGTCATTAATAGCAAAATATTAAAGCTATTTATAAAATATAGCAAATTTTATTTGATTTTGGTGTATTTTATCATTTTTGAAAATGTCGAAGAAGAAAAAAATTTCTCACAAAAACTCATGCTTCTGAAAAATTGAGAAAATAAATGTGTATATATATATATACACACCATTTTTGTTTTTGTTTGCATGTATTTTTGTTTTGTTTTACTAAACTCATTGTCACAATACCCTAATAGTTTGAAAAAAAAATTGTGTACGTGTTGACTAAGTCCGAATTAACAAGTGATTTTTAATTAAAAAATATATACAATAATGATGTTGAATATATTAATTATTGATAAAATTTCAAATTCTATCGGTGATAAATACGAAAAGTAAATAGACTTTTATATCTATCATTTATAAAATCTAAAATTATAAATTTCTTTAAATAAAATAACAACAATAATTTTTTTAAAATCAATAGTGTATTTATAATCTTAATTTTTAAAATTAAACAAATACTAAAAAGATAAATGGTTATTAAATAAAGTTTTTAAAAAAACTGAAATTTGATTACCATTTCAAAGAAACTTTCATAAAAATAAGAAGAAAAATAATTGCTTTCTGAAAATTGAAAATAAAGAAATGTTCCCAAACAATTCCTCCATCTACAATTTTCAACAACAAATTGTAAAAAAATAAATTTTCTAGACCCACATTTTTTCTTTTTTCTTTTTTCCCTTACTTTTTTTTACTAAACTCATTGTCACAATACCTTATAGTTTGAAAAAAAAATTGTGGACACATTGACTAAGTCCTAAAAAAATAGGTGATTTTCATAATATAAAAATTAAAGAAGTTTAATATATATATATATATTCACTATTGGACAAAATGTGCAATGAAAAAATAGAGGAGGGCAAAGTTGTAATGTATAGAAATTACTCTAATTTGTAACTTAGCATTTGTTTATTAATTATTGGGATTCATATTCATTTAATCTAACATTTTATTTGTCAGAAGTGTTTGTTGGTTTTCCAAACAAGTTTTTTGTTCTCTCATATTAATTATTTGTTATTGTTAATTACATTCACAAGGAAGTGTAGAGAAGTCCCATTTAATTAATTAGTGACTGACAAATTATAATAACACAAAATATTAAATAAAATTATTTTAAAAAATCTACTTTTATTTTGGCTTTGAAATAATTATACGTATTGTTTACGAGAGAGACGTAAATATTGAACCGATATCACATCTGCATGGAAGAGATCTTAAGAACATGAAAGTAAATTTGCAAAAGGCTTAAAAGAATTAAAAATTAATATCTATACTAACAAGGTGTACATTTTTTTTTCGGTGGCTTGATTTAGAAACTCTAAAGTTAAGTGTGCTTAGCTTGGAACAATTTTATGTTTGGTGACTTACTATAAATTTTTCTAAAATACATATGAGTGAGAACAAAGCATCCTAAAAGAATACGTGGAAATGTTGAGACTGTTAGTTGTTGAATTTGAATCATGGACCTAATACGTTACAAGTATAGTATCATAAGTAAATGCCTTTTTATATTTTTATATACTTTAAAAATTTTAAACAATTGAATACCATAAGTACTATTATATATAATTTAATTGTAGATTGTTACGAGGAAAAGGATTATAAACGACGATATTCTTGAAAATACTTATAAATATACACTAAAATTTTATGTTCTGTCAATGAAAGACTTCCATCAGTATATATCAATATCACATATAGACATTGATAAAACTCAATATGTATCTATTAATGTCTATAATCAATCGAATTAGTTATAAATTTTTGTTATATTTGGATTCATTTTGTTATATTTAAAAATAATTAATGTCTCCCAATTTTTAAATTAGATGTGATTAGTGAAATGTTTAAGTTAATTTAATATTTCAAAGTTCACTATTATTTTCAAGTGAATCATTTTATTCCCATTCATGGTAATAGGTTGACCTAAGAATACACCTTAGAATTTGATTAAATTTACCTTTCTTGATCTAATAAAAAATCATGAAATCTACTAGACATAATTGAACTACGACTACTCTCATGTAATGAGAATTTGATAATTTAAAATGTATAATTCAAAATAAAATTAAACACCACATTAATTCACTTTTTCAATCTATTTTCATTTGTGGCTCTATACAATATTCCAACACCTCTCACTTGCATTTTGGTCTAGGGTTGATGATGCTACACCAATTATTCTCCCATATAGTCTCCATTTATATCATATACATCATTCATTACAATTTTATTAACCAAACATTTTATTTTAAAGACAATAATTATGAAAAAAATAAAAATTTAACTGGGACGTTTGCAAAAATATCAAAAAAAAAAAAATTATAGTAATAGGGCGTATGTTACTATTACTACATTTTCTAAATTGCAAAAGTAACAAATTTAAAAATAAAAAAAAACCTATGATAGTCATACGATATATCTAATTACTTGTTATATTTGTCATATTTACACTATGTAATAAAGAAGTTCTATAAGATGCTTTTTTTTCTAAAATAATTTTTTTATCATATGATGCAATTTCCCTTAAATTATTTTACAATAAATTGTAACCATTTTAAATGAATAAATAAAAAATATACCAATTTGAATTTTGTTAAAATAAAAAAAAAATTGATAAATTATTTACATTTAATAGAACACAGTCATAAAAAAACGGTTAAAACAACAAAAAAAAAAATTATTAAATTTTTTAGGTAAAGTATAAATATTTGGTGAAATTTCTATTTTTTTTTACGATTTTCTTTATATATATATAATTTTCATGAGAAGACCGATATTTCTTAAAGACAAAGGGTCAAAATTCGGGATTCCAAGTAAACTCTTTCATCTCTCTCTCTCTCTCTCGAGATTTTTTTCTTCTTCCCACCAAAAATGTCAGAAGGCCCAATAACCGTCCTTGACGGCACACGCCTTAGAGACATTGACCTTACTCCCCCCTTCTCCGATTCTGTTCTCACCGGAGCTCATCTCCTCGACCTTGCCGATTCCACAGTCTCCTCCTCTGTCTTCGGGATCCCCTTGCCGGAGACTCTCAAATCATCTGCTCTCAATATCATCGGTCTCCACGACATTGTTGCTTTCCGACGATCCGAGCTCACTCCGCAACGAGCCTCTCAGATTTTCAAGGACTATGTGTCTGCGATTGCCGATATTTTACGAGGTATCTTGTTGTTTATGTATGGTCTATGAATGCGTAATGTTTGTATATTTCGTTGTCTGAGCTCTTGGCAGCTCCTCAGGAAGTATGATTGAGTGTTTTTTTTTTTTTCGTCCTCTTCGTGAATTTGACATTTTAGATCTTGCGAATAGTGGAGGGGGAATTTTTTTAGTGTGTTGAAATTGAACTGATGGTTTAACTGTTGGTCTTTTGAATGGATTTCAGACAGGTGTGGGGCGTTGATTGCCAATGTTATAATCTGATACTTTAGATATGTACACCTCGGTACAGATATTATATATCTGTCTGGTTCGACCATTTTAATCTTGTAGAGAGATTGAGGATTGCCTTGATAACTTTATATTTTGCTTGTGGTGAGAATAAAGATAATTCATGAATTGGTATTGTGGATAAGTGCTATAATTTGAGTCTGCACTACTGTCTTGCAATATGTTTGACAGAGCAGGGGTTGGAAGGCTTAGAGTTATTTGTGAAATCTTATGGAAACCAGGGTTTGAATAGGGGAGGAAGTGATGGAGTCCTAATGTGCGGATTTGTAGCTGAAAAGTGATAAATTTCTGAGGATTTCCTTTGAGACATTTGAATAGTATGGCCATTTCAGCCAATGTTAAGCAGTAAGGTCATCTGATAGGTGATATGACAACATCTAGACACGCGGGCAGTGTTATATTCAAATAAAAAATATATGGAAGTGTACAACTCCAATTGGTATAACTTTTTTGTATATTTGAATGTCGGTCGACAGTGAGACTAACTTGTGACCAATGATCCCTAACCTTTTTGTAGAGTATAATTCAGACTTATATTTTAGTCATGTGTCTTCTGCTATGACCGTATTTTCTTTGTAAAAAATGTTCTGGCACCCTTTGTCATATGCCGTCTGTTTGTGCACAAACAGTATGAGTAAGTAGTTGGCACTGGCTCATGAAATTAAGCTTTCTTTCGTGGATCATCTTTTTGTTCCAGATGGTCCACTTCTCTATTGAGGTCCTGCTGTTTGTCATTGTTTGTATAGTAATTGATTTGTTGAATATTTTTCTTTATATAGCGGAATAACATTACTAATGTGTTTTTGTGTTTCCAGATGATCCTCTTTTAATATCAATTTTGTATGGGAACACTTTGCGCATGTTCTTAGATGATGAAGATGATTTTGCAATGCTAGCCGAGACTCTCTTCACTGATTTAGATACAGAAGATAAAGGAAAGATCAAGAAGAGTGAGATTAAAAATGCTCTTGTCCACATGGGGGTGGAAACGGGCGTACCGCCTCTCTCAGGTTTATTCATATTTTATTTTCATCTCTCATTCTTTTCCTTTTTTTTTTCAATTATCTAATTCTTGGTAATGTATTTCCCATCCTTACTTGGTGTCAATGGAGAATTGTATTGTACACACTTCTACAATGAAGACTGATAATCCATTTTTAATTATCTAGTTCTTTGTAAGCCCTTGCTCGTGAAGAATTTCAAAATTTTCTGCTCAATTATATCCACTGTTTCGTGTGTTCAACATATCATGCCACTATTTTACATAAGCTTCTTCGAGGATATTTTGATCCTCCTTTTAGTGGTACAGGAGTCTCATAGAGCTATTGTGCTAGAACAAGTCTCTTAGCAATTGCAGAAAAATCATATTGCTTCTCATTAATACTAATACTACTATGAATATTCTCCATTTTTAATGTGTAAGAATTTCTAAAATATTTAATATCATTAAAGAGATGATATTAGATCTCATCAATGGGAAATTTTTGTTTAAAACATTCTTTATGGATTTTCCTAAGCTGGAAATGGCTTTCAAGCAATTCTCTAATATGACTTAAGAACTTTAGTTTTGAGCATTTATTCTATTTTTAGCTAATTAGTAAAAGGTAGTCTACTTCAAATTTGAAGTGATTACGTGTCTGCACTTGCAACGAACTTCTCTATGTAACATATTTGTGGTGGAACAGAATATCCTTTGCTGAGTGACATTTTGCAAAAACATGAAGTGGAGAGTAGCACTGAATTGGGTCAAGCTCAATTTGCAGAAGTGCTTCAGGCTGTCCTTCAAGAGTTGGCAGATGCTCTAGCAAAAAAGCCTTATGTTTGCATTCAAAAAATCAAGATCACTAATGGAGCTCAGGTTAAAAAGGTAAATCATGTTGCCATTCCTTTTCTTACCTTGGACATACCTTTCAAAAATAATTTTTCCTTGACGTTGGATATGAGAAGTGTAGTAAACGGAATCTTTATGGAAAACTACGGAACTGTAGTAGACCCATTTTTACTATGGAAGTGCAGTAAAATCTTAATACCATTATTAGCATATCTTCTTCGATTGTTTTTCTTTTTACTGGCCTTATCTGCATCCTACATTGTACGTACTAAAGGGGTTCCATCCATTCAAATTGTGGATTCATTTTAAGGGATGTAATTGATAACTCATATTAGAAACTTTGGTAAATTTAACATTACATACTATCAGTAGCAATACTGATAAAGGAATTGGAAATATCAAACAACACATAATAAAACGGGTAAGCCCCAACCAGCAGTGTTTCTTTTTCCTCTTAAGTTCTGCACTTTTGTGACCAACTTGTGGATGTTAAAGCACCATCCATTGCACATAATACCATGTAAAAGGCAATTGTTATTTTATACTAGAGGAAATTTTCCTTTCGTTTGGAATGAAGATGATAAGGTAGCTACCACTGGGTGCAGTTCACGGGAGTTGAAGTTACCAAATTCTGATTCCATACCAATGTATGTCTAATTGCTCTACAGTTAGCTCCTCCAACCATATTCTCTACATGAACTAGAGCTAATCCAAATTGATCTCAACCAGCCAAGCCGAACTGATCTTGCAAGAGATCTACTATTGGACAACCCTAATTTACAAGTGATTCATGATATCGTTAAGTGCACCCATTTTAAATTAAGTTTTCACTTCACATATTGTAAACTGAATGTACATATACACAATGAGATCTGGTAGTTTGTTCTTTTTGCTATGGGAATACAATAAACTTTTCATCTTGCGTGGCTTGACTTCTAACTTTTATTTAGAAACTGAGCAATTTTGAAAATATTTTGTCGTAATGCTTTGAATTTGGTATGTGCTGCTTGGAAGGACCACATACAAGAGTCTTGCTGAAGTGCACTATATAAACTCTCTAACCCTAGAGGTGTCTTCCTCTACCTTGTAGACATAGTCAACACACTGTTAATGATTAACTACATAAATTTGTGTCGATCTTTTTTCCTTTATGTTTTCTATTTATCTTTGATTCTCGATTCTTGATATATTGTAATTTCTGATATGAGTTTGCAGCTTTTGGCTGACGAGAAGCAATTCAACGATGTCATAGAAAAGCTCTGGCAGTGGCAAGGAACCCATAAAGAAGAGAATGGGGTAACAACTCTGCAAAAGATCAGGAATTACTTCGAAAAAGAATGGAAGGAACTGGGCTTACCACCACCTACAGAAACCAATGAAGCCGTTGTTCTTCTCTATGATGAAATATTTGCTGATATAGCGAAAGAGAAATGTGATTCAATATCTGACAAAAACCAACTTGAAAAACTTGCAAAGGAGATTTTGGAGATATTTGTGGAGCAGCTTGAAGCAAGTCCTGTGTATTATGATTGGGAGCACAAATGAGCAAGGTGGCGACCGTGTAAAATCAGGAGCTCAGATTGTCAGTTAACGAATTGGTTGTTTCTACAATACAATCATCATTCTCTTATGATCAGGTACGAACATTTAATGGTAAGGTAATTATAATATTGAGATCATAGTCATTTTCATTATACCATTACTGAATTTGACGGTCCTTGATCTTTATCTGGCCAATAGGTTCTATACCATGACATACAAAATCAAAAGTAAAAAAAGTACATCATTTAGATGAGATTTGGTTATGCTTCTTCTGTGTACATTTTTTTGTGAGGAATAATTTGTAATGCTACTGACAAAATTCTTGTACTCCTTAGTGAAGTTTTTCTCTATTGTGATCAAATGGTTATTTAAAATTTGAATATGGAGAACTTTGTGCTCAATGGGTTCAGAGTAGATTGTCAACCTAAGTTGGTTAAACATATATTCTTGACAACAAAAATTTGAAAGTTTATATTTTCTCTCCCCTAAACTTTGGAACCCAAGACCTCTTTGTTCTCAAGTATAAAAAGATGCAAGTTGAAACGGTAGTTGTTTCAATTTAAACCAAATTTGATAAGTGAATTTCTCTACTAATTTAGAAATAAATATAATCATTTTTTCTTTCTACTTACTAAATGTTTTTTTAAATACTACTTTTGATTTTAGACTTTTTAGACTCAACTCTATTGTTTGGAACTTTGGGTTGTCAATTTTATTGACCCTTATTGAAAAATGAACCCGGCTCAACCATGAAACATTTATTTTGACTGGTTTGAGTTAGTTACGTTATTTATTTAACTTTTTATTCTAAAACGTTAAATAATAAGTTTGTTTTATAGTTGTATCTTAAGCAAAAGTATTTACATTTTAAATTTAATAATAAGTTTGATTGGTTTGGACTCATGAACCAACCCAACTCATCGAATTTTCATTTATTTGAACTCAATCCAATCCAAATGAGTTGAATTTTCATTTATTTGAACTCAATCCAATCCAAATGAGTTGATAACTCGTTGATTGATATTTTCGAGCCACGACTTTGAACAATCCTAATAACTCATATTGGTGACATTTTTATGTAAACCCAATTTGCAAGAGAAATTGGCAAAAATAGGAAAATTTTATATAAAATTTGGCAAGATTATATTAAAAATTTGACGAGAGTTAGGTAAAATATTTGGTTGATCTCGGACCATCTCAATAAAATTGTACCAAAAAAGTTTAAAATTATCAAAATTTTAAGCTTTTTCGGTACAATTTTGCTCGAGATGAACCAAACCAAGTTTTTAGGTTTCTCGCTACAATTTTGTCCAAATGAATCGAGATCCCAAATCTTAACTAAAAGATTAAAAAATATATATAGTTAAGATTTGGAAATATTTGAATAATTTTTTTGAAAAGAAAAAAATAATAATATTTGAGAAGATTTGAAAAATGGTAGAATTTGGCCTAATGTCTACTAGTAAATAAAAAAACAACCAAAATTAGTAAGTTGAAAAGTTTTAATATTTAAGAAAGATATCAGTGGTCGATTTTGTGTGATATGAACAGAGACAAAAGTTTTACGAGTTTTAAAAAAATGTGTTCCTTTTGAAAACGAAAATTAAAAGTATACTACTTTTGACAATTTTCTAATTTATTTAGATGAGATTTTTTTTAATTATTTTTCTTTGCTAATTAATAACATGGATCATTTTCATTAAAACTAAATGACCAAAAATAAATCAAACATTATAGGGTTTAAAATAGTATTTTAACTAATTTTTAATTATTATTATTTTTATTACTTTTACTTCTTTTATTCTCCATCATTGATTTGAAATTTAAACTCAAATTAATTTGGTTCAAACCTTCACTCCCAATTTAAAACCATTTCAAAATTTCAATCCTCTAAAAAAGTGGAAAGCTTTTATTATTCTTGAGAGAAATTTATGTATTGTTAGGATTGATTTATTGAGTGTTAAAATTTGTAAATCTGTCCATTTCTCTATCTTTCTCTTATTTAATTTTTCAATTTTGTTATTATACTTTATTGCCCTGAAATTAATTACAAATTTTTCATTCTTGAATTTAATTGCTTCTATTAGTGAATTTAAATTGTTTGAATTGATTTATACACACATATATATATACACACTTTACCAATCTTACTATGAAAAGTAAATTGGGTGTTTGAAATTATTAATGTTGCCAATTTATTAAAGATGCGAGAGAAATGGTGGGAGGTGTTTGAAGATTTTTTTTTAGAATGACTTATTTTCAAAATTAAATCTCTTGAAAAGTTAAATCAAACTAGGGATATTAACGATTCGGTTTGGTTCGTTTTCAAGCTAAAGCACCGAACCGCAAAATGCAAAAAAGATTTCATACGAAGCCAAAGCATCGAGTTCAATAAAATTTATCTTTTTGTTTTAAATCCCAAACAATTTCGAGCTATCAAAGCACCAAGTTCAATAAAATTTGTCTCTGTTTCAAATTTCAGACAATCTCGGGCCACCAAAGCACTGAGTTTCAGAAACTTCGCTTTTATGTTTTAAGTCTCGGAGAATCTTGAGCTATCAAACATGGAGTTCGATAAAATTTGCCTTTTTGTTTTAAATTCCGGACAATCTCAGGCCACAAAGGACCAAGTTTTATAAAAAAAATCTTTCTATTTTAGATCTCGGTGGATCTCGGATCAACATATTTTAACAAGTATTATAAACAAAAATTTTATGAATATTTCTTTAAATTTATTTAATTTTTTAAATGAAGCGATTCAGTTCGATTTTAGAATCGATTGGAAACATTAAACCGAACTGAACCATATAAGAAGTAGTTTCAACATAACACAAACTGCATCAAATCGCATACAATTAGTTCAATTTTAATTCGGTTCGGTTTGATTTTCAAATATATTAAAAACACCCCTAAATCAAACACGCATACACATCTATTATGTATCTGGCAAAATGGCTCAACCATGGTAGATTCTTCTCACCTCTTTTTGAAAACGTTTTTTTCTTCTTCTTTATGAAAGAATAGTAGTATAAAGATTGGTACATCTAATAATGCATGTAATATTACACGTTAAAAACATGGTACTGAGTATGAAATATGAAAGGTACCCATCATTTTGTAAGAACCATCAAGCAGAAAGCTGCAAGCAGATGGGAAAAATGTGGAGTCATTGACACCAAGTAAAACCATCATATTTTGCTTTGATTGCTACAATTAATAATTCAACCTTATCATTTCTATAATTCCCTTTAAATTTAAGTCCACAAACATTCAACCACTCATTCAAATCTCTTATGAAACTCTCAACTATGAGACAAAACAAAAACAAAAAGAAGAAGAAGAAACTTAGAACTTGTACCGTTGTATAGGTTTGGTTGAATGAGAATTTTTGGTTGAAGAAAAAGTTTTTAAGTTATTTGATAATTATTTGGTTTTCATTACGAAGTTTATGAAATTACTCATTTACAAGTTTCTTTGTTTTTCGAATGCCCTAATGTGAAGGTTTTGCTATTTTAACATTCAAAGAAATTTTTTAGTCAATCTTCACCATGAACTTAAACTTCATCCTCTAAACTTTGATAAAGGTAGTAAAAAGCTTCAAAATCACAACCTCAATAGCCTTCTACAAAATTAAATTTGATCGATACACCAATTCAATCACCAATGAAAAACTCTATAAAACTACACAAATTTCTACCCAAAAAGAAACAACTCTAATACCACTTTTTCTAAAAAATCCTATCAATTTTGTGTGTGTACATATATATAAAAAAGAATTTATTGATCACATATTTAGAACACTTTTTTATTCACTATTCTACAAATAAATACTACCCAAAAATCGTGCAACACTTGTTCAAGTTTGAATAAAAAATTCTTGAAAAGATTCCTAGATAAATATTATAACAATTTTAGGTACAATAAATTTTGAATAAAGAGATATGGTGGACCTCATAAGATCAACTCGATTCATTTGACAGATTGTATTTCTTAATTTTTAGTCTCTCTCGTAGATTTGACATTCCTACCTACGACACCAAATAATTTATTATCATTATCAACAATGAAAGGGACATGAAAATATGAGTAGCAATATCATCATTGATGCATATTTTAGAGACCAGCAAACAAAAAATTGTAACAAAAAAGACAACTAGACTACAGTAACAAAGAAAGAATATGAAATAGTAAATGCAATAACAAATAAACAATCCGGTAACAAAAAAGAATTTGAAATAATAATGCATTGTAGACAAGGAGTTTTAAACATGTGAACTAGTATAGTCCACTTGGTGAAAGAGAGAACTATAATATTTCCTACTTAAAGAAAAGAGGATGGGGGAGGAAAGGGAAGTGATAAAATTGAATAGAATAGAAAGACATATTTAGGGCATCCAGTAAACATCATAATACTACAGAAAGAGGGTGAGGGGTAAATAACAACTTTTGATAACATTTACTATATAGCTCGGGTTGTCCGATGCAGCCCGAATAGATTAACTGGAACTAACTAACTAATTACTCTTTACCATCAGCGGCACGAAGTGACCCGAGTTGAACCGGAGCTTGGGTACCAACAACCTTTGATGATCCATAAACTGTCAGGTCAATGCCTTTAGACTTCTCTTTTTCAATCTGCTCCTTGATCCACATGTAGGTAATTCTCAATCCATCCTACATGCAAAATTGAACCAAATGATGAACAAGGAAAGCTTAGGTGATTTAAGTTTGGAAGAACTTTTTGATCGTCAAGGTGAAAACAAAAGGCTAATTTATCTAAATTTACCTTCAACTTCATCGTGGGAGCCCACCCAAGTTTCTCTTTAATGAGTGTGTTGTCTGAGTTACGACCACGGACACCCTCGGGACCAGGGATGTGATGAATTGGAAGTTTTTTGTTGTCGAAGCTAAGCACGATTTCTGCCATTTCATTCATGCTAACCATCTCATCACTTCCAATATTCACTGGCTCACGGAAGTCTGACTTAGTCAATCTGCAAACAGAAGATTAGTTTGACAAATTTAATTTCATCCAGAGGTGAGTCGATGTTTAGTTGTTTGTATAAATTGAAAAGGTGGGAAAAGATATGGCAGCCAGGGTATATAAACATCCGACAGCATTTCATAACATGATCTCAAAAGAAGACTACTCAGAAGAGAAGCGGAAAGCAAATACGTTACTTTGCTCTACAAAGATGTCAATCAATAAGCCATGCTTCCGAGTTCACAACAAACCAGATCAAGAATACAGATTACATACAAGATCTACACTGATCATTTTCCCTTAGCTAGAGTTGAGATAAAACCAATAAGCTAAAAAGTTCTTATACTAAGACTATGGTTTGTTTTCTGGTTGTTTTTTATACTCATAACAGATGTTGCTCCTGCATTGGGACACTCTTGAGGTTGGGGTACATGGCCCACTCCTCAGCCACCCTGGCCCCAAATGTCTCAAATACTTTTCACCTTGGGACTCTCTTGAGGTGTGTGCTTAAGATTATATCAAATCCAACAAAGTAGACATTTTAAACACGGATTTTACAGCATTTGAGCTCTCTTACCTCAGGACACCTTCTACACATTCATCAATGAAAGTGAAAGATCTTGTCTGAAGACCATCTCCCCACATCTCAAACTTGTCTACAGAAGTGAGAGCCTTTCTGCAAAATGCAGCAGGAGCCTTTTCCCTTCCACCTATATGAATAAACCCATCACACTAGATCTTACACAAGAATTGTCTAGAGGTAAGTTCAAATTAAACATAACCATTTCTTGCATTAGGGTCTACCTTTCCATGTTCCAAATGGACCATAAATGTTATGGAACCTCCCAATTCGGCACTCAATACCAAAATCCTTAGTATAATGTTTGCACAGCTCCTCTGTAGCAAGCTTCTCCAGACCGTAGGCATCTTGAGGCTACAAAACAAACGTAACACAGTTTTAATAAGCATATTTCTAACAGTATTTTCGCCCAAATCACCAGCACACAAGCAAATATGAACCTCAGCAGGCCAGGCATCTGACTCCTTCAAGCTCACATTAGTTTCCAATTGCTTAAATTCAGGATAGATGCAAGCACTAGAAGCATAGAACAACCTGCACCCATATGATAGAACATCAGAATTATTTGTTGCGTACTTTCTTCCTCAATTAGTAGGGCCAAAGCCAACAACAAAGGAGGAGACAATCCAAGATTAAAAAGATTATACACATCAAAGATCTAGTATGCAAAATATTCCCACTATAAAAATTTCTAGCTCATCCTGACCCACCCCACCTCCCAACCACAAGCCATAACCCTAAATGATTTAAAAAAAAAAAAAAACATTAACCAACCCTCTACCATTAAAGATTTAAAGCATGCCCAAAAAACCATGAATTGAGAAAATTTATCCTTGTAAACAAACCTCTTAACCCCATTGATTCTTGCAGCTTCAAGCATATTGAAGCTGATCATGGTGTTGTTATACATAATAACTGAGTGGTTGGACTGGATGAAGCCCATACCACCCATATCAGCAGCCAGATTGAAGACATGGTCAACTTTCTCAGTCACCTTCAAACAATTATCCATCACTCTGAGATCAACAAGATGAAATTCGTGGCAAAACATATCCTCTGTCATGTGTTCATTCTTCTTCCAGTCAGAAGCAACGATGTAGTGCCCTTCGCTCTTCAAACGCCTGGCAATGTGAGAAGCAATAAACCCACCAGCTCCAGTGATGGAGATTCTCAGTTTCTCCGCTGGCCAATAAGCCTCTCTTTCAAGCTCCTGATAAGTGTACGACCCATAAGTGGTTTCCCCTGCGCTCCCCATTCTGCACCGACATGAAGAATCATCAGTCCTTACCCATGATAAACGAAAATTATTGGTTACTTTAAATTTTGATCTAATCAACATTCTTTTTTATTAAATAGTTATGAATTTGAAAAGGTATTTCAGAGAAACAAGAGTTCATACAAAATTCAAACAAATCAAACCAAAAAACACAACATACCCAATAAAGACAACAAGAAATCAATAACAACCCAGTAATTCAAACCCTAAATCTGAAGGGAAAAGACCAAAAAAATCCCAAAAAATGAAAAGAAGAAAATCTAGAAATGAAGAAAAGAAGGCAGAGGAAACCCACAAAATGGAATTGGGAATTTGGGTGTTTTTATCAGCAAAAAAGGGCAGAAATTGACGGTTGAACTCGGTACAACAAGGGAAGAAGATGAAATGGGCAGAGATAACTGGTGATAAGAGGAAAAGGGTCGAATCGAATGGCGTGGTGCAGAGGATGCAGGCTCTGGATCGCTATTAATAGAGTAGAAGGTTGAAGTGAAGGAGAAAAGAAGGCCATTCGTTTTAGTTTTTCTCTCTTACCTTCCCAATGGCAAGGGTCCCATCGCTGTGGCTCGATAACGGCACTTCCCATTCTAAAACGGCCGTTCTCTTAGACTCAGACAAAAAGTTCCTTTACTTTCTTACCATTTTTGAGGAAATTTTGCTTTGGAGTTTAGGGTAAGTGAATGGTAAAACAGCTTCATTTGAGTTAACTTCTCTTAGTTAAAGATTTGGAAACTAATCCTATTACATTTGAATGGAAGAGAATCTCGAACACATTAGATTAAAGAAAAACTTAGAAAAAATTAAAAGTTACTACTTTCTTCTTTAGTGACTAATTTCAAAATTAAACATGTTTAACAATACTATTTTAGATGACCACTAATAAGTTTTTCACAAGTAACCAGAGAAAGCATTATGAATAGACAAATTCACTTAGTCTCTCTTTACCCTTTCTCTTCCTCCCTCCATCTTAAATAAATGAAAATTGAATCTTCTACCAAAATCTAATTAGATCAAAACTATTTCTTTTAACATTTTTAACCATGGTGTATTTAATAAATAATTTCGTGAGTAATAGTTTTCTAATTTAAAAAATGTCTACAAGAATTTTTACGAACATTTTATTACTATACAATGTTTATCCGAATGAAATGAAATTGAGAATTATAAGATCCAAATAATTACTAGAGTTTCTAGGGAACATACAATATTTTACATTTTACATGTAAGATTTCACTAATGCTTGTTTCTAGTTAATTGTTTGATTTAAAATAATTAATTTACTTATGATTTTGAAAATTTAATAATGCAATATTTAATAACGTATGAATCTTAAAATTTATGAATCTAATGATTCAGTTAGTTAATATGATATTTATAAAAGGTCTACTGACCTAAAAACTAATAAATGAATGATCTTGAATATAATCTTATGAACTAAAATTGATTTCTTCAAATATTTGTTTTCTTTTATAAATTTACTTGTCTTTTTTTAAGAAAAATACAATTTTTTTAGTAATGATAAAAAAAAAAATACAACACTTTTTAAAATAAACATATTTATGAAACTATCTTGTAAATACACAGAAGTATACAAAAAAAGACTTAAGATTGAAAAGGTAATTTTAATCTTATTGAAAAAAATTTTAAAAATATAAAAAATAATTCATAACACATCTTTTTTGCATATTGCAAATTTGGCAAATATGACTAGTAATTAGCGGTAATCAGATAATAATTTGCTTTTAAATTTGTTATTTTTACCATTTAGAAAATATATGTGACATAGGCTCTATTATCATAATTTTTTTTTCATTTTTGCAAACTTCCCAAAAGTTAATAGTCAAAAAATCGCCTGAATAAATGCAATTTACTTTATTAGTTATTCATCTAATATGGAAAGATTAAAAAGAAAAAATGTTGAAATGGGTGTTAAAAAATACGTTCAAAACAATAAAAACACATTTAGTGGGTTGAGAAGTTGTCACCAACAAAAAAATTGCCCTCTTTTTTTTCAAATAATTTTGAATCTACTATATTTTTTACAAATATTTTTAGAAACTATCGAAGAAAACTTACACTATAATTAACTTTTAAGACAAGCAGTATGACATTGTCAGATCATAGGGGATGCACGGAAATGTAGAAGTCATCCGTTTTTGAATCCTAGTTTGAGTTCAAATCTTAAACTCATGACACAATAAAAATATTGTTATCTATATTAATATTTTAAATATAATTGCTATATATTTCTGTATTGTTGCTTTATTTTAATTCTATAGTGTTTTGGAATCCTTTAGCTACAATTCTTTTCTAGACTTGTGTTTAAACTTTAATTGGAAGTCAAAATAAATCAATTAAATAGAAGCAAAGGTGAAGAGAAAAATGAGAGCATTGGCATATCATTCCCAATTTTGTTCTAACATCTAATCCATTATAAAGTGGATTTCCAATGTATACTACAAAACAACTCCATTTTTAGAGGGATTTTTTTCTAAAATGGAAATAATTTAAAATATTAACAAATTTAGAGTTTTAAAAAGTTTAACAATTAGGATTAGAAAAGAAAAATAAAAAATGTCAATAAATATTATATAACAAACCACTAAAAGATAAAATTAGACAAATTATTTTCACAAAACAAAACCATAAAAGACAAAATTTATTATATGTTTAAATATTTTTGTCAAATACTTTATTTTTTATAATTTTTCACATGCTAATTTAATTTTTATATAAAAAAAATTATAAAATGTCATAAAAAAAACACCATATTAATTTTCAATATAAAAAAAGTTAGCAATAACCAAACTGACTAATAATTTAATAGAAGAAATATATATATTATTTAATAACTAATTCGTTTTTAGTTTTAAAGCTTTTCAAATTTATGTTGGCTTAGTTCCAAATTTTTTATTTAAAAAAGTTAAAAACTTGAGTTAGCTTTTTAGAAAATATAACAAAACAAGATTAAATTAAATGTTCATAAAATATTTTTTTTATTACATTCAACTAAGGTATTTAATGAAGTTTTTAGTAAAAAAATTATACGTCTTAAATAGTTTTCATAATACATATATGGTTTAATTAGTAAATTTATATTCAAATTAGTACTCTTTTTTTTGTATTATAATAGAAGAAATATGATTTTTAAAATTAATTACAAACTTAGTAGTTTATTATAAGAAGGAGTTGAATAATTACGTTATCATAAGATTTTAATAAAAGGAAACTAATACGTTCCGTGGAGCATTATAATATATCTTTTAATTTCTTTTAAAATAAAAACCTAACACTATAATTAAAATATTGTTATTGAAGTGTGACCCAATGAAATTTAATTTATATTCATTATATTGTCTTTTCTTCCTTTTTACTTAACCTTGACTTTCTTGCAAATTATATTTTAAATAAATGAAAGTTATAAAATTATATTCTCAACTTTTTGGTTTCAATTTGAATTCTTCGTTGATATGAGTAAAATTTTAACTTTAATTAGAAACAAAAACAACATTTTTTAGGTTGAAATTAAAAAAAAAAATTGTTATATTCTTTAATCAAATGGTAAATAAAGCTTATTAGGTAATATCAACAAAAAGAATTTAAGATGTTAATTAGTTGTAGGGGTCTAAGAAATTAGATATCTCACATGGATGAATTTAGTGGAAAAATTAATAAGAACCTAACTTTAACATTTAAAGTATATATATTCTTTTAAATTGAGTAAACTACACATTACAACTCCTATTGTCTTTAATGTACAAACTAAGAATGTGTTGGTTCATATAATATTTATTTTGTTTCTCACTAATAATAATAATAAGTGATGTTTAGTAGACTTTGATTATAAGAAGAGGTTGAAAATTTTGAAAAATCAATAATTTTTCACATGTATCGAATCTAGCTACAACATGTATTTATTAAATAAACATTTTAGTCAAGAAAAGAAAAACCAATATTTTCATTTTTTTTTCATTCTAAAATTTAATGAAGACTTTAATTTAAAGTCACTATGTTTTATAGTATATATAAATTATTGTTGTTAAGAATAAAATTAAGACTATTTTCAAATATAGCAAAATAATGCTTTACTTTCTATATCAGTAATAGATCGTGATATAGATACCGATAGACATATTATGACTGACGGTAAAATTTTGCTATAGTAAAATATTGAAATTGTTTACAAAATATAGCAAAATTAATTCATTTGTGCGACCCTTTTAAATCTTTTTTGCTATTTCTTAAATAGTTTCTTTTTTTAGCTGGATCGTTTCAACGATCACTCTATTGTATATTTAGCAAAAGTTTCCAGAAGTGTTTGGTGAATGGTTATCTAAACAAAATTAAAACATTAAAAATATTAAGAATCATGCAAATTAAAATATTGGGGATAATGAAATATTTAATTAGGTCAATTTTGATCTAATAAAAATAATATATGAAGATTTAATGACTCACCCTATTTTGTAATAATATGACTATATTTTATTTAAATTGAGAGTAGAAATCTAGAAGAGATCTCCAACTCTCTAAGATTTGTTATAATATAGAAAACCTCATTTTTACTTTTTATTGTTGACTTGACATTATTATTGGCCTTTTTCATTCCACTTTCACAAGTAGACAAAATGGTTTGTTAAAAAAGCTTTTGTTTAGTTTATTTATTTATTTACAAATTAGGATGAAAGATTTGAAATTAATACTTCTTGTTTTAGCTATATATAGATGCATTAGATCAGCTAAACTCTGGTTAAGTTTAATGATCAACTTTTAATTAACTTGAATTGATCTTTGTCTAGTTAATTAGTTGACTTCAACTTACCTCTGGCATTGTTAATTAACTTAGATCAAGCTTTGGGTTGTTGATTGGCTTGTGAATTTTGTCTTGAGTTTGGGATATTAAAGTCTTTAACTTGTATATTGTGAATAAAGTGATTAACTAAACTTTGAACCAACTTCAAACTCTTGTAAACTTTTACGGGTGATCAAATGACCCAACAAAGCTTAGCAAATCAAACTATTTAACTTAAACTATAAACGGTTTGATTCCGTTGTTTCTATTTTTTATTTGTGTTGGGTTAGATTTTTTCTATTTTGTTAAGTTAACTGGGTCTCGAGTTGACTGTTTCTTTTTTGTCGAGTTGATCCTACCCAGCCTGAATTACATTTATGTTAAATAATTATATTGTTTTTTAGAATTGTACTTGTGATGTTTTTTTGTTTTTTTTTTTGTTTTTTTTTTAATTTTGTAATAAACATATAATGGATATGTGATATTTAACATTTGAGCTTTATGAGATAATTTTAGTTATTAGTTATGTGTTGTAGATAAATATAATTATTTTGAAATTAAACAGAAAAAATAATGACAACCCAACCTGACCACTATGGATTTTTGAGTTGGTCCAAAAAACCTTAACTCAACCCAACATGTGTACACTTCTAACTCTAATGAAAGGTTGACGATTCTTATGAGTAAATGACAATGACTAAATATAAGTCTAAACGCTAAATAATGTCTTACATGAAGGGTGGTCTCTCCTAATATGTTAATTTAAATTTTGTCCAATCTATTTTAGTAAGCCTTTGACTAACTTAGCTTCCAATCCAATAGTGTTTTATGAAAATAGTGAAAAATTAACTGCAACTTCCCAAGTACGAAAATGAGTGTTTTATGTAAAATTTTGGTTTTGTAAGAAAAATATTTCCATGTTATGGTTGGCCTTGAAATGGGCCATCTTAACCTTTGTATGGAGTAGGAGTTTAGCAACCTTAGCTATCATTTAGAAAGTTGAAACTATAAGAGAAGTTTTATTTGTCAAATGTTGGAGAACATGCAATACTTGAATACAGTAAGTACGTGACAACTTGTAGTGTAACCCTAAAGTGCATGCAAGTATTTTCGATAATGTCGCTCATTCTTAGACAAATCTCATTTTTTACATTTAGCCCAACTTTTGTGGAGGCCTTTTGGGCTTCTACCTACCTTAACTTTTTGTCCCTCTACTATTCATGAGGATGTTTGTAGCTCCCTTTGAGTTCTTTTAATGATTTTGTGTGTATGTGTGTGTGTGTGTTTCTTTTTAATTTTAAAATAAGTGGATATGAAAATGGGAACACACCTTTTAAAGAAAAAAAAAAAAAAGATCAAAATATAAATTGAATGAAAAGCCAAAAAAGAATAATAGGCATTGGGCCCACATTGGGCCACATAGGGTGGGCCTGTTTCTATATGGGCCTCAAAGTTGTGTTTATCCAAAATTTGAGTCACCGTACGTATCATTGGAAAGCGGAACCCACTTGGCCTCTTTCTCTATCTTCAATTCAAAAAGAGTTTTGTGAAATTTTCATATACACCACAAATTCATATTATCCTTTTTTCTCTCTCTCTTTCTTTTCCTTATGATTTTTTTGTTATTTCTAAAATAAATCATTCAAATATTAATAATATCTTCTTTTTTATTTTAAAAAATATTTATAATCTACGATGATTTACAAATATATGATTACTTATTTGACTATGACCGAACAAGTAAATTGAATACTAATTGTTTGATAATCAACAAGATGAAGTTTATAAACTTTTATACGATATTTGATAGTACGGTGTTTCATCTCAAAACTAGTTGACAATAAAATGAGTAGTTCATTTGTCTCATTGATTTTTTTAATGTGTGATTTTCGACAATACAATACTAATTATATCATGCGAAGATAACTCAATCGTTAAAATATTCCATAATTAATACTTATTCTTAAAAATTTGAGAAAAAAAGAAAGAGAGTGAAGGATCATTCTCCCTTCCATGCAAAAAGCAAGTTGATAGTGATAAAAAGCCTTTTAGAAAGATCTCCATATTTGCTTTCCTTTTTATTGCACAAGTGGGAGGGTGGGTGGGAGACCAAAACCTATTTTAGGGACATTAAAAGATTCGTTGTTTTTACTATATATATATATATATATATATAATGTTTAGTATATTTATTATTTAGTCCTTCTATTTATATTAATTCACCATTTTACCTTTAAGATATTAATTTGTTTTCAATGCAACTCAATAAAAGACAAATTTAAACTTATTATTCAATTTTGTTTCAACATTGAATTGAAATTTGTCCAATAATCAATGACAAATTACTGATAAACGCTTATAATTCAGGAGTGATATACCTATATTTACAATATGATGTATCTGTGATAAACTTTTGTTATTAAAAAACTCTGACTGATTTGTTATACTTACAAATATTTTAACATGTTTTGAATCTAATTGCTATATTTACAATATTAAAAAAAAAAGTTCACGTATTTTTTACCATAGTTTTACATGGGTATGAAAGTTGTGGTTATCCATTTGAGGGCGCCGTACCCTATCATTGGAAAGCCAACCATTGGATCCCACTTGCCCTTTTCTTTCCCTTCGTTTCAAAAAGTGTGAAAATTTTGATATGCACCACAAAATCATATTATCCCCTTTGTCTTTTTGGCTATGCCTTTTTGGTCTTTTTCACTTCTTTGTTTTTCTTTTTCTTTCGAAAATATAGGTGGAAAAATCTAGTTTTATTATGTCCACCTTGCATTTACATTATCCAAGATGGCTTTTTGTTCTAAAAAGAACTCGGATGGTTTAGGTTTTTCTTCTATCATTCCTTTAGTTAGTTAGTGTCTTTTATTTACGTTTTTTTAATATAAAATTAAATTTTGACATATACTAACGAAATTATGGATTTGAATTTATCATCCCATATATAAGATTAAAGAAATATAGTATAAATGAGCTTAGCCGAGTTTAGATGGTGTGAATAAATTATGAATTTTTTCATTCAAGAGATGGTATTAAATATGATTATAAACAAAGGGTATTTCGTGAAGATTTTGTTATCCAATCATTGTTTATATGTCAATCAACGAGTATGCAATATCAAGGTGCTAGGTGGCGTGTTGTTTATGTTGAGGATAGAAAAATGACTTCTTCATTTTTGTCCCCACCTTATTTGATTTCCCATTCTTATGAGGAACTTGTAAGGATTGAATTCTACACCCAATCTCAATTGAATGATTTTTATAAGAAAATTTCAATTATGCGGTTAATTTCTCAAGAAAAATCTCTAAGTTCAATGGTTAAAATGTCTTTAACTTAAAAAAAAAGTGCTAAATTTGTTTTACACAAGTGAATAGTGATAGAGACAAAAAGCATAAATCTCGTTACCTTTCGATTACATGGAATTTTTATATCATTTTTCTTATCAAATTGGGAAATTGTGTTTATCTTGATTATATAAGGATGCCTATTTTCTTACCGTGAATGAAAAACGAAGTAAAGAAAAAACTATCTGTAAGTTAAATGTAGAAGAAAAATGTTATTTGATCTTTTAAAAAAATAATGATAAACGCTTTCATTTCACTTCTCTTCTTGTTTAATTAATTTCGCTTTTAATTTTGTACTACTTGTAAACTTACTATTAATCAATATTACACATTCACTTATAATGAAATATCATTTTAATAAAGGACTAATTTCAGTATTAAATTACTTATTTAGACTTTTAACTTTTAGAGTTGAGTTGTTACTATATTGAGTAGGTCAATGATCTATTAGACATAAAAATTGAAGCTTCATATATTTATTAGAGAGAAAAATTAAAAGTTCAATAACTTATTAGCCATTTTTAAACTTTAAAACTTATAAAACAAACTTTTTAAAATTTAGCAACTAAACTTATAATTTAATTTTAAAATATAGTAATAAAGCGAAAAAAAAAATGTAAGTAAAACATATATTCTAGGTTAAATAAAAAGTTTTGACTTTGAAGTTTCAAAGTTGGTGTATATTTGCTTTAAGAAAATTTAAAATAAATGACTAATAAGGTTGTCAACGTTTACATTTCCATCTAATAAGTTTTTAAACTCTTAAAAGTGTTTGAAGTAATTCGTGAGTTATTATAGTTTGATTATAATAGTTTGCGTTTGAAGTATAAATTAATTTAGTTTAGAGTTATAATAGTATGGATTTCATGTGTAGACTATTTTAGTTTAATAAGAGAATAGTAAACGCGGTAGCAAAAAATAAAAATAATGATAAATGTTAAAGAGTAAAAACGGTTGCAAATAGTAAATATCGCAATAACTCTACTATGGTTATTACAATCTTAAATAATATTTGGTCCAAACGATTCCTTAATTACAACAAATTAGAAAGTTAGAGAGTGTAATTACAACAAAATTTCTAATTAAAGGGATGGTTTGTATAATTTATCTAGTTTGCGGATGGACTTATGTTTTTAAAAGAATATGTATTAGATACAAAATTGAATTTGTTCGGTAGGAAGATAAATTTGACACGTGGATTTAATAAGAAAAGGACGAAAATAACCCTGGCCAACCAAAAGTTGTTTAAGCATCAGATTTGCAAAGGAGTCGACAAGAAAAAGAAAGACAATTGGAAGAAAGAAAGAGAGAGAGAGAGAAAATGGATAGGATGTTTTCAGTGGGTGAAATTTCTGACCAATACTGGTCATCGGAACTCGCCGCCGCTACTCCGTCGTCACGGCCGCCGCCACCGTCTGACCAAGCCTCCAAGATGAACCGTAGCGCATCGGAGTGGGCCTTTCAACGCTTCCTTCAAGAAGCCTCTGAAACTTCTCCTCATTCTTCTGCTGCTGACCATGGGGAAGGGGAAGTCATCGAGATCAAGGACTCTTCCTTTAATCAATTACAGAAACTCAATACTAACCATGATGGTCTTAGTAATTGTAATAACACCAGCATTTCTTCCAATGCTGTGCCGCCGAATATTCCGATCGATTCTGAGGAATATCAGGCTTTCCTTAAGAGCAAGCTTCATTTGGCTTGTGCTGCTGTTGCTATGAAAAGGGTAAACTTCTCCCTTCTGTTTTCTGTTTTCCCTTTTATTGATGGGGATTGTTGATTTCTTTTCTGTGCTTTTTTTGTGAGGGAAGTTTTAGAGAGTGAACAATATATTGGACATATGAACAATGGTTTTTTACGTTTTGGAAGTTTTTTTGGTTGTTTTATCCGTTCACTTATGTACTGATTCACCAGGGGACTGGTTGGTCGAAGCTCAACTTTACTAATTTCATTTTTTCTTTTAAATTTCTCAATCGGTTCTATTCACATTTTTTGTTTTTGTAGAGGAAGGGGGCTAGTTCTAGCTTGATGGATTGCTGGGTTAAGATTAGAAGTTGGGTTTTTCATTGAATATCATGTGGGTGTTTTAGAAATAATTAGTATGATCAAGCGTTTTCTTATGTTTCTTTTGTGAATTTCAACTTCGTCATTTATTAAAGCAAGATATTATTTTGATTAATGTTTGTGGCTATGTTTCCCCCTTCCCCTAGGACCAATTATTATATGAGCAATTGTTTCCATTGGAGCAGATTAATTGTTTAGATTTAAGTAGTCTTGGCTCGCTCTGGTCGGATTGGAAAGAACCCTGTAGCTAGTGACTAGAATGA
Organism: Cucumis hystrix; assembly: GCA_025688845.1. Lineage (NCBI taxonomy): Eukaryota > Viridiplantae > Streptophyta > Magnoliopsida > Cucurbitales > Cucurbitaceae > Cucumis > Cucumis hystrix. The sequence continues at coordinate 16,402,001 of CM046887.1, forward strand.
TTGCTTGTCTGCAGAGTCTTTAGGAAAAAGAAGAAGCATATTCTGAAAGTTATCAAGTTTAGCTGTCCGTGAATTTGTTGTTGATAATTTATTGGTGGAAAATCTTCCGTTCATCTGTATGTAGAGATTTCCTAGAAGGTAGAGAGGGTTTAACTCTTTTAGAAGCTCAAGACTCTAGGGTACTAATGAGAGGCTTTTCTTTGAAGTAAACTTTTAGATGAATCACGGACTACAACACTCAACTTCTATGCTTTTGGTGTGGAAAAGGCCAATCACGATTTCAAGAATCAATTCATTGACAATAGACTAAAAAATGCTACAACTTTACTTGAACCGGATCTGTTCTATAGGTTTTACGCTTGTGTCTTTTGAGTTTTAAGGAAATTTTAAAATGTTTCTCATGCCTTTTGTTGCATTCATGATATCTAAATTTTTTATCTCATATTAGTTTAACATGGAGTTTACAAATTTACTGTATTCAACTTGGCAAGAGAGGTGTATGACAAGCTGAAAACAATATGAAAGGGAGTGCAGCTGCTGTGTTCTTTACAAGTTTGGTAAACTAGGAAAGGAATAATTTTTAATGATGTTAGGGGAGATGAGGAAGCGTTTCGAGATATTTGATCACCGTAGACATTTATGTCTACCTTGACTAATTCAAATGAAAACCTGCAGGATCTTGGTAGGCCCTTATAGGATGTTTGATAGTTTTTATTTTGGTAGGTGCTACCATAGATTGTATCCACGACCTTCATGGCTTCTAAATCTCCAAGTTACTACTTAGTGCAACTAGAGACTTATGATTTATTAACCGAATGCTTTCTTTGGATGCACAATTCCAATGTCTTCTCAAGCTACATCATTTCAATGTCCTCTTATAGCTATCTGTACTCTTGTAGCGTAACTCCTGGTACCTCTTGTTACTAATTTCATACCCTTTTTTAAGAGACGAAACAAAATTCATTAGAAGAGTGATAGCTAAAACAAAACAATGACAAAGGGGCAAGACATCCCTTTTGATAGTTTAAACTATTTGTTTCTTCTATCACCGAAGGAAAAGAAAGGAATAAGAAAAACAAGCATTATTAGCCATTGGCTAGCTGGAAAGTAGCCTGTCTGAAGAAGTAATATAAACTTCTGGAAACTAGAACACTCATTTTTTTCTTATTTATTTTCTGTCTTGTTTATGTGATTTACAATCGTCAAATCCTAGCTAGATATAGGATAAAGTAAAAGCCTTACTTTCATATTATTGATCTGGAGAGTACCTTGGCCTCTTTCAAGATAGGGTTGGTGACTTGATGTTTTCTGTATAAGCAGGGATCCTTTAGAATGACTCCAGCTTCGTCCACCTCTGCTGACTGTGGATCACAAGCATCTAATACGTCGGGAATTCAAGCCCCTAAAGGTTAGGATTACGACTTGTATAATTTCCTTTTGTCACAAATAAGAGGGATGTAATTTGATATTTTTCCTTTATTTATGTAGTTTATATGTATTGTCAATATCTTATTACTCTCTCATGATGCAGATGATTAGTTCAACAAGCTACTGAATTCTAGATTTTAATTTTTATCTGTACCCTTCTTTTTCATAGCTTCTAATGTAGGAGCTGGGAATAATTCATCAAGGTCACCGGATAAGGATATAAATGGAGCCGCTGGAGTTACTTCCTCATCTGTGGGGCCAAAAATATTCGAGGTTCGAGCTCGGCCTGTTACTAGTGGATCATCAAGAGATCTGTCGGATGATGAGGAGATTGAGGGGGAAACTGAAATAAATGAAAGCAAGGACCCAGCCGATGTGAAACGTGTAAGGAGGTAAGGTAAACTATCAGTATCTGCTAAGTACTAATTTAGGGATTGCATTGGAGTTCTTGAGTCTGTCCTTACTTTTGTGTTTATTGACAATTTTTATGGTGGAGTTAGCTTTGCATAACTACAATAAATTCATATCTGATTTTTCCACTGTCCGAGATAATGTGTTCTTTTGGATTTGGAAATTTCTCATTCAGCGGAACGAAAGCTATTCTGGCTTTTGCATGCTTCAAAATTATCCTTGGTTAAAAGTCATTTCTACATGTCATAGGCTTCAAAGGGGTGATCTTTGCAATGAAGTGGTCGTTTTAATTGCATGGTAATTGCAATTGAGATTAGATCATAGTGCAAATTAGTCATGGAGTTCTCGTTACTTATCTTAATAACACTAGAAAAAATTTATCTTGTTAAATGTTTCTCATTGTTCTTCACATTGTTTTCAGAATGCTATCAAACAGAGAATCAGCTCGACGATCAAGGAGAAGAAAGCAAGCACATTTAACTGAACTTGAGACGCAGGTGCTTATTTACTCGTGCCAACAACTCTTTGTCCAATGCCTTCATATCTCTTTTATAATCTGCTGAACTGATACACTGATTTCTTTTCTTTTTCATTAACTAAGGTTGCCCAATTAAGACTTGAAAATTCTACCTTGTTGAAGCGCCTTGCCGATATAAGCCAGAAGTACAATGAAGCCAATGTTGATAACCGAGTTCTAAAAGCTAACGTTGAGACATTAAGAGCAAAGGTACAACAACAATTTATTGGTTGTCAGTTTTCCTAATGGATCAGAAGTTTCTTTTCGATCACAAGCTTTGTTAATAAATGCAATATACTGTTCCTCTGATTCCGGAAAGGAGAAACGCTCAATATATAAAATTACCACTTCAAATATTTAATCTTGGTTAAGCACAAAATGCAATTAATGTTATTTCCATCTTGGCAGGTAAAGATGGCTGAAGAAACTGTCAAGCGAGTTACCGGTAACCCAATGTTCCATGCCATGTCTGAGATCTCCTCCATTGGCATCTCTTCACTCGATGGTAGTCAGTCCGACACCTCAACAGATGCTGCTGTTCCTTTGCATGATGATCCATGTCGTCATCTGTATCAATCAACACCTAACAACCCTGTTGGTCCACATGACATAGTAGTCAACAACAGATTGCCTAACATTTCACATGTGAGCAATGGGCACCAGAATTCTCCATCTCAGGTACCGCCAACCATGTCGGGGAACAAGACTGGAAGATCAGAGTCTCTACAGAGAGTGGCTAGCTTGGAGCATTTGCAAAAACGGATCTGTGGAGCAAAAACAAATGCAGAGCAGTAGTAGAAACACAACCGGCAAGATTTGGAGATGGCCCTTGTATTTACGAATGGTTTAATTTTTGACCTCATGAGCTGAAAACGAGATTTAGTTGTGGAGATTGGATTAAAAAAAGAAAGAAAGAAAGAAATCTTACCTCTTATGCTAACACAACATTGAGATTGATCGTTGATACTGTTAATTTTGTGGCCTCCCCATTTATTATGTAATAATTCTAAATGAAACAAGGTAATTATCATCTAATGATGTTCTTTGTATATTTTTTAAATGCCTTTCTTATGTTAACAAGAGACAATACCGGAACTTGTGTTGATTGAATCCAACTTTAAAAAGCTTATTGACAAGCTTAGTACGTAAAATTCTTATGATCAATTGGAATGTAGCACTTGGCAAAGCAAACTGTTTGAAGTAGATTGTTAATAAGCCAAAACCAAATGGGAATGAGTGTGGCCTCTTTAAATTTTGGTTTGAAGAATATCCCTCAATTTTGTTCGGGTTGATTTTTGGTAATTTAGTTTCTTAAAATTTGAGACATAACTTTAAATGATTCATAAGTTTCTTTAATGGTTAGGTTAGTTGACTAATGATGAGATGATTTAGTTTCTTATAAATTATTAAATAAAAATATTTTAAGTTCTATATCTTCAGGTCTCCCTTCCTTTCATGGTTGCCACCTCTCCTCGTCGTCCACCATCGACTACGTCTACCGACTTTTTTTTCATCTTTTCTTTCTCTTCTCCTTCTACAAACAAAATCCAATAAATTAGGAAAAACAACAATCAATGTGTAGGAGGGAGTCCACATACATTGGGGTGAGCACTAGTTTTAAAATCAAATCTATGTCAACCGATGCATGCATGTGTAGCAAGTTCGTGCACAACAAAATTGCAGTTACAATTAACATAATAATAATAATGTATTTTTTCTTTGATTGATCTTAAAATTCACTAATGATTAATCTATCTAACATTGTTCATTCGAATGGCATTTTCAAAATAAGTATACTATTAAAAGAATTAGAAACATGAGATTATAAAGTGAAGGACTACCAAAAAATATTAGTTATGAATAGTGAATGTTCAGACCCACCAACATGTAAGAATATTAGAACTCTTTAGAAAGTAATGCACAAATTTTATCTTTACTTCTTCCCTCCAAGATTTTGTTTCTATCCTTCAAAGTTTGAATAACCATTGTTGAACATGTGTTGTAGAACAAAAGTGTCCTGTTTTGAGAAGTATACCCTCCAATGGCTTTTCCAATGGAATTCAAATCCAGAATCATAAATGCTAATGCATAGAACAGAAATTTATCTTTCGTTTGATCTTTCGTTTTTGGAAATCAATGGCGGGTATTTTTCTTCTTCAATTGATCTTTCGTTTCATTTCTAACGATTTAGAGAAATAATTTGAGTTCCCTTTTGAATTTTGACATATGTATCGCTGTGGGCGAGGCGTTCGCCTTCTTAGTTCAGCTTCAACAGCTAAAAGGATTAACTGGGATCCAACTGTTGACCTTAAACTCAATCACCCATCTCTTATATTACTTGAAAAATGCAATTCAAGAACCCAATTCAAGCAGATTTTAGGGCATATGATGAGAAACAATTTGGTGGGTCAAACATTTCCTTTGAGTAGGCTTCTCTTTTTCTCTGCTGTTTCACATCCTGAGAATCTGGAATTGGCTATTCTGTTGTTTAATCACTTTACTCCTTATCCTAATCTTTATATATTCAATACAATGATCTTAGGGTTTTCATTTTCAAATGAGAAGGCCTTTTCCATTTATAGTTCTATGCTCCAAAATGGTACTTACCCAGATAGGCAAACATTTCTTTACCTTCTTCAGACTATAAAATTTGTTGCTGAAGTGAAACAGATTCATTGTCATGCCTTGGTTTTTGGTTTGCTATCAAAGGAAGAATACTTGAGAAACTCACTGATCAAGAGGTATATAGACAATGGATGTTTTGAATGTGCTCGCCAGTTGTTCGACGAAATGTCGGACCGCAATGTTGTTTCTTACAATACTATGATTCTTGGATTTGCTAAAGTGGGAAACATTTTGGGAATTTTGAAGTTATTCCATGATATGAGGTCTCATGGTCTTGAGCCTGATGATTTCACCATGTTAGGCCTCCTCTTGTTGTGTGGGCAGTTGGGTGAGACAAAGTTGGGAAAATCTGTTCATGCACAGATTGAGAAGTCCATTGGCTCTTCGAATTTGATATTGTATAATGCCCTTTTGGATATGTATGTGAAGTGCAATGAATTGAAGCTTGCTCGAAAAGTTTTCGATGGGCCAATGGAGAAGGACACGGTGTCTTGGAATACATTAATAGCAGGATATGCCAAGGTAGGTGAATTGGAACTTGCTTGTGACCTTTTTAATCAGATTCCTACAAGAGATATTGTCTCCTGGAACTCTTTGATTTCTGGCTATGCACAGAATGGTGATTATGTGACGGTCAAATGTTTGTTTACGCGTATGTTTGCCGAGAATGTTAAACCCGACAAGGTAACAATCGTTAACTTGATCTCTGCAGCAGCAGAAATGGGAGCTTTAGATCAGGGGAGATGGATCCATGGATTGGCAGTGAAAATGCTGACAAAAATAGAGGCATTTTCAGGCTCGGCATTGATTGACATGTACTGCAAGTGCGGAAGCATCGAAAGAGCTTTCGTTATTTTCAATCAGATTCCCGAGAAAGATGTCACAACATGGACAGCAATGATCACTGGGTTTGCCTTTCATGGATTTGGAAACAAAGCTCTGGAACTATTCTCCGTTATGCAGACTGAAACAAAGCCTAACGATGTGACTTTTGTTTCAGTTCTTGCAGCATGTAGCCACAGTGGCTTGGTTGATGAAGGACTCAAAGTATTTAGCAGCATGAAGAAAAGATACAGTATCGAACCAGGAGTCGAACATTATGGATGTTTGGTCGATCTGTTGTGTCGGTCGGGTAGGTTGTTGGATGCCATTGGTGTGATAGAAAAGATGCCTATGGAACCCAGTCGGTCTATTTGGGGTGCAGTATTGAGTGCATGTAGGATGCACAGAAATATGGAACTAGCAGAGAGAGCTTTGACGGAGCTGCTCAAGTTAGAGCCCGAAAAAGAGGGTGGATACATTTTGTTATCTAACGTGTATGCGACATGTGGGAGGTGGAGCTATTCGGACAGTATCAGAGAAGTGATGAACAGCAGGGAAGTGAAAAAGATTGCAGGCTGTAGTAGTGTGGCGGTGGATGGTATGGTCCATGATTTCACAGCTTCAAATAAACAGCATCCAAGATGGATGGACATTTGCTCTATTTTAAGCTTTCTAACAAATGAAATGAGGTTGGAAGCCGATGTTCCATCAAAATCACACTTGGCTACAAGTTAAGGTATGTCAAAAGGTTTCAAGAGCTTGTTTTGAATATCGGTCTCAGCTTGAATCCATTCCTTGAGGCAGTGAAGTAGTTGTGGTTGCTAAAAGAACTGACTCTTTACTATTACAGCACCCCATGCCTTCATCTTCATTTTCCGTCCACAACCAACCTCTAAATCAATTTTTGAAAGAAAGTTCATGGTTAGTGCTCCAAAGCCCACACTTTTTAAAGGGTTTTTTGCACCTCACGTAGAAAGATCATGTGTCGCTACACAATTTTTTATCGTTAATCCACAAGGAAGGATATAACTTATAAGGATGATGATTATTGCAAGAAATGAGGGTAGCCTTCTCAATCTTTAAAGTTTCAAGCATAAAATGTGTTTTTCATCCATATTGGTGAAAAGACACTTTGCACTTGGACCAAGTGTGAATCTAACTCATTGAATTTAAATCGAAATATGAGTGTAAATTCTTAAACTGTTGGAATACATGTTTGATTGAAACTGAGATATCAACTGTCATTGCTTCCTTTGAATCAGATATGAACTTGGAGATTTATTTACGAATGTAGAGGATTTTCATGAGCTTGCTTTAACAAAAAAATGGTTTTTACTCCAATATCAGCATGTATCAATCAACTATCATTTTTAATTGTTAGAAAACAATTAATTCAGCACATAGCCAAACGTCACTCAACTCAAATACAAATGAATTCAATGGTAACTTGCCATTCCCTACAACTGCTATTTGAAAGACAAAAATAAAAGATAGAATTGTTAAAGGAAAAGAGGAGGAGGTAAAATGGAATCTTGGACAACTTTGATATTAGATTGAAAAAATAAGTACTTTCTGTAACATGGAGGAACCTATCTTCTAGGGTTGGAATGAAAACAGCTGAGGCAGAGTGGCTATGGAGGTGTACAGGTACAAGTGTAACAGAACAAATTTACAAAGTAGCTGCCTGATTAGTGTGATATATACAAAATCAGAGCCAAAAAATGATTTTCCAATGTTACAATAGGCTGACATTAAAGCATATTATAAACCCTAATATCATGACTTTAACTTGATCCAATTCAAACTAGGAGCACCTATCAATCTGAAATTCTAAATCAGCTAATTAGACCAAAACTTGCCCCAGATATGTTGCCAGAACTCCAATGAAGTGTAATGTTACAAGATTCTCCAACTTCATCCCACAATTTTATCATCAAACCTGTGATAGACTTGCTCTCCCCGTCCTTGCACGATTCTTCAATTGAAGGTATTAGGACTTGTAAATGGAGAAGGCACAGGCGATTTGCAAAATTGTGCATACCAATTCCCATATGTTGAGGAAAGTTAAAAATGAAGGCCGAGTACATTTGCCCATCACGACGTTGAACTGGTTATTGTAGCTATTTCACTGCCCTCTCTCAATCCTTGAAGGCACATATGAAGTGTTCTCTGGACATTATCTGCTACAATTCTCAACCTTCCTTGGCTAACATCTCCCGTTGAACTTCCACTCACTTCAACAGTACGAGCTACCCTCTGTTTACATTTTTCCCAGTCATCAACGCGTAACCAACATGCTCGGCCCCCATGGCTTCCTTCCATACCAAGAAAAGATACGACAGGGCTTTCACCAAAGGAATATCTCAACTTAACTGAGACACAGTATGGCAACCATGCAGCACCGCCTGCTGCATTCATGTGAGGTATATGAGCAGGATCGAGTACAACTGTTAGAGCGAAATCAACAGAGTTGCGTTGCCTATCATAATGGATATTGCTTTTGGATGTGGATCTTTCAGAGTTTTCATCTGTACTCAACCCAGAATGATTCTCGAGACACAATTCGATGCGGGGTTTTTGGGCTGGAGCTATATCTCCACCCTGTGCCTGAGCCACTCCCTTTTTCCATGCTATCAATTTCAAAAATTCCCTTAAAACTGATATTGGCAAGGTGAGGAGGGTAATGAAGGATGCAACACGAGAGGCATCATACGGCTCTGATGCAACACGACGGCTAAAATAATCACATATTTCACCAATCTCTGATTGTGTCAATTCCTCTTGTGCTGTAGCGGAGTTCTGCTGCTGCTGCTGTTGCTGTTGATGATGGAAACGCTTCACACTAAGCACTTGGAGAAGCAGTTGGACTCTATGAACGCTTACAGCAAATACATATCCCCTACAAAAAATATGTAATTGGATGAAATGAGTGGCTCAAAATGTAGACTAAACAGAAAGAATTTTTCCTTTTTGTGGTGGCTGGCTAAATCCAACATGTAGAAAATCATGTGCTCAGAATGACGAAAACAACAAAAAAACAGACATCATCTATAGTTTTATGCTGTCAACGTGGAAAGGTGCAAAAAGATATTTCCACGCATAACCCACAGCTTGTTTCGGATATATATCACTAGTACTGATGTTAAATAATAAAAATAAACAGATGATGCTACGATTTCTAACTTCACAACAAAGCTAAACCAAACAAATTGGATTAAAAACTGAAACACACTTACCCCACAAAGAAACGTAAGGCAGGCTGCTCAGGATCCAAATTCAGCAATGCTCCTTCATTGTCCCTCAAAATTGAACCTAAGATCTCTTTCAGAAGATCTGGAAGCTGCGCAAACAGCCAAAGAACTCCTAGGTATTTGAGAATACCTCTCAAAACTTTCTTAAGAGCGACAAGCGGAACCCAACCTCCTCCATACCCCCCATCATCCCCAAGTCCAATAATAGCCGTATTCAGTTCACCTCTGACGTGTGCAGGGACAACTGTTCCTGGTGATCTCCGTAATGGCAATCCTGAGCTCACAGAAGCCAAGTTTGAAGATCCAGACAAAGCATTTCCCACACGATTTATGTTAGCTACCTGATTTCCTGCCCTAGGCATTGCAGGAGAACCTGGAAGACTAAGTCTATTTCCATTTGCAGCAGCAATCTGTGAACTCGAATTTGGATTCTGATTGTTTGGGGCTGACAATCCAACGGTTTGTTGAACACCTGGAAAGTTTGGCTCTAAGCCATTTAATTCTTGGGCAACATGCTCCATAATAAATGGCCGAAACTGTGGGCATGGTAATGACCCTCCCATTGAAGGGTTGACCTTGGCAGGGGTTGCTGGTTGCAACCAAACCTGATCTCCTGCAAAGCAGCGCATATCGACCGCAAATTGTTTCCGGTATATTATTCTTATCCAATATGGACCACGCAGGACAACAGAGACATCTATTGGCAACAATGAACTAGGAGCAATGCCAGGCCCACCACGCCCAGCAGTAGCAGCTAACATTGCAGCCCCATGAAGGCTATGATTTGCAAGAGGGCCAGAAACATTTGTAGAAACAGCATTCCCAACTGGGCCATTGGTAACTTGGCCAGTGTTCGTGGCTGAACTGCTTGGTAAAACACTCTGAGTTGGTGTATATCCTCCATGTTTTGGAAGGGAAGAAAGCGTTGCACCTATGCCAGGAAGTGTTGAAACAGGACCAGCTCGAGCAGGTCGGGTTGCTGCTGCAAGAGCATGTAGTGGTCCAGCAGTAAGACGAATGCAATCCAAAAGTGATGCAACTTCAGCTCCATTTATAAAATCTTCTAAGAACTGTACACAACAGAAAATATAAACATGTAAAACATACTTGTGGAAACGAAATATATCTAGACAAAATTTTGAACTCATGTCCTAACAACTCAAAGAAAACACAAGCAAGGCACATATCATCGAGAACCAAAAAAATAAAATATGTGTGTATATATATATTGCTCCCCAGCTTTAGGCAAAAAATGATACTTTAAAAAATAAATAAATAAAGAAGAAAGAAGAAGATGAAAGTAAATAAAAAGGAAAAAATAAAGGAATCTAAACATAGATTAATAGGAAAATTGGTTGACAGTTAATTAGAAGACCAAATGTTTATCTTCATTCTTTGATAATAGGACATTTATTGCAAACATCTTTATTACAAGCAAGAATTATGAAAATCATAAACTATAACAAGTAATTAAAATTTACACTCTTATTGTAGTTCTCAGCCAGCAACAAAAAACTAATTAAAACGGAAACAATCAAGGAGACTTAAACCTAGATTGGTAGGAAACAATATTAATATCTTCTTAGAAGACCAAATGTTTGAGGAATATTTTTCAGTTGTTTTATGAACAATGAAATAAATCCAAAAAGGAGAATGGGCAAAAAAGAATTACAATATGATGAAATAAATAACAATAAGGGGCATAATCCAAACCTTTGTATGAGGCCAAAGTTGATCGGGTGAAACATGCATTGTGCAACCCTCTTTACCCGATTCCCACTCTACAACAAAACGTGCCAGCACACCAGAACCAAAACTAAACCACAAGCTCATTAACCCAACTGCCTCAATTCTAAATGCCCTCCTCATCTGTTCAGATAACTTATCCACTGTGTCAGAGGCCCCTTTTGTAACTGGTGCCTTGATATCTGAGGTCGTACTAATTTCTTCTAGCTTCTCATCTGTTCCAACCCCAAGAAGTCTACGCATCCCAATGGCAAACATTCTTGCATTGGAGAGCCTTCGTATGTCTGCCACCAACTTGTCTATGCTATCTGCCTCTACTGATTGATAACTGAGAACAACACCTTCTGGATCATAACGAATATGTGAATCTTTGTCGGATGTATTTGCTATTCGAACGTCAGGACCCCATGGAGCTGTAGTGCTTTTCTTCTGAAGCTCCCACAAATCTCTGAAGTGCTGGTCATGTATCTTGACATCCCAACACATGGTCCCAGGCCTTCCAAGTCTCAAGCATATGTGTTGCCATGAATCATCTCTGGCAAATGGAAGCCGGAACCATATATTTGTTGATGCATTTCTTAAACCCACTTCTTCAACAAAAGGAATATCCAGTGCATCCATCTGGCTGGTAAGCCTGGCATGTTTGATACACAGTGAACAGTGCCTGATTACATGAAGCAGAGCAGAGACATATGTACTCGAAGGTGCAGCGCCTTTGTTAGCTTCAGCAATAAGGTTACCATAACTGTATTCAGTTCTGGAGACCATTTCTTTTGAAATAAGCAGCTGTGATGAGGGTTTACTAAATCTAGCTGATTCTGAGACCTTCCTTCTCTTAGAGAGTCCATTATATGCATCAATACCTTTAAGTGACGGAATTAAGTTCAGCATATCTGAAGCAGTACGCTTCCGGGAACAATCACTTTTTAAACCACTTTCATACACGGGACTAGAGCAAGTGTCTTGATTTTGGGCTGAAAAAGTACATCTCTCAAGTTAGTGAAAATAAAACATCTATTCCCTTTATTATAAGTTCAGAGCTTCAATTGTTAAATTACAAGCAGTCAACCATTAACACAGAAACTCAGAGAAAGTATCTTACATACGGGAGTTGAAACAGATGAGCAAGATCCAGAGGGCCTTAAAGACCCTGTTGGAGCTGCAGTTGGTGAACTTCTAGATCCATTAGGTTTTATACTTCCAGAAATTCGAGGGCCACCATGTGGCGATGGGGACAATAGCCTAGAAGACCTATTAGCATACACCCCATCCTTTGAAGTATCACTTGGCATACTTATATGATCATCGTCCAATGCAGTATAAGAACCACCCTCAACAGGATTTGGGTATCTAAGGGATGTTAAATCCTGTTCAGATTTTGAATTTGAAAGTCGTCTTGTCGCAGCACCCCTTCCAGGACCAGAAGAAATAGAACCCATGGATGTGGAAGGCACTGGACCCTTTAAATTGCTAGCTGAATACAAGGACCCATTGCTGTGTGAAGGAATATTAGAAAGTTTTGCAACATTATTACCCTGGGATGGCTGCATACCCACTTCCCATTTGGGAGAAGGAACTCCCTTTACATTATGAATATTAGAGAGAGAACCATAATGAGACGCAGTTGAATTGAAAGATTGAGACAGATTGGAAACAGCAAAACTAGGTACAGGGGGAGGCCCCTTCTCCAACTCAAACACTTCGTCAACAACAGATGAAAAACTGGATGGTGGATATCCAGCAATCTGCAGAGCACCATCAATGCTAATATCGGGAAGAAGACCATTTTCTGGAGTCTGATTACCGGCAGAATTTGGTAGTGAGGGGAACAGCTTTCCCCAGTCAAGCAGACTTAAATTCAGCTCGTCTTCAAGTATTTGTGTCTGATCAACGTCAATTTTCTTCACGCGTATCACATTGTTTAGATCGCTAAGACCACGAGCTTTACCAGAAGGATCTGGTTTTGTCTCCAGCAATTTAAATTGAGGTTTGAAATCCTTGTCTAGCTGCATTAACAAAAAGTATGAATTCCCACAATCTGGAAATCCCATCAGCAACATGGACGAACCATTTGAAATGTTCTTTGGCAATCGAACAGCCGAAAACCCATTTTCATATACCTGCATTAAATTAATGTTAAAATTTTATTTACTGACCCATGCTTGATACAACAATTAGAACAAACAAATAATAGCAATCAGAATGAATCACATCATCTTCGTTTTTTACAAAGAATATAAGACACAACCATACCTCGAGGCCCAGAAACCTACTTATAGATGCGAACAAATGCAGAATACTTCGGCTTCTCAATCTTATAAAAACATCAGCTGCATTCATACTTCCTTGATTTAAAGCTTCCTCACACTCTGTCAGTGATGAGGTTACAAGTTTATTATGTGAAGACTGGAGAAGAAAACGACCATTCCTACAAACAAAACAGTGGGTAAGAGAAAACAAAGCTGAAAGAAATCTATGATACGTTAAATCAACTGAAACATTTTTTGGACTATTATGTTTTTATGACGATCACTTGCATTAAATCCCACTTCGCAATGTTCAATTGACATTGAAAATTCTTCTCTCAAAAATTAGTTAGCAAACTTAGGGTTAATTCCCATAAATATTGTGATAATATTCATTTTCATGTTAAATTAATCAAATTCTCAAACAATTTCAACAACCAACTTATAAATTCATTTTTTTATTAAAACGAATTATATAATTATGACCACATTCAAAGAAAAGAAATTCGACAAACAAACTCATCCACCACTAACTACACTCACTATCATAACCATCAACACACAACTGGTTTCTTCACATTGAATAACCTTTTTCTTTTTTCTTGTATTATTATTATTTCTTTTTTTGGGGATGGGGGTGTTTAAGGAAACAAAGATTTACTGGTTACATAAAATTTCTCCGGTTAAATTTTTATTTTTATTTCTTTTACTATTATTGGTCAAACAAATTTCAATTTACCGTCAGTTCTACCCATTTCATTGTGTTAATCTACATATATCCTCAATGCATGCAAAACTTTATTTAGCACCTAGGTATGATGAATGTAGCATTAATTTTTTTTTAATTAAGAACTGTAGCATTAATTCCATTAAAAACATACACAGAATTCAAAGAAATTCAATTCATAAAATTTTCTTTAAAATTGGTCAAAAATATAGAAGCATGGAGACAAGGAAATTACTCTAATAGATGCAAAAGTAAAATTCGAGCATTTTGTACCATTCTGCATCTTATTTTGTAGAAGGATAAATCGTATGAATTATTTTAAATTTCAGAATTAATATTTATCTACTGATCAAATTGATCATTTGTTAAGTCTGCTTTACAAACCTAATTTGCTTGAAGTGGGCCTGATGTGAAATTTTAATCATAAATAATTACCAATCCATCCAACACTTAATATACTAGCAACTATTTTTTCTTTTTCCTAATATCATCTCAAGAGAAGGGTACCTTGTATTTATTCCAAGTGTGAAAAATGATGAACCATAAGCACGCACCCGCAGTATTTCTTCTCCCTCAAATGCAGTTGGATCATGAATTTTATCCTTCTGCAAAGAACAATAGACGTTATAACAAAAGTAAGAGGAACTCTAGATTATTCTCATTACATGTTACTTATCCGGAAAAAATAGATGAATAACACCACCGGCAGGAAAGAATGAAAACCCAACTCACTCCCCTACTTGCAAATAAAATAATAAAATAAATGAAACATAAATTTGTGGGGTGGCAATGAAATGGCAATATATTTTTTGCTAACAATCAAGAAATCATGTCCTCTGAAGACTATGCCTCAATAAAAGACAGGAAGAAAGAAAACCATGAAAATTTCTGACAATGGTAGAAAACGAGAACCGCATACATAAACTCCTATACACATCAAAATGCAAACCCTCACCATTTCTTCCTCAATCCTATAAATTTTCACTTTAACAAATGAATTTTTAGACCGAATGATCAATAGTCCTGAGCCTAAAGCCGGAAAGATATCAAATGCTATCCCGTACAGATGATTGTGATGTGGGAAGAGATTAGTATTCAAACAAAGCATCCTTCATGCATAAATCAGTGGCAGAAGAGAGTAACAAACTAGACTAGACAGACCAACAACTTTATTTTTCAACATTTCCTGCTCTAGCCACAGTAAAATTTATAGGAGTATGAAGAAAACAAATCATCATAAACACACAACCTTTTTAGGGTCAACATCAGGCTCATCAACTTGGTGCTCAAGAACAACATCATCTGCCGTTCGACAAATTTGAACATTTTTCTTCAATTCTTTTTGAATTTCAAGAAGCCGAGTATATTTGTTACAACATATAGCTCTCAACAGCAACTTTTCAACATCAATGCAACTTTGATCAAGAAAAAATTCTGCTTCCTTGTTGGTTAACGGATCTATGACAAATGTACTGTGGACACACTTTATCTGCATATCTGGTCCTGGTTCAATTTTTATGAAAGGACATGATCCTGGATCAGAACTACCAGTGTTTTTATCAAAATCCAACCAATACATGATTTTCAACCCTGGGGTTCGAAGACCAGATAAGTCTGTTTCTCCATCATGGTTCAATTGTGTGGAACCACCAGTAATACCATCAGATATGACATCAAACCGAATAGCATCTCTCCATCTTCCCTGTCTAAGAGAATGTACTTGCTTTAAGACAGTGTCCATAACGAGTGAGATACAAAGTTCATGCAAAATTGAATATAATGTAGTGAATGGATTTTCAGCTGCAGCCATTCTGCGTTCCAAATCATCTCCAAGAGCATGACGGTGCACTTGTTCCAGTTTCACAAGTCCCCTTCTCTCTCCAACTAGCAGCTCCAAATGCAGTATTCTCCACAACGATAAGTGTCCTCTGTAGCCAAGAGTAACTAAAACCTTAAATTCCCCATCTACACGCAGCAGTGCTGTACCATCAGTGACTTTTACTTCAGAAATTTCTTTTGGAAGTGAAAC
The DNA here is from genome assembly GCA_025688845.1 of Cucumis hystrix. Lineage (NCBI taxonomy): Eukaryota > Viridiplantae > Streptophyta > Magnoliopsida > Cucurbitales > Cucurbitaceae > Cucumis > Cucumis hystrix. Next base: position 16,417,803 of record CM046887.1, read on the forward strand.
TTCCAGTAACTTAGAGCGAACTAAAATCTCCAACTTTTTTAAAGCGCTCTTTTGTTGGTCGTCAGTCAGTGTTCCCTGAATACTGATATCTTCTACACAGTTAGGTAGGCGCTCATAGGTGCCTGTAAGGAGAATTTCAGTAGCAGATGGAACATCATAAATAGGTGCACGAGCTTGCTGTAGCCCCTCATGCATGAAGAATAAAGAATCTGCAGCTTGTGTAAAACATGCATCATGACTCGACAAAGTTGATGCAAGTTGCTGACAGTATTGAATCAACGGAACCTGCAAGGCAAGGAGTAGAGTGTAAAACAAGAGAAAAAATGGTTTTTTTTAAAATGAAAACAACTACTTTCCTTGTGAAAAGATGAAAGAATACAAGGGCATATGGAGATGCAAGCCCACATAAAACCCTACTAAATAAAAGGTTAAAGATGTTGTCTAGGGAATAATTACAAAAATATAATTTAATAATGAAGAGAAATGCATTTATTATGGATATTATCAACTTTGACATTTAACATACAATTGATCAAGGTTAAAAAGAAATATCAAAATGTAAAAGGTCAACAGGATTAACTCATGTCATGTCTACATTCTACATACTATTCTTCAGAGAACAAAGTGATACGTACCACAACTAAGTGTAAATTGATACTTTCTTTATATTTTTGTAGGAACCTTCTTATTAGGAAGAAGGAAGAAATAAAAGCATAACCACACAAAACACGGACAAATATCTGAAGCTAACAAGTACACATTCCTAATATGCAATATCAACAAAAAAAAAAATAAAACAAAAACCAGGCAACCCTTAAAAACTGGACCCACTAGCCCTTGGGAAAGGGTTAAACTGAACAGAAAAAAATACTTCCACTATCCAAGATCCTCACGTTTCTCCCATGTCAAAGACAATATATAGAGAGAGAGGGAGGAGGAAAGGTTACATGAAATAAAACAAGACAAATAAGGTCAATCTTCATGTCATTTGCACCAAGGGATCCCGTTGATGTGGCACAACAGTTACAGAGAAAATCAAAAGACTAGTTATCTTATACATTTAAAATCAACATTGAACTTAGAAAGTCAACAGTCGACTCTCTTCTGGAGCAAGAGGGGTCCAAATTAAACTTGATAATTTTTGGACTCAGCGTCCCTCTTCTCCAAGAAATGGATGGCTGGTGGAAATGGAGACTAAACTTCAGAAGAAAATTCATGGAGAATGAAATTGAAGAATGGGCATTTCTTTCCAATTTGATTTCCAAGATGAGGCCGTTTCAACATCCACGTTGCATTATTTGGAGGTTGGCTCAGGGAGTTCTCTCGTAGCCGGTAGGTTTTTTTCTATTTAAAACCAAAATTCCAAAAAAGATTTTTCTATGAACCATGGCACTGGGGAAGTCAACAGTATGAACAAAATCCAAACGAAATTTCCTGCTTGTCTTTTATCTCGAAGCTAGTTCTTTGTGAGCAAAAAATGTCTAGAGGATTTTGTTCTTTTTTTCTTTTGGATATAATTCGATGCAAGATTCAATTTTTATAGTGGCATTTTTTAAAGATGCCGAAAGTTCTATGGAAAATATTGATGTAAAAGCCATTCCTTGGGAAATTTGGGCAGAGAAGAATACAAAAAATATTTGAAGTAAAGAATAGGAGCTTCAGTGAATTTGAATCTCACTAAATCTCCAGCTTTTCGATGGAAGCTCCTGTACAGAGAATTTTGTAATTATAGTCCTTTTATTTTCGGGGCTTTCTTGTAAGCTCTTTAGCTGCTTATAGAAAACCAATTTTCCTATGATCCTTGGTGCATGGAATGGATCCTAATCAACTTAAATAAACAATGTCAACAAACCCAATTATCAAACTAGCCAAAGCCAACTCATCTTGAATCTTGAAATTGTTGGCTTGATCCTACAAGCTACACCCGAACAAGATAATTCCTCAAGAGTCATCAAAGACTCCTAGTTACCCATGATGTCATCCAAAAATGGTAGTAAGGTGAAGTGCACTCTCGTCACTCACTAACGACCTTCAATATATCCATTTCCCACCCCTCTATCAATCATTCTGCTTAGGGAACGAAGATAAACCATAACAGAGAAACATGGTTCGCACGCCACACAGAAAAGCCTTCTCCTTGGCTGGAACCAAAAAAAGATAAGAGAAAATTGTGAATCTTGGAAAATTTCAACCCATATCTTCCACTCATTCAGTTATACCTAACCCTGTCTTCCTTCCCTCGACCATAATCAACATGATCGTAAGCATTTTAAAGTCAATTTCAAGAAGAAAAAAATAACCTCCTAAATGGGGTATTCCTAATTCCCAACGACCTCACCTGGCGTTGTTACACGTCTACAGCACAGAAATTCTCAATCATCCAAAATCAGGGTAGACTGAATTTTCGAAGTAACTCAGGAGGATAGAGAGTTGAGAAGTAAGACATTAATTTTTTTAAAAAAAAAATTGGAAGTAAAAGAGAAATAGAAGGAAGGAAGGAAGGAAGGTACCTGTTGACACCATTTGGCAAGGGCATAAAGACGGAGTATCCTCTGCTGGGTCTTGAAGACATACTTGAGAATATTAACCTTCTTCTCGGAATCGGATTGGTCGGAGGATTTAGACTTGTCAACAAGTTCTTTGAGGGAGAGGAAAGAATCCTCAGCAGCACGGGAAACCAGGGCAGAGAAGTCGACCGTTTGTTGGCCAAGGTCGGCGGCCATTGATTAGGGGGAATTGGATAACCCAAGGAGGAAGTGGGAGATCTATAATGTGGAAATCATGGGAAGCTAGGGTTTGGGAGAAAGGGGAATTGAGGAAGACGATGAGTTGGGGGAGAATACACAGTTTATCAGCAAAAAAAATGAGAGAGAAAGAAAAGAGGTTTTTAGTTTCAGATTAGTTTTCTATATAAAATTTCATTTTTTTTTTTCCTTGTGATTTTATTTAAGAATTTGGAGTGCGCCTCCTTTCAGCTGCTCATTTGTGTCCACCTGCTATTTTTCTTCGTTAATGTTTTCTTTTTCTTTCTTTTCTTTTTTTCTTTTTTCACCAAATTTTATACTATAGGTTTTATTTCTTTTCTTCTTCTTTTTTCTTTTGCTTTTCTACTACTTTATATATATATATATAGATGGACGAGTTACCGAATCTCGAATCTTGAAGTTAATAGTTTAACTTTTACGTTAAATCAATCGTATTTGTTTTGGTTTTGCTCTTCTACTCCTTTCAATCTAAGATCAAATTTTTTTTTTCATTTTCTTCCACATATATAGTGTTGAGGCCAAATTTCAACCACGAAAAACACATTTGACTTTCATGTGACATCAACCATAAATTTGTAATTTTGGTAAGAGAGAATGGCTTTGATATCTCCAAGGATAATTATATAATAAAAAATAACTATGAATTATTAATTTTAGTAAGATGATTTAAGATTTAACTCTTCTATGATTAGGATATGACTTTTTCTAATCTCAAACAAGCTAGATTAAATATTAATTATCTTATTTTATATTATCTTGATTTTTAGCTTTACTTTGATATGTCAGAAATTCACCAACAACTTACAGCAAGGTATTAAATCTCAAATATTGAGGTTATTAATATATGTTTTACGTTAATTGAATTAAGTTCATTTTATTTTTTCTCTACTCTTCTTAACCTAAGATCAACATTGTTTTTCTTCTCTTTCATTTTCTTTTTCGTTTTTTACCAAATGTATTTTTGTGTTACATTGAATCCTGAATCTCGAGGTTATGTTAATTGAGTCACTCTTCTTGGTTCATTTTGTTAATGTTGGTTTTATATAAAGAAGCGAAGACATGAATGTTTTGTTGAAGTTGAAATCTTAGAAAAAACATTTGTATCATCGAAAAATTTGTATTTTCAACAAGGTTTAACTTCAAGAGTTAGTTATTTGTTGGGAGTGTTCTCTAAAGAATCTAAAATTTTTAAATCTTCGTCAAAGGAAATTGAAAAATTGAAAAAAGTAGCACACTTTTGGTTTTCATTTTCAAGAGTAGGTACATCTTTTTTTAAACTTAAACTATTTTTCTCAGTCAATCTTGGGTGAGATCAACCATCAAAATTTTCCTAAAATATTTAAAATTTTCAACTTATCAATTGTTTTAGGTTTTGGCGATGCATCTGGTAGAGAATTAGATCGAATTCTACCATTTTTCAAAATTTTCCAAAATCTTATTTGATTTTTTTTTATCTTTTTCAAAAAAAGTATTCAAACCTTCCTGAATCTTCCACCAAAACTTAACTATCTTTTTGCTACTTTTGCCGATTTTTCCAACTATTTATTGTAAATTACCATTTTTTCTTTTCCTCACTCCTTCCCTTTCTTTCTTACAGTTGAATTTGTAATAAAGAAGGAAACCAATAAGAAGAATATAGTTTTCAAGCGCAATCAATTCAATTATCTCATCATAACTTCAAACTGGAACATTTAAAATTTAGGAAAGATAAAAAGAAGAAGTAGGAGAAACAATATAGATACCATTGATGTGAGGCGAAAGAATTTTAATATTTTATAAGGAAAATCTTTGGTGATCAGTCTAATTCGATATATTAACTGAAAAAAATAATTTTACAAATTTTTTTTTAAAAAAGTACTACTCTTGAAAATGAAAACTAAAAGTATGTTACTTTTGCCATTTTTCAAGAAACTTTCACTATATTGAGTTATCTCACATACATTGTGGAATTCAACTTGAGATTAGTCCATAAACCTGACCTTTGGACTCAACTAATTACATTTTGGCCTTAGTTGGTTTTTGGACCAAATTAAACTTATGTTCTAGGATTTGCTAGTTTTCATCATCATCAATTTCAATTTGATACACTTTTCAAATTTTAATTTATTCATATGTGATCCTTTATAGTTATGTCATTAATCAAGAAATAATGAGATGATCTATAAGTGAAACAAAAATTTTCATTCAACAAACTTCAATTTCAATTTGGCACACTTTTCAGTTTTTAATTTATCCAATGAGAGCATTTGTAATTTGTGATCATTAACAATAAAAAAAAAAAAAACAATACTATGATGTATAATTTGATCCAAAATTTATCATTAAACAAACTTCAATGTAAAATAACCAAATATAAAAATCAAGTTCAATCTTAAGGGTGTTTGAGGTGCACACCCAAGAGGTTGGAAACATTTTTTTTTTTTTTTGAAAATAATACTATTATTAAATTAAAATGAAGCAACAAAAAGAAAAAAAAAATTTCTAATGCTCTATATATTATTAAAAATAAGAAACAATCAAAAGTAATTTTTTCTTCCAGATTCAAAAAAAAAACTTTTAAGATATACTTTTAATTTAAAGAGAAACACTATGAGCTGTATGAAAAAAAGTGGTATAGATCAGTATAGCATATGAAATTCAGTTAATCTTAGGCCTACCATTAATATACTTTGTAGATTTTATTTTCCCCCAAATAAATCAAACAAATAATTGATTTATGTTTTTTTTTAAAAAAATTCTTTTATAAAATGATTGTTTTTCTTTTTTCTTTTTAAGAAAGATAATTAACATAGAATTAAAGTTGAAAATTATGCAGTTCAAATCTTTCCCTTCAATTCTACAAAAGAAAAAAAAAAACATCTCTTGCTATATATCCAAAGTTCATATGTCAATTATTTGTTGAAAACAAAACAAATGTTAAATATAATATGCTTCAACATTTAAACTGAATAAGAATAGATATATATCATGAATTAGAAAAAAAAAGATCATTTCTATTGGAATTGATGATTATATATCACATTCAATTACATATACAAACTCTTTGGGGTAACTAACATAATTTCCAACCTATCTTGAATTCAATTACACTATCCCCCACAAGAAATAAATATGCATATAATCACCAAAAAAAAAAAAAGATTAAAAAAACTCAATTCACTTATTTGTTTTGGGGTCTTAACTCTTCATCATCAACCCTCTTTCTCTCTCTCTCTCTCTCTAAGAAAATCAAGATCTGATTTTTCATAAACATTTACACGAGATCGAATTCAGTCAGATCATCGGCAAGGCGGCCGGCGGTTGCGGTTGCACTCCGCCGGCAAATCCACGGCGGTTGTGATGAACTTTCAAGACTTTTCCGACGATCTTATAAAAAAGAGAGCAATTTGGGGTGCTCTCTAATCCCTTTTTTCACTTTCATGTTCTCCTTCCTTATTTCACACTGGTCCACAGCCTAAACCTTTTGCTTCTGATCCTTTCATGATCCTTAGCTTCTTGCATGAGCTCATGAACATTCTGCAAAATTTCATATAAACCAATCAATAATCGATCTAAATTGGTTTTGATACTATATAATATTACATAAACTATTCGATAACAGGAGTAGTTGTAGCTAATGTATCTTCTAAAGAATCAGATCTTCACCAAACTATTACGTAAAAAAATGTTCAAATATAACTAATAGAGTAAAACTATCCATGCATGCATTTTATTTTATGTAGAGATATGAAACTTACTCCCATGGAACATCGCCGACGAGCATCCAGTCGCCATCTTTATCTTCATACGTTGGAACAAATTCCGACCCATTATACCCTTCTCTCTCACAAAACTTGCCTGAAAAAGTATTCAAAGAAAGAAAACATCAATAAATTTTCATCATTAAAGAGAGAGATCTCAAGATCTAATTAAGAGATCGGATTATATTTGAAAGAAATAATATATACTTACCAAGAGAAAATTTGAACATGTTCTCCAAAGCTTGAAGAAGGTCAGGATATCCTTGATAGATCTTAAGATCAACTTTCCTTAGAAATGGAGCTCCATCCATGCTCACTTTTATGAACATTCCGGCCGCCGCCGCCGCCGCCTCCTCTTTTTTCTTTGCTTGTAAAGAATTCTTTCGAAATGATCTCACCGGTGGCCACCCCACAACTTGTGCCCTATTAAATATAAAATATTTCTGTCAAATTCTAATTTAAGGAAAAAAAAAACCCAAAATCTAACTAATTTCTAAATTTTTAGAAATAATAAACCAAAACTTTACTGTTTGATTAGTGCTTACTTGGTAGGAGGGGTATTTTCTTGGCTGCATTTGGAGGGATCGGAGTTAATTTCTCGGCGAGATTCAGAGGGGTTTTGGTCGTCGGAGGGCAAAGCTCTTTTGTTGGAGTTGGTTCGGTTGATGGGAGAATTAGATTGATCGTCGGGTGAAGTTCCCGGGAGACCCAATCGGAGCTCGGTGGCTTCCAAGTTGAGATCTTTCTCAAAGGCCATTGTTGAATTTTTGCTTCTCTGAAATGGGTTTGTTGAATTTTCCGATGGATTTGTGTATAATATGATTTTTTCTCTCGGAAAACAAACAGAAGGCGGAGAGGAAAGTTGGGAAGAGAAGAAATGGAAATGCTTGTTGCCCCAAATAACGCTCAAACGTATTTTATAGAAGCCGATTAAAGCTAAAGAGCCCTATCATCTCCCCCACTTCCCTACCAAGTGCGTCTTCGCCACGCGCTCTATATCTTGTGGTTGAGGATTCTCCTATGTTAGGATATTGAATTCTCCGTGGGTAACAAAAGCTTAGCTCAAGTATTATTAATATATTTTACAGAGGTTTGTAGTTTGAATCTTCTATATTAATAAGTTTATACATCAACTTTTATTTTTTAAATCAATAATTATAATTTTTTTGAATAAAAAATTTCAAAACTAATTCTAAGGATTATTCAACGTATGAAATAAAATTATAAGGTTTTAAAAGTAAAATAAAACGATTTAAAAGGATTTCTTTACCTTTTTATTTTATGTTTCTGTACTAATATTTTGATTAAAACTAACTTTAAATATATAAAGATGAAAATAAAATTGAATCCAAAATAGAGGATCAAAATGGTATATTTTGACCTTATTCTTGTTTTAGGTTGGGTTCCATAAAACCAATATGAAAGTTGAATAATAATTGTATACTTTTCTTCTTATTCATATTTTAGTTTTATTTACTCTACAAGTTGTATTATATTTTGTTGTCCTTTATTCTATTAATTTTGTCTAAAAAACTACGTTAGTTATTAAGGTTAACCATTTAGTAACCAATTTTGTTCTTTTTTTTTTTTTTTATAAAAAAAATTAAGTTTATTTTCTTTACAAAAATTACTCAAAATTAACTTTAAATTCAATACTCACACACCATGAATTAGAAGGTAACAGTAATATGGTTGAGAAGATCTAACTAATCCATGAACCATAAATCGATAATAACTTACAAGCAATTGGGACAAAAACTATCTAAGACAATAATAATGTAAATACTATTTAAAAGTCTTCAATTAGGTGCAGTAAACATTATTTTCAAAACCTCTAATTTGGTACTGTGTTTACCTATCAAACACATATTATTATAACCCTGAATTGATATAATCTACATCTCAAACACAAACTATTACAATAATCCAACTATAATAACGCATTTCTTGTCTCAAACATGCTCTAAGAATCTCAACCAGAGGATTTTCTAGAACCGCGTTGAACTACAAGTAGACCCGAAAATTGAATAAATATTTAAAGAAAATAAAGAAGTAGGGCAGAGAAAATTAGGAGAGTGGGGGAGGGAACATGGGAAAGGCAAGAGGAATCAAATAGGTAAGAGGTAGGGACATGGGGCAGGTAAGGGTGTTTGTGTAATGAGCTACACAAATTAAAGGAGGCTGTCTTTAAATTGGAAGGACAAAAGCCTCTGTTTTGAATCCAACGGCTGAGGGTTGAGAATAGGGAAAGTAGAAATTAAAGAAGATGGAAATGAGAACCGTTGGATAGGGAAGTTGGACCCACATGGGGGTGGTGGTGGTGTAAGGTGTAAGATGTTTATGGGTGAGACAACTATGGTGGGTGCTAATGGTTTTTGCCCCTTCAACTCCTTATTTGTTAAGAGAAACAAAGAAAAAACTATTTGGCTATGGCGGTTGGGGCAGCCCCTCCCATGTGCTCACCTCCATCCTTATTAAAATCTCCTTCCTTTCTCTTTCCTCTCTCCACACAATTACTTGTCTATATTTTTATGATATTTTCACGTTTCTAGAGAAGTCTTGTTAGCAAATCAAATCGATTTTTTTCATCTGATTGTAAAAACATTAAAAGATAATATAATCTACAAAATGTCACTAATACGTAAGAGATATGTTGACTTGCTGCAAAAACATGTAAATTTTTTATTTGCAAAAATATCCATGAACATATTTGTGAAATTAAGACTTTGATTTTATGTCGACATGACAACATTTTAAACTAAAGAGAAATTAATTACTTGATGTATTTTAATCTTTGTAGTATAAACTAGTTATTAATTACAATATATATAATTTTTTTGGATATACGTAGATTGAAAATTGATTAAGGTACTCAAACTCTCGGTCCTAAAATTAGTAATTGCTCTCTCCTTTCTTAAGAGGTTGGTAACTATTTGTGTTATAAATAATCCTATTTAGAGGAATTTGATAACTATAATTTTAAAACATTACACAATAAATAAAAGGGTGAGAGATTTGAAGTTATGATAAGTAAGGAAAGTTGTTCATACACTGAATTATGTTCACATGTATATGGTTGAATAATAATGGCTATTCTCTATCATCTCACCTTTTTTAATATATATATATTTTGGGTAATTTAAATTTTATTATGTTTATTCATTTGTTAAAAGCTTGGATATATCTGATTTTCTCTCTCTCACACTTTTTTGTAAGGTTTAGGGTAAATTCTTCCTCTCATGTTTGTAAGGTTTTTTTTTTTGGGTGATTCTGTCTCATATATACTTTAACATTTGGGTAAATCTCTCCCTCTCTCTCACACACTTTCTTCTCTCACATACATTTTTTAGGGAATCATGGGGTAATTTTTTATTTCTTTAGGTAACATTTCTCTCTCTCCAGTACCATACATTTCCTCAACTTGATTTGTTATAATCTACGAGGTGAACTCAACTCAACTATAATTTACATGACTTTTGATATCCATTTTCAATAAACTCTAAATTATTTGCTAGGGTTTACTATTTTGTAACTTTTTTTGTGCTCTCTTGTTAAAATAGTTGTTACCATAAACACGGACTATTATAACTTATTGACCATAATAACCAATTTAGTGCTTCAAATAATTATCTCTCTTTTATTTTTTAGATTAACACAAGGAGATGATTCAAACTTCTTACCTATAATTAACTAAAGAGTACGATATTGATGTCTTGATTGGCTATAGTTATGGTTTTTTTGTTTTATTATTTACTACTATCAAACTTTTTTTTTCCATAAAAGTCGTAAATTATTGAACAATTTTAGAAGACTATATCACCATGAAAACACAATCAATGGAGGAGAGTTTGATTACTTTTGTAGTAGGGTAAACCTTTTTACCTTAATTATGTGATGTTTATGTTGGACTAATTTGTCTTTAATCTTTCAAATTTTAGGTAATTGTCTTCTCCTAAAAGATGGAATTAAGTTAACAAGGACTTAATGACATATGAGATATGTAGAGTAGTTCAAATTATTTTTTAATAGCTTGGTCACAATACTATAATATAAATTTTATTTGGTTGAGTTATATGCTTGTCCATTAGTATACACTAAATAAAAAGAAGGTAAAATAGTGTAACATTGTAAAGAAATTTTAATATAGATTTGATATAAATTTTAATTATGAATGTGGTCACGTATTCAAATTAAAATGGAACAATTTTTTTTTATTCATTCCAAGCTCCTAGAAGATTACTTATTTCCTATGTTTTTTCAACGTCATAAATACCATCATCTTTTACATATCAAGTGTGCAACATCTTTCACGTATCAAGAACATTATATACTTCTTGACGTTTTTTCAATGCCATAAATATTACTTACATTAATTTTTGACATTTTTTACGTGTCAAGTATGCAACATCTTAACATTTTTCACGTATAAAAAACAAATTTGATCATGAACATCGATATTCTTCACATTTAATAAATGTCAAAGTTCAAATAGTCTTTGACGTTTTGTTTATGGTAGTAAACTTCGACATTTTTTTATACTAGCTGTAAGGATGTTATTAAAAATGTCAAGTACAGAAAATACACGACTTTTAAAAAACGTCAAAAGAGTGTTTTTGTAGTAGTAATTGATATCATGAATTATTTTTAAATTTTGATCGTACTCACTTTTTAACCTTATCTATCTATATAGCATTAACACTAATCTACTTTATTATTATTGTTTTTTAACAAACATATCCATATGACCAAATGACATAATTTAGATGAAAAAAGTAAGTTTAAACCTAACTTGTGTTGCATTGCTCACAAAGTTATCATCATTCTATGAAAAATAAAATTGGCTTTTCATGGTGTTAAAGGGGCAAGACCACCCCAAATTTTGATTTTTGATGGTGAAAATAACTAATAAAAGTCATTGGTAATATATTACTTTTTAAAAGTATATATAGTTTTTTTTAACCCTAGTTCTAAATTCTAATCCAAATCCACAAAAAAAAAAAAGTTCTACATCAAAATAGTGAATTGCTTAAATTGTCAATTGCATCATGATTCTATCAAACATATATATCGATACATTTGTCAAATTAAATGATATATATATATATATATATAAAATAAAAAGTGATTAAGTTGATAAGTTTTAAAATCAAAACAACATTTTTTGTTTATATATTTTGAGGTTTCTTCTGCTTCTAAATCTTATGTACTTTCAAATATCTTGAATTCCATAATTTTTTCTGTAGTAGAAATATATATTTATTAAATTTTAGAGTAAAATACTAATAAATAATTTTAAAAAATTTGGACAAACTTCAATATATGCATGCATGGATTAAAAGTATATAGATTAAAATGGGACAAATTTAAAGTATTTGAACAAAAATTATATTTTACTGTAAAAAAAATTTTACATGATGAAAATAAATTGGTATCTAATTCAAAAACATTAAAAATGCAAATTCAACCGTAAAAATAATATAAAATTAATGTTAAACTATCATTTTAGTCCATATACTTTGAATATTGTTCAGTGTTCAATTTTTAACCTAAAATCAATTAACATTTAAAAATTTATATCATATTTTGACTAAACATTTTTTTTTAAAGAATTTAACTAAACAATATTATTTTTCATTATTTATATATGCCAATGGAATAAAAACATTACTCATTCCTATAATTGCTCCAAAATTTTAGCCGAAGTTTTAGTGCTAATTAATTAATAACATTTGTTGTCTAATGTTCTCTACAATATATCATTACAATAATTATCATTGTTATTATTTCTATGAAAATAATTATGCATTATAGATTGATAATTATAGCTTCATTTGGACCAAAGCAAAAAAAACTATATAATATAGCTTCTTTTAATTAAAACTTTAAAATAGAGTTTTTATTTTTTAAAGCAAAATTTTGAGATAATTGGTATGTACTTATTTTAATAGGTTAAGTTATAATTTTTGGTCTATACAAACTTAGAATTCAGTCCTTGTAAATACTAGTTCTAATTATAAATCATAGACAAACTAAATTGAGAATTGTAACATCCTTTGAATTTACAATTTACCTTAGTAACTCTTTTTTCTTTAAATATTTTTTTAAAAAAATATATTAACCTTCCGTTGTAAAAGGTTGATTTAAAAACATAAGTAAGCATAATTAAACAAGTTAAAAAAATATATCATTTACTTTTCAATATATATATATATGTGTGTGTGTGTAGAGAGAAAGAGATTTCTAAAAAAATGATATATATATATATATTAAAAGAAAAGAAAAGGGGGGGCGTGCGGGTAATGGGCCAAACAAAAAAGGAACACAAAGGGCCCACAGCATTATTAGAGCTTTTTCTATACAACAATTCATTGTTTTAAGCCCATAATACCCAATCAATGTGGCCCCTCACCCTCACCCTCTCTCATTACCATTTTACCTTTCATTTTCTCTCTCTCTATCATCTTTTTTATATATATTTATTTTCACTTTCAACACATTTAATTTATTTCAATTTGATCAAATATCGAGTTGAGTGTTTGATTTCCTTCTAAGAAAGAAAAAACAACGTTTTTGGATTACAGTTTTGGATTTAATTTTCATTTAGGTCATAAACCACACTCTGACACCTATATTTGTAGCATTTTCATCCTTAGATTTTAAAAATGTTATTGACTATTGTGTTCGACTTTCATTTCTATTTGGTTCATAAGTTTCAAAACTCACATTTTTTTTAGTTTGTTTTCTTTATGCGCTTAATTAATACACTTTTTATCTTGGTGTTTTTATTAGTTAACTAATTAATTTAAATAATTATAATTAATTAGATTTCACTGAAGTTATATTTTTATTAAAATTAACTCATTTTCTTTATATAATTATTCTAAATTAATTGATCGAATGTTTGGCATTGAATATAATAAAAATTTAAAGGTATGAAATGTACACACCAAATAGAAATTAAATTCAAAATTCAAAACAAAAATGTATCATTTTAAATTTAACGACCAAATGAAAAGCATAGTAATAATAAAAAAAAAAAACTATTATCTTTTTCCATAATAATTAAAACGTTGAGATTTGAAGTTAAATTTCCCATAAAATTCAACACTCTCAATCAATTAAAGTTCTTGTTTTTCTAAAAAGGAAAAGGAAAATTGTGGATAAGTATGAATATTATTGTTGGGAAAGACTCTTTTTGTGGGCACTAATTAATTTTCTTCCTCTTATTATTATTTTACTTTATTTCTTGATTTCGACATTATATTTCCAATTTAGAGCATTTTTTTCTACCTTCCACTTCAACTGTCTTTCTCATTCAAAATTTTTATTATTCGGAGTTCGTAAACATAAATTAAGTTAAACTAAGTAGAAGTTTACACATTAATTAAAAAATTCAACATCGATCTTTAATTTTACACATTTATTAGAAAATTTAATATTACAATCGTACACTTAAAACATAAACTTACTATCTCAAATATATTAAATTTAGATTTTACGAACTCAACTCAATGCTTCAATTAACACCAACGTTAAAGTTAAAATTAATTAGTTTAATTGTAATTAAATTTGTGATTGAAGTTTTGAGATTTTTCCTGTCAAAGAACAAAATCATTGAAACAAAGAAGAGAAATAATAATGATTTAATTCAACTTTTTGAGTAAACAAATTGAGATTTCTTGGAAGTTCAATTTTCAAAGTTATATAGACTTTTCACTGTTTTCTCTAGGGACAACATTATTATTTTGTTATCATCAAAATAAATTTTGTTCACTTGAATACAAATATACAAATAGGGAAGGGAAAAAAAATAGTATATGGAATAATTACTTTGGCTCTTTTAAATTTTATTGCGATTTTTGAATTTTTGAATTGAGTTTTAATTTTAACTAATTTTCTTTTAGTAAAATTATCATTAACATAAAACATCATTTTTCAGTAACCCTTTGATTTTTTTTTCTTTCAATTTTTAAAAAATAAGTCTTTAAGTACCATTTCATCTATGTTTTCTTTAAAAATCAAAATTAGGTTAACAAGAAGATGAAGTAACCATTAATTGTGTTATTATTATTGTTGTTGGAAGAGGATGATATTACTCTCTCAACATATGAAAACCACACCTTTATCTATAAACAAAATTGGCCATACAAAAGTTTCATTTAAATTTTTAGTTTAAACACGTGAGAGGAAAAATGAAAAGAAGAAAAGACAAGCAATATTTGCACTCAAACTTAGTGTTGTATCAATTTTTGCATCAAACTTTTATTTCCAACAAACTCTACACTCAATTGTTTGTTGCGATTTTTATGTTATAATAAAATTTCACTTATACTTTCCTATGTTAATACAGACATTTATAAAGTAAACTCTTTTAAAACTTGCACGATCTATACAACTTTGACGAATTGAAGGGTACCAAAGAACTGCCAACACCAACATATACTAGTTCAAATAATGAAAAGCAAGAAATTTAATTAGCTAGCGTTATTAACTCATATGTTATTAAAGATACTATCACAATTTATTAGGTTAAGTTTTTTTAGTTAACTAACGATCCAACGGTCCCGTCTTATAACTCTATTGCTAAAATGTAAAAATTTACAACCTAGCTAAATCAATACTTTAAAAAGTTAAAGAACCAAATCATTTTGTTAGGGGTAATTGGTAAGTATACACGAACATGAATGGATACAAAAAACTTTCGACAGAACTAAAGGAAGACAATTATATGTATAAGAAAAGATTCATTTCAAAGGTTTAAACTGACCTAAATCAATCGACCCATCTAACAATTGGTTTGTATCTCTTCACAATAAAAAAAACAAGTTAAACGTTTACGATATCGAAAGATCAACTTGGTCAGATGGATTTCAGCTCTATTAATTTTGGTGTAAAAGTTTTTTCCTCCAGAGAGGGGAAAAAAATAAAAGAGTAGAGGGGAAAAAAATAAAAGAGTACGGTACGGAGAGGAGGGAGGGAAATTGTTAGTATTTAATGAAAGGGATGTGAGGGAAGAGAATAACCAATCCATTTAACGTTAGGTTCTTATCATCTCCACCTCTCACTCAATACCCAACAAGTTTTTGTAACTATCAACACCACACTTATTTCCCCCACGTGTTATGTCCTAAATTACAACTTTACACTTTTCACTCAAATACAAATTAATTACCAACACATCAGTCCTATTCAATTGACTATGATATTACATCTTCCACCATCAAAATTAGGTTTCAATTCTTTGTTTTTACGACGTTTGGACTAAGAAAAGGGATACTACAATCGTAGGCTGTTATAGTTAGATTATAAAGATATGTATTTATGGTCAAACTATTTTAGTAAATATTATAGCAAATGAGAGGTTTTAAAATAATTTTGAATAGTAGCAATAGTGTTGAATAATCCACGTCGAATAATATTTTTAAAGTTTAAAGACTTAATAGATCAATATCTATTGAGCTAAAAATTCTTGATTAAGCCAAAAAATTCAACATTTTTCTAATAAATGAAAGTAAAGTTTTGTTTTTTTAATGAGGTGGTGCAATTTTGTTGATTAATTACATAATTGAACAATAATAATATTCTTGTTTTATTTGTACAATATTTAATTTTAAATTTAAATCTAATAAAAAAAATTAGTTGCATTTATAAAGAAATTTGGGGACGATATAGATAATTTTCACCTAATCATTGTAATTCATTTCTAATCTATTACCTTTTATATGAACTTACATTCTATACTCTCACATTAAACATGATCCAAACATATACATGCAAATAATTAGTACAATATATGTTTGTATAAATATGAATTTAGGAAATATATATATATTTGATTTGAAAAATGTAATAATATATAATGAAAAAGAGTTGTAATTATAGGATGGAAAAGAGTGGGTCCATATTGTCGGAGGGTCCCACCACACGAAGGAAAGCATCTATGAGTTGGATTGGTTGCTTCTCTGTGATGGAGCCCACTTTTCTCTATATTGCTTTCCCCTTCCTCTTTTTTTCATTTTTATTTATATATAATGGTTATGATGTCATATCATCCTTTTTTTTTTCTTGAAATAAAAAGAATAAATAGGATTGGTATGGTATCACACTCTTTGTCTGCCATGCTAATTTCCCAACCCACATCCCATCCATCATATCTTCACCAATCTTTTCTCTCTCTTTCCATATTCACTTTCCCTATTAACCAACCTACAATCATCCATCTCATTTCTACTACTACTGCACTCTATATATATATATGTGTGTGTGTATGTAATTAGTTTAAGATATTGTCCAATGAAGATGCTCGACCAAGACTGACCCTAGTCGAACTCGAAATTGGACACACCCTTTATGCTGTGATTGGTTATCTAACTATCCTAGGGCGTGATTCGAAAATCTTAGAAAACACCATAGGTTAACTTTTTATGCGTAAATATATCAAGATGATTTCATACAATTAGATAATTTAGCTTCCACACTATTTCACTTTTGGATAAAACATTAGTGTGTATGTGACAAACATTACACTAGTTATGTTCTTCCTCTCTTCATAAATAAATTCATGATTGATCTCATGGAGAGGTTATGTGTGTTTACTCCTTGTCTAAAATTTGACATCAACAATATATACTATAAAAAAACTCTATGAACACATTTAAGAGTGACGTGAAATCGATGAAATCAAATAATGTATCCTAAGTGATGTATTAAATATTGAACTAATACGACACTATGACAATAATTTTGTTCTTATAACATGAATATTATTTTATTTCTGCATGAAAATGTGTGGTGAAGTTTTCACTTAATATGCATTATTAAGTATAAAATCATTTAATTGAATTGAACTGAGATTCAAAATAGACACTGATTAAAAATAAACAGGGAGAGGAAATAATCAATCATATTGCAAAATTAATATTAACAATCATATATATATCACAGCATCTTTTATATATATCCTTCTTATTTTATGGTTCTATAGTTCTATCACATAACATATCATCATAAGTTGATTTTTGTTGTTGCCTCGAAATTCTTCTTACCATTGTCGGTTGGTGATCGTTGCAAAATTCTCATTTTCTATATGACTTTAAATTAATCTACATGCATATACTATCAAATTACACGTTTGTGTTTCCTTTAGTTGCTCTTTAACAAATGCATACATATATACATTAACGTCATTTGGTAGGAAGTAATTAAATTATTTGAAGATCATAACCACCATAATTAAGTAAAATTAAATGTACATATATATAATTTTAAAATCGTTAAATTTACTTTTGTGTTTTCAAAACCTTTCATATAGTGTTTTGAATTAATCAGTCAAAATAAAATTTAATAATATAAATATACATTTAAAAGTGTAAAATTAAAAAAACTATAAGAATATATAAATAGGAAGTATGGGATTGATGTAAGTATTAATATTAGAAATTGAAAAAATAATGTAGAAGCTTCTATTGATAATATCTTCACTTTGGATATTATTGGATGGGCAAAACACTATTCTTTTACCCATAAAGAAAAGTATATCACTTGAATATGAATGACATACATGTCCTCTCAAAATAGAGGAAATGTTTAAATAAAGTTTGGTTCAATTCTAGATTGATTATCTCTATATATTTCTTTTAATTTTAAATACTTATATATATAATTCAACAGTAAACAAATTTGGTATAGTGTTTGCCCTAATCAATCTTGAATTAAGAAATTTAATTCTATATCACTTTGCATATTATTGCAAAAAAAAAAAAAAAGGAAATAATAACTTTTTATATGTATGTATTTCCTTAATTAAATTTTGAATGTTAACTATATGATCTAACATATTTAAAATTTTGACACAACACCGTAGAAAAATGACACAATATGATACATTGAATCTTTCGTAATTGTAATATTTGTTTTTTTTTTCAACTTGTATTTGTTTTCTCCTGCCACTTTTTGTTGAGATTTGAAAATATTTTTAAATTATAGTGAGAGTAGTAAACTAATTCTTTTTACCTAATTAATTTTCACAAAATCCAGCTTGAGTAGCGAAACCAAACATGTTACCAAGAATTATATCCATATAATTCAACTCCATCTAAATTCTCCAAAATTACGAAATTTGAAAAAGACAAAAGAAATTAGCAAATTACATAATTTGTCATATAAATGAAAATAATACAAGAAGAACTAAAGCCCAAATTTTCTCAACTACATCAATAGCATGGTCAGATTGATTAAACAGTTGTTAATTCATCATCTTCCTAATATATCATAAACTCAACCAAACAGAGAGATAGAGAGGAAGAAGTAAATAAAAATAAATAACGATAATGATAATGATAATAAAAACATATATATATATATATGATATGATATGAAATTGAAAAAAGGATATGATTTAAAGTAATAGAGAGTATTGATATGATGGGGGAGGAAAGTACAAAGAATTGAGAATAAATAGTTGAATCCAATTAATTGACAAAAGCAACAAGGAATCTTCTAGTTTTTTAACAAATCAAAACATATTTCACAAATTTAGTACAATCTCATTTTGAAATGAGTGCAAAATGTCAATTACATAATTATTTAAATATACATATTTATGAATAAATTTTTTAATTTCTCTCTCTCTCTTTTTGATTGCATGCAATTTCATTAATGGTTCACATGGCCATTGTCCCCCCTCTCTTAATTTCTTTTGTTGGATCCAAAACTAGGTGACATCCCAACATGTCCAACCCACTCTTTGTTTGGATAATTTGGGATCCCCATTATTCTCTTTAACACATTTTTCTTTTCTTTACTTTTTTTCATTTTTCTTTCATCATTGTTTTTAAATTATGACAAGTTAGGGTTAGGGTTAGGGTTAGGGGTTTTTCTTTTCTTTTTCCTTTTCTCTAATACTATGTTGTTTTAATCAATATTACATATTGAATTGTACTTATATTCTTATTATAATTTTACGTCCTGTCTTTCATTTTCAAAAATTGTATGGTAGTTTTTAAAATTAATTATCCATTTATCTTTCAAAGAAATAGAAACTATACACTTTGTTTGATAAATTTGATTTGCTTTTAGTTTTAGGTTTTTTGTTTCTTGATTTTTTATATGAGTTCAAATGCAATTTATGTAATATAAAAAATATATGTCATGTATTAGAATACATCTACTACAATTAAAGTTTTGATGCAAACTTAAAATATTAATAATATTGTATTTATATCTATAAAATGTTTCTCAATTTTAGTTTGCAAATACATTTGATTCTTAATATCGACTTTGTCGCCATCAAATAAACTATACAAGATTTTCATCAAATTTGGAGATAAATTTTTATGATATGGTTTAGAAATGTGAAACTATAATGGCTAACTTATTATGTGTACTAGCATTAACAAAATGTAATTAGATACTAACCTTTAGAGATAAAATTGTTATAAAATGTGAAACTCACATGCTAAAACGAAACAACCAATTGAAAATTTTGAAGTGTGGATGGTAAATTTTAACCTATTTAATAACAAAAACATAGTGATAATTATAATGAAGGGAAAAGTAACAATAGAGAAAATAAAAGGGAAAGAGGAAAAAGGAGGGAGAGTTATAACCTATAACTCCCTCTTTTAATTAAAACCTTCCTCAATTTTTATTTTTCTTTTCAAAAAAAGGGGAGAAAAATAATTTCTTTAGTTTTCCAATTTCTATTTTAGATATAATAAATAAAATTGTTTACTAAACATGTTTGTTTCTATAAAAATGAAAAAAAAAAAAAAAAACATTGAGATATTTAAATTTTCCTAAAAAACATTTATAGTGAAAAATGAAAATGGTGTTAGATCACTTGTCCTTTAATTTATGTTTTCAAATCACTACCAATTTTTATTACTAATCCAAATTAAGAGGAAATTGCACCAATTTATTGATAGTATATTTCATAAGTTACCTTTGGACACATTTTAATTTATTAGATGTAGAATTGAAAATTTATAAACTAATTACTAAACACTTTTTTATAATTATTAAAACTTTTAAGGTTTACGTGTGATTGTGAATTTTCAAATTAAATATCTAAGGTATGCTTTAGATTAGTTTTCTTGGTGTCTCGAAAACATATTTTTACACTTGTATACATTTTTAAGCTATTAAACACTTAATTACAAAATTGATAATGTTTAAAGTTCTATTAGATAAATTTAAATTTATATCCAATAGAACAAGTACTTTGGAAAAAAAAACAATTAATTAAACTTGTCATAAACATATTAGACACCAATTTTAAAATATAACAAAATTTCAAATTTTATCAATTTACCTTCTCCAAGATTTTCCTTCAAGTTAATCAATCCCATAACGTTGAATAATGGGTAGAATTAAATCAATAAATGTTAGGACATGAACAATCATCATCATTATAAAAGAAATATAGAAAGAAAAAGAAGAAAGAAAGAAAAGAACATTTGGTATGAAATTAGATTCCCAATGTTAGGGTTATGTACACACGAATGTCCCCTCCAAAAAAAGTTTGACTTTTGACTTTGGAGTTTTGAAGTATGGGTCCCATAACCCGACCATGTCATTTATTATATTAATAGTTCCCAATTTCTTTAACTAAGTCGGTGCCCAAACATTAACCAATTTTATTCAAATTCATTCTCATTATATACCTTATACCTTATAACTTATAAACTTATAATTATATATATGGTTAATCATTATAATCTGCATTTTAAATTCCTAGTTATTTAAATACTATTGTGTCGGTTATAAAACCACTTAAGTTCCATCTTATATATATCTTCCAAGATTTCATGTTTGTACCTATGTACCTTTTGTCTCCATCTCATATATATAATGTAGTATATGAAGGACAATACAAAAAAAAAAAAAAAAAAAAGTAGACATTTTTTATCGTTAAATATATCGAGGATAACTTTCTTTTGGTTCTTAGGTTACAAGATGCTATGCTATGTGTGTGTATGTATGTAGTATTAGTTGTTGTAGATGACATTGACTTCACGAAATATACTGGTAAAAGAGGGTTGGAATTAAATTAAACTTAAATAAATATATATGGCTAACTAATTTCATTGTTAATCAAATCTATCTCTAACTTGCATGTAGCTTTACGTACGTAAGAGGAAAAGGTAAACTTTGTGTTCTTTCTTGTTATAATTGTGATATATATGAAATCTCTTCTCAAAATTTCAAATTTATTATTGTTATAATTATATATAAGGATTCAACGTTATCTGACACTATTTTTAATATCGAAATTCTTTGAGTATAGTTTTCATAATTTCTTGTTTGAATTAAGTTCATAAACTGTAATTCTAACCACAAATTTAGTTCTATTATCATCTATCTAATAATATTTTTAAAACTAATCAAAGTTATAAAAGTATTAAAGAAATTTTGTTTTATTATTTACTTTTACAAAGAAAATTTATAATAGTTATTAAAAAGCTTAGATTTGTATTTCAAATCTCCCATCCGTTTATACTTGAAGAAAGAAAGAAAAAAGAATAAAATTTATATATGATATATGTAGACTAGTAATTATGTTCTATATATATGCATTAATCTTGATAAAGAATCATTCAACAATGCCTTGTTAAGGACATAATTGAAAGGAGATTTTAAAATAGTTATTCTCATGATTTTAAAAATTACTTTGAAATATTCTATAAACGTGTAGGTTAATATTAAATAGTTATTTTTTTTTCATTGATCATTTAACAAATTACAAGTTTAAATATACTCAACGACGAATACACCTAACAAAAGAATCGGTAAAATAATACCATAATAATATATTCTAAAAATACTCTAAATATTCCAATAAAACTGATTAAAATTAATTTAGTATCCCTTTTATCTTTTATTTTAAATACATTTTTTTATTCATCAAAATTAAATTGAAAAGATTAAAAACAAATTTAATTTCATGGTTATTCGTGTTCTTAACTAACGTTCTTTAGTATAGAAAAAAGTGTTTTTTTAACAAATTAGAAAGTACTTCTCAAAATAATATAAGTTAATTATTTTTTTAAAAAAAAATTTGAGAAAAGAATCATATGAGATATATTTGATGGCATATAGTAACTATTATTATGCTATCTTCGAGTGGTTAAAGAAAGTAAAATTTTAAATTTAAATTATTTAATGATTGATATATATTACAAGATGAATTTATACATGACTTTCTCAATCTTATTTTATTTAAAGTGTTTCTAAATAAATATTTGTATTAATAAATTGAGAAATGTGTATTGGAAAATTTTCAAATTAACAAATAAAAAAAAACAAAACAAGTTTTTCCAATTAATAAAAATAAGTATTTTTTTTCATTATTAAGGTGCCTATAATAATTTGAGGGATATTCTATTTTAAATTCATAGCTTAACCCTTAAAAAAAAAAAAAGTCCTATAGCTTTAGGTTTAAAATATATATAGAAGAGTTCATTTATTAATATATAATCATTAGTGAGAATATAAGGAGTAATTAATAACTTCCATAATAATGGAGAATAATTTAGAAGTTGTTTTTCAATTATCTAACAAAAATGAATAAAAATATTTTATAAAATATTGTAAAATTTTAGAAGCTAATAATGATAGATACTGATATACTTTTTTATGTATATATCGATGTCACTGATAAAAGTCTATCATTTATAGATTCTAAAATTTTGTTATAGTTATAAATATTTTTCAGCAGTTTTGTTATTTACAATCAATTTCTCTACGTTAATTTTGAAGAGAAAAAAGAAGTATATAGGAAGAAATTCGATAATTGTTCCCACTGTGATGACAATTGGTGCCAAACATATAATTAATTCGAGCTTTGCAAGATTATAATAAAAAAAAATACAAAAATTAAATTATTCTCCTTTAATAACAAACGAAAAATGAAATTGCCAACAAAAACTTAGTCAATATCTCTATACGTATTAAGAATCAAGAGTTTCGTGGTACACTGACAAAGTAACTCTAACTATTTGACATATTCACTATCCATTTTAATGTCAAAGTTTCCTATCTTGAAAATTGTTCTTGTTATAAAATTTAAAACAATTTAATTACAAGTGGATGAGATTGTAATGTTAAATCGATTTGAAATGCATTTCTTTTAAAATTATTAACATCATAATTTAAACATAAAACTTTGTGTTAGTTAAAACATGACTCAAATTAATTAAGATATGTTTTAACTAAAAGATTTTGAGTAAAATTCATAGAATAATAATTTTACTAAAATTTTATTTAAATTTAAATAACATTTGTTTACAATATCTTCTTTTTTGTTAAAGGCAATAAAATTGTTGTTCAAAGGGAAACAAATTTAAAGTAAATTTATATTATAAAGGCTTTGAAGTCAAATATCAACACCAAACATTAATAAACATTATACATTAATAGTTAAGATCAACTTATCTCAAGTGAATTTGTACGAACTTGAAGATCAAGAGATTTTAGGTTTAAATTTTCACTGCTATTTGTATTTAAAAAAATTATTATACATTACTTAAATCATTTTAGTGGCCTATATTAATTATTATAGGGTAAAGCAAAAATAATTTAATATCAGGTTATCAAAACTTGAGAAACACCAATAATTTTTTTAGTCGTGTGGTTTAGAATTTCATGTTGTTTCATATAAAAGTATTTAAAACATTTAATCTATCATTAGAAGGTAAAGTTCTCAAACTACTTTTGCTAACAAAAAAAAAAAAGAACCAACAAACATTTTTAATTGATTAAAATTATTCTCGAACTTTTTAGGCTTATAAACTAGTCAAATTTAGAATACATAGAAAATATAATTTTAAAAGCTATGTCAAAAACATATCGACGTAATGTAATAACAAACTAATTAATAATTTAAATGTGTACTAATCTTAAAAGATATAGGTTGTCTTCCGTTCTTTCTTTCTCCTTTATCTTGAGTGGTTTTCTTTAGCTTTCGCTCGTGATGTTTATATATACGACTAGTTTTGTTGTTTTGTCTTCGTTCTTTCTCGAAAAGAAAAACCCTAAATATCTTTTAATAAAGTATTTATTTTGTTATTCATTTACCAAAAAAAGAAAACCAAACAATAATATAAAAACAACTTTAAGTCCACATATTTTATAAAATTGTTGTCATGTCACTCTTGTTAATTATGAATGAAACCCAAGCAATCTTATTTAATAATTCAATTCATACAGCCACACCAAAAGTTAATAGTAAGATTCATCAATTTTAGTTTATCTATAGCCTCTCTCTCTCTCTCTCTCTCTGTTGAAAAAGTTAAATCCAAAAGAAGAATAAAAACAAAGTCAAAAGACTAATTTGAAAAGAAAATCAAACAGAACTATATAGACATACATGAAACTCTTATAGGAAACAAAACCAAACCAAAGAAAAAAAAAAAAAAAACAAGAATATACAATCAAGTGACAACAACAACAACAACAAAACCATATGATTTTCACATCATATATTTGTTTGATGGGAAACTTTTATAGGTTTGTGAAGGGGCAAATCCCCAAGATTAGGGTTTTTATTGTGGGTATATGGTTTGATAATTGATATATCATATATTTACACATAGTATATGAAAAGATATGGTTTATGCCCATCTTGTGGAGAGGGAAAAGAGAGATGGACCCATATGCCTTGTTAAATATGAAATTAAAATAATAATAATAACAATAAGAGAGAGAAAGAGAAAGAGAAAGGCTAAGGTTCCATGAATGGTGACCATTAATGGTGGTGAAGGGTATAAGCATTATTGACAAGATGGTAATGGCAAAGGTTTATATCCCATCTTCACATCTTCACATTTTTTTAACCTTATCCTCTCTTCTTAAAAGGGAAACCCTATGTATGTATATGTATCTTAAATTATAATATATGTTTTTTTTATTTACCATTATTTTTAATAGTTAATATATGTATGGTGAATAATTTAATAATTTAAAGATTTAATTACGACAACAAAGTAGAAAAGATAGAACTACTAACTTTCATATACGTACGATTGTACATATTATAATTTGAGAAATTTGTTTAGACTGAATTTGGTAACTAATAGGTTTGTTTCATCTCAACTTTTTTCAATATTTTTCATTTTTTTTTTAAAATAAAATAGATGAATTTTTAGCCAAATTTTAATTATTTTTTTAGTTTGCAAAACTTATACTTGTTTTTTTAAAACAACAATAGAAAGTAAATAACAAAGCATACATACATATATACATATATAGAGAGAGTGTTTATAAACTTAATTTATTTTTAAAAAAACTAAAGTTTAAATAAGGTTGTAGAACGAGTCTTAGTTTTAACACTTTTGATAACTTCCACGCCCTATTTTAGTAATTTGATTGATTTTTTTTCAATAAAAATAAAACAAAATAAATATTTGATCTATCTTTTAATTTGGAGTGCTTGCAAAAATAGCAAAAAAACTCATGATAATAAGACCTATGTCACTATATTTTCTAAATTGCCATATGATATCACTAATTTTGTCATATTTGCAATATGCAAAATGTAGGTGTCATTGACGGTTTTTTCCTAAATGTTTTTGTCATCTAATACAATTTTTCTTTTAATTTTTCATCCCTTTTACCGTCGAAATGAGTTTGATATAACTTTTTCCAAATATAGTTGTCTATAAAATAATTTTTTTTAATCATAATTTAAAATTTTGACGTGCACTAATTTTTTGTTTATATAACATCGTAATCCTTAAGTCGTTACATTTGACGCAATAAAAATAAATAAATAAATATATATATATATATATATATATAATTGTCAATTATCACATATTTGAATACGCTGATTAAAAATTTAGGTGGTGAAGATGTATTCTAACCCTTCTAACCCAACTAATTTATTTATTTAATTATGGAAAAATATTAAGAGGTAAGATTGAAATATTTTATTAATTAAAAAAAGGAAGTTGATTATGATTAATAAAAAGCCAATAAAGTGTTGGGAAATAAACAAACAAATCCAAAAAAAACTCTTAAAAGGGGAGTTTCCAATAGGGCCTTGTCGTCCTATATAATCATTTTCCCAAAAACCACGTCACTCATGACATCACTTCAATCCAACAAACTCACACACGTGGCACCATCTTCACCGTCCATGTTATTTCTGTTGTTATCATGCGATTTGTGTGAGCCTACACATTACACAATCACACATTCCTTCTTTTTGAAAAAGGATCTCTCTTTTCTTTTTAGGAGAAAGAGGATCGCACTTTTCTCCAAAATGGATTTTTTTATTATTTTGAAATTTACCATATTCCTTTTATGTCCAATTAGAGGAAGACCTAACTTTCTAAATTTTAATTACCTTTTCTATGTTTTTGTTAATTTAAAATCTCATTTTTTTTTCTATTTCGTTCATTTACTAATTTACCCCCTCTTAGTTTGGATTTGCTTTCAATTTCCCTCTTTATCATTTTTAAAGTTTCTATGTTAATTCTTCTTATTTGAGCTTTGTTTAAAAAAGTCTATATTTTGTTAGGTTAAAATATTATTTCAATCATATACTTTCAAACATAAATTCATGTTATTGCTTTAAAATTCTAGATTAAATTTATGTCTCTAAACTTTTAGACATGTGTGTAGATTTTTAAGTTAAAAGTAAAAAATTGAGTATACTTGTTTTTATGTTGGAAAAGTGTTTAATTGTTGTGTAAAATAGGAGAATTGTCAAAAATAGCAAATTTGACAAAATATTTATAACAAAATTTGAGATTGTATCGATAATAAACATTTATCTACATTAATGTGCTTCTATCAGTGATATTGATAGACATTGATAAAAATGTATAAGTTTTTATCATCGATATAATTTAAAATTTTGCTATAACTTGTAAATATTTTAATTTATTTTGATATTTTTAAAAATGCGAATACTCAATGGTTTTTTTTTTTAAAAAAAAACATTACTTTGTTAAACAAAAAAAATTGACTTTCTTCCTAAACATAAAATTAAAAACTTATATAATTTACTTTTTTTTAATAAGAAAATTATTATTCACGACTTAAAAAAGCTTCAAAACTAAGAATAAACATACAATTTAATCTAAAAAGGTTAGAAAAAGAAAGGAAAAGATAACTCCCAAAACGACCCCTCTTTCCTCAACAAACAATAGAGCCATTTCTCAACATTTCTAAACCCAAAATCGTAATTTCAACTCAAATTCCAACACCACTTTTCCAAAAGAAAAAAAAGCAGGTCCATTTCACAGAACTTAATAATTAATATAACTTATCCAATTCCAATTCCAAGCCCCAAATCTCAAATTCGTCCGTTCTCAAACAAACAAAAGAAAAATTCTCGATCTCAGCGATTTCACAACCAAAATCAAAGACAGAATTAGAGAAAAAAATTTCAATTCGAATTCGAAGAAAAAGAAACAAAAGACAGAGTAATGGAATCAGGGCAGAACGATGAGTACAGAGCGATCTTGATCAATTTCGAGCAGACGGAGCTTCGGCTTGGCTTGCCCGGCGGCGACGGCGGCGGTGGGAAGAGTAGTTCGGCGGGGAAGAGAGGGTTTATGGAAACTGTGGATTTGAAGCTTAATTTAGCTTCTTCAATGGCGTCGGCGAAGGAAGATGCAACGAATTTGGAAGAGATTAAAAGTTCTTCGCAACAGCCTAACGATTTTGCTAAACCTCCGTCGAAGTAAATTTTCTCTCTCCTTTTCTCATTCATGTTTATGCTTAACTTATATTAGAAAAAATATCTTTTAATTTAATTTTCTTGTTTGTTTTTAAAAATATGAATTTATGTTCTTTTCAAATATTTTGAACAATTTTGTAAATTTTGAATGGTTATATTTTATGTCTCGTTTTTAAAAAATATTTTTAGAGAATTATGTATATAGTATTATGAGTGTCCTTTGTAAAGTTTGGAGTATTTTTCATATCTATAATCTATAATTGAGTGAAAATCAATAGAATTTGAGTTATTAAGAACTAAATTTTGCGTTATTAAGAAACAAAAAAATTGGTTTGTTTAAAAAGGGTAAAATTAAAATTAAAATTATAATAGCATCAACTTTGTTTCTTTTACTTTTTCTTTCTTTAAAAGCACATTAACTTTGTATTTTCGTTGTTATATACATAAAAAAAGTTCATTTATGTAGAGTTCAATTGACATTAACTTGTATTAGAAAAATAAAACGTAATTTGTAAATTTTCTTTTTATTCTATGGTTAACTAATTAAAAATGTTTATCCATTTCTACTTCTATTTGTTTTATTGCCATTTCCATTTTAGTTATAGAATTAAAGTGAAACATAAGTATATAATTAAAAAATATTAATATATAATTAAAAAATGTAAGTTAAATTTTTGAGTTCATTAGTGATTTAACCTAGTAATATATATTCAAATTCTTGATATCAAAATGGTATTTTAACCATATGTGAAGCATGATTATATTATAAAACAATTTGATGATTTAGTTTCCAATTTTCTTTTTTTGCTTTTGCTTCTAAATAGAACTACAACCTTTTTAGTGGGTGAACAATCTATATATATATATA
>CM046887.1:16451750-16897730 GCA_025688845.1 Cucumis hystrix
ATATATATATAGTGTTAATCTAAAAATTTAAATATTTTGATCTTCAAAGTTTTGTTTTTGTTTTTAAATTCATACATTTTTTTTTCTTTTTCCCACTTGCTTGCCATTGTTAAAAATAATCCGTAAAAATTAAAAGATATTATTTTTTAGTTATAAAATTTCCATTTTAAGGCTAATAATAAATGAGTAAAAGAACATTTTTAAAAACAAGAATGATAGTAAAATTTATGAATGAGACTTCTTTCGATAATAGATTTCTATAAGTATATTGTTTATTTCTAGCAACTTTAAATAACCATTAATATTTTAAATTTAATTATTATATTTATAACTCTCCATTCGAATATATATATATATATTTATATGTAGAGATTGATTATTGAAGATGATTGAAAAGGAGTTGTTGGGATTATAAATAAAAAAGAAAAGGAAAAGGTTAGGATGACCTTAGAACACAACAAAGGTTAGAGAAGTTTGAATGCTTCGGTTGGTTGGTTGGTTGTCGGGAAAATTATGCAAAATTACAAAACATAACGAATCTTTTGCTTTTTTTCTCACCAACCAAACATTCAACAAAAAACTAAAGTGTTTACCCCTAAAATAGAATTGCTTATACATTGACTTCTTCTTTAATTACAAAATTAATATCTTCAATTTTAAAATTAATTAAGATTATAAAATAGGAAAAATGCTCCATTACTTCATTATATATAATATTATTTGAGAAAAAAAAAGATTTTGAAAGGAATTATATTTTGGTTATTAAGGTTTCATTATATAACTATTTAACTTTATAAACACTATTTTCACTTATTTTTCGTAGATTTAATTTATCAATTAAAATAATTTTTAAAAGGAAGGAGTTTTCTACTTTTATTTTTGGAGTTTAACTAAGAATTTAAACGTTATTTAAAAAATGTTACAATAATTATAATATGAAATTTAAGAGTCGAAAGATAAAAAGAACATACCCGACTAAAGATTAATAAAATCTAAAATGGTTAGAAAAAATAATGTGACTTGAATATTAGATTTTGGTTTTTCGAATTTTTGAATATATTTTTTTGTGTTGAGTGTATTTGATTTTTTATAATAAATTTAAATTGGAGTTAACAATTCAAACACAATAGAAGAGAGTTCTATGAATACATGTCTACTCACCATCATGGATGGGCCGATTGGATATGGCCCAAGCTCGATCTAGGGCTAGGCCTCCCGATGACTCAAGTCTCAACCCTTGGAAGGCTTGAACTTAAGTCATTGGATGATAGTTTAGTGGGAAGAAGTTAGTTGAGGTAATTTGAAGTTTGGTTAAATTGATAACAGAGCACAAGTAGTGGGTTGGCCACCAGTACGATCATCTCGAAAGAATTTAGGAGTAGTGTCGTCAAGGAAGGGGGGAGATGAGGGCGGGGCCGGGGGGTCGTTCGTAAAAGTAAGCATGGACGGTGCTCCTTATTTACGGAAGGTGGACTTGAAGTTATACAGCAGCTATAAGGACCTCTCTCATGCTCTTGCTCAAATGTTTAGCTCCTTCACTATTGGTAATCAATTTTTTTCCCTTTTCTTTTTCTTTCATATGGACAATCAGAGTCAACATCTACACATGTTTTACTGCTTTTATGTACTTTTTTTTTATAAATTTAATAATAATCAAGCTTTTCATGTGCAAACTTTTGATATTATTTATTTCTGGCATAATAATTTGATTTCTTTTTCAAGTTTAGATTCTAAAAGATTTGGTTAAATATTGTATTCACACTTAGTTGCTTTCATGCGCAGGTTTTTATGAATCTTTTAACATTAAAGCTAAGTTATAATACATAAATTGGGAGTAGGAAAAAATCCAAATTAAAGCTTACTGTATATTTGATACAACATATTGTAGGGTTGACATTACATTACATTACATGCTTCTTTTTAAACATTTTGGCTTAATTCTTATGTTTCTTTTTTCTAATAGTTTAAACGGGTAAGGGATATATACCATCGATTATGAGGTTAGCTGTTTGAATATCTGGACATGTGTATTTTTACCCATGATGTAAAAATAAAACGTGGTATTTTGTCCATTGTTTGGAGTTTGATATTTGAAAGAAAAATGGAAGGGGTTTGATGAATTTTTTAAAAATTATTGTAAATGATGAACTTTTTTTTATAAAATATCTAAATTTTAGATTCTATAGTGTCTATCAATGGAAGTCTACCAAAAAATATATATATATATATATATATGAAATTGCACATAAATTATTTGAGTAATATATATTTTGAGATGGAAATTGACAGGAAAGTGTGAATCAGAAGGGATGAAGGATTTCATGAATGAAAGCAAATCGGTTGACCTTTTGAATGGGTCAGAATATGTACCCACTTATGAAGACAAAGATGGAGATTGGATGCTCGTTGGGGATGTCCCATGGGAGTAAGTATTATAATCAATGTTCATTCATTGTGCTTTACAAAGTATAACTAAATGTCATGTTAATTTGACATAGGATGTTTGTTGATTCATGCAAACGTTTGAGGATCATGAAAGAGTCTGATGCCATTGGATTAGGTAAGTCATCCTCTTCTACTATTTAAAATTAGGTAAACTATATCTCTCTCCTTTATATAAACGATATTTGTAAAAAACAATTGATTAAATGATAAATTTGATCCTATAATTTACACAAAGAAAAAGGAGTTAGATATTCAAATCGATTTATAATTAGAATTTAGTCCGTATATTATTTTTAAAATTTTATTAAATCATAAAAATTGAATTCTAACTTTAAGACTCTCACTTCCTTTCTACACTAAATATGTAATTTAATAAAAAGTAGCATTGATTTAAAAAAACAATACAATGGACTCAATATTTAATGTGATACATTAAAGAAAAAGAATAGATATATTGCATGGAAAAGATAAATAAAAGAATATAAAGTTATATATACATATACATATACATATGTGTTAATATGTACATATCTTCTTGATTTTTTAAATTAATTTACACATATTTTCTTTGGGATATATCTTCTGATTTTTTTTTTTTAATTATTTAAACATTGACAGCACCAAGATCAATGGATAAACAAAAGAACAACAGAAGCTGAGCTGTTTTGATCAATTTAACAAAATTTGTTTGATATGGTACCAATTTTCAATTTTTTCTTCTTCTAAATTAATATAATATATCTATATCTATCTATATCTATATCTATATATATAAGAACAATTGGTGTTGAATTTGTAGGGATGCTATATAAATTCAACATTAGCATAGAGTGGTTTTAATTTCTACTTCAAACTTTAATTTCTCCCATCTCTCTATTGCATTATTTTACGATTTTCCTGTGTTCTAATTTTTATGTATTCATATTAAAACAATTCGTTGGTATACGTACATATATAAGTAATATCCACATATCTATATATATATTATTAATAGACAAATTTCGTTCTTATATATACGTACACATATAGATAATAATATCGATAGAAACGAATAAAAAACAGCATGTTATCAACTTCAAGTTAAAATTTCTGTTTGCACTTTCACTTTTCAACCTTCATTTTAAGAACTTTTCAAGAAAAAAAAAAGAACTTTTTCTTAATGAAAGAATATTTAAATTCCGTCAACTCTTCTCTCTCTTCCGAATAAACATTGAAGATGCCATCTTGATTCTCTCACATGTGGTTACCACTTTTAGCTTTAAGCTTCACATGAAATATATATATTGAATGATATGACAATATTATATCAATAGTTGTGTTTGGAATAATTAAATTTAAGAAAAAAAAATGTATTTACTTCTTTTACAACATTTTAAATTGTGTTTACCATAATTTATTTTATATTGAGTAATTTTAAAGGATCAAATTGACAAATTATTTTAAATAAAAAAAACTTCCAAAAGCATTTACAAACATAACAAAAAAAAACTATGTAATATTTCATGATAGACTAATATATTGTGTCTATTTGGGTATTTTATAAATAATTTAGTTCATTTTTCTACATTTAAAAATAGCCGCATCAAAATTTATTTTATAACAATAATTTATAATAAATAAGTATTTACATTAGGGACACTTGCAAAAATGAACAAACAAGTTATAATAATTAAGCCCACAACACACATACATTATTATTTATGAAAATGGAAAAAACAAAGTTCAACTCACATATCAAGAGGTAAAATGTCACAAATGCCCTCGTTACTAATATGCATTTGATACATCTTATACACGTCTGATACAACTAATACATTTTGATACACTTGATACATTTGATAGATACACTTGATGCACCTAATACTATTTGATACACTAGATATTTTTTGATACACACTTGAAACATCTTGATACACATAGTACTCTTTGATACACTTGATACCCCTTAGGCCTTGATACACTTAAAGCTTCACTTATAAGTTTGATACACTTAATACACTGATAATAAACTTATATGCTTCATTTGTACACTCAACAAATTTGATACGTTACGTTTGATTTACATGATACGTTTGAACACCTGATGCACTTAGTATTCTTTACTTATACATTTGATTGATTAAATACACTTGATATGCTTGAAGTTCTACTTATAAACTTGATATACTATTGATATACTTGTAAACTTGATTTATATACTTTATAATGATTCACTTTATTTATATGATTTAACAATATATTGTTGATATATTTGATAATGGTACACTAAGTTATTACATTCCTATACTTAATAATACTATAATGAACTACATAAAATTTGAAAAAAAAATAAAAATTACATAGTAAGTATATCAACCAACTAATACATATAATATAAGTATATCACTGCACTGATATATAAAACTGAGACAAAACAAAATCAAAACAAAATCAATGTAAAAAAATAAAACAAAATTATTTGAAATTAGATTCAACTCAAAATACACATCGAAAAAGAAAAAAAAAATCATACGATATTAACGACTCTAAGATATTTTAGAATTGGATTTCATATAGTAACAAGTGGTCGATGTCGATGATGCTAATTGGTTAGCCGCACAGCAACTCCGCTTGTTGTTTTCTTTCATTTTCTTCAAATCTATAGTTTAGCCCTACAAGCCTCAGCTTTATTATATGTAGACCACAACTATATGCTTAACTTTTCATACATCAATACAAAATATTAAAGAGTTGACAATACATTTTTTTACAAAAAAGATGGAAAGAAAGAGAGAGAGAAGAAATGTATTCATTATACTTCAAAAGTTATATATCGAGAATAAATTTTATTTTCATTGACAACGTGGTATATCTAAATATATTATAATTCAACAAATACTTTTTGATAAACTCTATATATAAAAATTAAAATAAAATAAATTGAAAACATAAAAAGAAAATATTGTTTTGGAATTTGCATTCGTTTAGATATATAATCCAAAAAAAGAAATTAACCTGTCTACCAAAATTCATAAAACTAAATTTGAATTGGATAATAAATAAAATGGAATTTTCTAAAAAAGAAACATGAATTAGAACAATCTTAAAATACAATGGAAGAAAATGGTTGAAAAAAAAAAGAAGATGGAGTGATGGGTTGGCAGCGTCAATCATGGACCCTATCTTTGGAATATTCGCAAATCTTTGACTTTTTTTCTACTCCTTTAAATTCTTTATAATTTCATTTGAGGTCCTTTTTCATATAATATTTTGCACAAAACAGCCCCCCCCCCCTCGTCTTCTCCGACCATGTTGTCAATTTCCAAGTATTTGATTCTACATCTCCAACCTTTCTATTCATAGTGATTACTTAAGATCTATGGCATTGATTTTAGGTAACAATATCTCCATCATGAACATTGCCTCACCTTATTCTAGAATTGAGTTCTACATACCCAAACCTTATCATTCTAAGGTCATCTAATTAAGTAAATAGAGTCCCTTCCATAACAAACTCATTTATTTGTTTTCACACTATTTCAACTATCCCTTAGTGCATGCATACTACATCTACATTGATTATTATAGCTTACCAATGAAATTAAAAAAAGATAGGTATAGAGAGAGACAACAAAGTATTGCTTTTATTTGACAAAAACCAATCTTTGTAATTTATACGGAACAACAAAATACATAGATGCATCCTTGTTTTTCAAAATCACCATTGAGTTGACCCAAATCTTGTTCAGATTTGAAGAAACACTTCTTTGAAGGAAACCATTTTTTCCACTCCTATTTTCATACACGTCATCCCTCTGACTTAACTATTTCATACTACTTTTTTTTTTTCTTTTCACATATAGTATAAAATTTTAAATTGATTTTACATGTAATAAATATTATTCTAATTTAACAAAAACAAAGAAACGTTTATAATTAAAAAGCAACGGAAAATTCTTAAAAATAGAAAAGAACGGAAAATTAAAAACAAGAGTCGTTTCCACTTTCCCTTATCGTCATAATATAAAAATATAAAACCATCACAAGAAGAGAAGAAAAGTGCAAATTTCAATCATTCAACAATATTTAACTCAGAAGATTAAGCTCTCAAAAACAAATATAAATTAGAGATTGGTTTGAAGATTCTTCATTCCACGATCATGGCGTCTCGGAGGATATCCTCACTCTTATCTCGTTCCATTTCTTCTTCTTCTTCTTCTTCGCTTCTCCTTTCCAAGGGTAATTACACAACTCAGTTCTTCTGATTTTTTTTCAATAATCCTTCTTATGATCTCTGTTTTCTTTAGAGAAATATCGATTAATTAACCGAATCAGAGAACTCCTTTTTTGTTTTTGATCGTTAGATTGTGATTCTGTTTTCTATTTGTGGTTTTTTTTTTTTTTTTTTTTTTTTTTTTTTTTTTTTTTTTTTTTTTTAATTTCATCGGTTGACTGTTTAATGGATTGGAATGGAACTGTATTATGTTTTGATTAGGGAGAAGGGGTTTTAATGGAAGAACAATTGCTAAATATAGTACTGCATCTGCTGTTGAAGATCCTATCACTCCATCTGTGAAAGTGAATTATAACCAGTTATTGATTAATGGACAGTTTGTGGATTCAGTCTCAGGTTTGAGTTTCTTTTTTTTTTTCTTTTAAAACACTTGATTTTTATTTTTTGAAACAATTTTTTTTTACCATCGGTTTTGTTTGTTTTCTGTTAATTTAGGAAAAACGTTTCCTACTTTGGATCCAAGAACTGGGGAAGTCATTGCTGAAGTTGCTGAAGGTGATGCTAGAGATATTGATATTGCAGTTTCTGCTGCACGCAAGGCGTTTGATGAAGGGCCTTGGCCTAAAATGACTGCTTATGTGAGCTCTTCTCGTTGGATATAACCGCATAGACGCTTTATTAGTGCTTTAGATGTTTACATTGGTTGTGCATATGTATGTAACATAAAAACAGTAATTTGTGAGTGAACTACAAATAAATGCATGGATTCATTGACTTTGACTTTCCTTTTAATTAATGATTTTTTTTAAAAGACTTGTTATTCTATCCATCGTACATGTATATGTGTCCTTATATCCGTATTTATGTTTCTTAGCAAATCGATAAATTGTTTGCAGGAAAGGTCAAAGATAATTTTGAGGTTTGCTGATTTGGTTGAAAAGCATGCTGAAGAAGTTGCAGCACTCGAAACATGGGATAATGGAAAAACATATGAACAATCGTTAAAAATTGAAATCCCGATGTTCGTACGTCTCTTTCGATACTATGGTGGTATGTTTAGTGAAGGTTTCAAGTTTAATTTTTGTACAACTTGACTTATCAATCAATGTGTTATAATTTGATGCATTGCCTACACTTTACCTCAGGATGGGCGGATAAGATCCACGGACTCACAGTTCCTGCCGATGGCCCGTATCATGTACAAACCTTGCACGAACCTATTGGCGTGGCAGGTCAGATCATTCCATGGAACTTTCCTCTGGTCATGTTTGCTTGGAAAGTCGGCCCGGCATTAGCATGCGGGAATACTATTGTTCTGAAGACAGCTGAGCAAACACCTTTGTCTGCTCTATTGGTGGCTAAGCTATTCCATGAGGTAGATGACCAATTATCAAAAACTCTTTCTTTCTTTCTTTCTTACTTGGGCATCAGGCTTAAACTGTTTCATCTTTCTATGACAGGCTGGACTTCCTGATGGCGTTTTGAATATTGTTTCTGGTTATGGACCTACTGCTGGTGCTGCTCTTGCTAGTCATATGGAAGTTGATAAAGTAAGTGGTTCTGATACGTAATATTGGTTTCTTTCGAGTCTAGTTCGAATTTAGATTTTTGAATCCATATCTAACCATCATTATGTAGCAGCCACATCAATTAATAATTTCTCTTTTTGTAGAATGACAAGATGGGTGAGTACTATATGAATAGATTCTTTGAATTGTCGTTTAATTGTGAAAAGAACCTGTTATACATTTGTTTCTCATTGAAACTGAATAAAGACTCATATGTACGTCATTCTCATTTGATCTTTTGATTAGTGAAAATTTCTATCATAATCTTTAGATACTATAAGAGGGTGTTTGGTTCAAGAAGTTGGAGTTGAAGGAGTTGACTTGTAAATTCCACTCTTTGGTTCAAGAAGTTTGGGGGTCCATGACTTAAAATTACTAATTTTATGCTTCATTAACACTTTACACTGTGGATCCCACAACTGCATAACTCTTCAAGCACTGAAAAGGTCAATTCTTAAAAAATAAAAAGTAAGAATGAAACGTCGCTCTGTTCCCAGCTTGCTTTTACTGGATCAACCGAAACAGGGAAGGTTGTACTTGAATTAGCATCAAAAAGCAATCTGAAGCCAGTAACGTTGGAGCTTGGTGGAAAATCCCCTTTCATTGTATGTGAGGATGCTGATGTAGACAAGGCTGTGGAAATGGCACATTTTGCTCTGTTCTTCAACCAGGTACATAAAAAAAAATTGATCAAGAAGAAAACTTGGCATGATCTTATAACCGTTGATCTTTCACTAAAAGAATGATTTTCCCTCTTACAGGGACAATGTTGCTGTGCTGGTTCTCGTACTTTCGTTCATGAAAAAGTACACGATGAGTTTGTAGAAAAAGCAAGAAACCGAGCTGCGAACCGTGTTGTTGGTGATCCTTTCTTAGGTGGAATCGAGCAAGGTCCTCAGGTGAGTGAGCAAGAACTAGAACAGAACATAGCAAGTTCTGTACCAAGTTTTCTTTGTTTTACAGCCAAGTCAATGCACATGCTCATAATGACTTTTATCCAACTCGAATCAAGAACAGGTTGATGCCGAACAATTCAAGAAGATATTGAAATATATAAAATATGGGATTGAAGGTGGAGCCACTCTTGAAGCAGGAGGAGATAGGTTTGGTTCCAAGGGTTACTATGTCCAACCAACAGTTTTCTCAAACGTCAAGGTCTATATCTTTTCACAGTTTTTTTACAACAGACGTAATATTTATAACTATCTAACGTAATATTTATAACTATCTAACGTCATCATTCTCTGCATTTAGGATGACATGAAAATTGCAGAGGATGAGATTTTTGGTCCAGTACAAACAATCCTAAAATACAAGTAAGTGAAGCCTTCACTAGTGTCTAACTTTGAGTCTTTCCATATGATATGAGGGTTGATTTAGTTTTTTTGGTAACTGTAGAGAGATTGATGAGGTGATAAGGAGGGCAAATGCTAGTCGTTATGGACTGGCTGCTGGTGTGTTTACTCAAAACATCAACACTGCCAATCGGTTGACACGCTCGCTGAGAGTCGGGTC
Organism: Cucumis hystrix; assembly: GCA_025688845.1. Lineage (NCBI taxonomy): Eukaryota > Viridiplantae > Streptophyta > Magnoliopsida > Cucurbitales > Cucurbitaceae > Cucumis > Cucumis hystrix. Next base: position 16,461,492 of record CM046887.1, read on the forward strand.
AGTATGGATCAATTGCTTTGATATATTTGATGCTGCAGTTCCTTTTGGTGGGTACAAGATGAGTGGACATGGGAGAGAAAAGGGAATTTACAGCCTTAGCAATTACCTGCAAGTAAAGGCTGTGGTCACTTCTTTGGAAAACCCTGCTTGGCTTTGATTGATGGAGATGAATCCCATTGCATACTTTTCTCCCTTTTCTTGATCTTTTTGTTGTTCACATTGTCACCAATAATAAGATGAGAGTCCAGTTTTCAGAAATAAATAAAATAGATCCTTTCTTGACTTCTCAAATTAAAGCTCGTTTGAAATGCCTCTCCTACCTTGACTATTCGATATATAATACAAGCTTTTACTCGTTGAAATAACTAATTGGGAGTATATCGAAGAAGGCAAGTAGCATCCCTCTATAATAGAGTTTTGTATTTACATATGACCTAATCTACCTTGCGTTATAATGTCGAATGACATGGGTTTTAAACATAATGAATATTAAACTTTTGTTTGTCACATACCACCTAGATCGCGATCGTTACTGTCTCTGTTACTCCCTTCCTTGCACTCGTTTCTCCCCCATGCACGCTACCTTCCTCCCTCCCTTTCTCCATTACTTGTGGCCATCGTCCGAGTGTTCATCACTCGCTCCAACCACCACCTTTGAACTGCACTTTTCTACCTCAATCTTAATGGTGGACAAACCTTGATTTCCTCTTTCTGGCCATTTCACCAAAACCCCATTTCCATCCGCTCTTCCTCTAGTGTTTTAAGAGGAGAAATGTAAATAGGAGCAGATAACAAGGGATAGTGCAGGGAAGGATAAAGTAGCTAGTCCGATCTAAGTATTTTGTGATGTAAGCAGAAGATTAGTATAATTGTTTATAAAATAATCGCAATCAAATTGAATATTAATTAGAACTAAACATAAATGGCTGAGATCAGGATGCAATGGAATGCCATGAATCATGACACAGAACAGGACTCATAAACACAATAAATTCCAACCATGAATTCCCACTTTAATTCACCGCAAACCCTTGAAATCTCAAATGGGTTTTACCAATGGAGATTTGGAATCAACCCCACTTCTTAAAACCACATCCATCACTACAAAACCCAAAAATCTCCCCAAAGATTCATTCAATTTAGCTTACATAATCTACTTTACATTAGGATTAGGTTACCTCCTTCCATGGAACGCGTTCGTCACAGCAATCGATTACTTCTCCTATCTCTACCCAGAAACAAACATCGATCGAATCTTCGCCATTGTTTACATGGGGGTTTCCTTCATTTTCCTCATCTTCATCGTCTTTTATACCCAAAACTCAAACCCAAGCTTCAGAATCAACTTGGGTTTGAGCCTTTTTGTGGTGACTCTGCTTTTGGTCCCTGTTATGGATGTGGTTTACATTCAAGGTAGGGTTGGATTATACAAAGGGTTTTATGTGACCGTCGGATCGGTGATTCTATGCGGGGCGGCGGATGCGGTGGTGCAGGGTGGAGTGATTGGCTCCGCCGGAGAGTTGCCGGAGAAGTACATGCAGGCTGTTATGGCTGGCAACGCCGGTTCTGGTAGTTATTTCTCTTCACTTCATTTCTTTTTTTCCCTTAGATAATTCCATGGCAATATCTCATTTCGCTCACCCTTAAAAATTTGTTCTGATCAGAGTAGATGAAGAGGAAGAGATAACGGTGGGGTTGGGTTTGTGACGAAGGGAGTTATTGTGAACGCCAACTGCATTCATTAATTACATGCATTCTAGTGGATTCCACAAATATAGTACGAAAGATTATTCATAATATAAGCTAAATATCAATAGATTATAGATGCAATATGTTGGATAGAACTAAACATTATCCCGTCAAGAACTACATATTTTAGAAAAAATTGTCTACCTTAGTACATTCATTATTTGTTTCGTGATTAAATAATTTATTCATTTGTTTCACCTAGATCTCAAATAATTCTAAAATGATGCTTTAATGTGGCAAGCAAAGAATATAGTTTCATACATATCAATGTAGAATTTAAAATTTTATTTTATCAATTTTTCCTCTTCTTCTATTATCATGTAATTAAACAAAAACAACTATGTCACACTCATTTAATCACGTCATCATATATCAATTTAGTTATCATTTCGTTAGGTTAAAGTTGAGTCAGACATCATTATAACTATTATTTACAAACTTCATAATTAACTAAAGCGTATTTAAGCAATGAAAAAAAAGAGCAAATCATTCAAAAACAAAATAGTTATCAGACGAGACTTTAACAAAAAGAAGTAATCTTAAATATGTGCAGGAGTCATTGTTTCTCTTTTGAGGATTCTAACAAAATCAATATACTCACAAGATGCAACTGGTCTAAGAGAAAGCGCAAAGCTTTACTTTGGTGTTTCTATTATAATTATAGTTATATGTATAATATTTTACAATGGAGTTGAAAAGCTACCTATTGTGAAGTATTACAAGGAGTTAAAGATTCAAGCTATGATCATGGCAAAAGAAGAAAAAGGACCTCTAACATTGTGGCAAATAGTAAAGAGTATCAAATGGTATGGGTTTGGTATTATCCTCATCTATTTAGTGACTTTGTCAATATTTCCAGGTTACATTAGTGAGGATGTTCATTCTTCAATTCTCAAAGATTGGTACCCAATTCTTCTTATTTTTGGGTACAATGTGTTTGATCTTGTTGGCAAGTCACTCACTTTAGTTTATGTTATTCAAAATCTCAAGCTTGTTGTTGGTGGATGTGTTGTGAGACTTTTGTTCTTTCCATTATTCTTTGTATGTCTTCATGGTCCTTTAGTCTTTAGGACTGAGATTCCTGTGATGTTGTTGACGTGTTTGATGGGTTTTACCAATGGCTATTTGACAAGTGTTTTGATGATGTTGGCTCCAAAGGTTGTCCAATTACAACAGGCGGAAACAACAGGAGTTGTCATGGTTTTGTTTTTGGTTGCTGGTTTGGTTGTTGGTTCGGTAGTGTCTTGGTTTTGGATCATTTAGCTTTGATATACATGACATCATTTTGTTTGACCCAACACATGATGAACATGAAAGAGACCCCCAACTTATACCATTGGAAAAAGATATATGAATTACTTCTTCTAGTATGAATTGATTTTGAGGTGAAACTAAATTGTTACTTCTTTACATTTTATCAAAAAGCAAGACTTTGTTTTTACGTGAATCTATGTTTTCAAGTTCTACATGATCTTTTAAGTTTAACCACCTTTAAAAAGTTAGTCAAACTCGTGGTGCCAACATTAATGAAATGCAACAGTTTCTACGTAGTTGTAAAATCAAAATCTTTCCAGATTTAGAGGGCCAAAAGTTCAAGTCATTCCCAACGATAATAGTGACGGGTCGAATAAGGATTGAAATGTAAGACTTTGTTCATGATCCATTATAAAATTGTAGTTTTAGATTATATTGTCATGTCAATGTTTGTAACGTGGCTTTCACATTCCCTAACATTGATCAACTTTTGCTTTTTCTAATCAAAAAACGAAAAAGGATAATGGTACTTCTGGTTGAGAACACCAATAAAACCTTATGTTATCTAATACTCAAACTGAAAAAATTTTGTGGCTCAATCCAAAAATAGTTAATTAATTAAAAAATGTTCTATCCTTGATGGACATGTTGATCTCACATTGGAAAGATAAAGAGACCTTACAATCTTTAATTATTGTATCCTCAAGGTCTAGAAATATAAAATGATGTTTTTCTAAAATTCAATTATAGTAAAGTTCAAATTTAAACCACATGCAAATAAAAAATTTCTTCTACCATTCGCTTACAATATAACTATTCTTTTTGTTTAAAAAACAAGTCTCGTATAATTAATATGATAATTCAATTAACATATAACATGCATTAACAACTATCTCCCAAATGTGTGCGCTAAAAAAATTATATAAAATTGGAAAAAGATACTAAGAACAAAAATCTTATAAGAATTAAAGAATAGAAAAAAATGGTCAAATAAATCATAAGGCATGTGAGGAGAAGAAATGAAAGAAACCAAAACAAATACATTTATAAGATAATGGGAGTTAGAATGTTCTAGATGTGGTTTTCTTTGATCAATTCTTGACCTTGACTGGATTATATTTATGATTGCAAAATCGTAAATTTTTTTTCTTAATTGTCGAAAGATAAAAAAAAAAGTTATAGATAGTTGGCCAATCAATAGATATCGATTATCCATTATACTTAATATCAATATATAGTCATGTTTTACTCTACCGCTCATCCTATTTCTATGCCAAATGTCTTTAAAATATTTATTTTGGGTGACCATGTAATTCATCTCATGCTTGTCAAATTACCTATAAAGTTTGACATGTAACAGATTTGTAAGATGCATACATTTGAGAGAAATCCATAAAATTTGGTGAAAGCGGAAAAATATGAAATTCTTCGCAAAATCAAAAATTATTTATTTACTTTATTTATTTATTTTAATATTATAGTTTCCAATATCCCGGTTGTGTTTCGTTTTTACATTAATAAACTATTTTTTTCAAAATCTATTTTAGGTTGCTGTCCACCCATAATTCTTTTTTAAATAGATAACTTATTTCTTAATTTAATTTCTTAAAAATGCAATCCAAACACAAACTTTTGGTTTAATTAAAAAAAATTCAATGAAAGAATTGAAATTCAAGTCAACTTTAATTTGTTGCATTGATTAGTCAAACTTTTACTTTTTCTAAAAAAAAAAATAAACTAACATATATATACACACAAAAACAATATTAAATATATGCTTTGCTATGTTAATTATTCCAAGTAAATTAACTATTAAATTACAATACTTTAATAGTTATATAAAGTTTATAGAGAAAAATATTCTTTGTCCTTAAGGTTTACTTTCATATTTGGTCCTAAATCTCATGATTTTATTAAGTTTGTTGCAATGTTTTAAGTTCAAATTTTTTTAAATCTTATATTAATATTTCTTTTTTACTTTTTGTACTTTGATTTGAGTATTTTATAACAAAATTTATACTTCACAACTCGTTTTTCTTCTTACATTCAATTAATATTTATACTAATAATCAAAAGTAGGTATTAAATCATTAAAATTGAAGGACAAAACAAAAACAAAAGATTGATAATAAATCTATGACTAAATATTCTATCAAACTCAATTAAAAAGTAAAAGTATACCGTCAAATAAAAACTAAAAATAAAAAATTAATTACAAAGATGAAAAATAGAAATATCGTTCCTACGATAGATTTATAAGAGTTAAACATGTATATAAAAACAATAATGTTGAAACGTATAAAACTAAAATTATGAACTATAATTTGGTACATTGCATGTGCCTTTTCAAACAAAAGAAACAAAAACAATTATGGTAATGGAATGTGCAAATCTTGACCTTTTTTGATATCACAAATAAGAACTCAAAATCTCTTAAAACTTTTGAGCTTCCCTAAAATCACTCTTTCATTTCACCTATATATATATTTCCATAAAAAAAAAAAAAAAATACAACCCTTCTTTTCTCTCTCTTTTTTTTCATCTAATATGTTTTTTTTTTTTAATTTAAAAAAAGTTAAAAGTTAAAATTCCAACCATGCATTTTTTTTAAATAAATTAAATGAATTATACTCGGCTTAAAAAAATTAAATTTAACTAACACAAGTTCGAATTTTGGTGTAGGTGTTATGTAAAGGTTTGTGGTTCTCTAAAGTCTAAGTCTAATTTGTATATTTTGGAAAATGTGTTAGTATGATAATAAAAAATAATAAAAACGTAGTTTACACTTTGCTAATATTGGCAATAAAAGTAGAGTGGGAAAAGTAATCACTTATTCTTTTTGTTGAAGTTTAAAAGCAAATCCTATCCAAAGTGAAGGGTCAAATTTTAGACACTGAAATTGCATAATAATTTAAATCATTTGAAAATCACAATCAAATTACTTATTAGTTTTAGTTTTGTCAATTTCGGTTTAATTTAATCAATACGAGAAGATTGGTCGCATTCTAAATCATTCTAAATCATTTTGAAACACGTTAATTATACCCTTGATGCAATACATGTTTTAGAATAATTATAAAAATTACAAAAATATGATTTTAACCATTTGAACATCACTCCCTAACACGTCTCTAAGTATTGTAATCTTAACTTTAAGACATACATTAGCCTTGTATACCTTGTTTAATATATATATTTTTATTTTTTAATACTTTTAAAATGGTGTTTTAATAATTAAGGTATGTGACAACAAATTCTTGTGAAAGACTGAAAAATGGTCCAAACTTACCCAATTTTTTAAAATTTCCCAAATTTACAACACAAAGTCAATAATATTTTCTTTGCATTGTATAATATTAGATAAGATCTTTTTCTAGGCTAATCATATTGTATTGTAAAAATAAACACCATTGTTTTAGTTCATAACATGAAATTCAATTTTTCATGCAAGTTCTTTTAAAAAAAAAAAAAAAAAAAGATATGTCCAGGATCTTTCTTTTGAATAACAATTATTTAATTTGGATGTTTTTACTAATATAAACATAGTTCAACTCACATCTAAAAGTGCTAACGACAAAAAGAAAATATGTAATTCAACTTTTTAACCTCAATTATACAAAAAGAAAAGGTTTTATTTATGTATAAATTAATAAAATTGAAAAATATCAAAATATTGAGGGAAAGCTAAGTACTCATTTAAAGTATGTACTTTAATGTACACCAAATAAGGTTATATAATTTTGTTAAGATGTTTATTAACAACTAATTCTTAAAAAAAAAAAAAAAGAACTATATTAATGATTTGATTTTCGAAACATATATATTAAAAATCTTTGATCCAAAGTTTAAATTTTTTTTCTTATTTATAGCTTATGCTTTTATTTGTTTAGTTGAGGATTAGCATCGAGAAAATTCAAACTTTACCATCCAAACCTACGTTAAGATACGTCTACATCAAAATAAATAACTAGTCAAAAGGAGAATTCAATTATTAATTGCAAAGAAAATTCAAAGGATGGCTAAAAAATGGACTAAGGGCCAACGTTAATTTAGCAAAATTGATATGGTGAAGAGAAGGATAATTAAAATAAGAGAATAAGAGTTGAAAAGTATGCACCAAAATTCCTCTATAAATAAAAAGGCACTCTCCCAATGAAACCTTACCTACAAACAAAAAGAAAAAGCCTACAAAAGTTTTATAAAGGAGAGAGTTTATATTGTTAGAGAGAATTAAGAAAGGCAAAGAATGGAGAAAGGAAGTATTATGATGATATTGGTGTTGGCTTTGGGGGTTTTGAGCTTAGCAAATGCTCAAAGTGCCACAAATGTAAGGGCTACCTATCATTTGTACAACCCACAAGACATCAATTGGGACTACCTTAGGGCAAGTGTTTTTTGTGCAACATGGGATGCCGACAAGCCTTTGGAATGGCGTCGCCAATATGGTTGGACTGCCTTCTGTGGCCCTGTCGGTCCCCGTGGCCGTGATTCTTGTGGACGTTGTTTGAGGGTAAGTAAATCTTTTAGTTGACGAGCTTTTCATTAATGCATTATATTTTCATCATTTACGAAAATCCTCATGCGTTTGTAAATAACCTTAAAGCCATTTAATCTACCATAAAAAAGAAAAGAGAGTTTTTTAATTTGAGAAACTTTGATGGGTATAATGCAGGTGACTAACACTGAAACGAGAGCTTCGGAAATAGTGAGAATTGTTGATCAATGCGCGAATGGAGGGTTGGATTTAGATGTGAATGTGTTCAGGAGGATTGACACTAATGGAAATGGAAACTTCAGAGGCCATCTTATTGTCAACTATCAATTTGTCAATTGCTAATGGCTAAGATCACTATTTTAAATTTCATTTCACTCTTCCTAGAAGAAGAAAGAAAGCCATGTTCTAATGAATAAAGTATATGAATAACAATATAAAGTATGAAATAAAGGTTATTTTTCTTTAATTTAATTTTAAAGCCTTGCTTGGAAGTACTTTTAATTATATAAATACCTCAATTTTTTAAGAAAATAGAAGTTTTACCTAATAGTGTTATACTAGACAAAAGTTTCCATAAAATATATATTTATATACCTAATTCGACTCTTTATTTTATACGAAATAAATTACCAAGGAAAGTAAATATATAATGAAGTGGAGAAAAATTGAACTTAAAAAAATATCAATTTATTTTCCGACCTATTCAATTAAAACCCTAAACTAATAATTGTGCATTAATGTACACTTTCCATCACTTTTTGTTTTGATGAATTTCTTTTTATCTATATAATATAAATGGTGAAAAACAACGTTTAATCTCAAGTTAGAGATAACCGAAATTATAGGTGAAGTCATGAAATCTCTAGTCAAATGAGATGTGCTTAATTTATATCTAGCTAAGATCAAATGACAACCTATATGTTTAGGCTATATTCAATTGTTAGATCCACTTTTGTCCTAACCTTCACAACATTATCAAGACATCACTAATATCTAATGGTTCACTAATGTTACAAATGTTAAAATTTAGTCCCTATAGTTTATAATTAAAGATTATTTATGAGAATTTTATTAAATCACGAGGACTATTTATAAAGTTATATCAAGCTATATGGACAAAATATTAAGCTTTAAGATCACACATAAGAACTAAAGTCTAACTTTTTTCCAATTTAGAGGAGCCAAATGTGTAATTTAATCGTTGATGATGCATATACTTAAATGTACATATCAAACACGTTATATAATTTTGTTAAGATATCACTACAAGAAAAATGCTTTTTTTTTTAATGTTTGAATTTGATGGAAAATGGTCAAAAACATGTTTGGAGATAAATTTTCGACCACCTAGACCTCGTTGGGAGCTTGGTGGAATATCCATGGGGAGGACATCTCTAGACGACAAAAACCAACTGTCAAGAGTTATGGTAAACTTTTAACGTCTTGTACACGTCAACAGGAGAGAGATAAATTCTTGATGAGAGATGATTCTTCGTCGAGAGCTTGCATATCTCCCAACGTCAATGTTACGATCTCATGAGTTTGTTTCATAAACTCAAATTTTGCAATACTACGACTTTTGATGACATACTAGGCATCGAGAGATATTTGAACTCCCGACACCTCTTCGTCAGGAGGTAGTACACTATCCAATTTTATTATTTTTATTTTTACTTTTATTTTTTTCATTTATTTTATAATTTCGATCTCAATAACCAAAAATTCAAAACCTTATTAAACAAGTTCATATACATTCTCACGATTTGATCCAACGGTATATTTTAAAAATCTTTTATCCGAAGTTCAAATCAATTCTTTCTATTAAGCATAATGCTTAATAAACTTAAAAAATTTCCACATACAAAGTTGAAGAGAAAGTTCAAATGTAATTACCTAGACCTACATTTATTAAGATATAATCTACCTCAAAAAAAAAAAAAAAAAAAAAAAAAGTAAGAATTGAGAATTCAATTGTTCATAATTGGGGAAGAAAATTCCGAGAGGACGGCCAAATTAATGAAATAATAAGAGCCACATTTATTATTATTAGGCAATATTGATATATGGTGAGTGAGAAGGAAAAAAATCGAGTTGAAAAGTATATGCACTCATATTCTTCTATAAATTAAAGCTTCCCAAGGGAAGAAAAAACTACAAACAATCACAATTGAAGAGAGTTATTAGAGAGAATTAAGAAAGGGAAGAATGGAGAAAGGAAGTATTGTGATGATATTGTTGTTGGCTTTGGGGGTTTTGAGCTTAGCAAATGCTCAAAGTGCCACAAATGTAAGAGCTACTTATCATTTGTATAACCCACAAAACATCAATTGGGACTACATTAAGGCAAGTGTTTATTGTGCAACATGGGATGCTAACAAGCCTTTGGAGTGGCGTCGTCGGTACGATTGGACTGCTTTCTGCGGCCCGGTTGGCCCTCGTGGTCAAGCTTCTTGTGGACGTTGTTTGAAGGTAATTAAATCTTATTCTCGTTGACGGTGAAGATTTTGTATAAATGCATTTTTTAAAATTTTCTTCATCCCTACAAAATCGTCATGTTTTAAAAGTAACCTTAAATTAAAGTTCGCTTAATCCTATATCGTGATCAAGAAGAAAATTCTTTAAGTTGATAAATTTTAATGGGATGTAACATGTAGGTGACTAACGTTGAAACGAAAGCTTCAACAATAGTGAGAATTGTTGATCAATGCTCCAACGGAGGGTTAGATTTGGATATAAAACCATTTAAGGCGATTGACACCAATGGAAATGGATACAAAAATGGCCATCTTAAGGTCAACTATGAGTTTGTCAATTGCTAATTAATCTCCTTTAGTTTCTTTTCATTCTTCCTAGAAGAAGAAAAGAAAATCATGTTCTACTAAATAAAGTATGAAGAAATAAAGGCTTTATTGAAATAAAATGAATTTTCAATAACGATATGGCAATGCCTTTTCAGAATTATCTCTGTTAAAGAATATTGCTTATGTTTGAAGTACTTTTTACTATATATATATATATAAAGGGTCATCCTACTATATATATATTTTTTGATGATTGAATATATATACATCTCTTTAATCTCCTCTATAATGAACCTAAATCACTCTTTATTTTGTAACCAAAAAAGCCAAGATATCTGTTCACTTTCGGGTCTCTGAACTAGCTAATCCTTTATGTTTGCAAATTACAATGTTTCTTCTATAGCTATCAATTTAAATGCTTTCTAGCCTTCTTTTGTATTGGGCTTATCTCTAGCCATCTAGCTTTAGTTCTTATGTATTGCTTTCGTTCGCTGCTGCTCCTGTACTAATACTTCCTATATTAATGAAAGTGGGGATGATGAAACTCGTCCACCTAGCGAAGATGTCCAGGTGCATCTACTGACCTATTGTATCTTTTTCAAAAAAAAAATCTTGAACGTAACCAAGGACTACTTATCATTTGTGTATTGATTTCTTCTCATTATATGTGAGACTAATAATAAGTCTATCAATTAAACTTCTAAAATTTTATAAAAAAAATTAATTTGGAGATTTCACAATATCCCTTGAAAATCATCTATATGGATTATTTTTAATAATTTATTTTGTTAACCTAACATTTGAAGGAGTCTACACATGTAAGAATTATATGGTGCCTTGGCAATTCAAGAAAATAATCTTAATAACGAGTATAAATTGATCCAGGTATAAAAAATGTGAAATTTAATTGAAACAATCATAAATTTCACGTGATATTTTTCAAAAGAAAAAACCTAAAAAATGGTGTAAAAATGATCATTACAAAATTTTGAGTTTAAATTAATACAAAAATTCGTTCAAAATTTTAATTGATACAACATCTTCCAAGTTTTAGGAGTTTAAAATGAATATTTTCCTATGTTAGTAATATAATACAACAAGTATCGACGGATATGGTCTACAAAGTTGCTGTATTCAATATACTTTTGCAATTATATTTCCTTCTCAATTAATACATAAACGTGTGCAACCAACCTTCAAATAATTTTAAGAATTGCATAAAATCTTTTATTATAAGTAATATATAATAATACTTTCTTGTAGGACTAGTGGGTTAGTATAAAGTACTATAGCTAATTGTGTTAAATATTCAACCTTACATGTGCTAATTATAAATGAATCCATTAAGAACATTAGATTTTGGTCAAAGAAGAAATTTGAACCCAATAATGAGCAAAAGAACGTGCTTAATTCATAAAATTCCAAAGGCGGCTAAATAATATTGAATAAATGTTTTCAAATCTAGTAAAATATCATTAATGTCCTATCTCTCACTAGACGTACCAATTTGTTTGTACGAGGTTTTCGACAAAAGTATTTCATGGAGTTGAACTTGTTGATATTGTGTTTGTGTTGATTTGATGCTATCTCTACTGCTTCATCCTCTAATTCTCTCTTGATCGAATTCATACGTTTGATGTATAGAAGCTAGGTGTGTGATGTGTTCTTGAAGTCGTAGTCTCGTATATTTGTACCACCAAGGAACTTTAGCTTCAAGCGTGGTCCAATCTCTAGTGGGCTTGGCTTGGCTGGTCCATGGATCAAACCGGTCCCCTAGACCCAACTATGTAGATTTGAGCTTATTTAACATTTGGACTAAATTAAGTTATTATGTGCTCAATTAAAGTGTAGCTCAAATAAATAATATTTTATTAGACCAAAATAATTAACCGATCTAATGATCACGATGAAAACACGGGGTGTAATCTACCTATTTATGTTTTCAATTTTAATTTTAGACACATGTCAACTTTTGATTAGTCTCAAACTTAGTTATTCGAATTTTTATCATGGTAAATGATATGACAACTGGTGATTGATTCAAAATTTTTAGTTATAAACGGTAAAGTTTTGTTATTTAAAATGAGTTTTCTTTTATCCTAATATTCTATGAAAAATAACACATTTTCTTAAAAAATAACTATGGTTGTTTTCTCTTAAATAATTTTCTTAATATAGTTCTCAAATTCTTTTAGAAAACACACGAATATCTTTTCTTTTTCTTTTTCCTTTTTGGTTAAATTTTAAAAGCAAAAATAAGATTTGAAAATCTACCTCAATTTGATAAGGAATTTGATTTTTGGTTGTTAAAAATTAAACCACCCATAATTTTTATAATTGAAATTTTTTAGAGGCATTTAAATTTTAAATACAACAAAATAGACTAAAATATTTATCAAATATAGCAAATTTTTAGATTAAATAAGAGATAAAGTTTTGATAAATATCAATAGACTTCTATCAGTGTATCAATATATGTCACTAATAGACACTGATAAAAGCTTATAAAAGCCTATCTATGTCTATCATCGATAGAACTTGAAATTTTGCTATATTTTGTCAATTTAACAATTTTAACAATTTTTCAAATTTTATGTGTGAAAGTGATGTCACGTTATCCTATCCATTAAACACACATTAGTTATTTATACCAATTTAATTCAAGATGTCACGCTATCTTTTGGTAGCTAGCTAATATATTACCAATCCATTTTATAATATGAACAAGTTAAACAAGTCAAATTAAACCTATGAAAATTGAAAAGTAAGAAAAAAAGTTTTATTTTTGATATAAAAGGTCAAATTTTCCAACTCTTTACAAATTATCGAAGCAAATATTTTCGAGTTTCAAAGTTCCATTTTACTTTGTGAAATTTTCATCTGACTTTAAAATATGTGACCAAAAAAAATCCCAATATGCGCATATTAAAAGTACAATTAAATTGTTACAACCTTTTATTTTAACAAGAGTCCAACATAAACATAATTTAAGCAATAATCAATACTATAGATAATTTTGAATTTAAATTATCATAGCTTACATTAATCATGTATTCGTTAGACGTATATTTAAAATACAAGTTAGGTATGTGGATAATTAGTATTTTATCATATTTATAATTATTTTTTGAGTTTGAGTTTTGTTATGTAATCTGATTAATTAAGGTCCTACGTTCCTAATTAATTATACGAACTAAATGAGTAGAAGCTCAATATTAGATTTGATTAGGGTTTAATGAAACCCTAATTAAACTAGTATATAAAGAGAGAAAGATTTCACCGAAGATATTTAATTAGGGTTTTAGTTGAGAAAGAAAAGGATCAATTTATAAACTATCCTCAATTTTTGAATGAGGTCCGATATATTATTTATTCTTTAACAATTTAATGTGAATGATGATAACTTTCATGGTTTCAATTTTTCTTTTAAAAAAATTATTAATACTGTAGTTAGTGTGTAATAATTTTGAAATATAATGTAAAATTGTTTTTATTAAACGTCATTGGCTTATATATGCATATAATAGAATATATGAAAAAGGGCCAGTAATTTTTGTCATGTATTAAATTGTCTTTACGAACAATCTTTATTACCAAACACCAAAATTGAGCATCAAAAGTGACATAAATTTAAAAAAAAAAACATGAATAGTGACATAAATTTTAACTTAGATGAATGTAATTGCACTAACTATTTATAATGTGGTGTAATTGTATAAATATTTATAATGTGGTGTAATTGTATAAATAAATCATTTTGGACTTTAGGGTTTGTTTGATAAGAAAACTGAAATCAAGGGATTGAATCAAAACGGTGTTTGTGTTTGATAGCAAATTTAGAAATTTGATTCTAATTTGAATAATTGTTTTAAATATGTTTGATATTACATTTGCAAATTATAAAATTAAGTGTAGTTATCTACTGAATATTAGTTGATAATAAAAAGTTATTAATTATACGTAAAATTTATGTATAATATCATTATTTTATCATACTATACAATGTATCACACATTACATAATTCATATTTCAAATTTTAAGAAAAATTGTGCTTAAAAAATAAAACACACATATACATTTCAGAGTGTTTTTAACTTTATTTAATATAATTCTCAATTAAAATTCAAAATTCAAGATCTAAATACAATGTTATAATAAAACATGTAATTTTTTTTTACTAAAAAAGAAGTTAACAATTAATTTTATCTAAATAATTATCTAGAAAACTAATAAGAGAAGACCTATGGTTCAACCTACTATACTATAGTAACGTTTTGTATATAAAATATCTTTAATTTTACGATCAAACTCTCTATTTTTCACTATAGTTACTCTCTAACTTAAACATCATATCGAATTAATATATATGTGACAATTATTAAATTAGTGTGCAATTCAATCAAATTTTGGTATCAATATATATATATATATATATATAATACAATTTCAAGGCAGCTAACGCAAGAATGAGAAGGCAAACACACATCTTGATTTGATAGGCAAAGTATAATCAATATTGTTTCAACAATATTTGAATATTTAATGAAAAATGGCCCGTATTTCCCTATAAAAAGAACAACCCAATTCTAAGAAAAAGCAACAACAAAAAAGAAAAGAAAAGAAAAGAAAAGAAAAGAATGAAGAGAGGAAGTTTGATTATTATTTTTGCTTTGGCTTTGTGGGCAAGCCTGCTTGGCAGTGGCAAGGGCCAAAGCGCAAGCAATGTGTTAGCAACCTATAATTTTTACAATCCTCAAACCATAGGCTGGAATTATATGACAGCCAGTGTGTTTTGTTCAACTTGGGATGCTAATAAGCCCTTGAATTGGCGCAAACACTACGGTTGGACTGCCTTTTGCGGCCCCGTCGGTCCATCAGGCCGAGATTCTTGTGGTCGATGCCTTAGGGTATATACATCTATCTTTTTATCTTTCGTGTTAGTTCATTTATCTGTTTCAATTCTATTTTGATTGTGTTACTCTTCTTTATAGAATTTATTTGTTTTATGTTTTAGGAAAATAAAGGTTTACTTAACTAAATAATCCATCTAGATAGATAGAATAAGAGATTGAACTACTCATGATAGAAATAGTCATCTAATTTCACATAAGCTATATGCTCATACATTATAATACAAGAAGATTTTTTTTTTTTTTTACTTTGTATACTTGTGGAAGCTACGTTCATTTTCTTACATAGTTTTTTATTCAATTTTTGTTGCATATAATAGAAATTCATTTCTATTTTTATGGCGAAAATATGATATATTGATCACTATGTATTTTATTATATTTATATTACATTTACAGAGTAATTAAATTCAACAATAACTTTTTAATTTTTTGGAAAAAGGTTCCATCAATCATCTAATTTTTTTTTTGTCTGCTTTTTATTTATTTTATAAGTTTCAGAATTTTACACTTTTAGGTTTATAATTTTGAAATCAAACTTTGGAAAAGAAATATATTATTTTATGACATGTAATAAAGTAAAGTGCTCATAGTGTTTACAAATTATGTATATTACAATTAATGACCAAACAAAAATATGCCTTCTTTAATCATTTTTTTATCGAAGTATGTATACAAAAGTTGAAGAAAAAATATCTCAAGCGAAGTTCAAAAGTTAGAGTCAAACCTTCATCTTTAAACGTGTCTTTTCAAATATATGAAATTTTAGGAATTAAAGTGTGTTTATGTATCTATGTATATGTGTATATGTCTCTATCTAGATATATGTATATGTATATATGTAAGCTTTCATTTCCATTGAGTATATTTATGTACTAAAATATAGTAGGTACACTAACTCTTAAGTTTATAAGTTTAATTTAATCGTCAAAATGAGTATAATGATAATTAATGTGTACTATTTCCTTAAAATTCAGGTTCAAATTTATGTATCTTTACTTTTATATTTTAAAAAAAATATTTAAGATTTAATTATTTATTTTCAAATAAATTTAACTTAGTTGTAATTGATTAGCATCTACTTCCTCTCTTAAAGTTGAAGTTTTGGTTGTCTTTAATCTCTATGATCATTCTATTAAAAAAAACCCAATTGTTTATAGATTTAATTGCACTTTTGTTTAAAAATGACATAAAATTATTATATTTCGAACCTAACCAAAAGGGAAATAATTTTGTATATGTGCAGGTGAGAAACACAGAAACAGGAGATGAAGAAACAGTAAGAATTGTGGATCAATGCAGCAATGGTGGGTTAGATTTGGACTTTGGTGTTTTTCAAAAATTGGACACTAATGGAAATGGCTTTGCTCGTGGTCATCTTATAGTTGATTACCGCTTTGTTAATTGCTAAATATTATGCAAAGTAATTAACTTAATGTGTATATAAAAATTTCGCTACAAATAAAATTCTCAAACCTTCTAGCTTTGTATTTATTGAGTATGTTGAACTTCTTATTTCTTATATCGATTGGTCTGTATCTAAAAAGTTTATAATATAACTAAAACTTTTAAAATTACAGTTGGTTGTGTTTGTTAGATACAAATTAAATTTTAACTTTAGGTTGATAATGGAACTTAAGTGTGTTTGGTAATTGTTGGTGTTCTTAGACATATATGATTGGAAATATATATAGATGTTTAAAATTTGGATCATAATATATACTTTTAATTTAACAAAAATGAAATAAAATACTACCGTTCAAATTATTTCTATCTTTTCTTTATAATTTAATTTTATATTTTTATAAAATCTTAATACACTTGAAATATAAAATTTAAAAATATCCATTTCGATCTCATAATTCATAAACAATTTCTTTAAAAATATTAAATAAAATTTAGATGGCATTGAAAAAGTTATGGCCCTAAGCTTTTGTTTATTTATTTTTTGATCCATGAATTTTAAAAAATATATATTGAAAATGTCAATGACTTTATAGACATAAAATTAAAAATAGTTAAAAATAAAGTTTAAAAATTAATTAGACACTTTTAAAAATCTACTACACTTTTTAAAGTTTATGTTTTATTCGACACAAAAATAGAAAATCTAAAGTCTATACTAAACACGTTTAAAAATTCACAGACCAAATAACTAGACACAATTCTTCATAGTTCAAAGATAAACTTAATCTAATCTCTTTGTATACATGTTTATTTTTAATCTTTCGATGACATTTTTTTTCTTGAACAATATGCAATATGAGTTTCGAGTACGAGATATTACAAATATTATGTCAATTAAGCTAGGGTTGGCAATATATCTCTTAATTACTAGCTATGCTATTTAATATAGGACTTTACATATTAAAAAATTACCATTGTTTTAATTACGTCATTAGATGTGTGAAAATAAAATTGAAAACGTAAACTTTTTATAAAAAATAATAATAATAATGCATCTACCTGTTATGGATGTAGTAATCATGTTCAATACTAAATAGAGTTTAAAATTTGTTGACGTGTTTAAGAAAAGATCAAAGTGAATCTACCCTAATCATAATTATCACAACCTTTTATATCTTGTTTACTAGGAAGTTCAACTCCATTCTTATAATTATTGTACTAAAAAACAAAAGCATTTGGTGATAGTTTTGCAAAACTAGACCTTTTTATATTATCAATTCTTGCTAAAATAATTTGAATTATATTATTAATTGTTGGTGTGATGATTAGAAGTTACTAAGAATAAAATGTCAATGTGAGTTAATTAACCCACAAAATCTTTAAGTTTCATCTCTATTAGTACCATTATTGTACTTGAGAACTTAGAAAGATGAAAAAGTATTTCAAGAAGAATATTGTTTGGAATGTCTGAATTTATTAATTACTTAACTTTTCAAATAACCAAAACTCAGGTCTAAGCTATCCTACATATTTATAATCTTTCTATTATTTAAGTTGATGAACCTCTAAAGTTCATTGAAATGTGATATACAAACTCTCTAATACTTTTAGAGAACCTCTATTTTGTAGTTTTTTTAAAAAAACTTTAATAATAAAACAGTTAATCTCCTTCTATCTGTAAGTTAACACACCACTATTAAGTGATTATCGTAATTTTTGTGTGAACTTTTTTTTTTGCTTTACGTTTGTTTGTGTTTTTATTTGTCGACTCCTTAACGAATATGACGTGTCAAATTAAAGGAGCGAAAGATAATTGTTTTCTTTTTCTTCCTAAAATTGTCACCTCAATATAATAGACACAAAATATAATTTTTATGCCATATATCAATATCATGCTACATCCAATATAATCTTATCGGCATTTTCATTTTTTCAAAAGTTTGACATCATTTGTCCAAATATATAATCAACAGCTTGATATTGACATAAAATATAAATTGATATTTCTATGATATCATAAATAAATAAAAATGGTTTAAACTCGTTAACATAATATTACTAGCTAGCTAGTGTGTGACATATATAATTCTAGTAATAAGATATTTTAAGACATTGAAGTGTGAATATGATATTTATTAATTTAAATATTTGGTAATTTAAATTTCTACTCTTTGTTATCTGCTTTTATTTCAATTATTTTAAAAAACTAGGTGATGATTTGAAAATTAACTTAGATAAAGTAGTTTTCAAAATCCTTTTTTCTTAGCATTCAATTATTTGTTCAAGTGCTTTTCTATATTGAGTTTGAAAACTATATATGAAAAATAAATGGGAGAAAACAAATATAAATTAAAGAAAAAAAATACAAAATGAAATTTTTATTGAAGGGGACTCAAATATCAATTCCTCTTTGAACATATATTTATAAACATAAAAATTAGAAGTGCAAGAGAGTAATTAATTAGATCCTTTCTCTAGGTTTGCATATTCTAACTTCAACTTTGGCAAATTCTTCTCCAAATTATTCCTCCATTATCACATGAACACCACACATTTGTATACTTACTCCGTATTTACACTTTGGATAATTAATCTCAAATAACACTGTAATTTTATCCAAAATACCAATTGAGGAATTCGGTGAGTTGTCCATAATATCATCACCACATGGGTTGAGACGATGCATACAAGGATGAAGTACTGCCATCCATAAATACTCACCTCGTGATATTTTTCCAGATATAAAACACAAGTCAAAAATGGAACTTGACATTTGACCCCATACTTCAATATCGTTGATAAACACTCTACATTTAATCTGAACTCGCTCGTGATCAATAGTCGTAACTTGAAATTTGACACAAGGAGCAATAAAAGCCTTCTTTTTCCAACTTAGGTAATCAATAATTGGAAAAAGAAACGTTAATGAATTGTTCATACTCTTATACCTGCACCAATCTGGAATATCATAGTTCATTAATGTGAGTTCTTTGATTCCTCCATCTTTTTTATACTCCTGCACGATGAGAGTAAATAACTAAAAGTTATATTAATTAACAAAGCACGTAAACGTAATTCTCATATGAATGAAATACATGAGAGATGAGGTCATGAGAAAAAACATCTACGCACCACATTATCATCACAAGATATGAAATCAACAATGTTGTCAGGAAATCTGGCCAATGATATGCATCCTCCAGCATTCATACGAACTACTCCTTCTGGAATCTTTGGAATTTCTTCAAGCAGCTTACATTCCATTGTATCAAGATATTTCAAGGATTTTAAATTAATAATACATAAGGGTAGTCTACAAAAGTTGTTTTTGGACAAGTCCAACGTTTTCAATGAAGGGGTGGCATGAACCATTGTTTCTAAGAAATCCAAATTTGTTAACTTACAATTGAAAAGCCGTATTGATGTTAGGTAGGGAAATAAGGAAGGTGAAGAAGGATTATTTAAGGAAGGAAAGGTTGAAAAATCAGATTCAATGACAGCTAAAGAAGTAAGATTACTTAAACTATAAATTGTACTTGGAAGAGTTCTGAGCTCCATGCAGTTTATGATCGACAAATGTTTTAGGCTAGTAAGATAGCCAATTGTTGGAGATAGTTGATCTGTTACAATACTATACCCAATTGACAAATATTCTAGACTAGACTTCATTTCTTCACTGAATTGAGGACACCATTCATCTATTTTACAATTGTTTATTGACAAAGTTTCAAGGGATTTCAGATTGAGACACGATGGAAACTGCTCAAAGCCCTTAACATTGCTAGAAAGATGAAACCTAACAAGCTTACTGAGAGATCCAACTGATTCATGAACCTTTACTAAATTTACACACCTTTGAAGATTCAACTCTTCCAGGTTTATTGCAGTAGATAAATTTGGAATTTCCACCAAAAACTTGGAATGTCTAAGATCAATTTTCTTTAACCATTTCCCACTCTGCAATTAATATAAAAAGAAAATATAATTAGATTTTAAATAAATAAGCCGATATTGAAATTAAATTAATATAACTCAAATATATTGACAAAAATGAATACCATTAATGTTTTCCCAAAATGTTTGATGGAGCTATATGGCAATTTCAATTCGATAAGGTTCTCCATTGTGTAGGTTGTAGGCAAAGTTGAAAAAGGAAATTGAGGCCAATTCATCCACCTTAAGCTACTAGGTAGATACTCAAGAGTAGTAGTTTTTGAAGATGTGGCATTGCCAACTTCGAGTACTACCACATTTTTTACTTTTTCAAAAGCTCTTGAATCAATGTCAAGTTGGGTAGGTCGAGGAAAATCTAATTTTATAACTTTAACTGCTCTTACTTCCTACAAATTATCAAAACAAACAAT
This sequence comes from Cucumis hystrix, assembly GCA_025688845.1. Taxonomy (NCBI): domain Eukaryota; kingdom Viridiplantae; phylum Streptophyta; class Magnoliopsida; order Cucurbitales; family Cucurbitaceae; genus Cucumis; species Cucumis hystrix. The sequence continues at coordinate 16,482,473 of CM046887.1, forward strand.
TCAAAATAATAACAGTTGTTCTCATAACAAATATAAGCATATATAAAATTTAGTTTTGCCCAATAGTTCTTACCTTATTGCCATTTAAGACATCCATAACATCATCTTTAATCAACAATCTTTTTCTTTTATGAGATTTAGAAGTCTCTGAAAGATGAAATGTGCGACCCATTTGTTGTATTAAGTCATGCATTTCAACCTGATTGGATTCATCAATTGTAAGAAGTGATAAATTCATGAGTTTTGTCGTTCCCTTTTCCAAACATAAACAACCACATGCTTCTAACATCAGTTTAACTTTGTTGATATCCTCTCCTACAAAGCAACAAGAAATATAAAGAAAAATTTCTTTTACTTCATGTTCAAGTCCGTCATAACTTATTCGAAGAGGATCTTGGATGCCCTTGTCCAGATATTGGTTTTCATATTCATCCAATATAAGTTGAAACTTGGGTTGTTCAATAGAATGAAGGAAGGAACCTACAACTTCAAGAGCCAAAGGAAGACCTTTACAATAACGTACGGCACGTTTTGAAAGGTCTAAATAATCACTTGATGGACAACTCAACTTAAAAGCATGCCAGCTAAAAAGCTCGAGGGCTTCATCATCATTCAATCCCTTAACACTTTGCAAGATATCAAATTCATGAATAGCAAGTTAATGTTTGTTTCTTGTTGTCGCAATGACCATACTTCCAGGTCCAAACCAATCACGTCCTCCCGCTAATGCTTCTAGTTGTTCACTCATATCAACATCATCAAGAATCAAAAGAATCTTTTTTGAGCATAGTCGATCCCTTATGATGCTAATTCCAATATCAAGATTGCTAACTTTGATTGAATCATCCACTAGAATCTCACGAAGTAGCTCCTTTTGGAGTTCAACAAGACCCCGATGTTGATTTGAAGCTTCTCTAACATTTGCCAAAAAGCAACAACCTTCAAAGTCATCCGCAATTTTATTGTACAAAGCTCTGGCCAAAGTTGTTTTGCCAATACCTCCAATTCCATATAATCCAACCATAGTAATTAATTCATCAGACATAACATGGAAGAGTAAATTATCAACTTGTATGTCTATTCCAACTGGATATTTAGGTACACGCAACTGCATTGTTCCACCATGTAATTTCTTCCACACTTGTTGAACAATTTTTTGAATCAAATTGGCCTCGTCACTGCCATTTAACAAAGAAACGTCCACCAAAAGTTGCTTTGAAATTCACTTATAATTTTTCTATAATATTACAAGCCAAAGAAAATGAAAGCAGCATTATAGAGTCAAACTAAATCCAATCAAGTAATATCTATTAGGAGAGAGGACAATAATAACGGAATAGTTCCACTTTTACAAAAATTAATTCTAAGGTCTTGGTATAACTAATTTGTTGTTTGAAATTTTAAAAATTAAAGTACATCTTCTATTATTTTCACCCATGAAAAAAAGTAAAATTTTGTTATATTTGTAAATATTTTCAACAATTATATCATTTCATACAAATTGAAATTTCTCACATATATATATATAACAAATGTTTCCTTAATAAAGTTGAAACTCGTGATAATTAAAAAGCTGGTAGTTATATAACAAACGTATATAAGTTTCAAATATGAAAAACGTCTCAAAAATTAAATTGCTATTGAACGGAACTTAATTAAATATCACTCTTTCTTTGCATTTTTCCTTAGTCCGGCATGCTCTCACCTTGAGGTAGAAGTATAGTAACAATAGAGTATGAAGAGCAAAAGAGTGGAAAGATATATATGAAAAAGAAAAATACTCTTCTTGAAGAACCGGCCATCCAGACATACGAGAAACAGAAATCATGGCCTCCCTCCATGCTTGCATCTTGTCCGACGAGAATCTAACTTCAAGTTTCCCAAATTCTTCTCCAAATCTTCCACTTTGTTTTCTTACTTCAGATGGATCCACTTTGTAGAAAATTGGTAAAACAAGTTGCCCTGATCTCAATTTGTTACACACAATGATTTTCTCTAGTTCATTCAAACACCAACTGGAAGATGCATAATTTTCAGAGATTATAATGATGGAGATCTTGGATTCTTCAATAGCTTCCAAAAGAGATGCAGAAATTTCTTCACCCCTTGAAAGCTTGTAGTCTATAAAAACATTGATTCCTCTTTGACGCAAAGCCATATTAAGATGACTAGTGAAATTAGAACGAGTATCTTCCCCTCGAAAACTTAAAAATACATCAAAAGTACTGCATCTAAAACGTGAGGAAGATGATGATCCACTTGCTCGATTCATATTAATTAAGTAATTTGAAACATAAATCAAAGAACCAGAAAGGAAAGGAGAAGTAGAAGGATAATTCAAAGCTGGTGCCTGAGTTTTGAAACAGTAAAATATGCTTATAAAACTACATATATATACGAAAAATGTGTGGATCTAAATTGTTCCCTTTTTTTCCTCTCATCATGTCGGTTGTTTCTTTCCAAGGAACTTTCCTCAGTTTTTCTTTTTGACTGAAACAACAAACGTTTTTTCCTCAAGTCTTCTTCCTAATTTTTCTATTTATTTTTTAGCTTAAACTTTATTTTATTGATCGTCTTTACCAGTTGAAGTCTATTAAGTATAGTTGAATGGTAATTAATTTAAAAAGTGAATTCAATGTAATTACATTTGATGTTGTTTATTTGGAGTTAATTTGAACAATTTGAAATCAAACGACGTCATCCAAAGCGAACCGAGACAAAACACAGCAAAAATATGAAGTGGGACTTGATGTAAAGGCAGAACGCTTCTGTCTTTTTGGGTAAATGACCAAGCGCCGCGGCACTGCCCTTTAAATTGGTGAGTTGCGATGCTTCGAACATTTGACAGAAAGAGTATGGGCACAACACCTTCAGCGCCATTTGGCTGCTACGATTTTATAAATATTTCTTTTATGCTGCTAGCTTAGATCTATTTCGTGTCTGATCATTTTTCTTTTCTGTTAATCTATTTTGATGTGCAAACGATTCTAATCAAATTAAAATTGAACCTATTAAATGCATGAAAATTATGTATTTTAAAGAATTTAGTGCTAACGAATTAGATATTCAATATTATATGCTAATGAGTTAAAGCAATTAGAACTCAAGTAGCTAGATTCTGTTGCAGTTATTCACAAGTTTCACTTTCTTTTTATGCAATAATTTACTGTCTTGCATCAATTTCAACTCAAACATATTGATGTAACATTTGGCATGGGTTTGACTAAATCTGTAAACAAAAATTGTAATTTAATTGACAAACAAAAAGTAATCAATTTGATTGCGTCCAAAAACAACTACGTCTTATCGTTACTATTTGTGTTTTGGGTGAGGGTTAGGATCACCATTATTGCTTCACTGATGAAACTTGGTTTTGACACTGTTACGCAATTTTATTAAGTGGCTTTTGAGATTGCTTCTATATAAAGTTTTATTTTATAAAGGTTTCTCATGATCTTTTAATTAATATTACTGTCCAAATGTTACATCAATATATTTTATATTTATCTGAACGCTGAATTACAAGTTTTGCATATAAATTTTTAATTTTATGTTTATAAGTCTCTTCCAAATGTCTGAGACATATAAACATTTCATGTTTTATCCAATAAGTTGAGATGTATTAAAATATATATATATATTAATAAAACAAATTAATAATATTTGTTTTGAGAATTACCTGTTAAAGAATTGCTTATGTTTGAAGTGCTTTTCATTATATAAATACTTCAATTAAAAGAAAGTTTTGTTACATATATATAACTGGGTCATATACCTCTTTAATCTCCTCTCCATAATCAAACTAAATCACTCTTTATTTTGTAACCAAATAAATGAAAAAAAAGAAGTAAATAATTAAGCAAGACAAAATAAAAACTAAAAAGTATCCATTTATATTTCTAAACTTTAGATTTGTATTCAATTTAAATCTTGAACGTAACTAAGGTCTATCTTCAAACTTTTGTAATTATATTTTCTTCTCAATTAATACACTATTTATTATATATTTGGACAAATGATGTCAAACTTTTGAAAAAATGAAAATGCCAATAAGGTTATATTGGTTGTAGCATACTAGCATGATATATGGCATAAAAATTATATTTTGTGTCTATTATATTGAGGGGAAAATTTTAGAGGAAAAAAAAAATTGTATGTAGCTTCTTTAATTTAATTTAATTATTGTAGTTTTTCTTTTTAAAAAACTATAAAATAGAAATCCTCCAAATATTAGAGAGTTTATATATCACGTTTCACTAAACTTTAGAAGTTCATTGATGAAAATAATAGAAAGATGACAGTTATGTAAATGGCTTCGGTTTTAGTTTTGGTTATTTGAAGAGCCAAGTAAATTAACAAAAACGTTCCAACAATATTCTTCATAAAATATTTTTTTCATCATCCTAAATTCTCAGCTACAATAACGGTACTAATAGATGAAACTTAATTCCAAAGCTCATAAAAAGTAATGCATAAAATTTTTGTGTGACCTAAACTCGCTTGACATATTATTCTTATTAACTTCTTATCATAATCGTACCAACAATTAGTAAAAGAGAATTGTAAAAAATAGCAAATTTGACAAAATATTTACAACTTAATAAAAAAATTTCATATTCTATCAATAATAAAAATTGATAGACACTAATATGTCTCTATCAGTGACATTGATAGACAGTGATGGAAGTCTATCAGTTTCTATCATTGATAAAATTTAAATTTTTGCTATAATTTATAAATATATCTTTTACGTCGTGGATGAAGTTATGATTTTTAGAAATGTTAGACATCTTTAAAAATATAAATTTTATATTAATCTATTTTTATAGTTAATCCTAGATTTATCCTCTTTGTTGTTATTCGAATTATAACTACGTAGAAAATATCAATAAAAATGTTGATACTTGATACCACCATCAAAATATCAAAGTACCATGAATGTGAACTATGATTTTGGGAATGGTTGGTGTCCAATCATCTCTACAAAAAATGAATGAAAGGGACAAAAATGATTGTGTGACTATTAGTAAACCTTATTGGTCTCACACTCATTAAATTACAATTAAATTTATGATTGTATATTAAAGTTTCAAAATCTTCCTATCTCATCTTTTTATTAAAATAAAGAAAACAGATAACAAATATCACTGAAGAAAGAGATTTAATTAACAATTAGGTGAAGGGTGAAAAGATGAATACAACTTAGATGGACTCGAGTAATTAAATATCTTGAACTCCCTTGATAACAATTACTCCCATTTTGAAAATCAGTAAATTCTTCTTATTAAGAATTTTGGGTGATTAATTCAAAGTGACAAACCAGAATCTTCATCCTCATCCAAGGATGAAGCATAGACAAAATATAGAGCCCAAATTAAAGCAAACACCACAGCCAAAATCCACCCAAGAAGGTTGTTGCTCAAACCAAAAGGCAGCCCTGTCCCTTCTGTGCTCAACCTCTCATCCACCAGCGCCACCGCAGGTCCTGCCGCTGCCAATGCAGCCATTGCCACTGCGCCCACTGTCCCCGGAACCATGCTTTCTTCAGACAGCTTCTTCCCTTCTGGCTTCTCTTCCACACTACATTTTATCCCTCCCTTCTTCATCTTTTGCAACGTGGGCAACCCTGGAAGAAGTACGCTATATCAGTTAAAATGTATGTTCGGATAAAAATGTACACACCATACTCACTCTTACCTATTTCCTCCTTATTCGATAATGAATATGATGTTCTCTAGAATTTTTACAGATTCAAACTTAAAACAGCCTTCGTGACTTAAACCTCGGTTTTGTGGGTCGATCGAGACGGATAGCAAAAGGGGAAAGGCAGGTTTGAACAAAAGTCAACCCAATTTAACCTTTCGTGTTTCACATATATTCTTTGTCAAATCTAAACTTATCGTCTATATTTAACATAAAACATGTCAATTAATGAGAAACTAGAGATTTGTTTGGGAATGATTTTGAGATTGCTAAAATCACTTTTGTCATATTGAAAATCACCCTCAGTTCTCAAACATGCTTTCCATCATTCAAAATCAACCAAATGTTTGGTTTTACACTTTTGATTGCTATTTTCATACAACCAAAATTTCTCTTGGGATTTCAGCGATTTAAAAAATTGGGTTAAAACCCAGTTCAGTGGTTGAAAGGAAGAGTAAGAAAGTTGAAGCTTTCTCTGTAATTGGGTAACAAAAAGTAGTGAAAAAGCTGTTAGGAAACGAAGAAACTTACTGTGAGCTGCCATTGTTGGGGATGGAAGAAGCTTGGATGATCCTTTGAGTAAAAGCCTGGAGTGAGGAAGCAGAGTAGAAGCCATGTTTGCAGCTAAAAACACCTGCTCGAGGATGAAGGGAAAGGCTTTTGTTTGGCTGTATAACTTGGATCTCGTGTTGTTTTGTGTTTTTAAGTTGAGGGTAATGAAAAGTTTTCATTTTTATGCACCACACAGTTTGGATATGAGAACTGCCAAACAGTTTTGTATACTCAATCCTTATTCATCCAATCTTTGCTCTCCACGTGTACCTCCCATCCATTTGCATCAGTGAAATATTGAGTCATAGTCTATGACCAATGGTGTTGTTGATGGCTTGGTGGGAGAAAAATAAAGAAATGAGAAGATTAAAAAAAACTATATACAAAAAAAAGAGTTTTCATACTTAGTATGTAATTACTTAAGTTGGGCCCATATAATATTTGATCCGACTTTTTCGTTTTTCTAACCATTTGTTAGTGTTACTAAATTGTCGTCTTTGTACTCACCACTCTTCCCCCGTTTTGTTGCAGGTATGATAAACCCATGTTTGGTGCAGGTATGATAAAACGCCACATTGTATGTCGTCACTGTTACATCTTTGTCATGCCACATAATGTCATTGTTTTTCTAATTGAGTGACTTTGATGACATAAAAGTTTACTTTTGCTAATCTGAGTGAAAAACATCGTGATGTGGAAGAAAGGGACAATTGGTGACAACTATACACGAGTGAAAGGAATGAAGAAAAAGAAAAGTTTTCTTGAGTGGGAGAGGAGAAAGTTAAAAATTAGTTGGGACAACTTTTTTTTCCATTCTTTTTCTTCCTATTACTTGGAGAGAATTTGACCTCGAGGGACTTAATGTACTATATGTCACCCAGCGAGACATAATATACCATATTTCACCCAGAACCAAATCCCCTATTTTTCAAAAACCGCATCCTTTCATTTTTTTAAAAAAAAATTATTCTCGATGGAAAGCATATGAGATAGGTACATCGGATGCATCGGATCATTTGCCTAAAATGTCCACACCTCATCTTTTCCTTTCCATACAAGTATCAACATTTTGTTGTAATAGACTAACACAGATCAATTCTCAAGACAGTAGCAGCCTTGGCAGACAAATCTGGTAAAAAGAGTGAGGTATGTGACTGAAGAACAAGTAAAAGGAGCCAAAAATGTGAGACAGAATTGGACCAATTGTTCATTATATGTGGGTATACCAATGAAATAAAACAATCAAAGAATTCAGATTTATAATAATCATCTACATGTTCGCACAAATATGACGAACCTGAAAACTTCGGGTCCGGACCCTGACGCTCATTAAACATAACAAGAAGATGTAAACGACGTACAGAAGCAAAAACGGGCGGATTTAGAAAATTGTCAAGGGCTTTGGACTTTTCGACAGTATGATAGAACCATAACGAAGTCCTTTGCAGATGAGCCAACAGATGCTGGAGTTTTCTTTGCTGTTGATGCTGTCCGAAACCACAAGTCGACTAAGTTCTGTAGCTGCTGTGTTGGTAGCACTGGCTGACCCCGACACAAGATTTCCACCTGCGACGTAACTTGATTTAAATATATATACATATTGGCAAAGCATTGTGGTGCTTTGAGACAACCAACTCATGAAAACATTTCAAGTTCTAACCCCCCCCCCCCCCCCCCCCCCCTCCAAAAAAAAAAAAAGAAAGATTAAAAAAAGTGAGACCAGAAGCTATTTTTGTCTACATTATGATTAAGTAGATGTGAACATGTTTCTCAAGGACTAAACAGTAATTTCACAAATTCATGCTGAAAGAATTTGTTAATCATATTTTGAGAGAATCTATGAGGCTTTTTTAGATAAAGCCAACACATTCTAAATGACAAAAGGCACCATACTCTTGAGTTCAACCAATAATATAAATTGTATCCATGGAAGAAAACGTCAATTTTTTCATATATTGCAGGTTCAACAATGAGAATCAAAGAGTAGTGGAGGTTTCTATTTCATTGTGAAAATATCATTAATTAGAAAAATATATGTACACCAATAAATATCACTAATGTGAGGTGAATACAAATAATAAGCATTTTTAGTCATGAGCTGTCTATTTCTTTCCAAGACTAATACTAATAATAGTTTTGAACTTTTTTTTCAAGACTTTTTAAAGGCATCAACATTTTCATTGAATTTTCATTCACATTGAGACTGCGACACGTTCATCAACACAGAAATTAAATCCTCAATTATAATATATGTCCAAGAGGCTAAAATTCAAAAACTTTGGTTTGTTTTCTTAACTTGTTTGGAAGGTAACAAGGAACTCACCTCAGCTTCACTCTTAAGATCTAGTTTCTTTACAAGATACTTTTGGATGGAAGAAACAGGCATTTTCCCATCCCTGTAATGTAATAAATGAATAAACCAAAAATCAGAGCACCATAGTACTCAGCAAGTGAGCATCAGTTACTTCATATATCTTAGAGAAAATAAAAACAGAGTTTAAAAGATATCACAGAGATTTTGGTCCTTGTCCCATATGAATTACGTGGAAAATGTTTGGTTTGACAATACAAATTTCAACTGAACTATACTATAACTATAAATTTTGAAATTAAAAAAAAAACCATCACGCTTTCAAACCATGATTTAAAAACTTAATCAGCACAAAAGTTAAAAGTAGGGGATCAAGAACATTTTTCTCCTACATTGAAAAGCCTGTAAAGATATCACAAGTTTATTTGCAATCTTTTTAATGTACTTGACAAAACTAAATGAAATAATAATAAGAGAGTAACTTACTTTACTCTCAAGTACGGAGTTGATATTTGAGGCAACGGAAAACCACCTTTCCTATAACTTTTAATAACAAATCAGTTGGTAACAAACTTAAAAACAGATTCCACTTTAAAAATATATGAAAGGTGGAGTATATTACCTGTCCTCCGAAGCTATTAATGTGAACCAGATTGGACTATTTCTTCTACATTTAGCAGCTGACGCATCAAGCACGAGTTGTGCTGGAGAACCGAGCTCAGCAGATGCAGCTGCCTTGTTGCGAGCAGTTGCCCTGAACCTTTTGCGTTTCATGGTTTCTGGGAGTGATGTGGTCCCATTATTATGGTTATCTTTTGCCTTTGGGTTGCTTCCATGCTCCCTATTTCTTGCTTTTGGCATAAATAATCCATAATTTGGAGCTCCAAGTGACAGTGCTTTCTCCTTAGTTTCTTGTGCATCAACATCGCCATCAGCGACATTAGATGGTTCTAGTTTGGCCATTGATGACCCTTGGAAATTTAGCTTGGTAGACTTCGTTCTGTTAGCAGCTTCAACCAAACAATTCAAAGGTGTCCAGAGATCAGCTTTTCCTTCTACTGCTTCTACATTATTCTTGAGATGCTCGTGTCTTAGACTGTTAGAAGGCTCAGGCATAGATGAGTCCTGCAACAATTTCGTACATTTATCACTATTGAATGTTTTCAGACTACTACAATTTTGAGAATTTTTCCTATATTCTAACAATGTTTCTACAACATAAACCGCACATTAAGTAAATCCACTTACCTGCCTTCTCTGCCGAAAGCGAACATTTTTCAAATAATCAGAAGAGCTGGAACTAGTTGTATGATCTTCTCCAGAATCTTCTTCTTTCTTCAGCGGTTCCTCAGTGCCAAAATTACATCTTCGTAAAGCAGCAGCCGTTCTTCCAACATTCTTGGATCTTCTTCCAGTCAAACCACCACTCTGCATTGACACTTTGGGAGTGTTTACGACCAAAGAAGATAGCGATCTCTCCTTCCTTTTTACAGGCAATGAAGCCAAGGGTGAAATTTCAGGTGCACAAATCTTTCTCCGTTTAAGAGGAAATATTTTGGCCCTTATATCTTGTAAATTGTGGTCTGGCCTGCAAAAGATAAATAAAAATCTAAATTTGGCTGCTGATTTCGTGGAATTGTTCAAGCACCATATGGATCGATATTCAATAATACAAATCTTGAAAATCTATTTTCAAGCATATTTAAAAAGAAGAAAAAGGTACCATTTTCAGTCAGCATATTCAAGATGCTTATAAAACTAAATGACTGAGCAGCCAAAAGAAAGTGTCCAAATTATAGCATTACAAAATCCCATTCAAGGAAACACCAAATTAAAGTCCTTTTTGAAACCCATTAATCCATATTGATTTACAGGCAAGAGAAAGGGTCTAGAGTTAAGCAGTAAGAAATCAAATCCAAGGAAACAACAAACTGAAGTCCTTTCGATAAATTGTGGATTTTAAATGAGTTATTTTACATCTTGAAAGCCATCGTATTAACATCTTGTCTTCCTTTCTTGCGATGGTTGTATGAGAAGTTCTAAGAAAGTAGAAAACAATGAATGATTTTTCAGATCAGCATCGTTTGGGCAAAGCACAGCGCCTCCACACATTCAGCACAAAGTATGCATTTCCAGAATCTTTCCACTAAATATCTCTGCAGAAAAGTTGACATTTTCTTTGAAATCCTCAGTTATGCCTGAAAACAAAGAGGTAGTGTGTAATAAACCTAGGGACATCTTCATCGTTTGGTGGCTACTTTAGAAAACTAAATTTTAGACAACTTCGATTGGAAGATCCCAGGCGACAGTTTTAAACCATGTACTTCTGTTCTCTTTTTGTTAATAATCTAGGTCATACTTCACTCCTTCATTTAATCTAGTGATTGAAAAGTGATCATTAGACAAAGGGGATGAAACCCCCTCAAGGACAAACGAAGTGAGCCAGACCAACTCTTCCATAACTAGTTTCCCTTTCATCGTCTGTGTTCCACTTCTGTTTTTTGACCCCTTTCACAATTTTTCTTCCTCTAGAATCGACCATTAAATTGTCCTCATATCACAAGCAACACTACACTGCCACTGCCAATAGTATCATCAAAACTCTTTTATAGCATAGAAGAGCATGGAAGCATAAACCTTGATAATTTCTTTAGGATCTTAAGACAGCTCTTTCTTCCCAACAAATTACTTCACCTAACAGCTATTATGTTCAATGGATATCAAATTAAAAGGTGGAAAACTACAGAATTAAAATAACAGACCTCAATTTTTCCACAGGAAGACAACCCAGATCAATGTCGCATACAGGACAACAATCAACCTCATCGTCTGAGAGTTTCTCGTATATGCATTTCCTGCAAACTGGTGTGCAACCAAAATTTAAATGTATTAGAAAGCTAGCATTTGAAAATCCACCAATATATGAGTTTGAGTAAGTAATGGAATGTTATTTAAACATATTCACAAAAGTCACAAACAAATACAAATATAAATAAACACAGTATAAGAGGTGCAATTTCACAGTTTGCAGATATAAATACAGTTATTACAGCTGCCAAACAAGATCTTTAAGGACACATTTGATGATTTTTTTTAGATTAATTAAGTTTATTTGTCGACAAATTTATTTTTATTCTAATAAATTTATAAAACAAAAACCTTTTTTAAACAAAGAGTGAAAATTTATAATTTTTTTGGCTAAAATTAACAAAGAGTGAAAACCGAACAAAAAAACATAGGTACAAGTATTTTTCATAGGCATAGATTTAAAAAACAAAAATCAAAAACTAAACTATCATCAAACGGGACCTATAAATTTCAGAAGTAAATAGTTAGAAAAAAGAAAATGCAGGGAAGTCTTATCATCCCATTTGTAGCAGTAGGATTCAGTAGACCTCAGAACAATTCAATGCAACAACATTATTGGCCAGGTCAGTACAGAAAGTACAAAACACAATCTTAATGATAAGCAAACGCATTAATGAAAACCAACATATTCGATATCCATATAGAGTTATCGATTGCTTGATGTTCAGATAAGCAAACGCAAAGACCAGAAATATTAATGATATTAATGAAAACATCAACAGAAGAAGTCGTTGCATGCATAAATCCATCGATCTGAGAAGTTAATATTAGTAGAAAATCAAGCTTGATATCTCTAGGACTTCAAATACAATACAACTCGATCGTAATAATATGTGAAGATAGCTACCCGCCCCATTACCAAAACCTGTTCGCAATTTTTAATTCACATGTAAACAATTAGGCATCTAAGTAAAGCAAAGCCTCAGATATCCTTAAAACATCCTGAGTAAGTATCGAAATATTAGCTTATTAAGGAGCACAGCGTCTTCTAAAAATTTCAGTATTTAGTTACTTAAGTAATGTAGAGCAACTGAAATCAAGTAAGTAAAGATATAATTTCAGTTAAAATTTCGAATCTTTTTAATCTAACCAAATGATCAGTGAACAAACTTGTTGAAGAACAGAAGAAACAACAACCAAATTCAACTGAACCCAGCTGGAGTGAACTGTTTAAAGAAGCCATGAGAAATCAAAAAATTGAGGAAGAGAAGATAGAACAGCAAACACATCTATTGATCCAAAAAGAGGAATCAAACGCATGAGGTGAAAGATTTTACGTAAGAATATTGGAATAGTTCAATCTAATGAAACAAAAAAAAAACACTTTTTATACCACATTATTTCTCATGAATCAAAATGCAAAAGGTCCAAAAACCCATCAGAGAAGCAAAATTGGGAGCAACCCAGATCACAAAACAAGTAAAAAAGAGAAACCGAAGAAGGGGAAAAACATGCAGAACAAAGAGAAACAGAGAGAGAGAGACACAAATGGAAGGTAAAGATCAAATAAAAGAGACATTAAAGGGGAAAAATAAGAGAAGAAAGGAAGTTACACGTGTGAAGACAAAGAGATATGGTAGTAGCTTCCTTCAAGAGCTTGTTGCAAAGAGGGCACGTCATGCATGCTTCAAGAATTTCCCTCTTCACTCTCACCACTTGACCCGCCATAACCAACCCCCTTCGTTTTTCCCTCTTCCTCTTTAAACCCTTTGTGTAAACCACATTGAAGGAAACACAGATTAACACAAATCAACACAGAATCAAGGCCAGATTGTGAAGAGAAGAGCTTTGATTGTGTAAAACGACTGAGAAGTATGGATCTGAGGTTGAATGTGAAGCAAAAGGGAATTTTGGGGAAATTCAGAGATGGGTATTGATCCGAATGAGGAAAAATTACGTGGGGTTGGGTTCTTCTTGCTTTGATTTCGGACAAGAAAGGTATAGGAGAAGGGGAAGGTTTGAGGTTTCGATGAAATAGCATGGTCTTTAAGAAATATATATATATATATATGTATATTATATAATATGATAAATTATATATCTACGAAACAAAGGGGAGCGGGTGCGAGCACTATTTGGCAGATTTGTGCATTGTTTTGAGGAAAAAGTGAGTTGGAGATCGAGTTGGAGAGTGAGTTGAGGGTTCGAGTTTGGTAATTTGGTACGAAAAATGGATAAATTGCGCCGTCAATCCTCTGCCCACGTTATCCAAAATAACCTTATTATTCACCATTTTCAAAATTTCCTCTTTTTCTTTTTAAATAAATAAAATCACATTCCCTTCAAGTTCTTCATTTGAAATTAATACTTTAAATTATGAAGTCATTTTTCTTTTACCTCAATGTTATACACATGGCTTTTTGTTAATATAAATATAAAGATGGGTTATAGTGCTACTACATTATTGTGTTGAAACTTTTATCAAAGAAAGGCAACGTATGAGTTACATTTTGAAAGAGGTTTGGAAAGTAAAAGTTGATAGTGTAGTGTTTTAAAAGCATGCAATATAGTAAAAGAAAATATAGGAGTTAGATTAGGGGGTTAAAGAGATTGGTAGATTTAGTATTTTTATTTATTAAATTGGAATTATTGTTGGATGTTTTTTATATCTCAATTTGGATTCTTTTGTTCGGAGCTTAGATTTGGTTTTTCCTTTTTCTTTTTTTTCTTTTTAGTGGAAAATATTTAACTTTGCTTGCATTTATGGTATTATGTTTTTATATTTTAAATGGTAAAGAAAATAAATAAATATATATAATTGATAATGGTATATTTGTGTTAAATTTAAGTTAGGTTTAGCAGATTTGAATTTCCAACCATATCTACCACACCAAGATCTTGTTCTCAATACTTAACTATAATTGATTATATGCATCATAAAAAGTTCTTCACTTGTAATGTTTTTGTTAATATTGAATTAGGTATTTTGTATTTTATTTTTTAGGTTGTATTTACGTTAACCTTTCATTTATAATTTGTTAAGTCAAAAAAATTTTTTTTTTTTAATGTATGGTTGTTGTTTGAGTTTTCTATTATATTAAGAGAATTAATTGTATTTTTTTTTTACCTTAAAATTTGGATCGGATAACACTAGGGTTCTTCAGTATTCAAATTCAATTACTTTTCTCATTTGTTTTTGGTTCTATCTTGGTGACCATCCTAGTTTTTTTAGTTTAATTATTATCTAAAAATTGATATGATGACTGTTTAAAGAAATGGGGTTATTTTAAATATAGCAAAATGAAGCAAATCGATTTATCTACAATTGACCAGAGCAGAGATACTAATCTATTTCGGTCTATGAAAGTCTATCACTAATAAACTATAATATTTTACTATATTTGTAACTATTTTTAGAAGTTTTTTTTTTTCATTTAAAATGATTTTTCTAAAAGAAATATTGTTTCCTATATTTTGGTTGTGAGTCAACCAAAAAAACACACATATATAATTGAAGTGGTGGGCAACTACATTTAAAGTTTAGAATGTAAAAACAATTTTTCAAAAATTATAATTAAGCAATAACTAAAGAATAAAAAATAGTCTTTTTTCTTACAACATCCAATGAAAAAAATCAAAATCTTCAACTTGTAAAAAGTACAAACACTAGGTGAGCTGGTATCAACTGATTTTAAAAAAATTAAAGATAACGTTGAGGTTAAGTTTCGATACCTATTTAAGAATTAAAATATTGACAAATAATAAACTAACAAATTCGATATCATTATTGAGGAACAATTCAAAGTGAAAGATCAAAACATTAACGTTAATATCAATATCAAATATTTTGATTTTGTAAATATAACAATATTAATATTAATATTAATACAAAGGTTAGTTACAAAGATAAAAAAAATATAAAGAATATATAGACAACAAAATTAAAGTTTAAAATTGTAATTTTAACAAATAAAGTCTAATTAAAATGTGTTAGAACGAAATGAGTTACATATCACAATTTGAGACTCTCCAATACGTTTGGTGTCAAATTTAGGAATGATTTGGGTCATTTTTCCAATGTTATATTTCCTTAACATAGTAGGGTTGTGTTCGTAATTTCAATCAGAGCTCCAAAGTGACTTTACCTTCCATTTCTCTCTTATTCTTCACTACGACGGATTTGATTGTTCCGACATGCAGCAGGTAAACCAAACCCTAATCCTAATCAAATTCCCTATTGAAACCCCAATTTTTTTCTTTTCCTGTTATACAAATTTCTCTTTGTTTTTCCCTTCTTTTACAATGGTTTTCTTGATACCTAATCTGCATAGGGCGGAGGATCTGAGTCGGAGGTCACGTGGGAGGACCAACAGAACATTAACAAATTTAGTCGGTTGAACAATCGGTTCCACGAGCTTGAAGATGAGATTAGAACTGCAAAGGTATTGATTGCATCCCAGGAATTGGGTATTTCATGATTTGGTCTTCTTTTTCTTTTTCACTTCAAAATTTTGACGCGTCTGCTGAATTTCTCTGATGGATTTTGAGTATCAATGTGATATTGGATTAGAGTTTGTGTTCTTGAATGCTTGAAATATTGCTAAAGTTCTCATTTTTTGGTTGTTTCTTGGTACCATTTTCTTTTTGGATTTAATTTTTCTACTTTCAGAGGCAAGTGGATCTAAACATGATAGTATCTTTATCCATATAATTTCCCCAAAATATTGATTAATTTGATTTAAATTCCTGTTTTGTTCTTCAGCACAATGTATTTTCTTTTTCAGCTCTACTTTTTTGTGGTGTTTGGGACTTGGGAGACTTTAGTCAGTGAAGCGATTCATCAAAATTTTCTGTCTTGTAGAATGTGCCTGCAACCAAATGTTTATTAGAGTTAGTGAATTTCGGATGACTTTTGAGGGTAATGCTTTTAAGGGAAATTTCTTTCTGCATAATCATCTCAAAGTGCCTTCCAAGGGGAACTTTCAAATCACTTTGAATACCATGGAAATTGGCTAAACACACTTCTGGTTGTTATAAAAGTCATATTGAACTCATCTTTGATGGTTACTTTTTATAGGAAACAAATGAGAATCTAGAGGATGCAAGTAATGAGTTGATTCTCAGTGATGACGATGTGATTCGTTTCCAAATTGGGGAAGTTTTTGCCCATATACCGAAGGAAGAAGTTGAAGGCAGGTTGGAACAAATGAAAGAGGAAAATGTTGAGAACTTGGAGAAACTTAAGGAAGAAAAGGATTCTATCGTGGCCCAGATGGCTGAGTTGAAGAAAATTCTGTACGGGAAGTTCAAAGATTCCATCAATCTAGAAGACGATTGATTAATACAGATTAAGATTTTTCTGAAGCTGTTTTGATTCTATGTTCTTAGGATTTTGGTGTTGTATTTCTCTCATGTGGTCCATGTAGTCTTGGAATCCTCTGGAGTTTGATTTGAGAAAGTGACCTGATAGAAATTTGATAGTTTATTCAAGATCAATAGATGTTTATGGTACTATTTTTGTCTCTATACATGAATATCTAGTGTTTCTTGACTAGTCTTGTTAAATGGATGGATTCACTAATTTGGTTGCTTATTGGTTCCCATAATGCTGTATCTGTTAACCCATGGCTATTTGTTTACATGCACATATGATAGATCAAGAGCTTGAGTGGTTTGACCGGTCAGCGTTGATTTTGGAAAATTCTAAATTGGCAACTAGCAAAAATGTTTTTAAAGAGTTAAACCGACGGTTGACCAAAACCAACTTTTACTCCTCGATCGGAATCAGTTTAAACTTTCACTAAACCGACCAAATTAGTTCGGTGGTGGTTTGGTTGAAAAACTAACTTCAACTAACCGATGTTCACACCTGACCCAAAATCCCTATTGACCAATTGGTAGCTTTGTTTTCAATTTTACCTCGTTTATTTTCCTAAACAACATAGCCCTTTCAGTCGTTCTCTAAATGTGTCATTGCCTTCATTCATTTCGTCCTTATTTTACTTGAGTTATTCTCTAAAAAGTTTGATTACACATGTAGCAATACAAGTTTTTCTTATTACTTTCATCTTAGTTTTAGCTTTGCTTTTGTATTTTGATATGTTAATATCAATAGTGAGTGTCAATATCAACATCTTATATTTGTTTATGATTAAATGTAACATAGTATTTTTGGCCAACTTGAGCATGTCTCAACTTATTTAAACATATACCTTCAATTCAAATGTCAAAAGTTTGAATTGCTCTAACTCTATATATTGTACTAAAAGAACAAAAAAAGGTAACATGATATTTTTGGGTTAAAAAATATATAAAGTTGTGGATTCAAATTTTTAACTTCTTGATCGTGACGTGTTAAATAGTTGATACAAAAGATATAAATTACGTAGAATGTTCATTCATTTTATTTATTCTTCAAATAAGCCTTCAACCACTATAAGCATTGTCACCCAGCAACCTTCGACCCTTGTAACAGTGGACACCATCTCTCAATCATAATCATCGCAACCTTTCAGTAGTTACAATTGCTACATATTCCACCTTGTCTCACCACTATCTGACCTATCGAATCAAACTAGCTTGAACCCTTGTGACAAAGATTTGATATCCTAGACCTATAACCTGCTCAACTGGAACCTCTTTGAAAAACTAAACTATATCAAACCAAGTCACATCCTTGTGTTGTATGAATCAAGATCCAGTGTCACTCCTAAGATAGTTCAAGGAGTAAAAAGAGGAAAATACATGGTATTCCAACATTCCCACGTGCCACCTGAATTTATTCCCTCTGCTAGATGTGGATTTTCTTTTCATAAATATTAGAAAATGATTTTTAACCTTAAAAAGTGTAATAAATTATTCATTTTCTTTAACATTTAGATGCATCTGCTCGTAAGTTTAGAGTTGAAAATTGTGTTCTTAAGAATTTCACGATAAATATACCAACTTATTGAGATTGAGTTGTTTGAAATCAAAATTGGTAAGATAGTAATAATAAAAGTAAATCATTAATACAGCAACTAACAGAACGTGAGAACATTACAAACACAGTGGGAATTGGGGTTAACCTTACCCACCCCACCTAATAGTTATAATAATCAATAAATAATAATAATGCTTTTTTTTTAGTATTTGTTTGTGTGGATCCAGCTGAGATTAGCAATAATTCATACACTTATTGGTGCCAAGTCATTTTGTCAATTTTCCCAACTCATTTTCAAACTAGTTGAAGATGTAGCACAAATATACCAATCAAAATTTAAATAAAACCAAAAGGTTTGTAGTTCAAATTTCTTTGCTTTCAATTTATACTCATAAATATATAGGAAATGGCCATACAATTGATTGACTGTCCTTAAGTCTCTAAACTGTAGAGTTGTGTCCACTAGTAGTCTACAGTTCTTATTAGACTGCACAACAAACGAATCATTATATTATAGTCTCATTCATCCATTAGACTCAACCAACACAAATCAGGGTTCAAATGCTGGGAGGAAAAAGAAATTTGTCCCATCAAGGTTTTTTTTTTACCAATGGCTGACATCAAATTTGAATGAAATTACTAAATGGGTTTTCTCGGCCTCTCGATCTTTGGTCTTTCTTTGCTCTCACCTACTGATCACTCTCCTTGCTCCCTTTCTCACATGATCTCACTCTTTGGTCTCAGCTTATAGCACAAACTGAAAAGAGAGAAGAAGAAGGTCGAAACTACTCGTGCAGACTCGTCATAAACACCAAAGTTAATCACACTAGAGAAGGAAAATGCCTGATAAAGAAGAAGAGTGTGTGTGAGAGAGAGGGATCGAAGGTAGGAAGAGAGAAAAATTAACTTTGTAAAATTGTTTGATGATAATGTAAGTAAAAGATCAAAATTAAAGTGGGGAAAATATAGTTTCTGGGCTTGAGGTTTTAGTCAATTATCTCCGCAAATCAATCACTCAGAAGGTTTCATCCTATTTTTAGAGGAAGATCATTTTTGGAAGCTTATGTGAATCCATGATTTCTGAAGGTATCCTCCCATTCACTCAAACTCCTTACCAATATGATATTCTTGGCAGTTAAGAGAGAACAGTTGTCAACACGTCTTTAACCCCTAATTTTTTATAAAAAGAATTCAGAAAATATTCAAATTTCTGACCTTTTTTGGTCGAGATCGAAGTGTGTGCCTAAACTTCACAGGTCATCATACTTTCGACCATATATCTTTTCTTTTCCATTTGATCATCATATAAATAAAACAACTCTTGAACGCAAATATTGGATTCAAACTTTTGACTCTTAGATGAAACTTGAAAGTATGCCAAAACCGATTAAGTTAGTCTCAAGTTCTTAAGCTTTTATCTTTCCTTTTCTATATAAATTAAACAAAATACTAAACCCCGAATGAATTAATGTTTGGAAAGGGTAAATGACTCTCAAGTTCAACAGAAACCCACATCAAAACATTGTCAAATCAAGCCATGGTTTTACAAAAGATGAAATAATCAAACAATGCAAGCACGGGATTTATTGAACAAGATAAATCACAACTCCTCCAGCTAAATGTTAAACTGAACGCATTGTTGACCATTGAATATTTTACATATACATATGTAAAAAAAAAAGCAAAAGCAAGGAAAAATAACCCTTCAAAACCCAGAAAATAAACACCAAATAAGAGACACTCAGCATCCTAAAATCCAACCAAACCAGATAAACTAAATATTAAAAAAAAAAAAAGTTAAAATTGATGATTCAAAACTAGCATCTTCCACATCCAAACTCAAGAACCCAAGTCAAAAAGCACAATGTGAAAATAAACCCAACAAATGAATTGGATTGTGCATCTTCAAGAACCAGATGAATCCAAGTAAGCAATAAGGAATCAAATCCAACCTTCTTGAAGTTCAAGAAATTGAGACATACCCATCAAAAATAGCCACAACTCTGAATGAAATTGAGAATCAAATCCGAGTATAACCTCGTTGTTGTTGCTGATTACCCACAACCGACAGCAATCCCCCTTCTGCGGCAGTTTCCTCATCGAGAAAATGGTCCGCCGTAATCCGAAAAGCCGAGTGCAGTCCAACCACTGCCACACCTGTAATTAGAGCTCCTAAAACGTTCGATCCCACATCAGTAGAAACAAGAGCAATGATGGTAAAAATGCTCAAAACCCCCAAAACAACTTTATCATCAAACGTTTGATTGAACAGAACAAGAGGCTGATCACGAAAGAAGTAGAAGAACAACCAAGCAACGAAGATCAGCAAGAAGACGATTATCGAAATCGGGTGCCAGAACAAGCTCAAAAAGACGATGATGAGCATCACCAAAGCGTAATTAACACGGAAGTAGTTGACATTCTGACGGATTCTAGCCATGGCATCGTCGTAGCTGAAAGGAAGAGAGAGAGCGGAGAAATCGAAAAGCTCTCGCCATGGCCGCTGCGTGGCGATTAGGGATTGTGTAGTGGTTTTAGCGCGTTCTAGGAAGGAGGAACTGGAAGGGAAAGGTGGTGGAGCTCCGGAAGAAGTGGTGGGGATCGTGGCGGCAGCCTGAGAAGGAACGGCGCCGTAGCCAGAGGAGAATTTTTCCGATGACATTGGGGGGGAAATTCAGGGTTTGGGAGTGAAATTTGAACGGATCTTCGAGATTTTTTCGGGAAAATTTTTTGTTTAGGAGAAGGGGGGAAATGGGTTTTGAATTTATGAGGAAATTATGGAAGAAATGGGGAATGGGAATGGGCTCCCATCTCCAGTTCTTGTTGTTTATGAATATTGCTTTTTTTACTTTACTTTCTGTTTGTAGAGAATGTGATATAACAAAGATGAAGATGGAGAGTTTTCTCTGTTTCCATTTTCTATAGTTCTCTAAATTATTTTGTTTTATATGTAAATAACTCAAATAAATTTATTGTTTGTATTTTCTTTATAATTTATTATTTTATTAAGAGTGGTTTAAAATGGATAATTTTAATTCAGTTGCATTAATGGAAAATAATTTGATTTTTTATATACTATTTTAAAAAAATTTGTTGGGTTAATGAAAGTTGAATGACAAATTTTGGTCATGTGAGAACAATAAAACATATACAATAAATCGTTTCTAATTTTATTATTGAGTAAAAATAATTTTAAGAAATTTTAAAAGCGATTTGTAATAGATTATACTTTAAAGTTTGAATCTAAATTTTGTAATATTTACACATGAATTCCAATTTATTGTCAAAAAATCTAATTTGTTTAACAAAGTACACGAAACCGTAAAAAAACTCCAAAAATTACTTCTATATCCACACAAAATCAATCTTAAATGTACCCTGAGCTTTTTCGTACTTTTATTTAAGACATTATCAATAAAATTATCAAAACCACTTTATCACTAATGGCTTTTAGACCCTCATTGTTATACATTCTCACTTTTGATTTTTGCTCTTTATTTTTCATTTGTTTCGCCGGTTGCTCTCACTTGCAAGCCAGACTAGAGAAAAAAAGAATCGAAAGAGAAAATAGAAAGTGAGTAGCAAGAAAAATAAAACCCTAAAAAACAAAAGAACAAGTAGAGAAGGTAACAAGAACAAGATTCTATTCAACTCCTGAGTACCAACATATTTATAAAGAAAAGCGAGTAACCAGTGTATTACTTCATCTCGATAATTTTCCACTAATATGATGTAAAGTCTACTAATATTAAAAGAATAATTTTTCACTAATATGATGTAAACTACTAATATTAAAAGAATTTGGAATGACATTTCATTTAAGGTTTTCTTAAAGGAAAAAAATTTGCATTAATTTAGTTAGTCGTAAAACCGACTTAATATTGTCTTAAATGTCCCACGTAGTTATCAAAACAAACAATCGTACTGTTTAAATCATTAGTTCTACACCTCTCAAAACTTTAACTCCTTTTAATTATGTTTTAAGACAAATCTTCTCGAGATATTTTTCTAAAAAACAATATAATTAAACGGTTTAATGTATAAGATTTAGGTTTGAGAAAGACT
This sequence comes from Cucumis hystrix, assembly GCA_025688845.1. Taxonomy (NCBI): domain Eukaryota; kingdom Viridiplantae; phylum Streptophyta; class Magnoliopsida; order Cucurbitales; family Cucurbitaceae; genus Cucumis; species Cucumis hystrix. Next base: position 16,504,834 of record CM046887.1, read on the forward strand.
CAAACTAATATTAAGATTTAGGTTTGAGAAGGACTCAAACTAATATTTAAACCTCAAAACTAAAACATTGCTTTTAAAACATAGCCTAAAGTTTAGGGGTCAACAACGGTCCTAATTATTGATACTAGGTCATGTGGTAATATGAAGAGTAGATCCCATTTATATCACGTTTGATATTTATTGGTGTTTCGTAACTTAATGAGATATGAAACCCACCTACAAACTTGCAATCCAATTGACTAATAAAAGGTGTTCAATTCGATTGTGGTGGAAATATCTTTACTACTAGTGATAACATTAGTGTTACAATTGGAGAATTATGAAATGTCACAATTATAATTGTCGTTATTGATTGATTTTATTTACAAAATATTTAGGTAAAAGTGATAAAAACCAATCCAATTATAATTGCGCTTGACGCTCATTATGATTAATCCATCAATGAAATCTCATTCCGATTACACTACTTTTCATTACGGATTGTTATACATGACCCTAATTCAATAGTAGAACAGATACGGTATCAAATAAATTGAATAATAAAAAGAGATCGTTCACTTTTAAGTTATATTCTATAGAGGGTCTAATCATCATGAAGTTCACACCTCAATGTCTCTATCAAAATCAACCCTTCCATTGTTGCCATCTAACACCCACCCCAAAAGGATATAAATTACAGTGATGGAAGACAAATAGAAGTAGAAAAGAAAGGAACCTGATCATTTCTTGAAATAGCCATAGATGCTTGATTATGATTTTTGTTTATCAGTGCCGTGAAACTTTCTACCTGCTTCGACTGCTTCCCTGCAAAGAAAACAAGTATTGTGCTGAGTTATGAACATGGTATTAAATTTGGTTCAAAATTGATATCAAAGGTAAACTGAGAGAAAGTTGTTTTCTTCAGTTCGTGGTGTTAAGAGACTCTAGTGAGATTTGGTCATGGTAAGGTTTCATGTATCTCTTTAGGTTTCGGTTTTAAAGACATTTGGTAATTATTCCCTCATTATTTTACTGAGTTGGAAACCCTCCCCCTAGGAGGTTTTGTGGGAATGGTTTTCTTGTATGCTTTGTATTCTCTCTTTTCTTCTCGATAACAATTGTTTCTATTATTTAGAATAATAATAATAAATAAATCACCAAGTCTTCCCATTCTTTTACTAATTACCATAAAGGACTACCAATAGAAAATTCAAAATGGTGTAACATAAGCCATCCAAAACGAAACATTCAAATAGAAATAAAAACAACACATGGATGGTAGAAACAGGTTGAGATTAAACCTGAAAGCATTAACTAGTGCCATATTGTTAGGGTCAAGCTGGACGCCCTCGTAAAAAGAGTTTGCTGCTTCTTCGAACCTCTGCAGTTATGATCAATGAGTTCAACGGCATAGTAAGAAAAGTCTTCTAATTCGAACTTAAACAAGAAAAAAACAATATGAAAATACTGAGTGGTAAGGTTGATGAAATCAATACCAGTGAGATGATCCAATGTGAAACTAAAGACTTGCCTGCAATAAACGTAAAGCTGCACCTTCACGATAGCAAGCTTTAGGCCAATCTGGTTTCAATGCTCTGCATGCCTTTGCATCTGCTAAGGCATGCTCAGCTTGACCTAACCGTATCCAACAAAGACTTCGGTTGGAAAGTAACGTACCATCAGTTGGATCCAGGTCGATGGCCTACAAATTCACATTTTATTAGTAGTCTGGTAGCATCGGCTATGCTTTGCAATTCAATCTCAGCAAAAACCTCTCATAACTTCAGAAAAAACAGCCGACCAAAAAATGTGAAGATCTACCTGTGTATAGGCATCAACCGCTGTATGAAAATCCTTTGTATTGAAAGCATCATCCCCTCTGCATTTGGCCTCTGCGGCTTTCTTTTTTGCTTCGGGTGACACCTAGAATTTAAGTACCATCTGGTGTTAAACTTAAAAGCAGCAGTCACAACAGAGAACTGCATTACCACTTATAAACATTATTTTAGTTTGTGCTTCATAAGAATTTTTATGTTATCATTTGAACAAAAAATTGATTGTTATGGGGAGGAAAGTATACTATTTCATGATACTTCCAGGGACTAATTTATCAAAACATTATGACCCAGTTTGAATATAATACAAACCACCACATCAAAATTTAGTAAATATCCTGTCGAAACCTAATTTGAAAAACTTATGGCAACATGCATATTTTGATGAAAATAACGTCTTCGATAGAAAAGAGATGGGAGAAACATCCATACTCTGAATAATCAATATTTGTTGGCAACCTACAAAGTACAATCAATTTACAACCTGCCCAATGATTCATCTTAAGAAAAGTTTCATAGCTTTTAATGCTTGATTTCCTCCAAGTTGTGAAAGGTTAACACTTGAACCAATGTTTATTCTTGCCTCAACAATGAAATTATAGTTGTTTCTCTCTTTCTCACACACAATCAGGAAAAAAATATATTTTTTTATAATTTATTAATTAAACGACATTAACCCATTTAAGTTACCATTTTAATTAGCCATTTAATTTTCATTATCATCATCATCACTTATTGATCATGCTGGATTGTAGTATAGAACGATCCATATGAGAATGTCAGACAGATGTATAACCAAAAAAATAAGCTGATCAAGAGGGTTATAAATGCACCTCAGGCAAATCTTCTCGCACTGTGGAGTCTTTATGTTTATTAACCTCCGGATTTCTTGAAACCTCCTACAAAAATTTATCCATTACAGTTAAGTTATGAAGCAGATCTCAGATACGAGAAACAATATACAGGCAGATTCAAATGCTGTGCTTGATAAAACGTAATAAATACAATCCTTTTTGCTACTATATTCCAGCTTAAAGAGTGAGAGTAGTGTATTTCCACTACAGCAACATTATTTTCATTGATCTGTCCATTTCATAGTTCAGATATCTTCACGTATAACTTTCTTTAATAGCCAGCCTAATTTGTGATGCAACAAAAAGTTAACGAATATACATTTTCCGTAACCCATTTCATATTTGGCTCATCTTAGCCTCTTAGGTATATGACTCAGCTTCTTCCCTTTATTTTGAACAATTTCCTCGCTTTGATAAAAGATTTATTTCAGTAAAGGAAAAAAAATACTCATGCCAGAAGCAGGAGACTACCAAGGGACGCTGCCACCTAAAGGTCCACATGGGAGCAGAGACTAACATCAAGTGATATAATTTTTTATAAAGAATGCAATGAGTTTCAAAAGCCTATAAAAGGTAATGAAAAAATGAAGTTATCACGAATAACCTATCTACTATTTAGACAGCCAAAATAGAAGTACGAGATCATACCTGATTTTTGTTGATTTCATTCTGCATATACTCGAGTATTCCATCAGTGGTCCAATTGGAAATTTCCTTAACTGTTGCAGTCAAGGGAAGAAGAATCTCAACACCTGCCCGACTACCTCTGGCTGCTGCCACCTGTATTGGCTTTAATCCATCCTACAATACAACAACAATGATTTTATGCTTAAAAGAGGTTTTCTTTTATACAACTTTTTCCATTTCTTGATAGCAAAAAAAATCCCTCAAGAGCAAACAAAAAAATTATAATCATGGCAGCAGAAAACTACACACAGCTTTTAGCTGATGTAAACATTAAAAACACAGAATAAGACCATTAAAGTCTCACTAGAGTTTGAAAAAATCTAGCAGATGTTCATAACCACTACAAGAAGTATCAATAAAATACTTGAAAGTAAGCAACCATTTGTTTCTATTTTCTTATAGTGGAGAATTCAAATATCAATGAAATTTTTTAACTTTCCATTGCCTGTAGGGGAGCATAAGATATGATATATTGATTATTTTAATTTTTTTGGTGTCTCCAATACCTTCGTAATGACCTAAAGTTAGGATGTGGTTTTGTAAGATCCTTTTGATAAGGTTTATAGATTTTATTGCATTTTCTACTACAATTTTTTCATAACTTCCACTATGTTAAAAAAAGAACAGAGAAAAACGAAAAAGATGCTGCATTGCTATCTCATCCGATAAATCAGCAAAAGAAAGGGTAAGAACAAATTCTCTTTTAAGAAGTAATAACTGTTAGTGAATAGCTGTAAAACTTTGTCCATGGGCTGTGCACCACACTACCTCATCAGTGGCATTAGGATCGGCCCCAGCTTGTAACAAACTATTAATAATTTCAAGGTTTCCACTATCAGCAGCAATATGAAGAGGGGTTGCTCCACCAGCACTAATATTTACTTTTGCACCTGCCTGTAGATTAAACGCAAAGGATGCAAAAATGTCAAAATTTTATAAGAAATGGACATACAGCAATCCTTGCTGATTCAAAATTTAGCATAAAGCAAGAGAACTGTCCAACAAAAACACCAAATTTAAGTACATTTTTTTGGATAAGAGACACTCAGAATTTTCAAAAAGAAGAAAGAGAAATTAGGAAGAAAAGATAATCAACTTTCTTATTTGTTCCTTTCCCTGACATCCTAATCCCTAATTGTAATGTGTTTCATTAATAACTTTCAAGTCTCAGTAGAGATTGCCTTTTGCCAAGTTTTCAGCCCAGTGTCAATTTTCTCAAGCTTATAAAAGTAGTACTAATGGAGACTTTTTTTTATATCCGTGAGTGTCCAAACTAGCTTACATGCACCTCGACTAATCTCATGGGACAGCCCGCCTGAGTCTTACAACATTTTGGTTACAAGAAAACTCATTGAAAATTAATTCCTGGGTAGGTGATCACCATGGATTGAACCCAGGACCTCTTAGCTAGTTATTAAGATTATGTCTCCTTCTCTACCACTAGGTCAACCCATGATGGTTTAGACCTAATGGACACTTCCACTACTCTTCTATAGTAAGGATTTAGAAGAATGTGTTCAAAATGTTTAGATTTCCTCTTTTTTTTTTTTTGTAAAATCAAAATGTTCAGATTTCAACGTGTTAAAAAAATTAATGAAACAACTTCCATTGAGAAACAATATTCCAAAAATACAAGAGCATACAAAAAGACAAGCCCTCAAAAGGGAGGGCCGCTAAAGGAAGGCTCCTACTATACAAAATAGCACACATAGAGTAATTGCAAAAGCTCTTCAAAGTTAAAGTTCAAAGAGAAACCTGAAATCTAATAAGAGACCAATCATCTAAAGGATCCCTCTCCAAACCTTTAAACACTCCATTATTTATCTCACACCAAAAATCCCACAAAATAGTGCACATCCCGCATACCATAAAGACCGGACCTTTTCACCAAAAAGCGTATGGAAGAGAAACTCTCCGATCATATTACTAATATCCCTATGATCAACTAGTCATATTAGAATTTAAATAAAAGCTATAATGAGGACCAACTGCTTGACAACTAATGTTCAGCAACTTCAGCTCTTTACTGTGGCTAGGAAATAAGTTTCCTCAGCTTGAAGGGATATCTAGGATTTGGAGAGAAATCTTTCATTCCGCCTCTAGGTGGGGTGTACTAGATTAGATATAAACTTTTCCAACTATCCATCATTTTTTACTCCGACGAACTGGATTTCTTTTTTTTTTTTTCGTTTTTGTGCTCTACTATGTTGAATGCACAAAATCTGTTGCCTTGCCCATCAGTCCCTTTTGGCGTATTCTCTTCTCTGGATGAAATGCTTCTGATACAAGAAAAAGAAGCAATACCAGTTCACCTCTAGGTGATGTACACTATACTAGATACAATTTTTCTAATTATTTATCTTTTTTATTCATACAAAATGGATAGTTTTTGTGTGCTCTAGAGTGGATAAATGCGCAGGTTCTGATGCCTTGTGCTTCCATCACTTATTGTACTAATCTCTTCTTTAAATGAGACGCTACTGATTCACACATGTGAGATCGAAGTTATCAGACTTTGATAAAATATCATTGATATGTGACATCAAAGGACTTACAAGAAAATAAAAAATAATAATAAAAGTACACAGACTGACACACACACGAGGATTGATAAAAACAAAACCTGAATCAACAAATCCAAGCAAGCCAGAGAACCAGCAGCCACTGCCGAGAGTAGGGGGGTAATATCATCGTCAGTTTCAGCATTGGGCTGAAAAAAGATGGAGAATATTTATCGCATCAGTTCACATTGGATGTTTAAATTATTTAAAACATGTTAACAAAAAAATAGTGATATGCCAAACTAGTATATGTTGGAGCTGAGATTATCCACAATCAATGACAAAGACCTATTAAAAATATCTGAATTTTTTCAAATGTCGGACCAATACTCTTCTCTATAGCTAAACCATTAATGACCTCCCACAAATATAGATTGATTCGTAGAGAACTTATGGGAAGCATACAACATTACAATGTTGTTCTATGAATATCATGCCAATGATAAAGCACAAGAATTCCAAATAAGCAACCTCTTCAAACAGAAACCCTCATACAAAAAAAACTCAAATCAAATAAGCAACCTTGGAGCACACACAATATTTCGATCAGTTAATATATTTATGAACAATAAATTTTAGAATGGAGGTGAAGTTGTGAGCTTATATACATTAGCGTGGTGCTCAAGAAGCAGTTTTACGGCTTCCTGTTGGGTATGACCAGCGGCCCAAATCAAAGGGGTGCCCGCATCACTTTGAGAATTAACATCGGGACCTCTTGAGAGTAAAAAATTTAGAAGCTCAATATTTCCTGCATAAGAAATTATAATTAATGAAAGCCACACACTGTTCTACAAAATTAGTCCTTACCATTTCAATCTGTTCTCATGACCTGATTAAACATTCTCCCTCCCCCCACCACTAAAACCTTAACTCTCACCCCTATGTAAGCAAGCAATGGGAGAATTTCCTATCTTCATATAGACACTTGTAGTTGTAACTATTTAAGCAGCCAAGCTACTGTTGATACATCCCTAGATGTAAGATGTTCAATGATAAGAAAATATTTCCCTTCTAATAGCCAGACCTATGAAGTCTGCACAGTGATACAAAATTTCGTTCCAGAAAGGCACTCTACTGTTACTCAAATGCTTTTTTCTATTTATGAACAACTCCTCACCGGCTTACCCAAATCAAAATGCTCATAAACAGAAGCCTATCACCCACAACATGCTCAGCGTGAGAGGAAAGAAGAAAGATTAAAAATAATGATTTACTATCCCCCCCGCCAGCCCCTCAAAAAATAAAAAAATAAAAAGAAAAAGATTTACCAATGCCTGCAGAATGATGAAGGGCTGTGGCCCCTAAGTCACTTGCTATTGCAGGATTGGCACCTCTCTCAACAAGGTACTTTGCAGTATCAGTGTGTCCCTGTCGAGCAGCGTGAATAAGTGGGGTTTCACCTGTAAAAACTCCAAGCGTTGTCAAACATTGTACTTGAGGGGGGAAAACACAAGCTGTAAATGGAAAAAAATACAATCCACCTAAATCTAAATGCTAGCATGGATTCCAAACTAATCAACACCTACAATCCAAATTAGCACCAGTTGTAAATGAAACACTTTGAGGGAACTTTTTCTTCAAGACTAAGCTAGGAGGTTCAGTTATTTACCTTGTATTCTTTGTTTAACAAAAAAAAAGTGCATCTAACAAGCAAGTCATAATCCAAAGTCACAGTCTTTCTTTAATTAGTGAGTACTACGCCAATAACAAAAAAGGGTTTTTTTTTTTTTTTGAAAAGACAAAAAGGGGTTTTAAAGAGTTCATAGTTTGCCAACTCTAACGACCAACACAAAATTTCCCTTATCTTTTAATCCAAACTCCCCCAACAAATAAATAAATAAGTTATAAGCAACTTGCCATCTTCATCTCTTGTATCAACATCGAGCTTCAACTCCTCAATCAAAAACTTGCAAACCTCAGTTTTTCCCTCCCTTGCTGCAAAATGAAGTGCTCCTCGCTTATTAGCATCCTTAATATCAGCCACAGTCCCCGACAATCCCTTCCCATCATCAAGCCTAGCAGCCAAATCTAATGAAACATATAACGAAACATTCCATAAGAAATAAAATAAAAATAAAAATAAAAATAAACGAACCAACAAATAAATAACTAAATTAAAGCTGAAACTGTACATTTAAGAACTCAGCTAATGAAAAAACATACTCTTCAAAAGATCAATGTTCCCTATACGAGCAGCATTGAGAAACTGTTGAACTGTCTCCCTCGCTAGATAGGATACAATCATACAATATTTAGCATTGTATAAACCGTTAGGATGTAAGCAAGATAAAATTACCAAAAAAAAAAAAAAAAGTACAGAAAAGAGAGCAAGAAGAACCCGCGAGAGCGTCTGAAGCATCGGGGGCCATGTTGATGTAACGCTTGTGAGAGTGGTCCTAAAATTGTAAGAGACGGAGAAAAGGGGTTTTGTGAGTGTGGTTCCTAAAACCCTAGAAGAAGAAGAAGAAGAAAACAGCAGTAATGGAGTTTGAAGAGTACACCGGAATTACGAGGAAGGAAGTAGATGCTTGAGTTCTTCTTTTTGTCTTTTTTACATTAACATTTTAATTCATTTCTAATCAATTTTTAATTTTTTTTAATATGTTCTCAATAAATCTTCAAATTTTAATTGGTTTTTTTATTAGAAAATAAATTACATCTGATCACAAAAACATTTAGAAATGGTGAATTTGACAAATTTGACAAATAATTAGTATATACTTCTAAATTTGTTATTTTTACAATTTAGAAAATGTAGTGTTATGAATCCTATTATCATAATTTTTTTTACTATTTTTGCAATCATCTTTTTTTTTCCAGTTATTGAAATAAGGGTTAATACTCGGTTTCAATATAAAGTTTGAAAAGTTGCATTTCGCATTCATACAAATTATATTTTAGAAGTATTTGGAGAATAACTTAAAAGTTATAAAATGAAATTCAAGATGGGTATATGTAATTGTATAGTGAACAACAAAATAGATTTAATAGTAAGTTTTAGTTACTTTGACTACATATAATTTTAGGCATAACGTACATACATATCGGTCAATACATTTCATGAGTTTCATTAATTTGAACTAAATCCAACTTAAATGAGTTGATGAACGAGACGAAATCATATGCATTGAGTTGCTGATCAACAATTTGATTCGATAAAATTAATGTTGTTATATTGATTTAAGTATGTTGAGTACAATCTTCGATATTTGAGTCAATTATGCTTTTTTTTAAGAAAGTAAACTTATTCGGACCGCTTAAAACTGATGTTCTCATATGTGTCTTTGTCTTAATGGCTTTGCAACTTGTTACCAAGACTAGTGTTATACTTTATGAATTCTCTTAGCAAAATTTTCTTAGAGTTCATGACTTGTGCGCTAGATCATCTTGGGAGTTCAGTTTCAAAAGTTGAAAAGAGTCATTTGATATTTAGTGTTTAGATCTTCAAAAGAGCAAAAGATATTCATGTGAGCTTGCAAACTTCATAACTTTAGTTTTTACAGTTTACGACCTTCAGGAACTACAATCTTTGAAACTTGATAGCTTTAGAGCTTGAGAGCTAGGGTATTCAAAATATGAAAGCTTCAACAACATCTACGGTCTCTTCGGTTCATTTAATCTCCTCAAACAAAGGGATAACTCCATGCCCTTTACATAGGCTTGAGCCTATTTGCTTTCAAGCCCCAAGACTTTGACTTCATCTAAAATTGGTTTGGCCCAATATTTTTTTAGCTAAAAATTCCAACTTAGTTTGAAAAATGAACATAAAACGAAACAAATTCTTTGCCTGAGAGATCCTAAATCTTGGAGGAAAACCTCATGTACTTAGTAGGCACACGCCTTAACCATTTGACCAAAGCGATAAGATTTTAGAGAACCTTAGGTGGAATGACCCATTTCCAAGCATCTAATTGATCATTCACTCGATTATACGTCAATTAGAACAATGTTCATTATCTAAATAGATCTAAATAAAATACACAAAGCTAACTTAACCTATTGCTTCTAACTTAAACTTATGATGAAAGTCATGAATCATAGATTTAATTGAAAATGAAAGTCTTACACTCCCTATGCATAACCATGATTCATTGAATAACAGAATTGTATGAAAGAGTTAAATTCAATCTTCACAATTACAATGAAATAAGGAAGAAATTCCATAGACCTAAGCTAGAAGCAAGTATCTTAGCCTCTCATCCACATGTCGAATGATGAATAATAGTTAAAAGACAAAAACCAACAAAATAAGCTCCAAAAATTGGAAGAAAATTGACAAAAGTAGGTTGGAGTAAGAGATTGTTCAAACTTAACGACAGAGAATCCTTTTATAAAATTGACATGACGCCGTGGCATTGTGACTTTAGTAAATTCTAACCCCTATTGATTTACAGCACTTCATATTGCGTCATGGGGTAATGCAATGTTGCAAGGCAGAAGCGTATTAAGCTTCTTTTGATCACTCATTTGTCTTGGCATGACATTGAATTACACTATATTAATCACTTATACCTTCAAAGTTTCGCACTAGTTGCTGATTGCCTCGTGAAACTAGTTATCTATTTCTTCGTCCATAATTTTTTCTACTTCAATTACAACCCTCCAAACTTTTATAATATGTTTGTTTCATATGGAAATCAATCTACACATCAATTCTAATTATCTCACTTGGTTAATTAGATAGACTTATAATGAAAATCAACTCCAAAGTAAACAAAAAAAATGGTGTATTTTTGTTTCATTTGGAATAATTGAACCTCTTTCTCTGTATTAGTCCTTTATTTTAAAAGTAGCAAATGTCTTTTCAATGATTCTTAGAATTTAAAATTCTATGAAAATTGATTAAATAACAAATATTTTTTTTTATTAAAAAAATATAATAACTAAAAATGACAATTATCGTTAATAAACTTGAATTGAGTTAGAGACTATTTATTGAAGTTAAATAACTAAAAATGGCACATTTAAGATGATAAGTATTGAGAAGGGGTTTTTTTTGTAAAAAAAACATAACAAATGGCAAAATATTTACATTATATAAAACAATTTTGAAAAAAAAAAAAAAACTACACCTCCATAATGAGAAATACAAAAAATGGCACAGTCAACACAAGATTAATCGACCACACGTGCATGCGTAATTCTTTTTCTAAACTATCATGGAACGCGATCACGTAGGTAGTATCAATACGATCGCATAATTTTTTTAACATTGAGAAAAATGCTTCAAATATAAACCATTGTGTTGATTATATCTAAACGATCATTTACATAATATCCACATGATCGTATAGTTATTTTTAAATGATGCTATAAGGACTTCAAATCTAAACGATTGTGTTAACAATGTCAAACGATGGTATTGATTATGTTAACTAGGTAAATGATCGTTTAGATTGATCATATCGAATTAATATTTACACAATATTGGTATTTTGGAAGATGAGCTAGAAAAAAAGAAAGAGAATACGAAGAAAGAAAGAAAAAGAGATGAATACAAATATAGACGAGGAACTCATAAAATCTAAGAAGAAAAAAAAGAAATAAATCACAAACAAGAATTAGAAAGAGAGTGACAAATCGAAGGCCAAATCTAATTCAAAGTATTATTTTAACATTAGTTATATATATATATATATTTTTTTTTTAAGAGAAAAAGAGAGGGAAAAAAAGCAATATATATATAAATTACGTAATTCAAATTCCCGTGTTTTGAAATCCACGTGTTTTAGGGAGAGAAAGAAGAGATAGAAACTCGATTAGAGAGAAGGGTGAAGACGACGATATTGGAAGAAGATGAACCAGTGAAGTCTTTTCAATTTCTCCTTACATTCTTTCTCATATTTATTCTCTAAACACAAATCAAAAAAAGAAAAACTCCTTTACCACAAACTGTGAATTTTTCTTTCAAAATCCAAAAATAGCTAAATTTTGTTTGCATTTTCTGTTAGAAATGTACGGTGGAACAAGCAATCTTAAACAACCTCATAGCTTTGAAGTCTCCTTTCAACCCAAAAATCTCTCTTATACCATTAAAGCACCTCCTCCGTTGTTGATTAGAGATGGTTTAGGCTATGATTCCTAAAGACAAAACCTAAAGTAGCCAACCCATTGGCCATTATTTTCCTCTGGCGTGCAGGAAAACAGGGCTTTCCTCCATTTTCCTTTTTTCTCTTCTTCCTCTGTTTTCCTTTCCCTTTCCTGTACGCCAAAACACATAATACCCACATGAATGCCAATACCCATGTGATGTTATCTCTTTTCTTCGTCTTGCTAGGGATTTTTAATCGCGCTTATTCTGCCTCTATTCTTGATCCACCTCCAGATCCGCCATTGTTATTACGTTGTGGTTCTAACGAGGAAGCCAATGATGAAAATGGCCGAAAATGGATCTCTGATTCTAAATTCCTCGACCCCAAAAACACCCTAGCCGCACCGGCTGGATTTCAAGATCCATCCATGACTTCTCAGGTTCCGTATATGGAAGCTCGGGTTTTCACCGCCGGGACGGCGTATAAATTCCCGATCAAACGTGGTAATCGTTATTGGCTTCGACTTCATTTTTACCCTTCCACATACGGACCTCATGATTCTATGAATTCTTATTTCACCGTCACTGCGAACGATTTGACTCTTGTGAAGAATTTTAGTGCTTATATGACTTGTCAAGCCTTCACTCAGGCCTACATTGTTCGTGAATTTACACTCGCAGCTATAGAATCTGAATCTTTGAATCTGACTTTCACTCCTGTTTCTGGGTTTGCTTTTGTTAATGGGATTGAATTGGTTCAAATGCCGGAGATCTTTGGGGAAGCTATAATGGTGGGTGCAAGGGAACAAACTATGGATGTAACGGGGTCGAGTATGCAAACAATTGCGAGATTGAACGTTGGAGGGAGCTACATTTCTCCAGCAAACGATTCCGGTTTGAGTAGAGCATGGTATGATGATTATCCTTATCTTTTTGGTGCTTCTGAGGGTGTTGTGCTGGAAGCTTCAAAGAGGTTGGTGATTGATTATAAAGATATGCCAAAGTATATTGGACCTGTGGAAATTTACAGGACATTGAGATCAATGGGAACATCTAAGGATGTGAATGCTAATTACAATTTGACGTGGTTGTTTCCTAATATTGATCCAGGCTTTATGTATCTTGTGAGGTTGCATTTTTGTGATGTGTCTTTGAGTAGGCCAAATCAGGTGGTGTTTGATGTGTTCATCAACAATCAAACTGCGGATGTGAACGGGATCGATGTGATAGCTTGGGCAGGTTCTAGGGGGGTTCCCAAATATAAGGATTATGTTGTGTTTTCTAATGAAGCACCAACAATGCAGCAGATTTGGCTGGCAATGCATCCTAAGATGTCGGATGCACCTGAATTTGCAGATGCTATGTTGAATGGGGTCGAGATCTTCAAGCTCGATTCCGGGAAGAACTTGGCAGGGAAGAATCCTCAACCCTCAGCCTTTAGGATGAAGGTTGAGGCTGAATCAGAGAGGAATTTTGAAGGAAAGGGCAACAATGCTGAAGTGATTGGTGGGGCTGCAGGGGGTGCTGCTGCTTTTGTTGTGGTTGCACTTTGCTTTGCAGTGTACCAAAGGAAGAACAGACTGCCTGGGAATGATTCACACACAACTAGTTGGCTACCAATCTATGGGAATTCACATTCGAGTGGGAGCAAATCAACCGTGTCTGGTAAGAGTACGGCGAGTAATTTGGCTCAAGGTTTGGCTCGACATTTCTCGCTTTCCGAGATTTTACATGCTACCAAGAACTTTAGTGAATCTAATGTGATTGGGGTTGGAGGATTTGGGAAGGTGTACAAGGGAGTGATTGATGGAGGGACAAAAATTGCTATTAAAAGGTCAAACCCATCATCAGAACAAGGAGTTCACGAGTTCCTTACGGAAATCGATTTGCTTTCAAAGCTGAGGCACAAACATTTGGTGTCCTTGATTGGTTTTTGTGATGAAGAGAATGAGATGTGTTTAGTTTACGATTACATGGGTTTGGGAACTTTGAGGGAACATTTGTATAAGACCAACAACAAAACTCGTCTCTCATGGAAGCAAAGGTTGGAGATTTGTATTGGAGCAGCTAGGGGACTTCATTACCTTCACACAGGAGCACAATACACCATCATTCATAGAGATGTTAAAACTACCAACATTCTCTTGGATGAAAACTGGGTTGCAAAGGTTTCTGATTTCGGACTCTCGAAAACTGGTCCGAACATGGCTAATGGTCATGTTAGCACGGTAGTTAAGGGTAGCTTTGGCTACTTAGATCCGGAGTACTTCAGAAGGCAACAACTAACTGAAAAATCTGATGTCTATTCATTTGGGGTTGTCCTTTTTGAAGTATTATGTGCAAGGCCTGCTTTGAATCCAAGCCTGCCAAAGGAACAGGTAAGCCTTGCAGATTGGGCGTTGCATTGCAAACGGAAAGGATTTCTTGAGGATCTCATCGACCCTCATCTCAAAGGGAAAATCACCCCTGACAGCTTGAAGAAGTTTGCAGATGCTGCTGAGAAATGCCTAGACGACCATGGAGCCGAGCGACCTTCTATGGGCGATGTGTTATGGAACCTTGAATTTGCTCTCCAACTTCAGGAAAGTGCCGATGGTGGTTCAAGTCATAGGTCGAGGGTACATGAGGAAGATAACCAGAGAAGCCAAGAAATGGCTGCACATTACAACAACCTCAGCCTTGGAAGTGAGCAAGACTTAATTCAATCTAATAATGAACAAAACAGTACTGCAATCTTCTCTCAACTTGTCCATCCAACAGGCCGATAATGCGCGGAAAACTCTTCGACATTGTTCATGTGTCTTCCTCGACAAGGGGGCCTAACCAGTGAACAAACAAAAACCATGGGAGTTCAAGCATGTTGAACCACTGCTATTTTGTCAAACTTCAGGGAGTGTTGTTGTATTTATGTTGGTATTAGTTATTGGGTCTTTCTGATTGTTTTTTATTGGACAGTATATGCATTGCAATTTGTACTTTACACACAACAAACTTGATCAGATTCAAGTTCAACCTGCTGCCTATTCCTTATGATAAAGTTATAATTTACATTACACTTTAGCTCTTTCCAGAGTACAATTAATATGCATATACTATCTTTAGGAAATATATCATGTTGTTAGTTCTTTTTTTTCCCATTCCAATTTTCATTTTTCTTGAATGGTTTTCTTGTTTGTGAATCAGAGTCCATGTTTATCAATATTGTAATGGTATTCTTTCTATATATGATTTTGTAAGGTTAGAGAAATAAAGTAAATATGGCCAAATTGAAGTTCTAAATATATAGAGTGATATTCTTATCAACACTTCCATATTTATTTCCTTGTTCTTAGAACTTTTAAACATTCTTGTTTTTTAGCTTGTAAACTTTGAATTAAAGAACCACTGTTTAATCATTGTTTGCTTCGTGATGGAGTTGGTATTTAGATAATGTATTGCTAGGCTAGTGGAATAATTTAACAATACATACTATTAGTATAGTTCTGGTTCTACTCAAATTACACTTTAATCAACGACTACAATAGTTATCTTGATTTTTAAGCACCCAACAAGAAAATGTCTAAGATTGCACAAATAAATACAAACTATCGAACTATTACTACTCTTACAGTTTGTTACTCTTCGCAAACTTTAACTCACCAAAAGAAGGTAGTCGAATCGTGGAATTATTAAATAAAAACACCACATTGTTTGCAAATTCTATGAAAATTAATTTTGCATTTGGTGTCAAACGTCCATGTTCAATTTTAGAACACTTACACAATAGCATTGAGTTGAGAGTCCACTAATGACATCTAAATGCTGGAAAAGCAATAATGTGTTTACTTGTGGTTTGCATCTCTTCACGGTCTTGACGTTGTTTCCTCAAAATACTTGTCTTACGACCATGTTTTAGCTCTGCAACTCTAGCGATGGTGTGGTTTTAAATCAATTGATTTGAAATCAATCTTAGGCAAATATATTTTGGAAGAGTTTTTGACAATGTAGAAGACTCAATGCACGAAGGTTGATATACTCATTACATAATATTAGAAGACTAGATTTAATTTATTATTTTTCACTTGATATCACCCTAGAAGAAAAGTGAGTGAAAGAAAACAATCAATTATTTCCATTCCTAGTTACCGTCTTACTCACAGTTACTACGACTCATCATTTAGTAAAACATTATTCACTATTGAGAGGTGTGCAACTTGATTGATGTTTTGGTTTACATTTTTACCTTAAATGGTAAAAAAAGTTAACAATTGTTAGACTAGTTGACCTATTTAGAAGTTACCCAAGATAGTGAAACAAAAAATTAGACAGTTAATTTTCAATTTTGCAATCAAATTAACCGATAATCACATACACGTTGAGAAAACCCTAATTTCAACCAACGTTGACTCGATACTCAATTACTTTTGATATTGGATACCAAACAACTTGAAATTACATTCATTTGAAAGCATAGATTCTAAGCTACAAAAACATTCCAAAGATCACTAAATTTCATTAAGCATTAAACAAGTTATGGCCTTAAGAATTGAAGTGAAAAACACATAAAAAAAACTCCTAATCTCCATACTCAAGATGCCAATCCATATCCGTTCTCAATCCCTACTTTGAATGCTCACCGTGGATAAACCCAAGATCTAACGGCTGAAATTTAAACTTTCACGAGGATCTCGATCCGCGTCGAAAGCCTCTCAACCAATCACATCGCAGTAGCATGATTTCGTTTGATTATATAAACCGCTCTCAACCGTCTCTCTCCTCATCGAATTTTCTCTCTCTAAAATCCTTTCCTCTCCCTCTCTTCTAATCGGTTCCATTTCCAATAATGTCTTCCGCCGCTGATCCCGTCGTCTCCTCCGACGTTCCCGCTGCAGCAGCTGCAGCGGGGGCCCAGCCAGCTGAGAACGATTCCAAGGCTAAGAAAGCTGCGGCATCTAAAGCATCGAAGGCTAAGAAACCATCTGGTGCGAAGAAGGCTAGATCTTCTCCGACTCACCCTCCGTTCCTTCAGGTATGTATGGATGATTGATCTTTGTTTTGATTGTTTATGGTTATTCCGATCGAGTTTTCACGCTTTGTTCTGATTGAATTTTGAAATTGTTTCTCTAGATGATTAGCGAAGCGATCGTTTCTCTGAAGGAGAGAACCGGCTCGAGTCAGTACGCCATTACGAAGTTCACCGAAGAAAAACACAAACAATTGCCTTCCAATTTCAGGAAGCTTTTGCTTGTTCATCTCAAAAAACTAGTGGCCGCTGAAAAACTCGTTAAGGTAAAGAACTCCTATAAGCTTCCATCGGCTCGTTCT
The DNA here is from genome assembly GCA_025688845.1 of Cucumis hystrix. Classification (NCBI taxonomy): domain Eukaryota; kingdom Viridiplantae; phylum Streptophyta; class Magnoliopsida; order Cucurbitales; family Cucurbitaceae; genus Cucumis; species Cucumis hystrix. The sequence goes on from CM046887.1 coordinate 16,522,085, forward strand.
ATTCAAGCAAAAGCAGCAGCAGCAGCACCAGTCACCGCCAAGAAGCCTGTAAGCTCAAAGCTCAAAGCAGCAGCAAGCATCAAGAAAGCCACCGTTGCCAAACCGAAAGCCAAAACTGGTGCAAAACCTAAGCCGAAAGCTGTAGCGAAGCCGAAGCCGAAAACAGTCGCTAAATCCAAGGCCGTCGCGAAACCAAAAACCGCCGCGAAGACGAAGACAGCTGAGAAGGTTAAGAAGGTTGCTCCGAAGCCTAAACCGGCAGCCAAGGCTGCGAAAGTAGCGAAAACACTGTCGCGAACTTCGCCAGGAAAGAGAGCCGCACCGGCGACAAAGGCGAAGAAGGTAGCGGCGAAGAAGCCAAAGACGGTAAAGTCGCCGGCGAGGAAAGTCCAGGCAAGGAAAGTCAAGAAATAAATTATGTGTTTAGGGTTTTTGATTAATTTCTAGGGTTCTCTTATTAATAGTACGTAGCGATGTAAATTAGGGATATGATATGAGAGATGCAACCGTTCGTTGTTATACAATATTTTTATCAAATTTTAGTTTGGTAAATTCTCAATGGTTTATCATCAAATCAGTCTTTTCCTTTGAATGAATTGAGTGATCATTTCTTTGCTTCTGTTGAATCGTTAAAGCTTTTTGAGTTTTGCTTCAATGGCGGATTTCCCGTAATTAAAAGCGTCGTTTTGGTCGTTTATGTACATAAAACGCAAATTTCATAATCAGAACAGTTCACGTGCGTTGCACGCGATTTGAAACCCACGTCGGTACCACGTGGCTAATTTTTCGGAACTTCTTATTAAACTTTAATTATTTATTAATTTTGGGTTTCGGTGGGATTTTGTATTAATTCAATAATATTTCGGTTTATTTTTATAAAAACTAAACTTTAATTAACTTTATTCAGTTTCCCTCTTTATTTTATTGAATATGTGACAAAGGGTTTGATGAGGATTTAAATTCAAAATCTAAAGCAAAAATTAATCTGAAGAATAGTGCTCTCCCAAGAAGACATGGGAGTGTATATTCATTCCAATGTGATAACAACTTTAGGCAAGCATATAGATAGTAACATCTTTTGTGGTTATTCCCTAAAGAAGAATTCCATTTCCATCTTCACTTCGTCAGCTTGAATCTTCAAACACACACCCCGTGAGTTCCAACTCTGCATAAAAGTCATGTAAACAGACAAAGTTAAAGCTTCATTGGGAGAACATCATCATTCTCTTGTGACTATGTCTTTTCAAGAGGTTCCAAATCTGAACAAAATAGAAAGTTCAAATGTGCCTTCATAAATTTTACTTTACTCCATTTTTATGAATTCAAATACTTGTCTGCTTAAACGTCCTAGGAAGAAGTGGAATTTAAATTAGGATGTGTAATTTCACTTCCTAAAATACGGAAGAATTAACAATGGCTAAAATAAAGTGTTTGAAAGTTTAGAGATCAAGTCAGGGTATGATGAACATCAAAATGTCGATTCTATAAATCTTTGTGTGTGTCAAGCCATTATACCGACAATGGGAATGAGCAAATGAAACTTTGTTGAGTCCATGGAGTTGTTCAACAGGTTCACTACTTTCAATATCTTAACGATCTTCAAGTTTATATTGCTTGCTATATTTCCATATTTTATATGCTTGAGAACTTGAAATTCTTGAAAAGAGAGACATACTATTGATTTACCTGTGATAGATCAGAGATAAGTCCTTGCTAGGTTTGATCAAAGTAGTCGAGTCACCTCAGCTCTGCGTGTCTTACTGTCTCGAGTTTCTTCAAAATATTGACAGACATGACATGTTCATCCCAATCTTCCTGCAATAAGCATCATCAACACCATTGCCAAAACAAAAAAGAAGAAAAAGAAAAGACGGCTTACATTTCGAATGAATTTCATGTAAATCATCATTCAAGGTCTTTTCGCCAGGTTTATGTTTCAAACGGTTTAACAATTTCTAGTTACCCAAGAAATGACGGCTTGTAATTGCTTGTTTGAATTGTGAATAGACTTCTCGAAAGTATACGTACCTGAATTATAATTTCTGCTTCATGCGTCTAGCAAGGACAAATTTAAGTGGCAAGCTGGAATGCGAGTGTACTTTCTGCCTGCTTTTCAGTTCCCAAACCTGGAAATTGCCCAATATCATGTCCTTGAATGGGCTGAAACTCCTTATGTAAACCAACTGCGAATTCTTCCGAGTGTTCGCTGCCACTTTGGAAGTAATCTGCAATCTACAGTGACATTTTGTTTTCGGTAAATATAATGCACAAAAATCCAGGGAGATCTGACTGCCATTACATCTTTTCACACATAGCAAATATGAAACTGCCCTTCTAAGTACTGAATATTGAGTGGTATGCTTGTCATGGATAAATTAGAAACATGAGTACAAATAAAGAAAACTCAACAAGCTTACATGATTTCCAAGAGCTATCCCACTCAGGGCTGCTGATTCTATATTTGAGCCTAGTAGCCAATCACCACAGATACCAGCTCTTCCATGAGGATCAAAGATGCATGGAATACCTGGTGAATTTGTAGGCAGTGCTGCACCCCTGTATAGAGAATGTTATAAAGCTGATTATCAAGGAAGTTAAGAAATATCTATACCATATTAAACATTCCTTCGTCCACACATTCAAGCTTTTTGAGTTAAACATTGTTTTTCTAAATCAAATATTAGGGCAAGAGATCCTATATTGAATCTTTGCAACTTCATGTTCTTGATATTGATAGTTACTTTGTTGTTAGGTTCGTGTTCAACTATTGATCTCAGCTTTTGAGTGATTTCTTTAGTGTAGGAGGTAAAAAGAAAGGGACATTTGTTTAGAGGCTATGATGCTTCATTTAATGAGACTTCGAGAATAGGAATTACACCAAGGATATGCAATTTGGCATGTGCGTTATAAATATATAAAGTTTCAAACGATCAAGATGGTTCAAATGTGCCAACTTTAAGTATAGTTCAAATTCAACTAAACAAGACATTACAGAAAAATGGTTTACATGTGAATTGGGTTTTGGCCAATTACCATAGCTGAACTCGGGTGTAAAAGGGTTTTGGCAGTGACCCTTTGGACAATCCCAGGGCAGCTTCGACACCCTCTAGCATATTTTTCTTCACTTTCTCGGCAGTAGAAGTTGGGATATTCTCCTAACAGAGCATCGTAGTTGATATCCATCAGTACTTTAACAAAAAACTTCGATGTAAATTAATTCAAAATAAGCCATGGACAAACAAAAATCAAATGTTGACTCAAAGGAGTCATACATAGTGATACTATTATAAGTAAACGCAATAAAAAATGAACAGGCAGCAACAAATTGATTACAAATAGTCAGAAATTTTTATACAATGCACAAGCAAGGATGAAAAGATGGCCAAGAAAGTCGTTCATTTCACTCCTATTTCTTGTTTCTATAATATTTTTGCATTGGTGGAGCACTATTTCCTTTAATGAAAGGTCAGAGTCTTACTAATTGATTTTTTTTCCATAACTGATTAAAAAATGGAATTAAAGAAACTCTTTCTTTTCATATGTAGGGGTCGTTTTCAAAAAAGAATCCTGCATGCTCCTCCAGTTTCTAGCTGGAGCCCCCAACTGATGATCATAATCATGAAAATGTTATTAGAGTTCTTCTGCTAATTAAAGAGAAAAAGGGCATTTGAATATTTGACAAGAATGTAGGCAAAGTGCAAAAGTTGGCAAGCCTAATACTAGGTGGAAAACCAACCTGTGGAACCTTGTTCTGTTTCCCATATGCAGCAGTACTCAGAAAGGTCCAACAGTGGGGTCCATCTTTCTGAAAGTTTAGAAATTTTTTGTTATTGTTTGCCATCCATGAGAGGGAATCAACCCCTTTTACAAAAGCTCCTTCAAATGGAAATTTTTCTGCAGTATCTGGGAAAGAAAGAGGGTCCTCAAATGCAGCAAGGAGGGCCCATATAGAACTTAATTCTAACCTCTACAAACACAGAATAGACAGGATCAATTAAGAAGCATGTAAATATTTATTGTTAAACAAACCAAAATAAGCTGGAAAAATTATCAAAATTTGCACCTTCATTTGTCTAGCAATCAGAGGTAAGCCAGATGTTGAAAGAAGCCGATTAGCACATTTGCCTGCCAGGATAACCAATTCAACATTTCAAAATCTAAATCATTCTAACAAAAAAAATTATGATAAGCATTATGACAAAACAAGAAAATAAAAATTAATCTAGATTGCAGCTGAACCAAAATGATATATCATGCAAATGGCATTTAAACCTCTTGCTTCAGAAATTTTGTGTTTTGGTAGTCAACACTAACTCATAGAACGAAACCACCTAGCAACTGTCAAAAATCAACAAAATATGTAGTCTTCAAGCTCTAGAAGGAAAGAAAGAACCATCTACTTGCCATTGTGTGCAATAACAATAGCATCAAAATGCCCACAAGGTTTTCCGTTCTCACTTAAGTGCCACATTCCATTAAATGGCTCCAGCTTACTTATCCAGCAAGGGCGGATCACATTAATCAGAGAAGTCTGGCAACAAAAATCAAATAGTAGAAAACTCAGAGGAAATCAAGGGCAAAAACTATATTTAAAAAGTGTAGGATACCATACACAGCATTGTATTCCTTCTCTTTTTCTTCAGGGATTAATAGTAAACTAGAACTCATTACAAACTTAACCATCAATAGTCAATAGTTTCACTCATGCGATCAGGATTTCTAAATATTATGTCCATATAGATTCCATATCGTCCATTCAACTATGAGCAAAGTTTAAACATGTTATAAGGATAAATCTTTGCTACTAAAGAAAGCAGCGGCTGGTTTGTTGTTTATTTCTTCCATGTACTTAATGCACTTCTGAAATTAATGCTCTTGTTGAAGATCTACATTTCAATCACCTGAGATAGCAATGAGTCAGCAAGTGGCCGCATACCATTTGTACCAATATACCTTGGACAGGAAGACATTGGAACAAATCGACCACCCAATTCAAGCTCTCCAACAGCGCCCTTCCACTCTTTAACTAGATCTGCAGCCAACCAACCATCAACCAACTGAGCAAACTGGTTATCCGTCACTGTAAAGAATTGAGCCGCATGATCAAACATTAGGGGTTCAGGTCCAAGACTTCTAGTCCCCATTCTTCCTCCCAACCCATGTATACCCTGCAACAAAAATTAAAATTTGAAATGCCCCTCCTAGATTAACCAAGTATAACAAAAAATCAATTTCAACCAACATAAAAGGGTCTTCGCAAGGTGCATACAAATTCATTCACTAGGCACTAAAAAGCCTTTAAATCAGGTTGGATAAGAGCAAGACATTCGAACCATAGACCTGGTTAACATCATATGGGTTGACAATTGAGCTATTCTCGCTTTATTTAAAGATTTAATATTTGTAGTTTATAAAAGCATTTGGCGCCTCCTTATTCATCGTTCTACTCACAAGAAATCTCATTAAACTAAAATCTTAACAACATTTTCACAGTATGGACTAAACATAATTAAATTGTTACCAATTCAAATGTATATGAACTAAATCCTAATGGAAGGACATGGACTGAAATAGTCCTTTTTTTTTCTAACCCAATTCAATGATGTTTCCCAAAATGAAACATATGTCACCCATGTACAGAATGAGTCAAAACTAGAGAAAAATTCAAATATGAAATAACAAACAAGTAATAACCAACCGTGTCAAAGACGGTGGAGCGAACACCCCTTTTCTCCAAACTCAGAGCACACATGATTCCCGCCATGCCGCCGCCAATAATGGCTATAAGGGGGTCATCGGAGAGAGCAGAAGTGAAGGTAACTTGCTCCTGATTGAAAGTTTTCTTCAGAATCGACCTCCTAGAGGTACCGTATGAGGATTTTCTTCGAAATTTAGAGGTGGGTTTGTTGCCATCCATGGTGGGTTTTCTAGAATTGTGTTTAGAATTAGGTTTAGGTTGAGAATGGGATACTACAACCGGAATGAAATTCCTGTTGCTGTAGGGTTTCGAGGAGAAGATCGTAAGTTTAGAAAAATTGAGGGGTTGAAGAATGAGGGAAGGGGAAATGAAAGGGGTGAAGAGGGAAGACATGATTATTGTAGAGAAAAGAGTGGACGAGAGAAGAAGAGAGGTTTCAATAAATCCTCTTTTCCACTCTCTTGCGCGCCATTTTGTTTTGTTTGTTAGTTATCCATAGGTTCCTTCAAACTTCAAAATGGAGTTTTTTTAAAAAAAATTAAATAGAGGAAAGCTATTTTATTACTTTTCAAAAAAAAAATTAAAAATATAACAAAATATGATAATCTATTTGCTACGTAAACGATAGACTAAAGTCTATGCCTATTAGGATACATATTGACAAATATAGTACTATATTTTGGTCTATTATTGTAATTTATCGTAAATAGACTGATATTTTGTTGGTGCATTCTGTTATATTTGAAAATAACTCTTTTTTTCTTTTGTTAGTGTTTTATATGGATAAACATTTATGAAATTAATGTGTATTTAAAAGAAATGTTGTTTAATGCACAAATTTTAAATTGATGAAAGTGTTACACTTCAAATGCGTTTGACTAAAAAATTTGGAGTATCGAAGAGAGTAAAGTTGCGAAGTCCCCTACTTGTTTAACTTCTAATAAATAAATAAAACATTCCATTGATACTTTATTAACTTCTCATATTGTTTGCCTAAAAGTTTCTTATACTAGAAAATTCACAGCTTTACGACCTTACAATTTCACCTCTTGCTCCCAAGCATTCGATTCCAAGTTGAAGAGTAAACATTGAGATCTCTTCCAAAAAGTTCATCCTAAGCTTTCTTTTGTTTAGTAAAATGTTGTTGTTTCACATTTCATGCTCAAACTTTTATTCAATTATACGATATATCATTTTATTTGATTATACGTAAGACAAAAGCCAACATAGACTTTGTCCAAATTATTCATATATATACCTTAATCGAGTGGTCGGTGATTCAATCTCCAACTCCATGCATTTTTAGGCGAATGGTTCAAAATTCTCACCAAACTCAAACCTCATCTGAACACAAGCATCAAATACAAATCTTTGAAAACCATAAAAAATCATTCTCCAATTCTCCTAAAATACACCAATTATAGTTAAGAGGGAGAGAGATACAAAGATAGAAAGCAAAAGTATATCTGTATCTGTGTATACACAATAGTCCACACACTGAATCAAAATCTCCCTTATATGTATAACATGAAAAATCATTATAACTTCCATGGGAAAAAAAAAAAGAAAAGAAAAGAAAAGAAAAACATATACATTTCATATTAGCACAACTCACTCAGTGAAGTAATTAGATGTAAAAAGAAAAGAAAAGAAGCTATTTTCTTTTAGGTAAAGAAACAACTAGCAACTGAAAGATCAAGCTTTTTCTTTCTTTGCTCCCCCCTCTTTTTTTTTTTTTTTTCTTTTTTCTTAGTTCACATTAAGGAGAAAGTAAATGTTCATGACTGAATGGGGATATCTACATTACTTGTGTGTGGATCAGTTGTTGCAAAAGTCGTTTTTTTGGTCTCTCTGTCGCGCTTCACATGGTTTCTATGTTTAAAAGATTCATTGTTGTGGCTTTGCCCATTCACTTGTGCTTTGCTTTTGCGGGCTACGCCGTTAGTTGATTCCTCTGATTTCTGACTACTAAAGCTATGGCGTTGTCCTCGGGTGCATAGTTTTCCTTTTTCCTCTATGCTAAAGTTCATCGAATCACCACAGCTTTTCCTTCGAGTTAGATTTGGAGACTTTGGCCGAGTTAATGGTAACTGACATAAAGTACTAGTTAAAACTTTGCCATCATAAAACAAAGAAGCATCTGCAAAATGTAAGTCCTTACATGGTAGAAACAAACTCAATTTTCAAACTCTTGAAATTCCCAGCCCGTAAGGGCATACCGGGTTACCGTTAAGCTACTTTAACAGCCTAAGAGGGGAATGATCGTATCAGAATAGAGTTTCAATGGCTACCTTTTTTAGTTCAGTCTTTGGTGGTGGTCCTTCATAATAGAAACTGGGCACTGGATTTGCTTTGATCACTAATCCTTTCCTAAGCTGCTTGATTGCTGCTTCTTGCTCTTCCTAAAAGCATTTTAAAGCAGTAAATCAAAGATGAAACTAAGCTGATCCTTCCCTCGTCAATACAAAATGTTGAAGAATAAGATATGCAACAAGCGTAGAAACAAACATAATCAAGATGGTAGTTCGAAATACCTTAATTCGTGCCTCGTATTGGACTCTCTCTGCCTCCATAGCTTTGTGTTTCTCCTCCAACTTGTTATAGAACTGGAACATAATTTCATAAGTAAACAGAAAACCACAGATTGAACGGCAAGGCAACGTCTAAATCATTCAACACAAGTAATACCTCCTTCCTTTTACCAGCACGTTCAGCGGATCTAAATGTAGGAGCCGTTCCGATAGTTACTTTAGATTTGAGTTGTCGAATAGATTGAACAGTACTATGAATGGGCTAAGGATAACAAAATCTGATAATATGAACAAATTAAGAATTTACAAAAAAAAAAAAAAAGACTTAGTTCTGTATGGTAGTTGTTAAAAAGAGGATACGAGGAGGCGATGGACCAGTGATCTTCTTCGTGATGTTTCTTAAGATCGTTCTGTGAAGATTTACACGATGATTGAGGCGAGTTCGGCTGTAGAAAAGTAAAACAAATAGAAATCATAATTTGAAGATATAAGAAACAAGGTCAGGAGGGTAGGACATTCTCAACAAAACTGTAATGCAACTAAATATATTTCCCAAAGAACTATAAATAAAACCAACCATTTTAAGATTAGAGAAGATAAAGATATTCAATGGCATTTTACACTCACATAGACTCAAACTAAATCGAAGTTGATGCAGTTCGAAACTCGTAACTGACCCTAATGAAACTGAACAAAAAGGCATAGTTATATTTGTGTTGAAAGTCCATGAAAGAAGTCGAATAGGAGATCAAACCCGAAATCAAAGTCAGGAAGCTGTTTTTCACTCAATAATGTTCTATTCAAGGAGATTTAACTAGTCCTGTGGTACTTTTCCAGTTTTCCTATTGCATAAAAGCTACTTCCAGTAGTTTACAAATGTGGCTTCATTGACATTCCTAAAAGTTGTACTTACATGTGAGTTCTTTTCAGGGCTGGGAGGCTGCAATTCAAAAGTATTTGGTGACACCTCAACGACAGGAATTGTAGTCGAAGTAGGCTCGGTCTCAATGGTTTGTGAGCACGTGACTGCTTTTTCCGGTGCCTGCACGGGTGGCTGTTGAATCTTGTGGTTCACCCTCATTATTTTTGGAGTAACAGCTACCGTCCCAGGTGAAATAGACTTATTGAAGTCACTGATTTTCTGTGCTACAGTTCTCTCCTCCTTCTTCTTCTCCTCAAGCACAAGCACAGATGCAGGTGGGGGTGCAGGTGCAGGTGGAGGTGGAGGTGTAGGCACGGGCTCGGAAACGAGCACGGGCATGGTCACAGGTGCAGGCACACTGGCATCAAGGTTAGAGCTTTTGATGGCTGCAACATCGTGCTCGGTTTCTTGATAGTTTTCCGCAAACAAATTCTCCTCGCTCGATTCCTTCTCTTCGTATTCCTCCAAATCAATACTTTCTTCTGAAATTTTGGGGGAAACATGGGCTTTTTCATGAGAAACGCCATTTAAAACCACTGTAAGATCATTTGGCTTCTCCACTACATCACCGGCAATTTCCCTACCCATGACCCTGCACCAAAAATACCAACAACGTCGCAATCAAAATCCTCCAAAAAGAAACAGGTATCCTTTTCCAAACCAAAATCAAAAGAACCTTAAATACAAAAATTACAAACTTACACTCACTCAACTTGATATAACTTTGGTTCAAAAGAAACAAAAAGCCTCTCGACAACAACCAACCAAATTATTTAATCTAGATTATAAAAAGAGGAATTGACTTCTGAACTAAGAAAATCAATTAGTTTCCCCAAAAAAACTCCACAAAAAGTAAGGAACAAAAGAGAAACATCAAATTGAATCCTCAAGAAAGCTTCAAATATGAGCTCAAAATGCAAAAGGAAAGTTCAAAAGTTTGAATTGACCCACAAAATCAAAAGGGTTAATTCAAAATCCCAATTCCACCACACCCAAAAGAAAGAAAAAGAACAAACACAAAGATTCAAATACTAGAGAACCCCATTTCCCCAAGCTTCAAAAACAACTCAAACCCATGAAAGAAGAAGAAAAAATATAACCAAAAAGAACCATTTTCATCACAACACAGCAAAAAAGATGAAAAAGAAGACAAGGGAATTCATATCCACCATAAAAAACTCTAAAACTCTAAAAAGAAAAAAAGAAAAAAAATGAAAAACAGAGAGGAAGAGGAAAAAGACCCACCTTGAATAACCAGCTCCCCTTGCCGATCTGACAAGATCTCCCTGGTTCCCCACTCCTTTGTCCCTCCCCTCCCCTCCCCCTTTTTTTTTTTGAAAATTGGGTTATTGTTTATTTTCTTTTATTACAAAGAAATCAATGTTAGCGGTTTTCCTTTTGGTTAGCGTAATGATCGGAAGAGAAAACAAAACCCCAACAACAAAAGAAATGAAGGCTTTTTATCGGTGTTTTGCTGTTGGATTGGATGAGTCATTGTTTATTTATAGATTATAGACCAAATATCTTCTATCCTTTTTGCAAATAAAATAAAATTTAATTGCCTGCTCTCACCTCTTCCTTATTTATATTTATTAAAAAAATACGTCTTTTTATTTGACGGCGTTGAATTATAAATTTTTTTTTTTTTTTAAATAGAAAACCCACAAAAAGACAAATTTTTATTTATTTTTATTTTTCTCTATGTGGGACCTTCATTAAAGATATAAATTCTGCCACGTCATCTTGGTAAGAACTTCCCCAAACTCACGTTTCACAACATAATAATTAATATCAATTTTAATTCAATTAAATTGAGAGATCATTCATTTATTGAACAAAGTATAGAATTAATTTTCTTATTTCTTTGAGATAACTAAATGGGGTTTTTCCAAATTTTAACTTATGAACACTTTCAAACTTAACTTTGTTGATTCTTTTATTTTTTTTAAAAAAATATTTCGAAGAATTGTCAAAAGCTTCGACAAAATATTTATAACATATAACAAAATTTTCAAATTTTATCAATAATAAACATTGATAGATACTAATATACTAATATAAATGACAATGATAGAAGTCTATCAGTTTCTATCATTCATATAATCCAAAATTTTGCTATGATTTATAAATATTTTAATTTATTTTTCTATTTTAAAAAATACTCTAGATATTTTAAATTTATTATCAAAAATTTTTTAAAAATCAATTAAGTTATGTTTTACATCTATGGCAATTTACACAAATATAGTATTTTTGAAATATATTAAATTCGAAACTCTATAAATCTTAGTTTTTGCTATAAGAACAAAAGGAGGAAATAAATCTTATTTTCATTCCTCATTCATAATGAATAAGCAGTAAGAAGTTAGAGCTTCAATCAGATGCTCATACCATCATCATTGTATGTATGTATGATTTAAACATACCGATTTGTTTTGAGTTTTGAGTATAGAAAAGGATTGAAGTTAAAGAATAAAAGAATGTTTAAAAATAAAATAAAAAATAATGGAATGGATAGAAGAATTGGGAAATGTGATTTGTGAAAAAGAGGTAGTTGCTTTCAGTTGGGCTAATCAGATAAGGAAAAGTCTTTCTCAATTGTTTATAATTTTCTTTCCTTTTCAAATGCCTTCCATCACAATTAATTAATGCAATTTTGGAATTCAATTATAAATAAAATACTTTTCTATTCTCAAAATCACAACCAAAATATATTTAACAAAAACCAACAAAAATATAATGTGCTTCTATTCTTTAGTTAACGACGTGAGTTAACGGTCTTCTAGGATAAATAGATGGGTTGAAATTGACTAAAATGGCTTCCTAATTTCAATAATAAAAATCCAAAATAGTTTTCTTAATACAAACATATTTGTAATATAATTTTGGAAATAATAAAATCCTCTTTCCTCAACTATTTCTTTTAAAAGATTTTAACGTATATTTTTTACTCTTACTTCATTGTTAGAATGTATTAACTTAGTCAATGAATCGTATTGGTATAAAATTTTGATATGTCATTAATAGAAATCTAGTTATATTGATTTGCATAATTTAAAAAAAATGTTTAGGATTAGTTTTGTCTTGAATTTTATATTGTTGATTAGTTTAGTTAGGTAGAGAGTAACTATTTATAGTTTGGATTTTTGAAAATATATTAACTTGATCATTATTTTACACGTTTAATGTTAGATTTTTCTTTTGTGGATTTTTATTATATTTAAAATTTGGAAAAAAATATCGAATTTAAGGTTGAATTTAAAAGGAAGAAAAACAATAATGGATTTATTAGAAAATGTATCCACCCGTGAAAACATAAATGACCAATGAAATAATAAATAAAAGCTTCATAAATTCGTTGCTAATTTTTTTTAAAATAAATAAAATATTTAAAAAGAAAAAGAAAAAGGAAAAGTGGAAATTTCTAACTTTTTTATTTTATTTTTAAGATAGTGTATTTAATTTTAAAAAATAAATCATTTAAAAAATAAAAATATTTTGCAATATCGTACAAAAACTTCTCCCAAACCACTTTTATAATTTATTTTAAACCGTTTTTATCAAAAATTTAAATAAAATTGACTTCTTTTCAACCTTTTTAGTCGATACAAATAGAATTGTAGCAGTCGATTTTATTTTATGACTTATACCTTTAAATAAGAACGTGTATGGTCATTAAGCTTTTAAGTAAGATACTAAACTCTCATGTTTGAATTATATTTTTAAGTGGTTCATAAAATATTCAAAGTAATTTATAATTGGTTCTTAATATATAGTTGACTAAAATTTGTTGACGTATGTTCTCGATTTTTCTTTTAATTTTCTATTAATAATGATCAATTTAAAACTAATCTTCAAACTTCAAACATATAAATTGAAATTTGAAGAACTAAAGGAAACTTTATTGAAACATAGTATAGATATTCAAATTGGTTAGTCGGTGGAATAAAATAATTGTGAATGATTCTTCTTAAATCAATTTTGATATATATATTACCAAAACAAATTAGGGAATTGGGCATACAAATTCGAAAATGACACTTCAAAACATTGGGTTGCTTCCCATTTTCTACTACCAATAGTATTAATAAAAATATAATCGTATAAAATCGAATCAAACGGCTACAATTCAATCAGATAGATGTATAAATATTAATTTAGAAATTGATTTGATAAGAAGTTGGTGAATTTGAATAATTTTTCTAATAAAACAAGGCCTAACTTTTTAAAAGTCAAAATATAAAATAATTGGAAGTATTTTTTTTGGGTAGAAAATTTTAATTTACTTAAAACTTTATTATTCCATTATTACCCTTTTGATGAATCATTCTTTCACTCAAAGTTAATTAATTTATGTTTTAATCTGTCACCAAATGAAGACCCATAATTAAGTCACAACACAAGGCATCTTTTTGATGTAATCAAAGTCTATCCCTTTGTAATGAAATTAATTATGTCTTCAATTGGTGGGTGTGAGGCCATTTTTTGGGTCATTATAATTATGTGTGGAAGTTTCATTGTAAAGCACTTTAAATGAGACCAAATTGGAGCAAAATTAGGGGTTTCTCAAGAGATTGAAATTTCAACCATATGTGTATCAATCAACATTAATGCACTTTCTTGTTTCATTATGGTCACCCTCTTTTCCCAACATTTTATTTCCCTACAACTTTTCTTAAATAATCATCATAAATAAATTATTGGATAAGAATTCGATTAAAAAATCAAATGTTTTAAGTCTCATGTCTCACGTATGGTTGAATTAGAAAAATGTATTAAAATATACCTATATCATTATACTTTATTGGCTAGCTAACTTTTTACTAATAATATTCTTGAAGATTTTTTTCTTGTTAAAAAAATATCCTTATACGTTTAAAACTTGCTAAATATAAATATTTAAAATTTCAAACAAAAAATCAAATTTTAAAATTGTGTCAACTATTTGGTAATTCACAATTTCATTCATGTCACGTACTACACTACTTTATATCTCAAATTTTGTCCAAATTATAAGAATTTTTACTGCATGGTTTATTTTGAAACGTTTATAAATGTTCAAAGATAAATATATTGCCGTGTTTGAAAGTATAAGGATATTTTTATAAACAAATACCATGATTATTGAAGGGTATTATATATATTAAAAATTTAACCTTCTTTTATTTCATAATAATGAGATCATTTTATTTTTTTATTACATCAATAAAAGTCATTTTTCTAAGTTGTTTGGAGGTATTGTTTAAAGATATAAAAATCTATTTTTAAATTTAGAAAAACTTGCTTCACCAAATATATATTAGAAGTAATTTTTAAGATAATCATATGTCCACAAAAACAATATGTTGTTGTTTTCATGTCTATGATTTAAGTATTATTGGCTAAATTTGGATTTAAATTTATGATAATTCCTCTATTTTAATTTTATTTATTAAAAATATAAATCAAATATTATAATCAATGACTAATTTTATGTCACTTTTGAATTTCAAAGGCAAATTTTTAAATGAGACATTCAATATCCCTATTTATAGTTAGGTATAAAATTTTAATCTAATAGTCTAATAAAACATTTTCTAAAAAATATATCATAAATCTATATCAAATAAAATAATGAAAGTTCAAATATTAAATATTTTTAAAGTTTAGAACTAATCTACTATTAGTACTAAATTGAAAGTCTGAGTTGAAAGATTAGAAATTAAACTTTTAATCTAAACTTTAAATTACTTTTAAAAACCCAATTAAGTTTTTTTTTTTTTTTTTTTAAATGTATTGTAATGAATTGGATAATAAGCAATATTATTAAATTTAAAAATAGAAAACTAAAATTGAAACCTAAGCAAAGCTCACAATTTTAGTACATTAATGCATATATACATAAATTAGGAGTAAATATCAAATGGGACTTCTCTTTTGATAACTAAAGTTAACCTATAGAAGAATAGTATATTTCTCCATTTAACCCAATAATTATTCTATTTAAAAATCTTTCGACAAATATTAATTTAAATTCACGAACTTTGAAGTTTATATCAATTTAAACCATGAATTTTGATAGTGTTATCAACTTAAATGCTTCAAAGTCTTACAAATACAATAATTTAAACTATGAACCTTCGTACATTTATCATAATGAAAAGTTTAAATTAATTGATACATTTATATATTATAAGTCGTCTAATCTAATTAATTGATATACTTGTAAAAGTTTAGGGTCTAAATTGATACGATTATTAGTTTAAGGTTTAAATTGTTACAACTATCAAAGTTCGGAATTTAAATTGATAAAGTTATTAGTTTAAAGTTTAAACGGATACAAATTCCAAAATTCAATGATACAAATTGAGAATTTTTCCCAAATCTTTAAACCAACTTAACTTTCATCCCTTTATTAGAATTGTTGTATGGAAATGCTACTGAAATGTATGGTTCATTAGAAGTTGAATAAACATATTAAAAATGGTCATAACCCAAAAAAAAGTTGATAACTATTTTGTTGTTACTAATATAAAGTACCGTTTTGCTATATTTGTAAATATTTTAAACAGTTTTATTATTTAAAACAAATTTTATCAAACTTCAATCTCAAGTTAATAATATCTTTCAACAAGAGATTAGATGATGAAGACATTAAGAAAATGACAATTTGATTTATAATTCAAATTAATATCTTTACCCTTTTTTTTCTCCAAGTATTTCATAACTCTTATTAGTAAATCCTTTATAGTAAAAATTTCAAATGTGTTACTTAATGAATTTTGTTATATTTTGTAAATAGTTTAATTTTAAAAATAGATCAATTCTCTCTCTTTTAACCCATGAATTAAATTCATCTTGCTTGAATTGTGATAAAATGAGATTGTCAAAAAGCTAAAGGCAAATTGGCTTTGGGAAGAGGAAAGTCATCCCAACTATGAAAAAGGAAAACTTGTTTGTATTCTTTTGGAAGGTGAGGAGACAGAAAGAGAAAAAAGGTATTTTTTTTTTCAAAGTTGGAGGAATGGCATAAGATTTTACATTAAAAAAATAATGACACATATTCAAAGATTTTTAATATACAAAATTAATTAAAGTAAAAAGAATTTAATCGGATGTAGTAGTAGTGATAGTTGCAATTACACCTTCAACTTTAAAGAATAAGAATTTAATCTTCTAGTTGTCACAAGTGTTAAAATGCAGACCATGAAAATTTACAATAGTTGTAGAAATTGAACTCGTAGACGAAAAAAAATCACTCTCTAATGTCTAATTACACTGAAGTATAGTACAATTGTTTTGTTGCCATTTGTCAAATACTTTATGGAAGAGGGGTATCTACAATTTAATGAGAAAAAAAAGTGGAATATGATTATATATTTTAAAATTCATTTGAAAAGAGGATTGAAAAAGACAATTAATTAAGGGAAAGAAACACCACCCACAAGATAATATATTTGAAATTATATTGATGTGATTAAACAATAATAATATTGTATATTGAAAAGGTGACCCATGACAAAAAATAATATTCCCTAACCATGCTTGGCCCCATTGGCTATGAGATGTCAATGTCTAATTCTCTAAGAATAAGCAAGTACAAAGAGGCCAATTTTAGGCCAACTTCTTCTTCTTTAAGATCTCATCTATATCTTATTTGTCCAAATTTTCGTTTTATTATTACTTTTTTCCGTGTGTTATTTGTCGGTGGCAATCGTGTGCAGTACATTGAACTATGAAAAATCTCTATACGTTTTTAGTTTCGTGGGGTCTTAGAAAATATTTCTAGGTCCCATTTGACAATTATTTTAGTTATATGTTTTTCAAAAGAAAAAAAAAGTAGGATGTTGTAATGTATTCTTTTTGGAAGATGTGTGTATGCCGACTTAAATAGGGTTGTTGAGTATATATAGTTCACCTGGTTGAAATGTTGTATTGTCGTCTGTCAACTAAGCGATAGAGAAGTTTAGGTGTCGTTTGGTTTATGATTAAAAAATCATGGCAGGGAAGAAAGAGTTCGATAGAAAACATAAACAAATTTTTTTCATTGTATTTGAGGATGATTTTAGTTTAAAAGTTTAAAATTTAAATTTAAATTCAAAATTTGTGATTGGTTCATGGATTTGAAAGTGCAAAAATGTACAACGTTTTCATAATTTCTGAAAACAAAATTTAAAATAAAATACGACAATCTATTGTTTTTTAAAGTTACTTGTTTTCCTTGTATTTTTTTGTTTTTGAAAATATAAAAACGAAAAAGGAATTACGAATCAAATGATTGGATTCTCATTCTCATATATTGATTCATAAGTAATGCCGCTTAAAAATGATTACTACGACATATCGGTTTAACTATATGCTAAATTTATTAGCCATGGGTGAAAGTTGAGTTATTAAATATACATTTTGTTAAAATTAGGATTAAACTTTTACTTCAACACAAACTTGAAATTAAAAATTAAAGAAATTTTCTAATGCTGTTCATGCTATGGGCCAAAACTAGTACAACTTTCTAATATTGGGCTTCTTTTGGTCCAATTTATGCTTAAGATATATATATACACATACATACCTACATAAATAGTTTTTGGGGAGTGCTTAAATGATGGTTAATTATTCTTCAAATTTGTTCATCGAATTTTAAACTATATACTTTTAATGAGTGTAATCTGTCAAAGTTAATCTTTATCGAAGTTTGTTTAATAATAACAGTACTTTTGTATTTTCAAACTAGTAAAAAAAATGCTAAGTTAAAAAATAAAATAGGACTAATTTAAAGATTATTCATCAAAAGTAAGACTACAACTCTTTCATTGAAAATACAAGGATTAAAATTAAACAAATTTCATAACATATAAACTAAAACGATATCTTAACTTAAATGAGTCTATACCATAATCTTGAATTGCTAGTGAGATAATTGAACCATCTAAATTTTTGGGTTATAATTAGTGAATCGTGTATCAACCATGTTCAGATTGGAAGAGTTTTTTTTTTGTTCGTACAACAAACGTTAGTGTTAGTGTTACGTTGGCGTATACACGAAGGTATTTTTTTTAAGGGTATAGTCATAACAAGTAGCAATTTTATTGATTACAATCACATGTATAACAATATTTAAAAAAAATTATAAATATAGTGTGTATATTAAAGGTGTGTTTATTTTATATATTCTTGATGGTAAAAACCAAAATAAAAATTTAGGTACAAATTATAAATAAAAGATTAATATTTGAAACCCAAATACATGACTCGTAAATTTTCCAAATTAGTAAAAAACATTTAGAAAAAAACTAAAATGACAAAAAAGTCCAAGTAGAAATTTAGTTGATGAAGAAAAAGTGGAGGGCAATTTGGGGAATCTAAAAATAGGGGAGAGGGAGAGAAAGTTCTATTCTAACGGCTTTTACAAATACACAGAGTTTTGACCATCTCTTATTCCGGTGATAACGGTCAACAAAAAACTAACTTCCATGTTCTCCACCCAATCAATCCCCTCCACGTGTCACTTTCCCGCTCTTTCCCCCTATAAAATCCTTCTTCTTAACTACTTCCACCTAGTTTCCCGAAGCCCTTCGTTCTCCCCCCCATTCAATTTTCCCCCATAATATTCCTCAACAATAATCCAATCTCTTCCCTCTCTTTCTTTCTTTCCATCTGCTTTCTAGAAACACACACACACAATTTTGTTTTACTCACTGAGAAAGTGGAAAATTTAGCAATGGCCGCGACGATTGCTGTCTCGGGAGCCACACCCGCCCCTGAAACACAAAAGAAGAACAGAATTCAGGTTTCTAATACCAAGAAACCCCTCTTCTTCTACGTTAATCTTGCTAAGGTATATATACGCCAAATCCCTCTTTCACTTCTTTCCATTTCTTTGATTATTCGTTTGTTATATATCTCAGAAAAAGATTATTATTACACCCATTTCGTTATTGTTATGTTCTTCTTCCTAGAAAATGGAATCCGAAATTAGTAATGTATGAACGATTTATCAATAATCCGTGTTGTTCTTTTTATTTGATTTATGATTTGAGTAATTGTACAATCTGGGCAATCGTTTGATTTCAGTTTCTTTGTTGTTTTGGTTTGTTTTTTTTTATTGGAAATTCTAATCGATGTTTGCCCTAAATTCAGAGGTATATTCAACAGCATAATGAAGTTGAGCTTTCTGCCTTGGGAATGGGTATTGTTTTGTTTCTTGTAGTTTCTTTTAATTTATGGGTATATATTTGATGAGTGTTTGGTTTTCTTGGCTCAATTCCTTGTTTGTAATATTACAGCAATCACTACGGTTGTCACAATTGCGGAGATTCTGAAGAACAATGGGCTGGCTACAGAAAAGAGTATAATCCATAATCTTTAATGTTGATCTCTCCTGATAAAAATGGTGAATGTATTCTACTGATAATCTTTGTGGTTTTGTTATGAAACAGAAGTTTTGACTTCTACAGTCGGCATGAAAGATGAGAACAAAGGTCGTTTGGTTCAGAAAGCTAAGGTTTGTTCAATTTGTTCTTGTAGGATCTATTGATTTTGGATGATTATCTGCTTTTGGGTTCTTATAAAATGGTTTTAATCATCTGGAAATCAGTCTCCAATATTCTCTTTTTTGTTTCTTAAATAGCTAGGATTGAGATATTGAGAGTGTTGTTTTTGGTCTATTTTGTGATAGATTGAGATTGTTCTGGGGAAGTCTGAGAAGTTTGACTCTCTGATGACTGCGGCCACGGCAGTACCGGAGACAGTGGTGGCAGTTGCAGCAGCTGCTGAGGAGGAGAAGAAAGCAGAGGAAAGCAAGGAGGAGCAGTAGGGGGAAAGAGAGAAAGGAATGTGATGTTACATTGTTGTAGTTTAAGAATCACATTTGCAATATTATAGGATAGGCTATTTTCATTTGAAATTCCACTACTAGTTTTTTGCCTCTTTCTGAACAGTCACAGTTATGAATGAGATGTCATTGCCATCAACCAAAAAGAACAAAAGAAAAAAGAAAAAAAAAGAAGAAAAAAAACCTCTTTTTTCCTCTCTGTCAACTGTGTTAAGAAGAAGCCTTTTTGTGTTGCATCTTTTGGTACTTTCATGTTGATCTAATGAAGTTGAATCCCCTGAAAATGATGGTTCTTTTGGAATTTCTTTCCCCTTTTGTGCCTTGTCTTTTGCTTATATGCTTTTTTGACCATTTGAATTTTTGAGCTTCAATTATGATAATTGAAAGAGTATAGAAACTAGAAAGAATCTTAACACTCTTAAAAAGAATACGATTACATCAATCATTTTAATTCAAAAATACATTCGACTATAGTTTGTTTTCTTTGTACTATATATCTTACCTCCATTTTTCAATCATAACTTACAATAAGGTATATTTTGTTTTTTCTTTTTTAGTTTACTCTAATATTTTTTTATGTGAGTAGGAAGAATGGATGACAGAAGACGAGTAATACTCATATTTATTATAATATTATTATTATTTTTGCTAGAAAATTATGTTTGAGTTCTCTCAAATTAGAACACATGCATTTGGTAGTTTCCTAGACTAATTTTAAACTAGAAAAATTATCTATTTTCTCTGGAATTAGAGATGGTCATAGACTAAAAATGTATATCTTAAAAAGCTCGAGGACCAATTGAGATTTTTTTTTGGACTAAACTCTAATTTAAACACCTATGTTATTCACAACTTGTTAGATCAAAAAAGGCGATTTTTTTCTCTACTTTTTTTATCAAACAATGTAACGTAAGCTAATAAATGTGATATTAAATTTGGTATCTTGCGGCTTCAAAAGTTTGAATTTGGTGGACCATATGCATAGTTAAATTAAATTTTCACAAATTGTCCCCCTCGCCCTACCCAACATCAAACCATAATAATCTCCACTCAATGCTTGTATTAAAGATGACTGACAAAAGAAAAATATGTGATTGATTATTGCTAAGGAAATAGAATAACATATGACATTAAATATGATTAATAACGACTAACAACTCATTAATGAGTTTTGACTATATTACACTACTAAATTAAACCAAACCTAATCAAAATCATTGAGACCTAATTCAAACTTGAAAAAAAGAGAGATAAAACATACTTTTGATCATTGAAGTTCGATGTTTATTTAATCTTTTTAAGACAAACATTTTAGCATTCAGAGTTTTAAGAATCTGTTAAATGATTTTACTTTTCAACGATTAGAGACTTTGAATGATAGAAAGTATGCACACATGAGCTTGATTCAATCATAAATAACATACACTCCATTTGTTCTCGTTGTTACAAGGAGGCTGTCATACTAATATTAGTGAGTCAAACTCACTTAAACTTAAGTATATTACTATTTTAGCAATGTAATAAAATGTTCGTCCAAAATAACATTAGAGTTTTTCTTTTGGAACTTTTCAGTGTTATTCATGAGTAAATTAACTTAAGTGACAATTTAAAACTAATATCAAGCCTTATAAAAATATCAATAAACATAATGAAGATGAGAAAATAAAATTTGCTATATTTTGATCGTTTATAATAAATTTTCAATTTTTTTCTTCTATAATTTAATTTTTTTATAATATAATTAAATATAATACGATGAAAAGTGATTACCACACACACATATAATTTTCTTTATAAAATTAAAGGAAAGAGAAAAAAAAAGAGGAAAAGGCTAATGAGATATTGTCTTCCATTGTGGTCGCAACCCTTCTTCCGCCTCTCTCTCTCTCTCTCTTTCTCTCTCTCTTCAAATCTCTAAAACCCTAGAAGCCCCCATTCGATTTTCCAGTTCAAATTACTCATTTCTCTCATTCTTCTTCTACTTCTCCTCGATTCTTCTATAGGTATGCCAAAATCAGCTTGCTTCCTTGCTTTCTGAATTATATATATTCAAGGTTTCTTTCTTCCGTAGTTTTCTCTTTGGTTGTTCTTGTGCTCTGTTATATATTTCGTTCATTTATCGATATATTTCGGGTTAATGTTTGTAATGGAAGTTACGGAATGGCTGTACGTCTTTTTGGTATCTTGTTTTTAATGCCTTTTTTTTTCTTTTTCGAACCGCTAGGGAATTCGATGGGGATTAGCCTGGAAGTTTTCTTCTTCTGGGATTTTCTTTATATTTTTTTAATAGTCAAGTTCACACGCATAGGGTTATTTTTATTTATTTTTTTAAAAATTTCTTTTGGATGGTATGATGTAAGCTGGAAGTTTCTCTGTTGGGAGTCTTGAGGAATGCATGTCTTCTTACTAATTACACTTGTTAATAGGAGTTGAGGCCGGGAGATTTTTTATTGATTGTTTTTTTTTTTTTTTTGGAATTTATACATTGTAATTTGATGCTAATGGTGCTCATTATAGGAATTTTGTTTTTAAATTATTATTGTTTTTTTTTTTTTACTGATTTAGATAGTTTTTTATATTTTTTTTGCAGTTTATCTGTAAGAAACACATGGCTGATGTGGAACAGAACTATACGCATGTCGTTGATGATGACCAAGTAGATGAGAATGCACAAATATATGAGAATGCTCAGGTACATGACATTACATTGGAACAGGAAAATACACAGGAGGTAGAGAACTTGCACGAACTTCAGAATGAACACATACCAGAAACCTTAGAATCTGAGCCAAAACAGGTGCATATTGAGGATCCTCTGACTGTAGTAAGTGAGAAGAAGTGGCCTGGATGGCCAGGGGAGAGTGTTTTTCGAATGTTGGTTCCTGCCCAAAAGGTTGGTAGTATAATTGGTCGGAAAGGTGAGTTTATCAAGAAAATAGTTGAGGAAACGAGAGCTCGGATTAAAATTCTTGACGGTCCTCCCGGAACAGCAGAAAGAGCTGTAAGTATCCCCCTTCTAGATATAGCTTCGTAAATAATAATTTGGACAGTGTTTTGGTGTTATTTATGTGGATTTAGTGAGACAGACTATTTAATATCAAAGTAATGCGACTTACCCAGTTTTATTTTCTTTTGTTATGGATATTAATACTCATTAAAAATTTATTGTCTTAGGTTCTCTTAAGTTTTGTTTTCTCAATATATGTAGCACATTGCATCAAGGTAGGGAAATACTGTGAATTGCTGCACGGGTTGATTAGCCCAATTTGGCTGGGCATTCAGTATGAATGATTATTAACTTTTTTCAGTTAATTGTTTAATATCTTTTGCACTCTTGGTTGTCATATTCAAGCACGTGACATCAGTTATATGGCTGTGTAATGATGGAAACGTGACACTTAAAATCCCTATGAAAATCAGACTATAAAGCGTTGACAAAAATTATCGTTAGTAATCTGATTAGAATTTGTACTAAAAGCCATTAAATCGCTGATTAAAACACTTTAAAGTTGGACAATGTTCTAAAGTTCTTGTGAGTCGTGGAACAAACATTTGATTAAATTAAACCACTCGGCACACTTAAAATGGATCTGCTAACACATAAAATGGATCTGCTAACACTTGTGGGGATGATTGAGCTCTCCATCTCAAAGATGTATGTGCTTCTGCACCCCATTGATGGGTGTTAAAAGCATGACTCTCTTTCAGCTTTATAACTGCCAAAAGGAAATGTGGGAAATTAAGATTAACCCTTGAAACATGCAAAAACAACATTATTAGTCAAGCAAAAAAGAATGTAAGACTAATCCAGGTAATCCCAAAATATGGATACAGTTACCTTGATTGTTGTAACAAAAAAGTGAATCTGTGCAGGTTGTGTGTTTAAGGCAACGACTCAATCTTCAATAGGATTCCATATTTGAAGAACCAAAGATCCAGATGCGGGGATCAGCACTCAACATTACAAAGTTCTGAAAAGTTGATCTGAATAACACGTATGGAACTTTTGTACCATGAAGCACTGCAATATCTCTGGTAACTTCAGATCTGAAGATTGATGTCAAGATTTCCAACGGGATAATAAATATGAAAAAATGGGGAAAACATAATGACAAATGTTAAGAGTTAAAAATTTTATTAATCTTAAAGATGCTTATACACGATTAAAGATGTGCTTAAAAAAATTGAGGGACTAAAACTGGCCAGTCAATATCAAATAGAAGTGATATATTTTTGCTTGTGCTTCTATTGTGTCTTTATCAATAACCGAGTCTATAATACTGTGAAAACCAAAACTCATTAATCTAAAAATGAGGAAAACATAATTGTATTATATAATTTCTTGAAACATAGAAAACTGATAAATAACCTCCATGTTCAATGGTAGCTTGCAAATTTCAACATTTGCTGCACGGTTTCTTTGGTAGTTATCCTTGTATATGTTTGCAGCCTCTAAGACATGTCTTGCATAATATATTGGAGGAAGAAATCATTCACCATTTTCAGATATGTAGTTTGGAAGACCATTTTTAGGATTGTTTGGTCTGCCTGATACTTTTGGAAATTTTACGATTCTAATTGCAAGGAGCTAAAAATTTAATTAAGAAGTCAAGCAAGTTGGATGAAGAAAGGTTTGGGCATTTTGTGGGAGATTTCAGTGGAAACTAATACGAATAGTTTTTGAAGGCCATAGTGCTATGTGTAGTGCGTGTACATTTTCTGGCATCTTTATGGTCCTCACTTGCAGATAAAATTAATTTTTCATGGTAGACTAGGAAAATTGGTAAAGGTGATCTTTCTGTTATTTCCAAAATTTTCTATGATTGGATGCACATCACAGTCCATCAGTGCATTTATTATTTGATACAGGTGGAAGTTTGTGTAAGAAAACTGATCTGTTACTGTTAAATTTGTTCTCAGAAGTGTATTTAGTGAAGAAATCACATCTTCAGAAATTTTGGATTGTGATTCTAATTGATTTTATAAGCATTCGGTTATTTCATGGGTTGGGAGTGGGAATTTCATGTGTGTTTCCTGCTGTGGAGCTCACTAGCTGGCACTGAAATTTGATGAATTATTTTTTATTTGCATCTGTTGTTATATGAGCTATTTTGTATCTGTAGAGCAGGGAATTTTAAGTTCTATTACTTCATACTCATTTGAACTTTCCCCTTATGGTTGTTGGTCAACTTGTGGTGAAATTTTTTTAGTTCTCACAAAAGGGGATGCTTCATTTAATAGGTAATGGTGTCTGCAAAGGACGAACCGGATTCTGCTTTTCCTCCTGCGGTGGATGGACTTCTGAGGGTTCATAAACGCATTGTTGATGGTCTGGAGGGCGATAATGCTCATGCTCCCAATGCGGGAAGTAAAGTTTCAACGAGGCTGCTTGTAGCAGCTTCACAAGCAGGAAGTTTAATTGGGAAGCAGGGTGGAACTGTTAAATCCATTCAAGAAGAGTCAAACTGTATAGTTAGAGTTCTTGGATCAGGTGGATTTCTACAGATGCCATTTGATTTTTTGCTTCAATATTCTTATATTTGTCATGTCTTTATTTTCTTGTATTTCATTTGTTTCTGAATCGATAATTATAGTTTTCCCTTTTCAATGTGTCCCTACCCTTGTCATCCGGGAATTACTGCAGAAGATTTACCTGTTTTTGCTCTCCAAGACGATAGAGTCGTTGAAGTACTAGGTGATCCAGCTGGTGTGCACAAAGCAGTGGAACTCATTGCTTCCCATCTTAGAAAGTTTCTTGTTGATCGAAGTATCATCCCAGTTTTTGAAATGAATGTGAGTGTGATTTCCTAATGATTTTTCAACGTCTTCCATTTTTAGATGTAATGAAGTCTTAACGTTCCTATTCTTCCATCCAATTCAAACGGCCAAAAATCAGATGCAGATGTCAAATCCACAGATGGACCAGCACATGCCGCCACCACCACACCAACCCTGGGGCCCGCCTCAAGGAATGCCACCAAATGCTGGGGGTGGTCCTGGGTTTGGACCAAATCCTCCTCAATACATGCCACCACCACCACGTCAATTTGACAATTATTATCCACCTGCTGAGATGCAAGCGGTTATGGATAAGCAGCCCCATCATGGAATTTCTGCTTATGGAAGGGAAGCTCCTATGGGTGTTCATGCAGCATCAAATGCACAGTCGGCACCATCAATTGTTACTCAGGTCAGATAAGCCTTTGAACTCCTATATTTGAAATGTGATTTTGCAAACTCTTTAAATCTTTGTCCAAAGTAATTCTGATTGTGTGCTTTAAATCTTCTTCATTACTAAGACAAGCGTTCACTCATTGAACACTTGCCATTTGGCCTAATCCCAACGTTCTTCAGATTTGCATTTTACCAGTGAATGAGAATACTGAATACCCTTTGGAGACTTGTTGAATATCATAAGATGCTTAGAATGTTTTTTGTTTTACATGCAGACAACTCAACAAATGCAGATTCCATTATCTTTTGCGGATGCTGTAATTGGAACTGCTGGTGCTAGTATTAGCTACATTCGTCGTGCTAGTGGGGCAACTGTTACTATCCAAGAAACAAGGGGAGTCCCTGGGGAAATGACTGTGGAAATGAGTGGAACTGCTTCTCAAGTTCAAGCAGCCCAGCAGCTTATACAGGCAATTATTTTTTCTAGTCCTTTTGATTTTGCATCTTCCTATTATGATGACTTTAGATATGAAGTCAACTTTCAATTAAGAATTTTTTTAGTTCATTTTTTTTCTTGGTTTGATGGATTTGTTGTACTGCGTCAGTTGTCAGGTGAACACAACTTGGTGCAGATGTGAATCTCATTTCATTAGGGAATTATGCCGGTGACAACTTTTTTCATTGAAAACTTTTCTCATTGAATTAGGCCGGAGAAAAGGTTTTTTTTTTCTTTAAAAAAATGGTTAAAGTATAGGTTTAGCTCATGAACTTTCAGCTTAAAAGCGTCTAGAAACTCTTTAAGTTTCAACTTACAGGTTCCAGCGCTTTCCAACACATTAAGATGTGTCTGATAAATTCTTAAACTTTCAATTGAGTCCAATAGTTTCCTGAACTCGTCTCAATCATTTTTCAAAGCACATAAAATCCGAATTGTATTTATTCGATCAACTAATTTTTGAAAATGTTGAATATGTTCAGATCCATTGGTCATGACACTGACGTTTTTCTTCCAATCCAAGGACCCAAAACAAAATTAAAATTCCAAGAACTTTTTAAAGTTTGGGAGTAAACAGGGGGTTTGTAATCTTACCCCCCCCCCCCCCCCCCCCAAAAAAAAAAAAAAAAAAATTCTACAAACAAAAGATATGGTGTCTCTCACATTCTATAAGTTCCTTTTTTTCATTCACCTCTGTAAGTTTCTGATGTAGTCCTTTTTAGACATGATTAATATTTATTTGAACGCAACATTACTACAGCCGTTAGTGCAATATAAGGCCTTTAAAAATCCTTCTACTGATGCAGAATTTTATGGCCGGTGCTGGAGCTCCAGCCCAGCCTCAAGCCGGGGTATCAACAGACCAAGGCTACAACTCATATGCTGCTCATGGTTCGGTGTACGCATCTCCCCCTGCAAACCCTGCAGCTCATGCTGGAGGCTATGGCTCTGTCTATGGTACAAATTATGGGTACTAACTAAGCCTTTGGCCACTCAAACCACATCATCATTAGAAAGATTTGTATCATGTAGCCTCCTTTTAAATCATCTTTTTTGAACATACTCTACTCGAACAACTTACAATCATTCTCTAAAATAGCCTATTTGTGTGGTTTAGCGAATTCAGTGTCTCTGAGATTTTAAGCACTGACTTATTTTTGACTACATATGATGGATATTTTCAGAGAAGCTCCAATCCAACATTGTCGATTTGAACTTATATGAGAATTCGAATGTCTAGAGTTCTTTTTATATTCTTAATTGATTTGGTTGAGCTATATCTTATGTGTTGCTCTTAACTAACCAAACCAAATAGTATAATGGTTAAATTTACAACTCTTAAATTTGGTAAGAAATTGTTTAAAATTGTTTTACGAATTTAGTACATTTTAATGATTGTATGTCAACAGTGGATGCAAGTGTCGATGTTTTGATCAAATTTGAATCTTCAACTACACTCAAATACGAGAAATACGTAATTCTTCCTTTTAAAATATGCTTTCCAATTCATGTTTGTGAACTTTACAATTATATATTATTATCAATTATTTTAAAGTAAATTTATTGCTCATCAATTTTGAGGAATTCTAAATAACTACAGTGCTACAAGAAATTAGAACGACTGTTGATCAACTGTAATTATTAAGAAAATTTGTGAGGGAAAAGGGTGCATAAAGAAACCACAAATTTATTGCATTCTTGTTCATACTCCTATCGATGTTTAGTCATTTGAGTGATGTTAATAAACTTACACAGAGTTGCTTGGGGTATGTTAAGGGATATTAATGGAAGTTAATAGGTTTGTGTTTGAGGTGTTAAGTTATTAGATTGATTTTCTCGATAATTTAGGAAATACAATGGATTTGCTTGGTAGATTTGTAATGGTTTTCGTTAGAGTAGAGGAAAAGATGAAGTTTTTCTTTTAGTAAGTATTAAAAGTAGAAAAAATTAAAAAGTAAATTTAAGCTCAAACTTAAAGAATTTAGTGGGTCAAATAGTCCCTTAAACATGCTAATTATTGAGAAATTTACCCAAAGAAAATTACTAATTTAAGGTTCAAAATCTCTAAAGTTACACAAACAGAATTTTTTTGAAAAGACACAAACTTTAATTCTATCAATAAAGCAAAACAAAATGAAATAGAGACTTAATTAAGGAACATAGTTAAGAGACCTCATTATGTGAGGAAAGACTTGACTTCCAAAACTTAACTATTGATGAATGTTTGTGAAAAACATTATTTGACGTAAAATTAAAGTTATATCAATTTGTGTCATCCATTTTCTAACAAAAAGGTAAAAAAAAATCTAACGAGTGCATTAATACCATATCAACTAGATAAGTCGATCATACACCCTAGTTATACAAAAGAAAATCGAAGAATTTGTCATGTGATAAACTATAGTTAAACAATTGGATATAGTCTGAGTTGGATTGATATAAAAAAATTTTAAAAAGAAAAGCTATAGTTAAACAATTCAATAATTGATATTTTTCTAGCTTAGAGTTCTATATATATAGTTTTTAGAGAGTAAGCGTTAATTTCATATTAATCATTTCCCATTCATATAAAATTCTAAGTTCTTTCCTTGTAACAAAGAAATTCTCCATGGACTCCCAAAAATCAACAACTTACCAAATTCCCCCTTCTGAATCAATGGATTCAAATTTGTACAAATATGTAAGCTCAGGAGATTACAATAATTTCGTCTCTCTAATCGACGTCGATCCTTCTCTTCTTCACCAGACGACAATCTCGAAGAACACGATCCTCCATGTTGCAGCCATCTTCAACATGAAGAACATTGCCCAAGAAATCACGCGGCGGTGGCCTTCCATTTTGTACTCTACAAATTTGAAAGACGACACAGCACTGCATCTAGCAGCGAGGCTTGGGAGCTTCCAAGTAGCGGAGCATCTTATCGAATGCGCGATGAAGGAGAGGGACGATCATGATTATGACAATGGCGATCTGGAAGCAGTTGGTCGGAATAAGGAACTGATGACGATGGTGAATTTGGAGAAAGACACGGTGCTTCACGACGCTATAAGGAACGGCCACCGTCAGATCGGGAAGCTTCTAGTGAAGAAATGCCCGGCATTGGCTGCATACGCCAACAGAACAGGAGATTCGCCGCTGTTTTTGGCGGCGGAGAAGGATTATTTGGAGGTTGCAGGGGTGATTTTGAGTGTGAATTCGAATTGCTTGTACGGCGGAAGAGATGGTGCCAATGTGCTTCATGCCATTATCATTCGTACGCTCAAACGTAAGCTTTTGAACATGTCTGAATTCATCAGAGAAAAAAGTTTTTATTTTACAAGATATTTTTATCAAAACTTTTGTGATAAAAATTACTAAAAATAAGTTTTAAAAGTGTTTTTTTAGTGACTGCCAAAAGAAAAAAAAACTTAACAGGAAAAATATTAGAGATAAAGTTTTTGATCCCCATCATCAATATTGTTAATTAGTAGTTAGCAGAAAATTTGAACTTTCATATTCATATCTTTTCATTTATTTCTTATAGTTCTTTATCTATTAACTTCAACATTCCATGGATAGCAAAGATATCAGTGAAACAAAAAGTTTCACTTCTTTTTTAGCAATATTTGAAGTTTGAACCATCAAGTTCGTGATTTTTCGGTGACGACCATCCTTGTTCTTTCATGTCGTCGTCTTGGTCGAGATTTGGTAATGAATAAACAAAGATGTAATGGTTTAAATGCGCCATAAAAAGAAGTCAAAAGTTGTATGTTTTGGTCTTGTTATTGAGATCTTGATTTAGATAGCAGCATATATAACACGACCAGTTAAATCAATGGGCCAAAAAGGATATCATTTGTAAAACCATAAAAACCTTTTATCATTTTTTAAAATGTTATTTCTAACGAATACATAGTTAAAGATGTTCTAGTGCATGCCCTCAACTCTCTCATTTCTTATTTCTATCCAGAAAAAAACCCCAAAAACTAAGTTTAGAAATTAAATTAGTCTCTATACAATGAACTTAGTTCTTATAGTTAGATATTATATTAAATTTACTTTTATTCATCAACTTAAACTTTTGAATGAATGAGTGATTATTGTAGCTAGTTCTTAGTTATAATTAAATTACAAAGAATAATTTTTTTTTTTTTTTTCAAAAGATGGAACCTAATTTACAATTTAACCTATTGTTATTCTATCAAACAGGGTATACCCAGAGTTTACTCGAGACTCCAATTCCAGTGTATTTGGCTTCTCCAGTTTTGTATGCAAATGTTTTCCTTCCAAAACTGATGGAGCTGCCTTACTGGGAAAGAAAAATTACTTACAAACTAAGCCCTCCTCGGAAAGGTACGTATTTTATTATTAATTTTGTAGGCTTTTTTCTTTGCAAAATATAATCATTGGATCACAAAACAATGAAAGTGATTTCAACCACCATATCAAAATTAGTTCCAAACATGTCATTGCTCTACCGACCAATTTAACCGCGCACACTTGATGTATAGATCTGATTCAGGAGATGTTGAACAAGTGCTCAACCATTCTAATAGAACCCGACAACCACGGCTGACTTCCTCTTCACTATGCGGCCAAACCTCGGCTCTAAGGAACTTGTTGAACTAATACTAAACCACAAACCATCCATGGCTTACACCAAAGACAATAATGGCATCTCGGCCTTGCACTTAGCGGCCAAAGAAGGTTGCATTTCCGTCCTCAAAACCTTCGCTAAGCTCTGCCCAGATAGCTGTGAGCTAACGGATTTAAGGGATCGAACAGCCCTCCCTTTCGCCGTTGCCAACCATCAAGCCTACGGTGTTCGAAAGATGTTGGAGTTGGGGAGCTTTCGAAACCTGGTGAACCAACAGGACATTGACGGGAATACGCCTTTACATCTTGCTGCCATTGTTGGGGACTTTGTTATAGTCATGATGTTGGTTGCCAATGAGAGAGTTGACAAGAAGATTATGAACGACGCTGGTTTCGCTACAAATGATATTATTCGATCAAGTCTCAAGTTTAGTTGGTATGAAAAGGTATGTCCTTCTACAGTAATATTTACTTTTAATCAAGGCATTAATTTAATTGTATTGTTTTTGTATGGTTTAAATCATTTTATAAGGGAGAAAAGTAGTCACGCGGCCAAATTTTAATGGAAAAATGTCTAGGATTACACAAAGATAGGTAACACTCTTTCAGTTGTAACTATTTTTTTTTTTTTGAATAATTGTAATAGAATATAGCAATTTTAGGAATAATAATCAAATGTATATCAACATTTTAAAAAATGGTAAATATAACAAAATCTACCTAGGCTCTACTCACTTCAATATGTTCATACACATACTTTTGATCCTTTTTCGTTTCTCTATTAAAACATGCAGTCTTACAGCGTAGCATGTTTGGAATTCAATGGAGCTCTACGAGGCATGCAACAAGTCCTTAACAGGAAACCCACAACCAATAATCCATTGCTTGAAGAAGACGAACCAAAACCAAATGTCACACAACAAGAAACCAATGAAGCCATTAATACCAACAAAGCAGCCAATAGACAACTAAAGAAATCTCAAATATGGAGCCAAGTGTCTGATGCCAATCTAGTCGTGGCGACGATTATTGCAACGGTAACCTTCAACGCTGCCTTTCAAGTTCCCGGCGGATACAACAACTATGGTATAGCAGTACTACGAAGGGCAAAACAATTTAGATTATACATGTTGTATGATGCTTTATCTTTTGGGTTTGCGGCTGCATCTATGTTCATCACGTTTTTTACGGGGTTGTTCGGGGTTTAATTACCCGAGAAGATGGATGACATTCTTAACAGGGTTGTCTGTTTGGTTTATGGTGTTTGCATTCATGATGGGGACGAGTTTAGCTGTGGATGAACACTCAAAGCGTGGATGGGTGGCTAGTTATGTGCCTTGTATTTCCTTTATTTCACCTGTGTTTTTATTAGGAGTTTTGGCTGTCAATTG
The DNA here is from genome assembly GCA_025688845.1 of Cucumis hystrix. Classification (NCBI taxonomy): domain Eukaryota; kingdom Viridiplantae; phylum Streptophyta; class Magnoliopsida; order Cucurbitales; family Cucurbitaceae; genus Cucumis; species Cucumis hystrix. The sequence continues at coordinate 16,554,686 of CM046887.1, forward strand.
GTTTACCTATTTTCCTTGATGATGTGTGAGAGATCAAGATTAGGGGTTTTACTTGATCTCTTTTGAATGAATGTATTGTTAATGGATTTGGGATATATGATATATGATATATATATGATAAGGGTGTAACAAATGTGTCAATCTAGTTGAGATATTTTAGTGCACGTTATGATTCTTCTCTTCCATAATATCTTCTAAGAAAAAACCAAACTAAATTAATTACCAAGCTCAATTGATTTGATCAATATAACTATTTATCTATAAAAGTCCACAAAACTTGTATTCATATAAGAAGTAATTAAAAAGTTTAGACAATGGTGTAACTGAGACTATTTATTTAGACACAATACATTTGGAATAAAAAAAACTGAATCACACATGTAATTTGGATCTAAATCGTTATATAGTTGCATTAGCTAGAAAGACATAATATTTCTTATTTAGCATATAATAATGCAAGTTATAAATAGAAAAAAAGAAAGAAAAATGTAGTAATGATATTAGCTCATATATATAATATATATATATTTATTGGACATTGTAACATATAAATTGATCAAGAAAAAAAAGTGGATTTATACATATTGCTAATTAACAACGTAACATAAAGATAGATATTCCATTGGTGCATGGGAGGCAGCTTTGCTAAGCCAATAAAATATATTTAATTTCTTTAGGGGACATATTCTTGTCTTGTTCATTCCATATAGCATAGAAAAATGAAATGGGAAGGGCCCTCCTTTTTGCCTTTTTCAACTCTTGATATTATCCATTCTTTTCTTTCATCTCTATGATTGAATAAATCTTGTTGTCATCACCTTTCACTTTATGCTAAAAGAAGATGTGTCTAGAGTATACAGAGGACAAGTAAAGAATAGCAAAAAAACTATTTATAAATGTATGCAAAAATATAATTAAATAAACAATTAATGGCTGTTATTGGCAAAGAAATTTAAAAAAGATTTGGCTTTACTAATAAACCATGTACTGTAATTGTACAATTCTGATGTGATATTTAAACCAAAAAATATATATACACCATTAAGTTTCAAATTACTTTCAAATATAAGAAAATTGTATAATAATGTATGGAGAATATAGCATATTGAATTGCATGTTAACTAATTTGACACAATAAGACCATCATAATGTAGCCCTTAATAATGGTTGGATGTAAAAATGGAGAAAATGCAAACTGGATCGTTACAGCGATAAAGAGAACATAAAAAATGTGAAAGAACTGATTATGAGTTCAATCTATGGTGACTACCTTAAGTTAGATATTTTATATAAAACATTCTTTCCTTTTTCTTTTAAATTTTTTTTACACGCGATAAAGTATTCATCGGGTGATATATATATCTAAGCTGTACAAAGATGGGTACAATTATATTTAAATATAATTTTATTATTCTCTTGGCTATATATATATATATTTGTTGTTGATTGACATTGGACATGGAATCCAAAAAATCTGCAACTCTTCAAATTCCTCTTTCTGAATCCATGAATTCTGAGTTATACCAATGTGTAAGCTCAGGGGACTACAGCAAATTCATTTCTCTAATCAACTCCAACCCTTCTCTTCTCCTCCAAACCACCATCCAGAGCAACACCCTTCTCCATGTGGCCGCTGCCTTCAATCAGAAAAGCATTGCCGAGGAGATCATCCAGCGTCACCCTCCGATTCTCTACACGATGAACTCAAAAAAGGACACTGCGCTGCATCTGGCTGCGAGGCTAGGGAGCTTCCAAGTCGCGGAGCATCTTATTGAATGTGCGGAGAAGTGTCGTTCTGGTGATGATTTGGAGGCCGATGATTATCGAGATAAGGAGTTGTTGAGGATGGTGAATTTGGAGAAGGACACTGCACTTCATGATGCTGTGAGGAACGGCTATGGTGAGATTGCGAAGCTTTTAGTGAAGGAATGTCCGGAGCTGGTGATGTACGAGAACGGAGACAGAGAATCTCCGCTGTTTGTGGCGGTGGAGGAGGATTATTTAGAGATTGCACAAGAGATTCTGAAAGTGGATTTGAATTGCTTGTATGGAGGAAGAGATGGCGCGAATGTTCTTCATGCCATTATCATTCGAACCCTCAAACGTAAGTTTCTTGATACAATCATATATATATATATATATATATTTTTTTTAGTATTAGCATGTTATCTAAGTCCACCATAAGTAACATAAATTCGAATACGGATACAAATTAGGCTCTTCTAGCGAGATTCCTCTACTTGATTGTTCTGAGTTCACATAATTATTATTTTTTCTTTTTGGATTATTGTTGATAGGGTATACGCAGAATCTGATTGAGACTCCACTTAGAGTGTATTTGGCTCTTCCAGTGTTGTATGTCAACCATTTCCTTCCACAAGTGCTGGGTTTGCCTTATTGGGAAAGGAAAATCACTTGTAAACTTAGGCCCTCTCAAAAAGGTACAAAATAACTCTCATTATTCCTTTCTCCATTTATTGTTGATCTTTTAAATTTCCAAATATTTCTGCTTTTCTTTTTCTTTCACAATCAGTTTAGGTATTTTAAAAGTTGATACTTCATGTATATGAGAAACATACAATAATAGCAGTAGAATTGCATGGAAAAGCATAATTAGAGTGAAAGTTTTGATTGGAAGGACCAAAGGCTAGCAATGGTTAATTATAATCATTATTTTAGGTTAAATTGAAAAAAATATTTTAAAACTTTATTCTTTGTTTACAAAAATCACTTCCTATCAATTTTGGATACTCAATATTAAATATCCATCAATCTAAAGAAATATTTGTCAAAATTAACAAATTACTTGAAAAATACTGTTTTTCTTAATGGAACAAAGCCACTTTTTACCCTTTCCAAAATCATCACAAAAGACTCTGTGTTCTTTTTTCTCTAATGCAAAAGTATCTCTTGCACTATCATTAATTTCTTTCCTTGAAAAACAAGTCAAATATAGCTTTTATCTGATTCAAGGAGCCCTTTAATCAAACTTTACAGATATTATTCAGAAGGTGTTGGACAAGTTCCCAAACATTCTTATAGAACCCGACATTTACGGATGGCTTCCCCTTCATTACGCTGCCTACCTCGGCTCCAAGGAACTCGTCGAACTAATACTAAACCATAAACCATCCACTGCTTATGAGAAAGACAAAAATGGTGACTCGGCCTTGCACTTAGCCGCGAAAGAAGGCCGTTCCGCCGTCCTCAAAACCTTTGCAAGGTTCTGTCCCGACAGCTGCGAGCTATTGGACTCAAAGGACCAAACAGTCCTTCATGTTGCTGTTGCTAACCGGCAGGCCTACACTGTCCGAAGGATCTCGGGGTTGAGAAGCTTTAGAAACTTGGTGAACCAAAAGGACATTGATGGGAATACTCCTTTGCATGTTGCTGCCATTGTTGGGGACTATGTTACAATCATGTTGTTGGCTTCACATGGGAGAGTAGACAAGAAGATTATGAACAAGGCTGGTTTTACTACAAATGATATTATTCGATTGAATCCCAAGTTTAGTTGGTATGAAAAGGTATGTCTTCTCTTCATCGTTATGAATGCAAGTATTATATATATATATATATCTTTTCATCTTTTCTGAAAAATCATTGAAAAAAAATGTTTATCGGTATAGATGCTATCAATGCACTATTGCTAATGAAAATGAAAATGACGTAATACTCATAAACATCTATACGCGAATATACTATCACTAATAGATGGTTACATTGATAATATGCATTTAAAAATGTTCTATTTGCGATATCAGAATGGCACATTAGTTATATACAGACAAAACTCAAAAGGGTTAATCAAATAAGGAAAAAACTTTGGTGCAACATGAAGAGGTGCTACGTGTCAATTTATTTTTTATTTAAAAATGATATTTTTGGTATGTGTAGAAAAATGGAGACTATTATGGACTTCTCCACCTAAATATTACTTTTATCACATCAAATTGGTAGTGTGATTTTTTATCTTAATAAAATGTTTTATCTAAAATATCATATAATCTTATAGGCTATATATATTAAAAGATATGAGAAACTAAATTGCAACCCATTTAATTTTTTTTCCTATTAAAACCTATGTTATTATTATCCATGTGTTTGACAATTTCATGGAAAAATTAAAGTAATTAGCTAAAAAAAATATGGATATTTAATTGACACTAGTTCGAAAATGTTAATCTTTTTAGTTCAATAACATATGCGAACACATTCTAAGATATATATATTTGTTTTTAAATAAATAAGCTGAATTCAAGTTAGGAAATGATTTAATATTTACTATGTTAAATATAACATAAATATTTAACTGATCTTTGTTTTTTATTAAGCTTAATGATATATTTTGTTGGAAAATAATGAAGTCCTAAAAAGGTGTCTACTTAGCGAAGTTGTTTGGATGACCGTGTCGTATCTTAAGAAAAAGAGAAATGAAAAATATAAAAAAAATAATGGAGAGAAAGATTATACTATAAAAAAAAAGCATTATAAATTTTTGATATTTTTTTCCCTTGGTAAAATATGCAGTCTTTCAGCATAGCACGTTTGGAATTTAATGGAGCTTTACGAGGAATGGAGCAAGTGCTAGCTAGAAAATCAAAAAGCTATAATCAATTGCTTGAAAAAGAGGAACCAAAACCAAATATCACAGAACAAGAAATCAATAGAGCCATTGTTCTTAACAATAATAAAGGCAGTAATCAACTTCAGAAATCGCAAATATGGAGCGAACTATCGGATGCAAATCTTGTTGTAGCAACTATTATTGCAACAGTAACCTTCAGCGCTGCCTTCCAAGTTCCCGGTGGATACCAAAGTGATGGGATGGCGGTACTACGGAAGGAAAAATATTTTAGATTGTATTTGCTATCTGATGCTTTGTCTTTCGGGTTTGCGGCGGCGTCGATGTTCGTCACATTTTTTACGGGATTGTTCGGGGCGAATTCGGGGTTCAGTTACCCTAGAAGATGGGTGACATTCTTGACAGGTACTTCTGTTTGGTTTATGGTGTTTTCATTCATGTTGGGGACAAGTGCAGTGATGGCAGAACATTCAGGGTTTGCTGGGTTGGCTCGTTCTGTGGCTTGTTTTTCTTTTATTTGGCCAGTGGTTTTCTTAGGGGCTGTGGCTGTTAATTGGTTTACTTATTTTCCTTGACTCACATTAATAATATTGTAATTTTTTGTGTAATAAAAAGATTATTAGGTCAAAAATAAGAATGTCGGGTACATCTTGATGATACTCTGTCGATGCAATAATGTGGTGGTAATTTGTAACTTTTATTATGATTTAATTTTTTTCCGACTACATATAATTGTTTGATGCTTCTTCTTTGTAACTTTACAAGAAATACTAAATATATACAAGCAACTTTATGGATGATACCAACTAATAATAAAAACGGATACAAATAGAAAGTTATTATGGATAGTAGTGATTGATGATAACAGGTAAGTGATAATATCTATGAGTGAAAACTTTTAATTTAAAAAATTTGGAAAGAAGTGACCAAAATGACAGTTACACTTAGGTTTTATGCAGTATTTTACTAATTTTGTGCTACATACATTTATGCCAGTCATCTATAAAAAGAAAAAACATTTGGTTGTTTAAAATTAAGAGCCCATTCGCTTGAGATCTTTTGGATGTGGGCAAACTTTCAATATTTGGCCAAAATTCAATATATCATTATTGTAAATATATCCTATTGATTATCATGATTAGACTGCAATTCGAACTTAAGACAGATGGATTGATATCAATATGATTGATCAGTAACATCATGATTTTTCTTGGAGTAATTTGAAATTGTGGAAAGGGGGCCTCAGCTTACTATTTGTTATGGGCGTGGAAATGACAATCTTTTTATGATCTATTGCTACTTCTTCTAGTTTGGCCCTTGATATTGATTATTATTGCTAGCTAAGCCCAATGTGAAATATAGATATGATCGGGAATCATTCTAATTGGAGCTGATCAAGTTATAAATATATTATTTCCAACGGTTGAACGTCAAACATGAAACCCTTGAAAACAAAAGGATATTATTATTGATGTCAATGTAAATGTATTACCTCCAATTTTTCTTTTTTCTAAAAAGGAAACGAGTATGTGATAATCCTTTAGCACTATCAAACCCTCAATAGTATACTCAATAAAAAGCAATGATACATGGCGAAAATATCCAAATAGACTAGAAAGCAAAGCCCAAAGTGCATAGCCATTATTCTAACAAAACTCTCTAAAAATTAGTGAAATTGTGCTCGATTCTTAGTCTTTGAACAATTTGTGCCTATTAGCTAGTCCACAAGCCAATCAAGTTGCAAATATCTTTCCAAGAATTAACATTGCTTCTTTGTTTGTTTCTTTCCCTAAGAATTAACGTAAAGTGTAGTCATTATCATTAATTATGTGTTGGTCACAATTGATATTGGGATTTGGAGTTGCTCCATCACCTGTACATGTCTATTAAGGATATATTTCAAATAAAACTTCACATTGCTTTTTTAAGGAATAAAGCTAAATGTGTGTCTTGTTTTTAACTTGGAATCGAGTTAGTTTAAGTTAGTCATAAAACTCATACAAGAAACATATATCACTGTATTATTGAAGTTTTATCGGTGGAGAGATAGATTTTTAATTAGTATTAATACATTTTTAAAACGATGGTTTATTAATTGATCATTGCAGGGGAATCACAAGACAAACTTCATTAACATCCCAAGTTTATTAGTTATGAGTAATTACCATTTACAGGCTTTAATCACAACTAGCATACATTCTATCTCTTTTATCCATTTTTCTTGTTGTTTAAAGTTCATTCAAAATCTTTTTCTTGTTGTTTATCCTTTTCTCATTCTATTAATCGAATTTTGATTTCTCAACATTTTTGATTGATTACTCAATAATATACGTAAAGTATTTTGATGTAATCTTTTTCTTTTTCGAAATTTAACACATAAGAGCCACATAAAATTGGAATATATATCAACACACAAAAAAGAAAAAGTTAATATTCATTTTCTCACATCTAATAGATTTCTCTCTTATATTTAAAGCATGACTTTGACTATCAGAATAATGATATCTAACAAAGATTGTTACTAACGACATTAGATGCTAGAACAGGAAATTAATTAAAGCAATAACATATAATACAAAGTTTGGTAATCCAGTATTATGGTGGTGCATGAAATAATTATACCACTTACATACGTCGGAAGACAGTGTGTTTGAAAAAGATAAATTCAATGATATAATGTCAAACAATTACAACGTTTTGTATAAACTTCTTGAATGATCACTTGGGTTTTCTTAATTGTGAGACTCCCTCCGATAAACTTAATCAAACAAAATATTTAGAGATATCATAATATTACTACTGTAGACTTCAGATAATAAAAGTTTATTAGTCATAGACTCATTGTGTATCACACCGTCTTTGAAATTGAGTCTATATTACTATAAATATGGATTCCACTCATATGGGGCCAAGATGTCATAGCTGGAGTTTGTGTGTGATTATTTAAAGTTTGTTTGGAAGAAACGTGTCATGTTTTGTCTAGTACTCTTGTCTCAAAATAAATTATGCTTTCTCTTTTGTTGTCTCACAAATCCATAACTGGTGTTCTTGTTTGGTTTTACTTTACGACTTAGGCTATTCAAATTTTATGTTATGTATCCAACTTTAAGTTTTTTTTTTTTTTTTTTTAATGAAACTTCCATATACTTTCATAACGTTATACTATTGTTTACTTTAAGCATAAACGCTCGTGGCTTTATCAATCCATACCATGATTTAGAGATCGGTCTCATATCCCGAGTGAAAGTGGGACTTTGTTTGTGCTCCTATTAATTTTATTAGCTAAATCACAAATTTAGTTTTTTTGGCTTGTTTTTTCAAAAACAAAATCTATACCCACTAGAATGCTTTGAATCGGTTATCTAGCGCTACGAATAACCAAGTAAAGGGCCCCGTTTATTTAATTATTTAATGGTTTTTTTTATTATTATGGCCGTATGATTTATAGAATTGAACCGTATAAACTCTCTAATCCCACTGACATTGTTGATTATGTTTCTTCATACTCTCTTTAATAAAATTATTATCTCTTTGTCCGTATTTAACACATACACTATCAGTGAATCACACATAAAACTAATTCTCGATTCTCTCTCTTCATTTACGTTTTCCATATTTCCTTTTCTTTTTAAAAGATCACAAAAGGGACAGAAGGGATTCAGTAGGCGTTTCCCATGTTCTTTGTTCGATAATTTTCTTCCCAACATTTTCAATGGTAAATTTTATAAAAATATTCTCATGGTATATTTTTATTACCTGAAAACTACAAAATTTTAATTAGTTAAATTTAAGGTTTACAACTAAAAAAGAGATGATTCAATTATTAAGGGGTTCGAATGTTGGAATCCTCGAAGTGATGTCTTTATTTTTCCTATTTAACATAGCCAAACAACTTACTAAATTCATATCATTTTGAGTGTGTTGTTATATTTATTCCATCATTAGAATTCTTACTTCCCAAGAAAGAAAAACTCAAAATAATTCTCCATGGATCCAAATCTCTACTTAGCGGCTGAGAAAGGACAGGTGAACTACCTTCAAAATTGGCAACCTTCAGAACTTCACAAACAACTAACCCCATGTAAAGAAACTTTACTTCACGTGGCCACAGAAAACCATAAAACGGAGTTCATAAAAAGAGCCTTGAAGCTCTGCCTGCCGCTGCTGACCCTAGCAAACTCCTCGGGCAACACTGCTATGCACATCGCAGCGGGAGAGGGTAATAAAGAATTAGTCGAGGTTTTTATCAGCTATATGCAAGGTATATCCGACATCGAAACTGGAGAGCACAAGGATGACGTGATCACAAAAATGAAGAATTTCAAGAAGGATACGGCCTTGCATTGTGCTGCGAGGATTGGAAGTTATGAATGCGCGAAAATGCTGGCGGAAGCGGATCCTGAAGTCTGTAGCTTTGTGAATGATGATGGTGAATCGCCAATTTATCTCCTTGTTGCATCAGGATGTTGGTCTAACGATAATATTATCGTAAACGACGAACTTGCTTTATCTTTCGAAGCCGCAGCTTATCAAGGACCAATGGGTCTAACCGCATTGCATGCTTCAGTACTGTTCAATTTTGATGGTGGTTATGGTAAGACAAATTTTTAATTTGATACATACATATTAATAAGAGGATTGTTAGGTATGGAAAACTAATTGATGTGATGTCATTCTCTTAAATCATCTAGCAAATGATTGCTACCATTATATATATATATATATATTTAGTTAATTTGGTTATTTTATTCATGCTTTCATTTGGTGTTTTTAGGACTTGAGAAAATTAAAAAGCTGGTGAAATGGAGGAAAGAAATGATAAGAGAAGGTGACAATTTAGGAATGACTCCTGTCCACTATGCAGCATTTTATGGAAGAACTGATGTAGTTGGGAGTTTTGATACTAGTTATAGTGACGCAATTTACCTTACGAACAAGAAAGGCGAAACTGCTCTACATCTTGCTGCTTATAATGGTCATATCAAAATGTTAGATGAACTTGTAACTCTTCGTCCTGATTGCTATAACATGGTAGACGAAAAGGGTAGAACAGCTCTTCATGCTGCGGTTTTATGCGAACAAAAAGAAGCCGTCGAGTTTATATTGAGAACACCAAGGCTCAAAAGGTTGATCAACAAGTCAGATATTGATGGTAACACACCTTTGCATCTTGCTGCCCGTTTCAAGTTTGTTGATATCATTCAAATCATCATTAGCAAGAAAAATGTTCGTTTCAATATTGTCAACAACAAACAGTTAACGCCATCACAAGTTTACATGACTGAGCACACCCCGGTAACATTTACTCTCCTTTTTTAAATTGAGTTGTTTTGAAAAAATATAGCAAAGATGAAAATATTAATAAATATAACAAAATTTTCTTTTCTATTAGTGATATACTACAATTGATCCAAATAGTTGTAAAATTTTAATTATTTTACTATATTTGAAAATATCAAAGTAAAATCATTTTTTTTAAAAATTATTGTAGGAATCCATTGAAGAACTTCATTTAACTTCATACTTGGTTAACAAAGAAAGAAGTAGTGTAATGGAACAATATAATCGTGCCACAGCACGACGAAAACCAATGAGGGAAGTTACATTGATCACGAAAACAACAAACAACAATAAGCAAAACGACTCAGAGAATAAAATGAAAAGGGAACTAGAAGTTAACCTACTCGTGGCAATGTTGGTGGCAACGATGACATTTGCAGCTGGATTCACATTGCCTGGAGGGTTGGTGACTAATGGAAGAGAAGATGAAGGGCTAGCTATTTTGACCAACAAACCAACATTCAAGGCCTTCCTAGTTTTCAACTCCATAGCATTTTCTAGCTCCATTTTCGTAGTGGGGTTTCACTTCATAAACTCAACCGTACAAAATGATTTTACTCAATTAGCTTACAAAGCCACTGTCAAACCCTTCACCGGATTTTCTATTCTAGCCATGACCTTGGGATTTTGCTTTGGCAATTTCGTTATGCTCACAAAATCAACTATACTCGCTACAATTCCCTTCATTTTATCGGCTTGTTTTATGTCTATTTTATTCTTGAATATACGTCCATCATATTTCCTAATAGATTTCACTACAATGATGCAACATCCAATGCGTATAGGGCGGACAAAGACGATCAAAGATCCAATAACTTTTTTCCCAAGTTCATAAAAATTTAATGAAAGTGTTCGATGTATGAATTATTATTAAAATATACGTATATTGGGTTTAGCTCTAGCCCTTTTATGTGTAACCTCTTATTATTCTAATAAAATGATGTTACGGGTGGCTACTGGATCTTTATCCTCATGGATAACCTATAGCTCCCATAACTCGATAATTTTCTTGTTAAGCAAAAAGTACATGTACATTGATAAATGTTCATGCATGTATTGTGTTAATGTAGCGTGTGTCATGATGTATTAGTGTATTGCATATTGATATATATCTTTTGATGCACTTTTGTATGTGTAAGATTTGCCATTTCTAAGCAAGTCATAAAAAGTAAAATCGTTTATTAATTATATTTCAACTTCTAGTTTCTCCTAACTTATGTTAATAAGACAACAAATTTCCTCTCTTGTCATTGAAGTTGTGTTGTGAAGGGACTAACTGTTATCACACCCTAGCTAAGCTATCTCAAGTTACCCAACCAAATATAGGACGTGACATGATGACAATACATTATTATATTTAAACTATGAAATCAATTGTCAAACTTGAAAAACAATCTTGTCAATAAACAAGTGACTAGCAAAAAAATGTTAATAAAAATTTCAACAAAATTTCTTCTAGAAATCGAATAAACCACGCTAATTGTATAAACATTCTCGAGTAAAATATTAAATCTAACACAACTACCAAAGAGTATACCTTGAGGTACATTATTAGGAAAATCAGCTCAAACTCCTCAACCACACGAACAAATCCAAAACTAATTAATGATTCGTTTGAGAGGTAGAAGATGATGGAGAAGTTAGGAAAATATGGGAGAAATTGTGGAAACCCAAATTTTTATCCATTTATTCAACTTTTTACATCTTTAATTTACATGTTAGATCAAACTTCCAAATCCACCACACACCCTCTCCCATATTTTACCTAATATGATTCATTTTGTCACTTTCTCTTTAAACCAAATTAATGACATTTTATTGTCTTTTCAGGCTTCACAAATAATATTTTTGGGTTTTTACAATGATCAACGAAGACCAAACAGGATTTGAAACTTGAAGATCCCGCTTCGCTAAACATTTCGTTTTTTGTTTTTGCTTTTAAAAAGTTAAGTCTATTTTCCGATCTCCATTCTTTTATAATGATTTATATCTTTTTTTTAAAAACAATGATTGAATACCTAGCCAAATTTTGAAATCAAAAATAACTTTTTTGAAAGTTTTACTTTTTTATTTTTTAATCTTCAAATTATGGCTTGATTGTTTAAACTACTCATAGAATGTAGATAACAAATAAAGAAAGCTGGAGGTAAAAATAGTGTTCTTAGGTTTAATCTTTAAAAAACAAAAACAAAAAACAAAATGACTACCAACCTAAATAATCGTTAGTAACTAAAATATAATGACTTTATAACAATGTGAGATATTGATAGGAAAAAAAAAGATAGATCGACAATAAATCTTTAAACTCAAAAAATTTAAATCTCAATATATATGTAGTCCTTTATTGACATTCATAACAGATAAACGTTGGAACAAATGGTAGGCCTAAAATAAAGAGACACATATAACATGATATTACTTAAGAAAAATAATATACGTATGTTTTTCAAATAACTCATTTTAACGAAACTCATTTCATAAAAAAATATTTCAATTACAAATACAAAATTGAGGGGTCGTCTGGCCCTCAGATTATGAAGGAGTGGATAGTCCACTCCATGTTTGCCCCAAGGATTATCATAATCATAGGATTAAGAGTATTATACTTTTTTTCCTTATTTCTCCAATTCCTCATTCCATCCTTTCACTATTCCTCACTCCCTCATTTCACTATTCTTCACTTCCCCAAACATAGATTATAATAACTCAAACTACAATAATCTGCACCTCAAACACAAACTATAATAACCCACAGACTATAATAACCACATATTATAATAACTCACTTCACGCCCCAAACGCTAGAGTGACTTATTGCAAAATGACATATTTTTAAAATTAAGCATGGTAAAAGATATCCCAACAACACACTAATTATTTTCTTTTGAGAACATATTCTTGTTCTTTTTTAAAAAGATATGATATGGGTTAGGAGGTGCACCGGGATATCTCAACTAGGTGGATATCTTCGTAGCACCATCATCATTCCCGCTTCATTAATAATAAACGATCAGTAGAAGGAGCAAGGAAAAAAAATCAAATATTCTCGTCGTCGTGTTCATATACCATATAATTGGAAGGCACACCTTTTGCCCTTTAAGTAGCTTATAGATTTTCCATTATTTTCTCTTTGAACATATGGGATAAATCTTGGGGTCACTTTCGCCTTGATGGAGGTGTGTCTAAAGTGCTATACATTGGACAAGTAAGGAATAGCAAACAGAATATATTAAATATATAAAAACTTTTATCATTTCTATGTAATTAATTACAAAAGCTTTAATAATAAAAAGATATAGTTCAACATATCTTTGAGTGAACTTTTACTTTTTATGGTCAAGATATAAAACTTAATAGACCATATTTATGTTCATCCATCATGATCATCTCATCGTTGATTAGGAAAAAGAAAAATAGAGGAAAGAAAATTTTGTTTATTATGTTTTCATCACTTTTAAGTATCGGTTTTACAATTCCACAATAGGTAGAGTAATTATTAGATATTGATAAATCAAATATACACATACATGTTTAAATTCCAAATCATGTAATTTAAATAATATTTTTTGTCCTTGTACTTTCTAAAAGTTCATTTTGATTCCTTACGCTTCAACTATGGGTCATTTTCGTCTCCATAATTTCAAAATGTTACCTTCTATTTTTTACTTTGTAGGTTCATTTTGGTTGTTTAACTATAAAAAAGTGATATTTTTTATCTTTAGAAAATAAAATAGAAATTATTAAAACAAGGAGACCGAAATGATTAGTGAGTATAATATAACTAAAATGAACCAAAATTAAATGTATATATAAACATCAAAATGAACATTTTGAAAAAGTATAAAAGACCATAATAAATCAAAACAAAAACTATAGAAAAACTAAGGTAGTATTTAAACCAAGTCGAGATATCTTAGTACAGCTGCTGATTCATTTTTCTCTAATACTTTTTGTTAAAAAAAATAATAGTAATTTTAACCTTAATTTTGCCACTTTCAATAATACTATTTTTTATTTTTGTATTTCCTAAGAAATCATTTTAAATTCTTATTTTCAAGTTTCAACAACAAAAATAAGTATGAAATGTTTTGGCTGGAATGTTAAAAACATCTAAAAAACGATGAAAATACAAAAAGTAGATAATGGATGGCAAATTAGTTTTTTTTCAATAAAAAAGATACGAGATGGATCAACAGTTACATCGAAACATCTCTAGTAGGTGGACATATTCGTAGTACTCTCATCATTATGTAAATGGATATTGGTTGAGGAGGAAAAACATTGCTATAGTTTGAACTTTGAAGACTGATACGATCTTTATCAATAAACTTATACTTTTGGCTAGGTCAATTAATAGTTTAAGACTTAATTAAGTGGGAGTAATGTTTTATACCCTTTGTAATTACTTTAAACAAAAGAAGTCATATAGTTATCAACTTAATTAACTAGACTTCAAATTCTCTTTCACTTGTGTTTAATTAAGTTAAAATTGGAGCACATTCATGTTTGATAGAACTTTACCATAAGATGATATATTCTTGTCTTGTTCATGCCCAAAATAAAAAACTAGACTAGGGACCAAATTCCTCTTTGCCCTTTAATTACGTACTTAAAAACATGTTTGGCTTGTACAACATTCTTGTTTTCTTCTACCATACTGATCTTTTGAAAAAAATATAGGAAAAGAAATAACTAAACTTTGTAATTTTATGATGGAAGAATCTAATAGAAGTTTAGAATATATAATATATACATAAACATACATAGACACATATAGTGCGCCCCACATGTTTCCTACTATTTAAGTGCGTAACAACTTGGTGAATTCTCCCATGGTCATTGGGTGTGTTGCTATTCTTCCAATACTATTATTATTCTTATAGTCCCTTGAAATAAAGCTCCTAAATCTCCATGGATCCAAATCTGTTCAAGGCTGCTGTTTCTGGAAACTTGAGTTACTTTGAAAACTTGGAAGTTAGTCCAGATTTTGAGAAAGAGCTAACACCATACAAGGATACTGTACTTCACGTGGCCACAGAATTCCATCAAACGGAATTTGCAATAAAGACCTTGCAGGTGTGCCGGTCGCTGCTGTTGCTAGCAAACTCCACAGGCAACACGGCTCTGCATATTGCAGCCGGAGAAGGTAACAAAAAATTGGTTGAGGTTTTTATTGACTATATGCAAAGTTCCGACATCGAAACTGGAGGGTGTGAGAATTTGACTAGAATGGAGAATTCGAAGAAGGACACGGCCTTACATGTTGCTGCTCGGAGAGGAAGATACGAATGTGTGAAACTGCTGGCGGAAGCCGATTTTGAAGTTTGTAGCTTTGTGAATAACAATGGTGAATCCGCACTTTATCTCCTTGTTGCATCAGGATGTGGGATTCAATCTGGGATTATCATAAAGAATAATCTAAGTTTTTCATCACCAGCATTTTATTGTGGACCAATGGGTCTAACGGCATTGCATGCATCTGTACTGCTTCAAGTTTTTCCTGATTACGTAAAGAAAAACGGTATGAAAAATTTGAGTGGTTTTGAATTATTATATTATGTTTGGTTCGTATTAGAGATTTTGGTGTTGACTTGAGTTTATATTAGTAAAAGTATTCTCAAAACATGGATTCTGAGTTCAATAATTTCTTTTTCTTGGACAGAATAGGTGTTTGGAGTTGATAGGTTACAATACCGTATATCAGATAATATAAGGTTTCGATAAAAGAAGCAGTTTATCTATCTTATAAGATAAGGGATGCGAGGTCTGGATTTCTCAAACTCAACAGTATCGGCAGTCCTAAACTGAGTTGCCTAACTATCTGTCTATTTGCTTTATTATTTTAATTTATATTTGATGTTCTTAGAGTTGTTGTGGCATATTGGATATAAAAAGTTTTGTTGTAGGTTAAATATTATCCTGGTCTTTTTAGTTCGAAAAGTACTTATTTAACTAAATAGTTAGTATATAAATATCAAAACAGAATTATATTAAAGCACTGACCGATAGTGTCCGTCATCTTCTAGTCCATAATTTAACTAAATAAATAAATTGGTTTCATAATTAGCTAAACTAAAAATATTTGAACAAGCTCAAAGAGAGAATTTGCTCAACAACTGACATTGTTAATTATGTGTTAGCAATTACAAAGTTGGTGGTCTATTGTAGTGATTGTGATTTTGGTTTGTGTACGTTTTTAGGGGTCAAAGAGATTGAGTTGCTGGTGAGTTGGAGGTGCGAAATGATAAGAAAAGGTGACGATTTAGGAATGACCCCTCTCCACTTTGCTGCTTTTCATGGAAAAATTGAAGTAGTTAAGTTGTTTGTTGAGTATGATAGCAGTGCAATTTACGAGATGAACAATGATGGTCAGTCAGCTCTCCATCTTGCTGCTTATCATGGTCATATAAAAATATTACAACAGTTTGTAAATTGTCGTCCTGATTGCTATAAAATGGTAGACAAAATGGGTAGAACAGCTCTTCATGCTGCAGTTTTGGGTAAACAAAAAGAAACCGTAAAGTTTATACTGGAAACACCAAGCTTCGAATGGTTGATCAACATGGCAGATAATGATGGAAATACACCTTTACATCTTGCTGCCCATTTCAAATTTATTCAAATCATTCAAACTTTCAGCAACAACACAAAAGTGCGTTTCGACATTCTCAACAATCAATTTTCGACGCCTATTCATGTTTACAGACAACAGATCATGGACGTGGTAAGATTTCTCTCTCTTTTGTTTTACAGCTTTTTTCTTTCTTGGATAAATGGGATTCATGACTACCAAACCTAGAATTTAGCTTGCTGTCAATAGATTCCAATGAAACCATGGAATCTATTATCCATCTCATAAAAGTTAAATACATTTTAGTAATGTATATAATACTTCTAAGTCCAGGATTTGGAATCTAAATCTGCAAATTGCAATGCTTGGAAACTTGTCCTATTGTCTTCAAGCTATTTTCAATATATTGTTTTGGAAAAGGATACAGTTTGAGCACGAGTACACCGAAACACTACGATGTCACGCCTGGCCAGTGGAATAAGATGATCTCCATTACTCTTGGGACTTTAGAACCTACTCCCATTATTTCAAGTCCCAAACTCCCAGTATATCTCTCTCGTGACAACTCTCTTTTTCAGAAATCGTGTCTTTATAAACAAAAATACACAAAAACAGGTCATCGCTTTCAACACGGCTGTTGCTATCAGCTGCGCTTTTTCAAATAAGAGAAATAATTGTATATTCGAAGACAAAGAGGTGCATAAAGTATTCATTTAATTTATTGGAAAAAGTTCACTCTTGTTGGGTAGTTGATGTCATAGATCAAGCTCTTCTTGATCTATTAGTCTAACCATGATTTCCACGAACAATATGAATGCCTTTGTATAATTTCATCCTCTCCTTCCTTTTGACTTTTCTTCAGCCTTGTAGTTTGGTTGTCATTGTTTTGACGGACAACTTCTCTGTACTTGTTTGTTTATTCATTTGAATGAAGTTGGAGGGTGCTTCGATACTGCACCTACTGATCCAATATTTTATCATTCTAAAAGGTTTACTTTCATGTGTGCTTTTCAATATTATAAATGAAAAAAAAAAAAAAAAAAGAACCCTTAGATCTAGTTGCGCAACCCAACCGATTACCCAATAAAAATGTTCTCCATGTGGATGAATGATATATAGGTGTAACCTAATCATTTACCCGTCACGAATTTCATTATCTCTAGGCATCTAAAAATATATAACAAATTATGCAGTCATAGTTTGTTTTAAATTACTTAATTTTAGTTTTGGGTGAAAAGATTATAGATACCCAACTTATATACATATATATAGTTGGAGGCAAATTTTGTGTAAGTAAAACATTTTGTTAAATTGCAGGGATCCATCCAGGAAATTTTTTTTATTTTTTACTTAGATGAAAAAGATAATAAAGTAATGAGCTCACGTGAAGCTACCATTGAAAAACTGAAGAGGATATTAGAAGCTACAACAAATGGCACGAAGGAGATGACATCAACAAACAACAAAAACTTAGAGAGTGAAATAAAAAGGGAATTGGAAGTGAACCTACTGGTGGCAATGTTGGTGGCGACGGTGACATTCGCAGCCGGATTGGCATTGCCTGGAGGGTTTGAGGATAAGGGAGAAGACAAAGGGCTAGCCAATCTGACTGACAAACCAGCTTTCAAGGCCTTCGTAGTTTTCAACTCTCTAGCATTTTATTCCTCCATTTTTGCAGTGTGTTTTCACTTCATCAACTCAACAGTTGACAATGATCTTATTCGACTAGCTTACAAAGCGAGTGTCAAACCCTGCACCGCCTATGGGATTTTTTCTATGATTTCGGCATTTTGTTTCGGCGGTTACGTTATGCTTACAAAATCAAGTGGACTCGCTATGGTTCCTTTCATTTTAGGGGCTAGTTTTATATCTGTATTAGTGGCGCCTATACAAAATCGAGCTTATTTTTCTTATTTAATAAAAGTCGCCGCACTAATGGTGAGACAACAAATAACTGAGGTCATCAAGTGGATCGCAACTGTTTCTTCTAAGATGCCCTTGGTGAAGTGTCGCAGGTGTATTAGCATTTAATATTGCGATGTATTTTGATGTATTTTCTTACTAGTATAAATATATGTACCACTTCTCATTTGTAAGCAAGTCAATAAAAAATGAAACCATTTATCAAATATATTTTCTCTTCTTTTTCTTCTAAATTGTGCAAGTATGATAACAATTTTCTTCTTCTCACTTGAGTCATTGTGTTGTGAGGGTTCCTACTACGTTTTTCCTACACAAGTTGTATTGTTTTATATATGTGTGTGTGAAACAGATGCATGAGAAATGTCAACTTAGTCGAACATGCATTGGCCAGGGCAAAGAAATTTTAATTTACTTAGGAGTGCACTGTAGATACAAAAAAATGTTGTTGCTCATTGAACAACTCGATTAAATCGTCTTGATTTTACTCTAAATTTCTTGAGTAAAAAGTATTTGATAGTATGAAGTTTAATCTCAAAACCAATTGATAATGAAAGAAATAATTCATCTTATATATTATAAAAAGTGTGTGAGTTCTCTTGGTCGTTTTTCTTCTAAGGTGAGATTCTCAATATGCCTCCCAATATGGTACCTAATCGGTCAAAATCTACGATAATAAAAGTCTATCACTGATAAACCATAAAAGTCTATCAACAATACAAGTATAGATTTTGCTATGTTTGCAAATTTATAAAAATATTATTATATACTTAAATATTATTCTTAAAATCGCCACCAACTATATAATTACCCTTTTTTTTATTAGATCGAATAACCATCTGGGCTTCAGGAACTCGGGTACCACCACTAGATAGATAGATAAATTTCAAAGAATTACCATTAGGGTTATTTCTCCAACTAGTACAAGAGATGAAACAATCTTGAATACAAGAATTGAAATGGACCCAATGAGGACCTGAGGTATTACCTATCAAATAACCTACAACTAATTAATATACACAAAATGATATAACATTAATATTAAATATAATAAAATACCATCACATTACTATTCAATACTCTAACAAAAGATACGGTTCCGAAGGCTAACAAGATTTTCTCTCTCTCTCTCTCTCTCTCTTTTTTTTCCTTCTCTTTAAGTATATATGCTCTACAAATGAAAATTAAAAAATTAGTTCTTAGAAAAATAAAAATTTTCAAATCATAAGCAATTTTCATCTTTGAAGACGTGGACTCTGTAAGCTAGTAATTTTCTTCTGGAGGTGTAGTCGTCCAAAAAGAAGAAAATGCAGAACAAGTAGAGCAGTCAGGGGGAAGATCTGTCAAGCTATACTCTCATAAGAGATAGACAGAGAAGAGATGTATCAAACCACTGCAAGGTATTCTAATATCAATTATGACTCATATGCTTTAAATGTTATTGATGATTTTGAGTGTGATGAACCAATGGGATATTTTACAAAGTCCTATATACATTGAAGCTCTAAACAGTGAAGATATTTCTTCTTGTAAACAGGCAATAAAAAAAGAATTAGATTCCTTATATAAGAATCATACATGGGACTTAGTTACTCTACCATCCAATAAAAAGCTCATCTTTTGCAAGTTAAATTCAAAGCAACTTTAAGATTGCTGTATTTGAAAATATCCCTGTAAATAATTAACTTTAATTTTGTGGTAAAAACATTTTTTCTTTAAATTATTGTAGGAATTCATTGAAGAGCTTTATTTAAGTTCATACTTGGCTAAAAAAGAAAAGAGTGTAATGGTACCCATATGAACGTGTCTACACACGACTAAAAAAAATGAGGAAAGAAGTCACAACAAATGACAAGATAATGGAGATCATGACAACAACAAACAACAGTAACCAAAACAAATTAAGGAAATGTGAAATGAAAATTGAACTAGAAGTGAAACTACTCGTGACAGTGTTGGTGGCAACGATGACATTTGCAGCCGGATTCACATTGCCGGCGGGGAGGGTTGGTAGTCGTAATGGAGGGAAAAATGAAGGGCTAGGCATATTGACCAACAAACCAACATTCAAGGCACCCTTCCTAGGCCACTGCTATTTATACAGAAAACTTAACAAACTTTCTGATTTTGCAGATAAGGTAACACGCAGTTGAAGCTTCAGTCTTTGGGTATCAAGGTCATTTTAGCTCAATTAATAACAATTATGTCTCTTCCTCAGTTGTAACAGTGACCTATATGTGTGTGTGTGTATGAGGGAGATTCCTCACATTTGTGAATATAGGAATTTCTTTGAAATAATAAAGATATACAAGAATTCCTTGTTTTTGTTAGGTGGTACCTTGTTTAGAAATCAGCTCAAAGTCCTAAACCACTACAAATCCAAAACTAACGATTCGTTTGAGCTAGAAGATGAAAGGATCATGAATGAGATGAATTAATAACTTATAAAACCTTGTTTAGACATCAAAATCTTGTTATATATTTGTAGATATTTTCAACAATTTTGTTATTTAAAACTAGAATTGCATAGTCTAAACTTATTACTTTTGCAAAAAATATAAAACACTAGCTAGCTCCACCATAAAATATAAAAAAAGTACGAATACATTGGATACACACGATTATACTAATATACACTTGACCTTTCATACACATTTTTTCAAAAAGTTTCATGTAAAATAGAAATAGTGAGTCACCCACTTTAATTTTTCTTAAAATAATTGCTCGTAAATTAAGATTTACTTAGTTAATAATAACATTATTTTCAAATATAGAAAAATGAACAAGAGACAACAATAGACCGAGATATAATATATCTTTATTATGTTAGACAATAGTCCATCTCGATTTATCATGATATTTTATCGGTAACAATTATATATTCCATTGATATTGACCTCTTCAATATAGTATCGAAGAAGACTTGAGTCAAGTAAACGGAGAGAGAAAGAGACAATGACTTGATCGTTTACTAATTGATTGAAAAAGAAAAAGAAACCGGTTTCCTCCATTAAAACGACAACGTTTACCACTAATTCCTCCACTCCATGGATCCACTGCTCTTCACCGCCGCCACCAATGGCGACTTGGGTCATCTCCAAACTCTAACACCACTTGCAAAATCACTCCTCCCCTCTCAACTCTCCCCAAATCAAAACACTCCCCTCCACGTCGCCACCGAATTCCGCCAACTCGACTTTGCGGAAGCCATCGTGAGAGACTGTGAAGCCCTTCTATGGGTGAAGAATGGCGCCGGTGATACCGCGTTGCACATTGCAGCCAGGGAAGCTCTCCCAGATTTTGTGGGACTTTTCATCCAATTCCAGAGGCTCCTTCAAATGGTGAATCTCAATGGCGACACTGCTTTGCATTGTGCTGCGAGAATTGGAAGTTTGATATGTGTGGAGAAGATTGTGGAAGCAGACCCGGAGCTTTGCGGCATCGTGAATAATAACGGGGAATCGCCGCTGTACTTAGCGGTGGCTGCCGGATTTTGGGAAGTTCCTCAGTCCATTATTCGTAAGGCGAACTTGTTGGCTTCATATAAAGGAGCCAAGGGCTTAACTGCACTGCATCCAAGTCTTTTCTATCCCAATTATGGTAAACATCTCATAAATTACCCTTTTCAATGTTTTCTTACAAAATTAATAGCAAGTATGGAAGTATGGAAGGAAAGTAGTATAAAAAATTAATACCATAATGGTTTTAATTTTTTTTAAGAAAGATAAAGTATAGTTTATATCAAGGTTTTTCAAAAGAGGTTTTTATTTAAGTATTTTGTTGACTAGGATAATAATGTTATGGAGTCTCTCTTTCTGAAATAAGGCATATATATTTTTTCTTTTTTAAATTAGAAGATAAAGAATTTGTGGTTGTGTATAGCTAGGGTTGAATTATCAAAATAAATCAAATTAATTAACTTTTTTCCTTTTTTTTTGTTGACTTGGTTTTAACTGTCCTTTTTTTTTTTTCTACTTTACTAATTAGGATTTAAATTATAAATTTAGTTGGTAAACTTTAGGATTTGTGTTTTTTTTTATCTTAATTAAATCTCAAATTTTAAAAATGTCTATAAAAATATTAATTTATCTCTCTAAATTTGTAGAATTGTTCCACTAAATGATCATTAGGCTTCACTAGGAAAGAACCTCAAAATAAAATAAAATAAGATGACTTCCATTATTTGTGATTACAAGAAAGAAATGATTTACAATTTTAAGTAATTTCAAATCTTGTGTTTTCTACATAATTTTTGTTTAGCTAAAACCACACTCAAAATTTCCACAATTTCATTTGATTTAAGATAAATTAATTTGTTAGAGAAAAACTTGAGCTTATTAATTTAACATTGTGTTTCTTTTAATAAAAGTTTAAACTTGGATGTTCACTTGAACTACACCAATTTTGTTGCAATTCAAGGAATTGTCTAACAAGGTTCTGCCTTCTGGCAACCTTTTTCTTTTTAAAACAATTGAATTGTTTTTTTTCTTTGTGTGCAAAAAAAAAAGAAACACCTAGACTGCACCTATTCATTATTTCTAGTTTTCTAATAAGAGGTATAAATGCAAATTACTGTAGAAAGAATTATAATCCACTAGTGAAGTTAATTTAGTGGTAATTGGTTTGCACATCCTGATCTTTTGAGATTGGAGGCCATTCAATCGGCGTATCTCTAAATAAATATTCAACAACTCACTGCCCATTTTCTAAATTAATTCTTTTTTTTTTTTTTTTTAATGTTTCAGACTTTGAAATAATCAAATTATTTGTGAAATGGAGGAAAGAAATGATAAAAGAACAAGATGACTTGGGATTGACACCTCTCCATTATGCTTCACTCTATGGAAGAACAGAAGCAATAAATCTATTTCTTCAAAACGAAAGTTCTTCAATTTACATTGTAGACAACAATGGAGAATCAGCTCT
Source organism: Cucumis hystrix (assembly GCA_025688845.1). Taxonomy (NCBI): domain Eukaryota; kingdom Viridiplantae; phylum Streptophyta; class Magnoliopsida; order Cucurbitales; family Cucurbitaceae; genus Cucumis; species Cucumis hystrix. The sequence goes on from CM046887.1 coordinate 16,578,028, forward strand.
ACACATTGCTGCTTTTAAAGGCCATAAGGATGCAGTGGAAGAGATTTTAAATTGTTGTCAAGATTCTTGCTATCTTGTCGATAACAAAGGTAGAACGCCTCTTCATGCTGCAGTTTTAGGAGATCAAAGAAAAGTTGTGAAATTGATATTAGGAAGGGCAATGCAAGGAAGAGTAATGAATAAAGCTGATTGTGATGGAAATATGGCTTTGCATCATGCAGCATTTCACAAGTTTTACGATATTATTGAAATACTTGCGACTAGTGAAAATGTGGATAAGAACGTCAAGAATAAAACGTTCTTGACAGCACTTGATATCTTCAATAAACATGACCTGGTACGTCTCTCTTTCTTTTAAGTTTTTTTTTTCTTCTTTTTTTCTAGAAGTTAAAATATGGGTTGGATGGTTTTGAATCACGTATCTTTTGATTGATTGAGAGTACATGTTTTATGTTTGTGTTTTGGTAATTGAATGTATAAAACTATTTTAAATCACGGGTGAGCGAAGGGATTTGGAAAACCAAACCAAATGACAGAAATCGATGGAAACTGATGCCCGTTGGCTGCACGTTGAGTGTGAGGAGCGGTCAGCGATCGATTTTGTATTTTGCAAAAATATATGAATTTTTGACATCAAACACATGTATATAAAAATAATAGAAAAAAGTAAACAGTTCGAACAGCTCAAACGGCATAGAACAAACCTCAAAGGATGCTTGAATGGAGCTCGAACAATGCTGGAAGGAAAGTTGAACGAACCTGCAACAAAAAGCTCAAACAGTGGTCAATGGATGGTGCTTGAATGGATCGGAGCGAAGCTGCTGGACTTGTGTGCTGAACAGAGATGGGGAATAATGATAGTTATGAGAGTGGCGCAAGAGAGATATGTGTAAGAGAACTAGAGAAGAAAGAGGGTTTTTTTCACAAAGAAATTTAGTGGTTTTGAATTTTATGTTTTGGACTTTTTATTAATCAAGGAGGTAGGGAAATAAAAACAAGATGGGTAACAAAATACTTTGATTAAAACTATAAGAACTTCAAGTTTTGGCTAGCTGGAAAAAAATCAGAAAATTTTGTGAAACTCCGCTTTTTTTTCACTATTATTGACAAGTAATTAAAAGTCGCAAACATCAAGTAATGTAGTTTTTGTAGTAATGTATCTTTTGTTGCCCTTAACTGGATGGCGTTTCTTTGACTTTTGTTGTAGTCTTTTGCTTTCTCTTTTGTGCTTAGATGTTCTCAAGCTTAATCTAATGTAAATATTGAACCCTTGATTATCCTTTTCATGTTAATGATGTGTCAACCTAGTTGAGATATCTCAATGCATATTCACTAATCCCTCCACTGTGGATTGTTCAAAAGAAAACTTGTAAATAATTTAACTCTATTAAAATGCTTTCTATAAAATTTTATAGACTAAACTTGTAACTTAACCTTTTTTCAGGAAGGACTAAGGGCAGCAGTAATCCGAAACATTCTCATTGGTTCGACCGGATCAATGACAATGCAACACTTAGCTGCACAAGAAATAAAAAAGATGAACCAAGAAATTAAAATAGAAGAATTAGATGATGATGGTGATACAAATGGAATAAATAGCATAAAGAAAAAAGAGAGTTCATACAATACAGAAAAACAAAAAGCATTAGAAGTGAATCTATTAGTAGCAACTTTAGTAGCCACAGTTACATTTGCAGCTGGATTCTCAATGCCTGGTGGATACTTTGAAAACGTTGGACTATCAATTCTTAGCAACAAAGGAGGTTTTAAAGTGTTTGTAATATTCAACACAATAGCCTTTTGTTGCTCAGTTTTTGCAGTGCTTCTTCATTTCCACACTTCAATTACTGACCATTATCAGAGAGTAAGGTATATGGGAATTGCTGTAATGTTCACTAGTATTGCTATCTTAGCTATGGTTATAGCATTTGCTTCGGGTACGTATGTTGTGATGGCAAATGCAAAAGCATTTTCCTTAACTCCTTTTTTGATCTGTGGAGGATTTGCTTTTCTTTACCTTGCTATACCTTTTTGTGATCCTGGTGTTGAGGGATATTCATTCCTTCATATACCACAAAGATTTATAAGAAGGAAGATTGTTCAACATGTAAGATATGAGGAATGATTATTGTTGTTTGCAATGAAATAAAAGTTATATGCATATGATATATATATATATATATGGAAACTTGGTTGGAGTCATTCTTTGTTTATTATTTTAAAATTTTTGTAGCATGTGATTAGTCGTTAATTTTTGTAGTATGTAAATTGAAATAAATTTTATATAAATATAGAACGTTTTTTTAAATAATGTTATTTTAGAAAGTATTGTCAAAAATAGGTTTGGGCCAAAACTATTGACAAAAATAGGTGAGCTTGGGCAAAGTCGTAGACTCCGACTTCCGTGAGGTGGCTGTGTGGGCCCCACATCTTCTTTTTTCATTCATTATTTATATATAATATACATTATATGTGGGTCCCATGCCTTATTTTTTTTCATTATTTTATATATATACATTATATATAAAGATGTTTTCATTATTTTTAGTATATAATGTATATACTCAATTCTAAAAACATCTTTACTTATCAAAATTAATATCAACTTTTCAATTTTAATTTATTCTTTATATATATATATATATATATATTAAATATCTCAATATTCAATTTTTCTTATTAAATTCACCTTTCATAATTTAATTGAATTATTTCTTAATCAAAATTATACATATTTTTTTTTCAATTTATTTTTAAAAACACATATATTAGCAAAAATATGTTATTAAAAAATATAATAAACAAATTAAAATAGTAATAATAATAATTGAGAGAAGTTGAAGCTTACCCTAAAAATAATAACAATTGAAAATATATATACTAATTTCCCAAATACTCTCAATTCTAAAAAAAATTCATGTCAATTGTTATGATTATTATTGTTATTATTATTTTTGGAGTAAACTTTTAACTTCTCTCAATTATTATTATTACTATTTTAATTTTTTTATTATATTTTTTAATAACATATTTTTGTTAATATGTGTTTTTTTAAAAAATTAAAAAAATGTATAATTTTGATGAAGAAATAATCTAATTAAATTAGGAAATGTGAATTTAATAAGAAAATTTGAATATTGGGATATTTGATATATAAAAAATAAATAAAAAGAAAAACAATTGAAATTGAAAAGTTGATATTAATTTTATAAGTAAAGTTATTTCTAAAATTGAGGGTATGAGAATTAGTATATATATATAATAATATGTGTTTTTAAAAAGAAATTGAAAAAAAATATATATTATGGGGCCCATACATAATATATAATATTAACAATGAATGAAAAAGAAAGGCGTGGGGCCCACACGGCCACACTGAAGTAATTGTAAATTAGTTAAACTAATACAAGATTTACATATCTTCGTATTTTGCTTGGTTAAGAAAATTATCTTTCTATATATAAATAGGTTTCACATCTCACCTTAATGAGGAAGGAATTAAGATGTGTCACTATTACTAACTATTTTGATATTTAAGGTAATAGGAAAAAAGGTCCTATTATATGCCAAATAATAGTGTAGTTATGGGCTCCTATGCCTTGATATTAAGCTTTATAGGAAAATGATCCTATTAATATGCCAAATAATAATAGTGTAATTATGGACCCATTGTCTGGTTGCATAAATGACAAATCATATCTAGATTTGAATGCCTTCGAAGTGGCCGCATAAAAATCAAAGCTTGAACAAGCTCCACGAAACCAAGAAAGTCATGTTAATTACGGTTGATTTTAACTTTTTTTAAAAAACTTTTTTAATAACTTTGTGGCAAAGTCAATGAGTAGCAATTTGCCAAAGATTATCATTATAATTATTTAGAGCAATAATTTGAGTAGGAGGAATTATGAACCACATCTCTCGTAAGTTTAGTACACTCGAATGCTAGTTGAAGTAAGCTTTTTGTGGTTCTAAAGATATAATTATTAATCTAAGCTTTCCATCATTTTTTCAATTTCATTTATTATCATTTAATAGCTAATATTCCATGTTAATTCCTTGAAAGTGTTCCAAATCTAAACACATATACAGCTTAACAGGCAAGCATAAAAAAAAATGAGTTAAGTTTGGGAAAAACTTAAATCCTATCTCTAGTATCACTTTATAATTATTAGAAAAGTAGTACCATAAAGTAAGTTGCCACATGCAATTTTTACTCATAACAAAAGGACAATCATACAAGTGATAATACTATTGTGATCTTGTAATGCATCAATTCTACATTAGCTTAATCATGACTCATAAATAATAATAATAGTAATTATAACGATAATCAATATCTAATAAAATTTCAATGTTCATGAACATGAGTAAAACTTAGTACATAATATATATAAGTATGTATGTATATGTATATATATGTATGTATATATAAATATATGTATATAATTAAGATGGTTTGAGAAATTATTTAAATTTTTTTTATGTAAATGACAAAAAATTTTAAAAAAATTATTTTATTTGAAAAGAAAAATATTAAAAATGAATGTAGTTTAAAATTTTCAAAGATAAGATATCCATTATTAATTTTAAGATTTTAGAGTTTAGCTCAACGATAATTTAGAAGCACTTGCTTTCGTGAGACTACGATTTAATTTTCATTTGTTATAACAATATATATATATATTTCAAAATGAATTTGATTTGTTTCCCATGTCTTCGAATCGTTGAACTCATATATATATATATATATATTTCAAAATGAATTTGATTTGTTTCTCATGTCTTAGAATGGTTGAACTCATGAACTGATAAAATATTTTAAATACCATATTTTTAGAATATTTTAAACTCTTATTTATTTTCTATGTTATCTTTGGATTTGATTTAGTTTTGTATTATATTTATTTTTAATGAGTTTTTTTTAAAAAGTGAATAAGAAAAAAATTTAAATTCATTTAAAATATTTTTTTTCTGGATTAGGTTCTTAAAATTAAAAAAATTATTATAAATAACAAAACTGATGAAAAATCTATAAGTATAACAAAATTTTAGAATTTATCAATAATAGACACTAAAAATTACTAATACGCTCATATAAGTATCAAATTAATATCATTGATATGCACTAATAAAAAGTTTATCTTATTAATACACTCTAAAATCCTGTTATATTTTATAAATATTTTACCTATTTTTCTATATTCGAAAACAACCTACAAAAAAAAAAAAGAAAAAAAAAAAGCCTAAAGTATATAAGGAGTTTGATTATGGAGGGATTAGTTAATAATAAACGTTTAAAAAAGTGGTTTTGAAGGGTCAGCTCATAAATGATAATGGCAGCCGGGGGGGACTGGGCGGCCACCACTTCCCACGTCCGAATTCCAAATTCTTAAACTTACCCGCTTCTCATTTTACTAATTTCCACCGACCTTCTCATTCGCTGAAATTTCTATTTCTCTCTAGACTTTACCGATCATTGGACGGTCATGTCAACCTCACCTTTTATTTATATCCCTATTTTACTCTTTTCTAATAACCTTATTATACTTCTCTTTTTTTCCTCCTTTATATATATATCTTTGTCTAAATAAATAAACAATATTTCTAAAATATTTTGTGTGATCCTGTGCTTAGTTTTATTCACCTCTTCAATTTTTTTAAATAGGGTTAGAGATCTGAATCTAAAATCTCACAGAAAGAAATATGACATTTAATATCAGTTTAAAACTAAACTTTTATTAACTTGTTTAAGCATGTATACTTTTATAATTTTTTTTATATGTAACCATTGTACTTGAAGTAGAGGAAATATAATACTCTTGTTTTGTACAAACAAAACAAAGACAATTATAATATATAGTTTTACATTAATGGATTAGAGTTGGACGTTGAAGGTGGTCACTGGAGATAATTAATTATTACAGGTGGTTGTCCTTGGAAGTAGTTATTAAAGTTTGGTCATATGAGGTGACTGTCAAAACATATCACCAAAGTGGCTATTGCGAAATTGGGGTGTCGAAGATGGTTGCAAAAGTTAGAAATTGGAGGTGGTCGTGGAACCAAGGCATTTACAATGATTTTCAAAACAAACACGACGTAACTTTAATATAATATTTATTATCAATCGAGAGAAGTTTGTGGTTTAAATCTCTTGCGGTATTACGATAAAAAGAGAAGGTAATAATTTGAGATTTGATTCTTTTAAAAGTAATAAAAAGAAATATATAATATATTTATTTTAAAGAGAAAAAAAAAAGAAGAGATTGAAAAATTTACAAGAAAAGCAAAAAAGGAAAAAAAGTAAAAAGAAAAAAAGTAATGGAGAGGAGAGAGAGAGGGAAGATGTAAGAACACAGAAAGAAAGAAAAAGAAAACCGTAGAATAACTACCGCTAAAATTTCCCAAAATCTCTCTGCTGTTCTTCATGCAGATTGAATCAAAAGTATTAACCTTTTTTCCTTCTTTTTCATTCCCATTTTACAGAGATTATACTTTCAGTCTTATTCATTAACGTCGTCGTTTTCCTTTTTGATCTGCAGCCGACTTTTTGGCTTTGGTCGGCGTGCATGTCCATTTCCAACTTCTTTCCTTTCCTTCTCTTCCATTTTCTTTAATCCCATAAATAAAATGTAAATTATTGCGTCCCCAATTGGTTGGATTGTTCAACCTTTTTGGTGGGCCTTTGGGTTTAATCTTTATACATATTAAAAAGAAAAAAGAAAACTGCTTCTGGGTTTTGTTCTTTACTTTCTTCTCTATATTGGGATCGCGATTTTCCTCTGATTTCTTTTTGTTTTTTGATTTGTGGGTTCTCTCTCTCAAGACACCATTTGCTGGGTTTTGAAATTTTGATGGGTAATTTTCGTTCTGTGAATCTGATCCTTCTGTTGCCTGTTGATGGATTCTGATGATCGTTCAGTTTTTTGTCTTCTGTCTTTATATCCTTTTCCATGAGTTGATCTGTTCGATTTTTGTTTGATAATTTGTTTTATGTTCTGCTTCTTGATGGGGTATGATCTGTTATGAAAATTGGGTTTTATCTGTTATATGGTTATTGTCTTGTTGATTGATATTCAACAATTGATTTTATGCTGTTATGATTCCTTTTTTGTCTATGTTTTTGGAGTTAATAATTTGGGTTGACTCCAGTGATTAATCTCTTTCTGCATTTAATAACTCTTTGACTTTTCCTTAGATTTTAATTTTGTTTTTCTATTTGGTTATGATTCTTCTTTTCCTAAAATCTTTGTTCTGGGTGTTCTTAAGTTCACTTTCACAATTTGCTTCTAATTCAATTTGTTCCCCCCAACCAACCTCATGGTTTTTGGAATTCTGTTCTATCAAAGTCAAACTGTCTATATTTGGATCTTTTTTGTCTTCCTCTACTTGGTTGTTCTTGGACGGGTCCAAAGAGGAGTGGATAAGTGTTGTTTTCTTCATAATTATGTTGTTTTTTTTGCACTTTTTATTAATCAGTGTTGTAACTTCTTTGACCCTGCAGTTGATGCTCGATTGAGTTTCCTTTTGGACTGCTTTTGAGGATTCAAATTTACACACTCGAGACGGTTAATTTATCCTATTAACTTGGTTTCTTTGGGACATTGACTATAATGGGAACTTCATCTGTTGAAGCGCGTTCCGAAAGAAGTCTTTTTACTTCTTTGTTGTCTGCTGTTTCTGAATGGTTGCTGATATGTATGCTGTTTGTGGACTCTATATTCTCATTCTTCATCACAAAATGTGCTCATTTCTGGAAATTACACACCCCGTGCCTGCTATGTTCAAGACTTGATCACATTTTTGGCTCTGAGAAAAGGGGGTATGTTTGGAATTTAATTTGTAGCAAACATAAGGTGGAGCTTTCATCCTTGGTAATTTGTCATGCTCATAACAAACTTGTGAATGTTCATGAAATGTGTGAAAACTGTCTCTTTTCATTTGCAACATTCAATAAGTCGAACTCTGAGACATACAGATTATTGGTTGGTAAATTGGGGGAGGATCCTTATCCTGGAATTGATAGAGACCCTTTGCTTAGGGATCAAAAGTATGATACTTCGAGCCAAAAATGTTGTTCATGTTGTAAGGAGTTGTATGTTCCAAGAGGGTTTGCTCAGAGCTTAATCCAGACGCGTTCAAGTGGATTGGAGGCGGAGGATCTTGATGTTCCCTTGTCGAGTTCTGCTGTCCATTGTGAGGAAGATTTCCAAGATTCTTCAAGCAATCCTCTACCTCATGTTCAATACAGAGAGCTGAAGATTACCTCAGACACAGAATCTGAGGGAAATGGAAGCATTTTGGGTGTTGAAACAGCCAATTCGTTGAAGGATGATCTCACCATTCAAGATGTTAATATGGAGCCTAACTTCATTTCGCTGGCCAGTAATTTGACCTCGACGAAACTAATGGAGCCAGCCTTGGCACCTGAACCATTGGTCTTAGAGCCACTATTAACACCTTATGTTCAAAACAGAGAGCTGAAGATTACTCCTGACACAGAATCTGATGGAAATGGAAGCTCTTTGAGGCTTGAGACGACCAATTCTAAGGATGATCTCACCGTTCAAGGTGTCAATACAGAGCCCAATATTATTGCTCTGGACAGTAATTTAACCTCGGCCAAACTAGTAGAGCCAGCTTTGGCTCCTGAACCATTGGTCTTAGAGTCACTGGTTTTTCTAGACGATACGCTGCCTCCTGTAGAATGTGGTGTCTCGATTGGGCACGGTCTGGATGAAGTTACTCCAAAGCATGTGGAAGTTAATGGGGTCTTCTCTTCACCAACTGATCTCCTTCCCATCGACAATGTGGTTTCTTCTTCAAACACAATAGAAACCCTTGTCGAAGCTGTAGAAGAAAGCTGTGAGTTCTTTTCTCCACTCAGTTCTAGGTTTAGTTTTTTATTTCATTATATTTTTCTTTTTACTTGCTTTGAGCTGTAGGACACAACACAAAATGACAAGAATAAAAATCAATCTGTGTTATAGTTGTCATTGTCTCGCCTGCCTCTTCAAGGTAACTAGGCAATAACACTGATCCAAAATGTACAATATTTATTGCTAAGTAACTTATATTGCAAAGATTAGGATGGACTAAGAGCATAGGCTGCATCCAATAGTTTTGTCAAACTTTGGTTATAGTTTCAGCCAGGGCGTTCAGATGAAATTCTTAGTGATTGTCACTAATGGAATTGTTTTTATAAATTGTTGTAGGTGTTACTAGAAGTGAAGAATATGAAAAGGAAAGCAGGGGAACCGAGAAGGCTGAAATCTTGCCGACAAAAGCAACATCTGAAGCAGGTTCTGAAGTCCAACCTGTTTCAAGTGATTCTGCTCAGATGGCACCCATTATGTTGGAGCTTGGTGATGCTTATAAGCTAGCTGTAGGTGCTAGAGGAGGAAGACAATTGTCTGGCAAGCTTTTGGAACAATGGATCGGGAAGGAATCTTCAAAAGTTAGTGAAGATCTGAAGCTTCTCTTGTCACAACTCTCATTTAATCGGATGAACGACCAATCACGGGACATGAGTCCAAGGCTGTCTGTAAATGGAGACGAGGTGAGGAACTTTGATTACTCGAGCGCTGTTGGGATGCAAATGCTACAAAAAAGGATTTCTCTTGAAAGAAATGAGTCCGGTTTAGAATCTTTAGATGGAAGTATAATCAGTGAAATCGATGGGGAAAACATGGCTGATAGGTTGAAACGACAGGTCGAGTATGATAAGAAGGTTATGAGTTCTTTATACAAGGAATTGGAGGAAGAAAGAAATGCATCTGCAATTGCTACAAATCAGGCAATGGCCATGATTACAAGGCTGCAAGAGGAGAAGGCCAATCTTCACATGGAGGCGTTGCAGTGTCTAAGGATGATGGAAGAGCAAAGTGAGTATGATGATGATGCCCTGCAGAAGGCGAATGATCTCATTACAGAGAAGGACAAAGAGATACAAGATCTCGAAGCAGAACTCGAATTTTATCGGATTAACTTTCCTAATGCATATACAATAGATAATCTAGTGGAGACTTCAGTGAAGGAAAGAGATATCGGGGTTGTTCATTTAGAGTCTAATCAGTTTGGAACAATCGGTAACGGAAATCTGATTGCAGGTAAACCTGATCTCCACGAGAAAGTTGGAAGTGAAGGTAGTACATATAACAATTTATTGTTAGAGTTTGAGGATGAAAAGTTAAACATCATGCAACGCCTTAAGAAGCTCGAGAATATGCTTCATTTGTTTTCGAACGACGGGGTCAAGATGGATCTCAGCAATGGTGAATATATTGGAAACGAACGAAGTTTTTCAAGTGGGACAAATGATCTTGATTTGGATGAGAGAAAACTTGAAGATCGGGAACATCATGCCTGTTTACCAGGGGAAGATGCTCATATCGAGGATGATCATCTTCCCTCGCTCACAAATCCTTCATTTGATAAAGAAAGTAATGAACTTGATTGTAGTGATAGGAATTCCCTGTTGGCTACTGAAACGGCGGATTTCTCATTTCTAAGAAAAGAGGTGTCCAATCTTAACAAAAGGATGGAAGCACTCGAAGCTGACAAGAATTTCCTCGAGCACACAATCAATTCACTCAGAAAAGGAGAGGAAGGGCTTCAGTTTGTTCAAGAAATCGCTTCCCATTTGCGAGAACTACGAAAAATAGAGACTAGAAGTTGAAGGACAGCCTGGTGATATGCTCCAAAGAAACTATTCAGAAGTGAGTTTTTCAAACTGACATCCGCTTTATTAATCAATACATGCTTGTTCTTTGTTCCGTATCGCTTTTATATTCACGAAAAGTTCTGTTTTATGATTTTCTATCAGTTACATCCAGGAGAGGAGGAGGATGACGACGATGACGACGTATACTAAGAAAGATTATTTCAGACAACTGTACAGTTCCACTAGCTTGTTTTCTCCAAAGATTTGAAGAATACAAAGGATTTGAAAGTAATACAGTGTGACTTATTTAATTCTTTTGGTGTAGCAATTGCCACTTTTAGGATTTTAATTCTTACTCACTACCAATAATTTTGATATATTGTGATAAATTGAGAGTACCGATACAAAGTGAAGAAGGCAAGATAGGAAAGTTCATTCCTTCAGTTGGGATGAGTCCTTGCTTGCATTTGTTCTTCTTATGTCTTCTCTTTGCATTTTTTTCTTCTTTTTTTTTTTTGGGTTTTCATTTTTGGAGTGGATTGAGTGAGTTGTCATGTGTGAATATTGTAACAGTTTATTTTGATCATTGTATTGGTTGGTGATCCCTATGATAATGAAAAGCCTTTTTTCACTTTCTCTCTCTCCCTTTGGTTGATTTTGGCTGTGCAGCAACTTTGTAACAAGAGAGTTCATGGAAGAAGAGGGTGACCTGACCAATTAATTATAAATGGTTTACGACGACTGGGAAATTAAAGTCTACTTTTCGTTGTGTTCAAAAGTATCGGATATGTCTTCAATTCTGTAATTCAATTAGTTTTTAAACTATATAAATGTCCTCGTAAGTTTTCAAACTTTCAATTTTGTGTCTAATTTATTTTTTGAACCATTATAGATTGTCCGAGTGGTAAAAAATGAGACATAAAACTGTGAGATTAATCGAGATGTTTATAAATTAATCCAGACACTCACATATGTTTAAATAAATAAATATATATATATATATATATCATTCAGATTATTAAGACCAATTAGATTCAACTTATTAGGTATATTTTCAACTTGTAATAACCTAATCAAAACATAGAATTAAGAAAGTCATTAGAAAGTTTATTTACATTGTGAAAGCGCAAAACTAAAGTCAGCCTCATGCTATCAACTCATTATTCAACAAGTCAAGCACATGCATGTGGTTAATTCTCTCATAAAAATTTGCATGTCCCCTAGTAATTACCATTTGAGGTTTGTTTTTTTAACACCAACGGTGTAAAACTGTTAGTCACGTTAAAGTGGTTTCACCGAAAATAATTTATTTTTTAATATGACTATGCAGCTGAATAATTAAGAGAAGAGAAAATAAAACTATAGAAGAGAGTAGATGGTATAACAAGTTGGTGGATTGTTTATTTTCAAATAATAACAGAAAGAGTTGTATGAGTTTGTCAACCAACAATGCTGATTTTAAGGTTGAACATTTGTATTGAGGTATCCATCACTAGACTCTATATTGATTGAATTATAAATTGTGACAGAATTTCTTATTTCATGTTTGACCAAACCCCTCAGCAATCCAAGTCAATATACTACACCAAATTAAAATTTGTTTTAAAAGCCTAAAATATTTATTTATCAAATTAAAATTTCTATTAATATCTCTATTTTATCGATATTTCCATCGATATTTCTATGACTTTAAGACCTTGAAATTTCCATCGCATAAAATCTTAAACATTATTGATTGATTATTCATTAGCAAAGTGAATCAAACACGACAAAGACAAAAAGTTACTATCATGTGTGGCTACAGTTATCTGGTCTATATCGAATCCTATCCAAATTCTAAGTTAGAAACATTAGGGATGAGTATGATAGATTGAAAAATCAAGTTTCGAAGAAAAGCAGGATTTAGGTTAGGTTGATGTCTGTTTTGGAAAAAAAATCCTAATTGTCAACATCTTTTTAAAATACAAAAGCTTAAAAACCGACCTAAACCAACCGTGATTGACTGACCAACAATCCGTTTGTATTCCTTCATGTATTGAACATTTACTAAACCAACCATAGTCAGTTCGGTGGCGGTTTAGTTGGAAAACCGATTTCGATAGACCGATGCTCATCCGTAAAAGAGATTAAATATGTACCAGTGATTTTTCTTTGGAGGGGACATTGACTTTTTTGTTAATTATTCTTAACCCAACTAGGTAAGGTTTTCCATTGCCTCTTTGTAGGGTTCCAAAATTTAGACAAAGAAAAAACCATGGACGGTTCAAAAAGAAACAACAAAAAGTTGTTAACCAAACGCCAACAACGACTCGCTACATATCCTTTTTCATTCCCCTTTCGTATATCTCTATATACTTACATTCAAACTTTGATCTCAGTACCCCTTTTTGTTTCTTTTTTATATTATATATTCAACCTTTTATCATTATGGTATTTACAAATTGAGTTTGATGGAGAATATCTAAGAAATTACCTCTACCTTGTATTATAATTATATTCTATATATGCACATGATATCTTAATTAAAATTATACCATATGGTTAAAAGAGTCATTTAGTGTTCACACTTTATGTACTTGACGAATTGTTTCTTTTGGGTTATTCATGAGATTTATAGAAAAGGTAAAGTATAATAATGCCTTGTGCATAATTTTGATCTATTGAAAAATTTTGTTTCTCATTTTATTTTATGTATAACTTAATTAGAGGAGTGAGAATAATATGTGAATGTCTTTAGACATTTTTCTGTTCAAGAATATATGATATACTTTTAACTCTTAGATTTTATTTCAAACAAGATTTTTGTTATTATCATAAAATGTTAAGACATATCTAACAAATTGATGATTGTCACGATTAAAATACATATTGATTTAAAAATGTTTTACATTTAAGTTAATTTGTGATGAAATAGACGTATCTTATTATCATTCTTACTTATTAATAAAACAAAAAGAAAATGTTTGAGAAATATTTACAATTCATCTCGGAATGATTTGATTTTTAAACTTTAATACATCGATGGATTTATGAAGGTACAAGTGATTAGAAGCCTAAACTTGGTTTGTGTCCTCTTTACCAAAGATTGATTCATTCCTACGTTCATCTCATTCTTAATAGTTTAAACACACACATAATATAAAAATTGTTGTCCAATTCTTATCTCATTTATTATACAATTACTACTATTACTTACATATTATACCAATTGGTACAATTCGTACAATTAAAGTGTTACATTCATATATTAATAATTTTTTCTGTCGATTTTCCTACTGTTTACACGTTTTTCTACTTTTCACTGTAGCTTTCGTAACATATTTGAATTTAATATATAGGTCTAGAGGTGGCTAAAGTTTTCCCAACACCCCTAGAAATCAAAGTAAGAAAGCAAAACACTACTCCCCAAATTATTCCAAATTTCAGTCCAATGTGTATATCATTTGTGTGTTTGTGTGTAAATGCAAAATCCAAATCCAAAAAGGCATTATGTTATACACACACATATATATGATCATGTATGACTAAGTTTGGGCGTTGAATATTTCTTGATTCTTTTTATTATTATTCAAACATTCAAACTCATTATTTTTCTCTCCCCCGCGGCTTGTCTCAGTCAACTCCAAAAATCACTTTTCTACTTAAAACCCTTCACACCCTTTTTCCTCTATATATACAAACACTTCAAACTTTTCCCTTTCAACAACAAAACCAATATTTTTTTCTCACAAATGGCTTTCTCTCTTATGAAAACGGTTGCTTTTCTTTTCATTTTTCTTTCTATTTTCGACATGTCGGCCGCAAGGGTCTTGAATGGAGAGCGGTGGCTTCCAGGGTCAAGGGTTCCCTTCGCGATGCTACGAGGTCCCGTGCCTAGTTCAAGTAGGAACCCGTGTTCCTTTATTCCGGGGTTTAGTCGGGGCCGGTGTACGTTGAGCGAGGTGGACGAGGGTGCTGCCAGTGTTCGTGGTGGCTCCTCCGCGTTCCCGGGGTTGAATGCTGATGGATTTGCAGCGGCTTCTGTGGTTAATCAAACGCAGAAGCAAGATTCTTCTATGAGCTCTTGAATGATATATTATGAAGTTTGTGTATAGTTTTCTTGTTTTTTTTTCATATATTTTATTTTTTTTTATTTTTTTTAATGAGTGAGAATTGATGATGTAATTGGATTGGCCAAAATTTTCCATTCTTTTGTTTTTTGAATTACTAAAGAAAATTGTTGAATATGAAATGATGTTGAGTTTCAAAAGAAAACAAAAGGATGTTTGTTGATGAACATATTGCACTTCTTTTTTCTTTAGAATTTTAATTGATAGAATTAGTTTTGAAGTTCCATTATTGAATTCTTTCTAATTTTATCTCGAGAAATAAAATCATAGTAAAAAAAATTAGTTCCATCTATTTTTTATTATGCAACAATTATAGACACGATAAAATCGAACATTTCACTTTTTAAAATAGTTGATCATGTCAATTATACTATAGAATAAAACTCACCTAAATTTTATTATATGATGACTAATAGTACATATAATGGCTATATGTATATTTATATATATATATATATATATATTAGTTTTATTTGAACCTAATTGATACATAGTTTGTAAACAAAACTATTTACAACTCAATTATATATGAAACCACAACACACTTTCACGTGTGGAGATGTTTTGGACTAAATGTGAATTAGAGCTTAAAACTCTCATCAAAATTATTTAACAAAAAAAAAAGTCTAAATATATAAAATAAAAAAGGTTATATTATTTTTATTTTAAAATAGAGTCATTTTTTTAAATAACAAAATAAATTAAAATATTTACCAATTATAGCAAAATTTTAAATTCTTTCAGTATCTATTATTGATATAATATGAAAATTTTTCTATATGTTTGTAAATATTTTGTCAATTTGATTGTTTTTTACAACTTTCCTTAAAAAATGTGTAAATTTTGTTTTTTTTTAAAAAAGTTGTATATCAATATTGTTGTTTTTAAAATTAAAAGAATGTTTGAATATGAAATATGAATGATGAGAACTGAGAAATTTCACAAAAGGTTATATAGTTGTTGATAATGGACTACTTTCTTTACTTTTTGACCTCCTAAGATTTTGATTATTAAAATTTTAATACTATATGTAAATCCCATATTTTCTTTAATATTAAATATAACATTATTCAAAACCAACTTTATTCTATTTTGAAAATTGCTTCGGACGAACGTCACTTTAACATAATATATTCCACATTATTTTACACTTTTAATTTCTTTCTTTATATATTATATAGTTTGAATAATCTATGTGATGAAATATTATAAATCATAAAATAAAAACTTAAAACCAAGGTAATATATATCTTTATATCTACAAATTTATACCTTTTAAGATTTATTATTTTAGAATTATATATAGTTAACTTCATTTCTCAAAATTATTTCGACCAACAAGATTAAAGCACATGAGATCAATTAAACTTTTATATTTATATGCAAAAATGTTAGTAATATAGAAATCTTGGAAACCTATCATGAGATGTTTGTGATATAAAATTTATTGATGTCTCGATATGATCTTAGATTCTGTTAGTACTTTAAATGTAAATCTTCAACTCTTTGCGGTCAAAATATCACCACCTCCATTTTTTTGTACAAAAATACTACAATTTACGAATTTTATATAGAATCGATTTTGTTTTAATTTAGGAATGTTTAAATTTTTGTAAATCTTAAAAATAGTTTGTATTATTGTTGATTTTTTTTCATATATTTATGTAAACAAAAGAGTTCTCATTAGCTTTCTTCTATAACGTTTGAAAATATATATAGACTAAATGTATAATTAATCTTTGAAATTTTTGAGGTATATATAAATATTGATGTTAGCTTTAGGTCAAATCTTTTAAAGGTGTTTGCTCAAAATATAAGTTTTGAAATGGTCTAGAAAGAACGTGGACATACATCTAATTGTCTGCACATTTTGGAAGTTTAATTAGGGGGGAAAGGAGTTGAAAATCTATATAGTTTTGGGGCAAAGTTATAATTTAGTCTTTTATATATATATATATATAGCTCGGTTAAATAATATTTTATATTTTATATTTTATTATTGAGCTGCGTTTGAATTGACAACTTGACATCAAACTTAGTTAGATTGAAATTTCCATATAATATATGATTTTCATTAAATTCAACAAGAAAAGTAAAGAGTAAGAATAAGAATGAAAGTTTACGAGACTTAAAATTAATCCTTAGAAAGTATAGTGATGAAAACTTGTTCCTAATTTCATGCCCAAAATATCAATTATTATTTGATGTTTTGATCCCTTCTCTTTTTATCTCTCAAATTTCGATCTTTGTACTAAAGTTAATAATTATCAATGAAAAAAACGTCTAAACATAAGGTGGATATTGATAGATACGGAAGGGTTTGGAGTTGATTCGGGTGAAATAGTGGGGGTTAATTCTCTTGTAACTCATGTTTGATGATACTTGTAAATTGAGGGCTTTTGATCTCATTTACACAATGGAATAATCAATCAAGATTGAAGTTGTAGACACTTCTTGCAAGAGTTCTCATTCTTATATTTTTAAAACAAATTAATAAATAAATATTTTTAACACTTTGTTTATTAATTTACACCTTATATCAATGTCAAAAACAATGTCCACAAAAGTTTGGTACTTTGATCTACACCATATAGATGATTGTAGAATTATCAATATAAACCTTTTATGAACATAGAATACTTGATTACTTAAATGCTCAAATATTTAATGTCAAAACACATGAGAAAAAAATGAGCAGGATCATAGCACAGAACAAGAGAAGAAACTTTACATAATACACTACAAGCACATATTTTAACATGGAAAAAGGACACCCAAAGGTCGAAGTTTTATGAGGTTTGAATCCTCACACCATTGTTTACACATAAGATAAAAAGCAAGTGCTTTTTTTTTTTAGTAAGAAGGGTTTCTTCTCTTCTTTTATCTTCCTAATTTCTATTGTACCTACTTTTCTACCATCAACTCACTGAACACCCAACACTTTTCTTTTTTTCTCTTCTCATACTTTCAGTTCCCATCATCAGCTGATTTCAAGTACAGAGTCTCGCCTCCATCACCACCATGGCTCCCTGAGCTCCCACCTCGTCCCTCTGCAGACCCAGTTCCTCCCATGTCTTGCTTGCTCCCACCGCCTAGGCTACGGTGCAAGCTGTCACTTGCAGCACCATGGCCGAAATCTGGGAACCCTCCTCCTCCAAGTGCTCCTCCATTGCCTCCTCCTGCATTGGCAGCATCGTTTTGCAGCATGTTGAATCCTATGCCTCCTCCGGAGCTCATACCGAGTTGGCCGTGCAAAGCTTGTTGCTGCAGTGTTGAAAATGGCTGCTGGGAGTACAACATAGAGGATCGGGCGGCCATCAGCGATTGTGGCGTCATCTGCTGAGCTTGCTGGTGCTGAATGTAATGCCCTCCTGGTTGGATCATGCCACTGGAAGAGTACTGAAGAGAACATGACAATAGCAAATCATCTTAGATTAATTTCAATTCCATTTAGTTTGAAGGAGAAAAAGGGAAAAAAAGAGAAAAAAGAAAAGGATAAATCACCTAAATCTATAACTTAAATAACTTAAAATCCTTATGATCAAGTAGGCTAAACAAATCCAGAGGATTAGGGCCTAGAACTCATGTTCCAAGGGGCAATTGTGGCCAAAGTTGTAGAGTGTTGCAGAAAAATGGATGTAATGAAAATGATTCTTAAGGCGAAAGCGATCAGGGTGTTGATCTAACGGAATCACAATGGGTTTTCTATAACTATGCCTGGCAGGTGATTGGATAAATTTACATCTTGAAACAGTTATGTCCATACCTGGGCATGCATCGCAGAAGGTTGAGGTTGAGAATCAGCAATGGCAGCCAAGTACATGAGGTTTCTCTGTAGCCTAGCTTGATTCCTGCACAGGAAAAAGGTGAGAGAGTAAGTTTTGCGCTTCAACTACTAACTGTGTCATTTGATGAAGTCTAGAAATACAAGATAATTAAACAACATGAATCAAATCCCTGTTGTCAGCCTCAGAAGCTTGTGACTAAAGCCAATATCATCGGAGAAACTTGACATTATTCCACTCATTTATGGAAATGTGATAAGTTCATACTACTTGGACATACGCCTACAGGCCTACTTTAACAACCAAGCCATATATTTTCATTTTTGGGTTTCCTTTCAAGAAAATTCTATGACAGTGTTTTGTTTTCCCAACGTCTGTATCAAAATCGAATATTTGGTGAATGGTTAGATACTTAGATATCATTCCACTTTACATCCATGAATAGCTGTTACTCAAGTAGAAACTGTGATCACCATGAATTTGAATCAAATATCAAAATGATCAAGCAGAAAGAGAAAGTGATCTTAGCAGTAGTATCAGGGAGGATTACTACCAAAGAAAGTAGATTATTAGTAGAAAATGAACATGGCTATTAGTGGGGGCATATTAGCAAATAGTTAGTAAGTTAGTTAGGTCATTTTGTTCTAAATAGTAGAAGAGAGGTTGGGGAGAGGTGTTAAGAATTTTGTAAAGGGATTTCCTTGTAAGGGGACCTTGGAAGAGTCTAGCCCTCTCGAAAGGCTAAGGCTACTTTGTTACTTGTTCTTATGATATTCTAGAATATATTTCATATATTTTTATATTTGATTGTTCTTTAACTATTCTTGAGTTCATCCTTTGTTCTTGAGATAATCCTTGTTAGGTGGGATCCCAACAAAAGCCTCCAAAAGAACCCTGTTTTAATCCCCAGCAAAACTTTGTTTAAACAGAACTATATAACATGATTTTCCCAAGGATAAATATCGAAATCCATGTTTCTTCATCCTAAAACCCATTATATTAAACTGAAAAAGAAAATTCAAATTAAGACAGTTACTTAAAGAGTGATGTAATGAAACGATTCAGCTATACTATATAGTATATCCTTTCTTGGACCATTACAGCCGCAGCCAAATATACAAAAAGAGAGAGAGAGCAAAGATACGTAGGGAGAGCCAGAGAGGATAATTTGGAACGAATGCAATGGAAGTCACGACCATATAAAAAAATTGACAATGAATGAGAGCAATAGCAATCATGTATGATAAGTAGAATCATTAGAGAAAGCATAAATTCTTACTCTGCACATTCATTCAATTTTCCTGAGTTTTGGCTTTCAACAATCTTCAATATCAGCGACTTGTTCTCATCCAGATACTGCAACGTAGATTATCAAATAATAAGTTAGACAATTATTAAAATACCGCGTCAAGAAGTTGCCGAAAATAGTCATTTGATGAAAAATTAAATGACGATAGTATTGGTGTTTGTAGAATAAGAAGAAAGGAAAAGGAAAAAGAATCCAACTACAAGGCAGTTTTGAAAGAAAATGAACATATTTAACTAGTTTAACAAGTCATTCTTGAAAAAGAATAGCTTGTTTTGGACACACAAAAAAATAACAGATTGAAACTCCTAAGTTTGTGCAGAATCTTCCAAGTACATATAACATATATTGTTAGATTTGATTGATCAGACATAATAAACCATAAAAAGCAAGTGCTGAAGTGTATGATCCTTGAAAGCAACTCAGGAGAATCATAACTAGACAGCAACTTAAAATACTGTTTCATGATTGACCAATCACTATTCAAGCTTCCCTCTTCCATCTTAGCGTCATAATAAGATAATATTAAAACACTTTTAACTTCTCTACTTATATAGATTTAAAAAAGTCATAACAAGAAGTGTCAAGTTAAAAAAGATTTGCATTACCCCCATCCTTCTAATACTTTAGCACATGAATATTTTTCAACTTATTAAGTCACACCGCTTTTCTCTCTAAAAAGGAGCTAATTAAAAGATAAAAGAATCTTTTATTCTTAAAATATCAGCCAACTTACCTTGCCCCTCGGCTAATCTCCAACTTAAACCTATTAACATTTGATTCTCAATAAAGCCAGAGTTATTATTCTTAGGTGGGCCAAGAATATAGGGGGGTTTTTGAGAATATTTGATCAAACCCCAAAAACCGAGTCATGATATAACAGACCTTAGAAAACACATTCAAGGACTTGTATATGGTACATTCACTTCAACAAGTTAAGATACAAAGCATTGAAATGAGATTTAAAATTCCAACATGCTTATGTCAATGTAAAACAATAACATTACAAAAAGCAGAAAAAAGGAATAAAAGACTAATTGATATAAGAACTAATAAACTTGCAAACCACAAAGGGCTCAAGCTCTTAACTGTTTCACATACAAACATTACCAATAAGCCACTTTTTTTTTTTTTTTTAAAGTTTCTGAATAAGAAAACTACCCAAAAAGCCACTTAATCTAAGATATTTAAAGCATATAAATATCAAGCTCAAGCTCTCAACAGTTTTATATCCCAACAAATCACTTTTTCTCCACTTGATTGATAGAGAGGGGGGAAAAGCATTAAAAAAAGGTCACTATCCAACCAGTTCATTTTTCTTTTCTATTAAGATTAAGACAAAAAGGCAGAAATCAATCATGCAATTAAAAGAAACACAGTCATTAACTTTAATCAAGAAAAGAGATGAAAATAAACAAGGATAGCCATAGATGTATTGGTCTCAGCTTCTGTAAATAGAAAACGAAAATCCATTTAATAGAGACAAAGGCACGTGAAAGAAAGCAAAACTAAACAAACCCAAAACTTAGAAAAGGAAGAAAAAGTAGAAAAGGGAAGAAAAACAATCATCCCTAAGTTGAAAAACAAAGAAACCCCAGTTGAGAAAAAGAGGGGAAATGAAAGAAAAAAAACCTGGAAATGGGGTTGGATTAATAAGATAAATAGACTAAAAAAAGGAAGAAGAAGAAGAAGAAAAAGAAGAATAACCTGTTGAATGTGATCAGTAGTGACGTTGTTGGAATAATAAGCTGCCATCATGGGCTGCATCTGCATCAGGTGCTGCTGCATTTGTGAAATATGAATGATGAGTTTTTTCACAGAAACGGCTGATTCAAGATGCTCTTTGCTTTTGAGGATGTTTTTTCCTCTTTTTTTTTTTTGTTTTTAAATTTATGTTCTTCGTTGGTTTGAAATAGAGTGGCGTTGGACGGTGATAGTGACACAGAGAGAGAGGTGTAGCAGCTTCTGCAGATTATACACACAACCAAACTCTGTTTTATGTGAGAGAAAGAGGGGAAAAGGGGGTTTTGGTTTTTGGTTTTTGAGGAATTTTCTGGTGGTGGGTGCAGCCGTTTTGGCTTTGTAATGTGGCCAACAGAAGCGTTTCGTCTCTCTCTCTCTTCTCTGTTTTCTCTATACAAAGATGCTACTTGTTTCCCTCCCTAAGGAACAGAGCAAAAGCTTCGTCTTTTTTTTTTTTTTTTTTTTTTTTTTTCCTTTTCCTTTTGGCTTCTCTCTCTCTAGGGGAAAAAGGGTGTCACGTGAGTGGTGATGAGAGAGACAATCCAATTTTTGTTTGAATCTGTTTTCTTTTATTTTTCCTTTTGGGAAGAACAAATTTTGGAGTTTTGCTTTTTTATTTATAAGTTCCTTTTAAATTATTCTTCAATACAAGTTAAATTACAAGTCTAGTTCACGAACTCAAAAAAATATTCGATCTTTCAACTTTTAAAAATATAAAACATGTTTTTCTGAATTTTCAATTGTGTGTCTAACGTGCTCATGGTAATAAATTAGTAAACTTTTCAATTTTTTATTTGAGTAGCTGATGATTTTTTTAAAAAAGAATGTTTGATGGGTCAAAATCTAGTTAGACATAGAATGAAGAGGTTAAAGACCTGTTAAAAATTGTTTAAAGTTCAAAGCGAGCCTTTACTTGTATTACCAACCTCAAAATTACAAGGTCAAAGTTCGAACTTTTGACATAAACCCACCAAACATTCAAGGGTTAAACTTGTAATTTAACCTTCAACGTATTATTTTTGGTAGTTTTCCTTTGAAATGTAGACAAAATGTCGTTTTTGTTTTTATTTTTTTTAGAACAAAACATACCAAAACAACATAGAAGTAAGCTAACAAATTACATCACGAGTCACTAACATTAAAAGTCACTTGAGATAAGGGTCGAAAAAGTAAGAGACACGAAGACTCACACTCCTCTAAAGATTTAGGTGCTAGACAATCATGGGATGCAGATGAACAAAAGAGTAAAGAAATAACCCAAATATGTTCTTTAGTTTTAAAATTATATAATTTCTCCATAGTTGATTTTATAGGGAAGGAGAGAGAGAATATCACATATAACATGACAATGTATTTGTTTGGTTGTTATGTGGACCAATTGGTTCCAAAGTCCCTTTTGGTCTCACTTATTGATGATGACGTTATAGCTTTGTTAATAGATTCCTTTTCTCTTCCTTTCTCTTTCATTCCCTCATTCTCTCTTTTCTTCTCACCACAACTTTATTCCATAAATATCTTTATTCCTTAGTTCCTTAGGGTTTGGTTTCAATTTAGTCTTTGTTGTTTCCAAAGTTTAGATTTAGTCTCACAAATCTTTCAAATCAAAACCTCAACACTTATGTCTATACGTCATATTGGTTATATAAAAAGAGAGATGTTAAATTAGTTAACATCGAAAATATCAAAGAGATAGTTGCAAATTTAGCAATTAGATTCAAAATAATTAAGTATATAGCAACATTTTAAAAAATTTGCAAATATAGCAAAATTTGTCAAATTCTATCAATAATAAAAATATCTCACCGATAGACTATGTTGTAAATATTGGTCTATAACTGATAGACCATACGAGTCTATCAGCGATACAAGTATCAACTATAGTTTTGTTATATTTACAATTTTTTTAAATGTTGCTATATCCTTAATTATTATTTATCAAATAGACATCAATTACAATTACTCGAAAATAAATGTGTGTTTTATGTAAAAGAAAAGTTGTCAATATAAGGAGTGAATCTAAGAAATTTTGGAAAGTTGTAATTAAATTATGGAAACAAATCTAAAATGATAACATCATTAACCTTTTATTTTCTATTAATATATAGATTCTAAACTTATAAATGTAGTATATTTATTCTTCGTTGTTAGTTTTTAATAAATATTTTAATGAACTATTAACATAACACACTTTTTTTTTCTTTTCACTTATTTGTTCCACAACGTTTGTATATATTTTAAATGATGACCTCAACAAAATTTTGGTTGAGGTCCTAATTTTACGAAAAAAATTTATAAAAATATTGACTTCCATGGATATTTCAAAAAGGTTATATAAACGAAAATGAAAATTAAATTACAATTAATGACAAATTAAAAATAAAATATTTAAAGTGTATCACACATTTTTTTTTCATTTTGCAGATGCGTGATTACGCTTTTAGTGTATGAAAAGTGTAATTTGAGAATATCATGTCTTTGTGTATAAGTATATATTAGCAGTATATTAAGTGCATCGTATGTATCAAGTATGTTCATACTTTAATTTTATTTTTTTTACATTTCATGAGTTGAGCTTGTTCATTTCCATTTGTAAAAGTAATAACCCTAAGCCTAATTTGTAAAACTTATTATTTTGTTAAATACGCAAGATGTTTGATAAAAAAAAAATTTAAATAAAAATTTTATAATTTTAAAGTAAGTTAGCATGTCCATTATTTATATTAATAATATTTTTATATTTATTTTTTATGTTTTGTGACTTTTTTATTATATAATGAAAATATCAATGCACTTTTCTTATATCGAGGTCGAATTTATTGAGGTCTGAAAATATTGATACATGGAGGACAAATATTTGGTACGCTAAAAGAACTATACAAAGTAAATGTAAAAAAAAAAAAAAATAGAAATCACAATTAAAAAAAATAGAGTACAATATTAATTATTCAATGTTAGTATGATTATGACCCAAAACTTTTCAAAAAATTTATTTTCATTTAGGAACCCTTTTTCACTTTCTTGTTTTGCAATCAATCTTAATTATGAAGAATTCATTAATTGTACTCACTCAAAATATAAAAAAATCAAAAAAATCAAAAGCCTTCTTTAATAATTATAATAAAAAGAAACTAATGAAAATTCTATCTTAATTACTTTTTTAAGTTTGTTTTATAGCATGGTGGGTTATAAGACTAGCTATACGTAATTAGTTAATTCTAAGTATATCATATACCTTGAATATTCAGATTATATAAAGTAGAAAATTTAGATAATTATATCGTAACAATTATAAATGAAGTTATACATCATGTGTTTAAATAACGTAAATGAAATTAACGATTTTATATGTTGGTAGGCATAGAAAGTGAAACTTAATATATGAAAAGTTCAGCGAAAGACTAGACTATATACACTGACAAGGTTTTTTATCTCGATTTGTAGGATGATGTCTCTCGTTGATGGCTTTAAGGCCAAAAGTTAATCCTAGGACTAGGGAAGCTTCGTAAGGTCCTTTCTTACAAATGTACTCATCAATAGGACCCTTAATAATGCATTGGCTATTGCAAGATTATAGGGTCAATACACCCCTAGTATTCATCATTTATAGCTAGGACTAGTAGGATATTTAATCTATAGCTCCTTTCATTTTTTGTTTTTAATTTGTCTTTTATTGTTAGACTAACTTAGTAATATGTTGTCTTTATTGCTCATTAAATTAAAGTACTATTTTTGTTTGGTTGTACAACTATTTGGCTTTTTAGTTTAGGAAAATTAAGTTTATAAATGTTATCCCTACTTTTAACTTTTTTTTTCATTATTGTTGTCTACCTATTATCGTTGATTTCAAAAATTAATCAACCAAAATTTGAAAAATTTAGGACTAGGTTTGGTTGGTCATTTGAAATTACAAAAATATTGAAAATAATGGATTCAAAAGAAAATAAAGTTGTATTTTATATTTTTATACCTGGGTTTAGTAGTAAATTAAAAAATAATTTCGATTTAAGTAATTGATAGGGCATGAAATAATGATATCTATTTCTGCTTAATTCTAGCTCGTTTTGTGATTTTACGTTTTTTATTGGATATTTTGTAGGTATTTAAGCAATTATTTGAAGGTAGAATATGGTGATCAAGTCATTCAGAGCTAATTCGGACAATTTGGAGTCATTCGACATCATCCAAAGTGAACCAAGACAACAAGGGACAAAAAAATATGAAGTTGTCATGTCGAAGCCTCGGTGCCGCGACACTCTAAAGTTTAAAGCGGACGTGCACATGCGAAGACCCGACGTCATGCCCTTTTTATATATACTTCATTCCGCATCACATTGAACCTATATTCCGAATTCCAGATATCTTCCACACTTTGTCTCCCTATTTTCTGTACTTCTTGATCCTAAACAACCATTATCATCATCCGAGATGTGGATGAGAGGCCAAGGTACTTGTTTTCTAGCTTGAGTTTCTTAGATTCTCTTTTTTTCTTATGAATTCATGAGAACTTAAACTTAGCTTTATGTAATCTTTGGGTTAATTTTGTTCTTGAATGAAGTTTTGTTACGTGTTTTAGATGCATGGAAAATATATAACTCTCGCTTTCAAATATTTGACTCGATCGTGACAATTAGATCATATTTGGTGTGTGAATGTACTCTCCCCCTTCGATTTACATGGATGGAAATTAATTTATAAGACAATCAGTGTCTTCCCTGTAATCGATCCAAACTTGACACAAAGATTAGTACTTGGTGTGTGAATTCAATAAATTATTTAGCACGGATTTGGACGACGAAAACTATCTATCAATAATTTTTCAAAACGTGTTTGAAAATATATTATAATTTATAGTTACTCATTTTAGGAATTTAGAATAATTTGACTAAAAATTCAACATTTTTACTCAAGAAAGTTACAAAGTATTGTAAAAAATCGAAGAATATAAACTTAATCTTACTAGATCAAACATAAAAAACCAAATAGTTACCAAACGAAAAAGTATATCAATAAAAGAGGTTGATTTCTACCAGAAAATGGGCAGATTCACATGGATGTGATAAAATTAAATTTTTACTAATTTTAGTTTTAATATGGGTAGGATTCACATGTATATATAAGATAATAACTAGAATATATATATATATATTAGGCAATCCAATGAAGCATATAATATTTTGAATAAATCTTTTCAAAATTTAGAAGATTAATATTGAATTTTAGATTATGACAAAAATGTGTATATATATATATCAACCAAATCTTTGTCACATGGAAAAGGAACTGCTTCAAAATCAAAGCTTTAGATATATATTAACACAATTGGAATTTGAATAAATAATTAAAAAAATGAGGTAGTTGACCCTTTTTTTGAACAGCTATACATATATAGCTTTAAAACATGTGAATCCAATATTCAATAATTTTAGCCTATGAACCTTTTAAAAAAGATAAAAAAAATCTAATATCAATTCTTCTAAAAAATATTCCCAAAAGATTATGATTGAATGAGATATTGTGATGATAAGATTACTATATCCAATTATATTTCAAATTTGGTACTCATCCAACGAACAAAATTTTGAAGGGAAAATTATTCAAATACAATAATAATAACTCAAATATCTTTTATAGTTTTTGGGAGTTTAATGTGATTAATTTTCATTCAAACTTAAATTAATAATTAATTTTAGAAATATCATGAATCAAATTCACTGTGTCGAGGTTCATGGTTTAACGATCCGACCTTTTTTCGTTTTCTAGATTTTGAAAATTAATTCTATTCACGGTTAATTTTTTTTTACTATATTGTTAGTTTTTGAAAATTTGAAATGATAAAAGATCGGATACCAAATTATATAAAAATCTTATTGGAATTATAAACCTTTTGGGATGAGAATATGTAATTTTAAATCACTAGAAACCTCCAAATCAATTGAATTTCAACTCTAAGAATTAGATTAAGATATGTATTGCTTTAAAATCAAATATCTTGAGATAAATAATAAATTCTCAAGCTCAAGATTCAAACAATTCATACGATAGGGATGATTAATATAATCCAACTTGAATGTTCTTGGCGTGCAACTCAACACATGCATGAATTTTAGTACAATTCATGAAGCTCTCTAGCTAAATTTGAAAACAAGCTGAAAGGCTAAATTTCATCCTAAAAACTTCACTTCCAAACAACCCAAAGGCAAGGCTTTAAATAGTAATATAGTCTTTTAATTAAATCCTAATGCAACATATTAAAAAAAAAGTAATAATAAAATTACCCTTACTTTTATATCATTAAATAAAAAAGAAAAATTTTCAAAAATATATCACAACACTACAATATTTACGGTCCACGTAACAAAATCAAACCGTTCATTAAACCGACATTTTTTTAAAAATATTACAGGTTTACATTTCTATTTTTTTTCTTCAACAATTTTTTTCCCTCTCCATCTTCTTTTTTCTTCTTCTTTTAATTTTTTTTTTCAAACTGTTGTTTGGTTTAAAACATTGTACTAAATATAAAATAACTTGGTACACAATTTTGAACAAAAATCTCAGCACATGTTTAAATTTGGCAACAACGAAATTTAACAAATATAAAAGATCTTGAAAAAAAATCATTTGGATGATCGTTTAGATTTAACTACACGATAGTTTAAATTTGAGTCTCAAATCTAAAAGGATCGTGTACCAAAGAATAGTTAAATCTAAACAATCGTGTAGCCAAATCTAAACGATCTTGGTTCGTGTACCAAATATATTATGCACGAGTGGTCATCGTCGTTTAACAGACACATTTTTTATATTTCCATTATGGTCCTGAAGTTTTTTTTTTTTTTTCGAAATAGTTCTGATATTTTGCCGCCTTGTTATATTTTTTAAAAATTCAAGCAAAAAAAAAGAAATTCTAAAAATTTTAAAATTATATCAAAATGATTAAATATCATTTAAACAACAATGTAATGGTTTGATTTCACGATTTATATCACACAGTCATACTCATCAAATTATTTTTTATAATGTCATTTAAAGTGAATGTTAAATAATAATAGGTTATAAACTTACAATGCACCTATGCTTCAATATATCAGTTTGAGCACTGCTCATTTTGGCTATGCATCTAAATTTACACAATTAAATTCTTTTATTTTTTTCATCAATAATTGAATCAACTTAAAGCATCAAGTAATCATTTATAACATTTTACATTTGTCTCCATTAATTTAAAACAACTAGAACTCATCACCCAAATAAATTAATTCCTCTTTAGAAAGAAGAAGAAGAAGAAATCTCTAACTCATGTAACACACACACATGTATATATATATATGTGTGTGTGTGTGTGTATATATAATTCCTTCCCTAGGAAAAAAAGAAAGTTTGTATATCATAAAAGAAGAGGGGAAAAGGTGTGTATTATATGAGGATATAGGTCCCCAACAACCTCCACATCCAAAAATGTCTCAACTATCACCAAACAATGTCTTTTCAAATCTTTTCCTTTTGCTTGGTTTTCTTTATGGTAGACAACAATAAAGTGAACAAGAAATCAAATTACAAAATATATCATATAAAAGTATACCATTTTCTTTTCTTTTCTTTTCTCTCTCTCTCTCTCTCTCTCTCTGGACTTTCAAATATCTATTTCAATTATTTATTTTTAGTTTTAGCCAAAAAAATAAATAAAGATAAAATAGGTAGACAATCTAGACCTCTACTATTATGATTATGAAAGTATTTATACCTACATGTGGATATTAAGTACTTCACAAAAGATTATAACAAAATATAAGTGTAAAAAAATAATAAATAAAAAATAAAAAATCTAATATTTTAAAATTTAAAAATAGTGAAGAGGAAGCTTAAAAAGAAAAGGAATATTCCTAGCAGGGAAAATTCCCAAAATGAGTGATAATCTTGAAAAGAAAGATAGAAGAGAACCTAAAAAATTGGAGTAAAGCAAAGTAAAACTTGCAGAGGTAACTTTTTTCTTTTTATTTGGTTCGTGAGGGAAGGACGAGAGATCGAACAATTGTCTTTTTTGTTCACTGAACTATGCTTAATTTAACAAAGTCTATTTAAAGCGTTCGATTATAAAAGTGGTAATTAATTGTAGTATAACATACTCATGAAGATGTTGAGGTCTTAGTTTTAATTACAAAATTGTTAAGGAAGATACACTCAATATTTTAACGAATTAACGTGTTTAATTTTTATAGGGATAGTTATTGTGTATATATAATAACGAGATTCAAAATTTTTGTAGATATAGCACAATATACAAAAGAATTTGTAGGTATAATAAGATTTAGTTGAATAATACAATTATCCTTATTTTTTATATTATATTTATATAAGTAACATTTTTTTTATTACTTCTCAACATGGATCTCTTTTACAATATAATAAAAATATCAATACGCTCATATGGATTTAATAACATGGTTCTATCTGCTAAAGCTATTGATAAAATATAGAGGTTTTTTTAAAAATAGAAAAAATTGACAAACTAAATTTACACTCAATAGAACAAAAATATTAAAAAAATAAAATTTATTAAACTTGATTTTTCTATGAATGGTAAATATTTTGTCAAATGTTCTATTTTTTTACAATTTTTCTAAAAAAATATATCACTAAAAAATGTTAAATTACAAATTTATTTATCATAATTTGGAGAAAGTTAGAACGTTGTCCCTATGATTTTAAACGATTTTATCATACTATAAAAACTAAGTTACGTTACTCGATTTGGTAATCATTTTGTTTTTTATTTATAAAAACTAAGTCTATTTCCTTTACATTTCTTACCATCATTTTCATCTTTCTTAAGTACAAAATGGTTGACGTTTTAGCCAAATTCCAAAAACAAATACAATTTTTTCAAATTTTGATTTGGTTAATTTTTTAAATCATATTAGTAGAATGCAGATAACAAAGAAAAAAATTGAAGAGAAAAGTCGTGTGTATATAGACTAAATTTAAAAAAACAAAAGATGAACGATTTGAATTATCATTTATTTTTTAAAAGATTATATAGAGATCACTAGACTTACAATTGAATGAGATATAGAAGAAAATGATTGTAAGGTTTGAAACGAGGGAGGGGAAGGGAGGGGGGGTTGGGACCCAAGAGGGAAGAGGGTCACATGGACCTTGGTTGATGGTGTGGTCCAGTCCATTTCCTTCTGTCCACCATTGGTCCCTCACCCTCCCAAAAAACAAGAAGAAAAAAACCTCTCTTTAGACTTATCCTCAATTTTCAAACACAATTCCACACATTCCCCAATAATATATTTTTTCTCATTTCCATCTCTCTCTCTCTCTTCTTGTGTGTATTTGTGGTTGTGGGTCACCAATCTCACTCTTGTATTTTTGTCCCTCAAACCCTTGGACATCTCTTTTTTCTCTCCCTTTCAAAATTAGGGTTTCTGGATCTCTTTAACTTCTGATCGATATTCTAGATTTTGTAAAAGATGATTACAATCACATATTCTTAAATTTTTTTTCTTTGAGTAATAACATCACCAACGATGTTTAATGTTGTGGGGTAGTTAAATGGTGTTGTTATAAATTTGAAGGTGTCAGAGTATATGATATTGACTAATATCTATATATATTTATAGGTTTATGATGTTCTATGACATAAGTTTTTTATACGTACTTTTTAGGTGATTTTACCATGGTTATTGAAACAGTGAAAATGTACTTAAAACTTATATTGAAACGTGTTTCTTAAAAGATATTGTCTTTTAATGCTTCTTCTAAAAATATATATTCATCTAGAAAAGCTCCATACTTGCATTAAACACTTAAAAAAAATCTCTTTTTAACAATATTTTGAAATATTTATAACTTTTTTATTTCAATTTTTAAAACTAATACACCACGTTCGTTTAAATTATAAGAAATCGTGTAATTTTAGAGTTCAGTTTAAAGCTCGATTATAACAAACCCTTACGTACATATAAATTAATTACACCCTAATCTCCTCCTCACAAACGATTAGTATCAAACTTGTTAAAGCATAAAATAGTTTGTTCTTCTTTGATCTCGAGATGTGACAAAAAACAATACTATTAGTAGAGACACTTTCGAATAAGAATAATATCTTGAACGAGAAGATCAATCTCAACAAAGTAAGGTTCCTTTTAAACACTTTGTTTGTTAAAGAGTACTTCTTTTGCAATTTGAAAGTGGTAACTAATTATAAAATTAGAATTTAGTAGAGAGAAAAGAGAAAGGGTTTATTAAAAAAAGAAAAAGAAAAATGTAAAGGGAGTAGTAGGGAGGGAAAAAGGAAATAGTTTGGGTTAAAAATGAATAATAATGAAAGGTAGGTGGTGCTCCCAAGTGTGGGAACATGATGGGTGGTTAGGGTGTCTCTCACTATTTTTTATTTTCTCAAATTTTTTTGGTATACTCAAAATTCCAAATCTGTCTTTTCCTTTCATTTTTAACCTTTTCATTTCATATACCCCACCACTCCCTATGGGTGGGGTTCTTTTCTTTTAACTCTAGGGTTTTACAAATGATAAATTATTTCAACTTTTAAGGCCATATGGCCATTATCTCACATAAAGAGATGTTTAATATTTTATAGTTTAAGTACATGTCAATACATTGCATCTGAGGTTCAAATTGAATTTGATGATATAAACGAGTAAAATGAAAGTTAAGTAAGTTTGGTTTAGTGGTATTGATATGACCTATACATATTGCTATAAATTGAAGATTCTTTTTTTCATTTTTTTATCTCACGATTGTTGTATTAAAACAAAAAACAAAAATGGACATAAAACATAGAGCAAATAAAGAAAATCAGTACACTTATTACTTATTTTGATGTGATTACGTTCATATGTGGAGAGAGAGAGAAATACAATTTATCATATTATAAAAAAAAATGTGATACATGGGGTTTTTATTTTGTAAAAGTTAAATAAAGTAACTATTAATTCTATCACAATCCTATTTGCAAAACATATTATACAAAATTATAATATCATCGTGTTATTTGTTGTAAAACGATGCAAAATTCATAATTTAATATTTCATCTTTGTATCAAAATGTAAATTGAAAAATACATAATATGTGGTATTAAAATTAAATTTCTCACTTCTATAATAACTCACAAAGAGAAATTCATGAAAAAAATAATAATAATTAAGACACAATTTCCGACTTAATTAAATTTATGTAGTAGTTCATTTATTCATTTGACATATTGAATTTACTTAAATCCATGTTTGGAATAATTTTTAGTGTTTAAAAGATAAAGAAAGAACAATTTTCAATTGATAATTAATGCAATTTATTGCAGAAAAGAATCAAAGCAAATGAACAAATTATGAACAAACAACTTTAATTGTTAAGATAAATGAGTAAAAGAAAACATATCAAGATTTCTAACTTCTGTTTTAGTACAACAAACACACAAAGAAGAAGAGTATAAAGCCATCTTTCTCTCTAGACGACAAAACCAACAATAATTGAAAGAATTTTGGCATATGAATAGCTATATAGCCATGCATGAGCCCAGCAGCAAACTAAGTTTTACTTTAAAAGAATTTGTTGAGAAGACAATAATTAATTAGCACCGAACTTGCAAGCTCATAATCTTTACGAAAATGGAAGCCACCTCAGAAAGAATGAGTCTCTGCATGTCGTTGAAAATTTGGACGTCGTTAAGGATGAGAATCTAATAATAATTCTCCACCATTAATGCATCGTCTATAACTCTACTATTAGATACAACCATTACTGAGTATGAAGTTTTAATTAAGTTTCACATATATCTTGTCAAAACTAAAACGACTATATCATACGTGTTGTTATGTTAACTTTAGATTCTCATTTTATATCAATTTTAGAGGTTCGAGTGATAAAAATATGAGGTGAGACATGTTAAATAGTATTTTTCTTGAATTGAATCTTATGCATTTTGCATGAAGTTAATTTAAATTGGACATATGTATGTATGTATATATATATATATAGTAGGTAGCTAGGCTTAGCTGGGTGTGGTCTTACAAAGGAAGTTTGACTTCTAATAATCATGAATGTGTTGGGAGTCAATTTGTGCAATTATTAAACATATACCAAAGCATAAATGCTTATTATTATTTCATGTTTCCAACCCATTAACTTTTTTTTTCTTGAAAGAAAAAAAGAAAAACACACACATGAAACTTGTCAGCTTTTTTCCAATATTCTTTTAAATTTAAAGGAAACTTTGTTCTGAGTCTTCTGCCAAAGTTGTAAATAAGTTAATAAATGTTGAATGATTATATATTTATTCAAAAAAAATCAATGAGTATTAATCAGTAAATTTAACATAAAATTTTCATTATAATATTGTTATATTCTAAGACGAAAAAGTATTTGAATTAAGTACTACTCGATATTATTTATTAGTTAAGGTATAAACTCAATGAATCGTTATAAATTTTTCTATATAAACTAATTTTAATGTGTCTCTTTAACCTGCTCAAATCTAGGTAATTTGAAATACTAGAAAAAAGAAAAAAAGAAGAAGTGTTTCTTTCAAGTATTTATAACTTGAGTATAAAGTTTGCTTTGGGTTAGATAAATTTTCTTATCCAAAAAGTTATTTAATTATATTTTCATTTTTTAAAAAAATGCTTGTTTCGTTTTTTCTTTTGTACCGTTTACTTTTAATCTTATACATCTTTCAATTTAATCTTTCTTTTAAAAAAATAGTATCGGTTGTTAAAATTTTATTGACTAGTTTCACAAAAAAAGGTGAAATCGGAAATATTTTTTACCAATCAACTTGGACAATTTTTCTATTAAAATCTGTCATATACAACTTCGATTGAATAAAATCTTTTTATTCAAGTTTAAACCAAACACAACATTGTTTACATTTTTCAATTCTAAATTTTATATAAACCACACAAAGGTCATATATGCATGCAATGCTGAAAATGTCGATATCAAACTCAAATACCGACATTTCAATTTTACAAAAACGACAATAGAAAAGTGATAAAAATATAAATGCGAACAGAAATTTACAAAAACTTCAAAAAGAAAAACACAAGTCAATATATAGTACTTTTGTATTTTATTTACATTACTAACATTTTATTATTTATTTTTAAGTTGAAATGTCGATCAACTCTTCTCATCTCATATCGGTTCTATAAAAATACGAAAACTTAAACGAAAATATCGAGAAATCGATAAAACGTTGATACCATACATTGTGTAAATAATGTAAATATATGTGTTACCTTGATTAACATTTTTCCCTTTCACTTTCCCCAAACTGCAATACACTGTGTGACAGTGAGTAGCATATGGGAAAATCAGAAAAAGTGCACACTGTTTTTTCTTTCTTTTTTTATTTGTTGTTGAAATGGCAGGAAGACAAAAACTTTCACTGTGCATTTATCTCTTCTCCCAAACAGTTGAAATGAAATGAAAGAGGTGAAGAGATGATGAACAAGAAAAGTTGAAGAAAGAAAGAGAGGGAGAAATTTAGGGCATAATAATGAAGAGAGATAGAGAGAAACAAAAGCATTGAATAGAGTGCCAATATGACTAGGTTTTTTTGGCAGTGAAGGGACAGCTCAGCTACACAATGAATGAGTTCAATGAGTGAAAGAAAAAGAAAAAAAGAAAGAAAGAAAGAAAGAAAGAAAGAAAGAAAGAAATGATTTTCACTTTCAAATGGTTTTTATTTTCCTTTAGGGTTTTAGATTTAGGGTTTTAATGGTTGCTGCTATTCCACCTTTCTTTTCTGTACCTTTGGTTGATGCCTATGTTCCCCTCTAATTATCATGTGACTCCGCACCATCAATATCTATCCACGTGTCCATATATTTTTACATTTATACATTTCATATTTCATGTTAACACCATCACCATGGATTCGTTGTTGTTTTTATTCTTCAACCTTCATGTTCTCTTCATATTTCTATTCTCTTCTTTTCGTGAATTCTCTTTTACTTATTGAGTAACGAGTCATTTCAAACATTTATCAATTTTAGAGGCGGTTTTAAATATAATAAAATGAACTAAACTATTTAAAAAGTATAACAAAATTTTATATTCTATCAATACTAGATATTGATTATAGTCACGTGTATAATTGATAGAATATTTTCCATTATTTACAATAACTTTTCTAATTTTGACTATATATAACAGAAATTAAGGTAAACAAAGTACATAAAATCTATGGAGATTAGAAGTTTGATTTCTATATACACATTATCAAAGAAACTAAAAACAGATAGGAGTTATACCAAAAAGGAAAAACAAGAGTCAAAACCATCTAAGTTTGAATGGAATTAGTTTGGTTGAGCCAAGCCTGCCTATCCTAGTTGTAGCACAATATAATATGGCCCAAACATATAGTAAATGGGCTGTAGGATTATATTTGATCCAAAATATTTTAATTGGGTTGCATTAAATATTTCTAGATTTTTTTTCACCAGATAAACATTATCATTAATTTAGGGTAATTATAATGAATGACCATTTGAGAAATAATAATTAAGTATATAGTAAAATTTAAAAAAATTACAAATATAGCAAAATTATCACTGATAGACCAATATTTACAATATGGTCTATCGGTGATAGATTTCTATAGAATTTGACCAATTTTGCTATATTTATAAATTTTTTTAAATGTTGTTATATACTTAATTATTTTGAATTTAATTGCTAAATTTGCAATTATCTCTTAATTTTATACCTCTTCTAATGTCTTCTAAACATGTTTGAGAGCTAATGGAAGAATGATTTTAAAAAATAATCTTAACAAATATATTTTTAAATTTTGATTTGATACTATTTTAAAAAGGTTAATTTGATATGATTTGAATCAAATTTGACGGGGATGTAAATTGTTTCACAAGCAATAGTTAGAAGTTTAAATGGATTAAATTATTAGATGTTCAAAATTTTAATTGGTGTAATAGGGTAAAAGTTGAACTTTTTTTCCCTAAAATATTTTATGTGTTAGAACCCCGGAATTATAAAATTTGAGTTTAGTAAATCTATAGTTTTCTAAAAATTAAAGTTAGAAAACTAGATGAAACAAAACTTAGTTTAGGGGAGTAATTTTGTAACTTAATCAAATGAAAGAAGGAGAAGGGCCATTATTATAAATTAAAATATATAATAATGGTGAGAACTTTTGTATTTGAACTTTTCATAGCTTATTATAAGTAATTCAAAAGGCATACTAGCTTATTGATCAATGATACCCTTAGTCAATCAAGAGTAGCCCATTATCTTATTCATTTATTCTAAATTTATAAAATAATATCGATATGTGACAAGTGTATTATCTTATATGCCATTCTAGATGGTCATCAATACACATTATTTTATAAAACTATATATTATTTATTAATATAATGAATCAACAATGACTCTTTTGACTTTCAAATCAATCCTTCACAAATGCAAACAAGTACTTTTTGACTATGTATATATTATATAATATTATATTATTCACTCAATGCTATGATTGGTAATAAATATTATTTTGGCATTTCATAATGTTAGTAGGTCATGGTTTCCTTTAAGCATAGTATTAAATTTTCAATTGATATGTTTAATATTTTTGCTACATTTGTGAACATGCCACGTTAAATTTACTTAGTTTTTAAATTTTGAAAATCTTATATCAATCATTGAAATGTAACAATTTTTTTTTCAGTCAAGACACAACACTTATTTTAACTAATTGTAATATTCAAATTTCATTAATTATTTAACATAAATTTGACTCCCTTTTGAATTCCATACGTTATGTGGCTTAAATATATAATTGTGTATGTACACAATCTAAATTAAATACCTAAATATGACTAAAACAAACATATAAAAAAAGAAAAGTAGTAGAGTCAAGGTCAAATAGGGTTTTTCATTTTTCTTCTTTTAAATAAAAATACAAAAGAAGAAACCATAGGTATCGGTATATGGCAACTAAGTTGAAACATATTTCATGATTTAGCATCCTTTTTAGTATATTTATCCGAATTAATATCAATAAATCCTCCCTCCCAATTTAATTATGAAGTTTATTAAATGAATATTGTATTTCTTATTTATTATATATAGATAATAGTTATGAAATTTATTATTGAAATATTGTTGTTTTAACATAAAATAAGTTCTTTCAAATTTATTCTAAGTTCTTATTAATACAACATAAAACAAGTTTTTAAAATAATGATATTAATAAACAAATCCCTGAATTATTACTCCAATGTTTAGTCAAAAGTTGTAATGATAAAGTAAACATAAGAAGATCTCAAAAGTAATCTAATGGGATGCTGTCTCGTGGAATTTAAATGTTCAACTTTATAGTGTAATAGATTGTCATGGCCACATGTTTTTCCCATTTATCAAAATACTTTTATAATATATATCAAATCCTTAAAGCCATAGATTTATTAATTATTCATTTTCCCTTTAGTTGAAAAAAGCATAGAGTTTAAGAATTAATGGGTCAATGTATATATATTTATTATTTCAAATAGTTGTGAATGGGGGAGAAAAACAATGAATCATATTAAAATTCTACATAGAAAATAGATAGTTACCAAAAAAAAAAAGTTATAGATTTTTAATCTATAGATAAAAATATAGGTAAAAGTAACAATAAAAAATCAACACATAAATTAATTTACTAACAAAGTGTTAACTATGTCTACAAAGAAGTAGAAGAATAATTTAGATTGTTAGATTTTTTTGACAAATATGAAATTAGTTTGTAAGGAAAGATAAAATATCTTTCCTTTATCTTTAGAATCATTTTTAAATATCTTTTAATGAGGAGTTAAAAGATCTTCCTTAAATATTTAAAGAAAAGATAAAAGATTTCAATTAAAAGAAGATAAAAGATTTTCCTCATATTTAGGAATATTTTATCGTAAAAAAATTCTTCTTTTTTGGCTCTTTAAAAAGGAGAAGTTTGAAGTTTATATTTTGTTGAAAAATCTGTACGAAGGTAAATCGGTTATCTCTTTTATTTTATGAAGAATTCTTGATATCTTGATTAGTGGTTTTATTGTATACGGGATAAGAGATGTAAAGAAAATCTTGAAGATTTGATAAAGTCTTTAAATTGTGAAGCTTTACGCAAGTTTTAGCTTGTGGATTACTCGAATATCTATTCGAAGAAATTTGTGTTGTTGAAGGTACTTTAGTTACCTTTTGGGCTATGTCGAATTATTGAAGATTGATAAGTGGTCTTACTGAGTATCAGTTGATAAGAAATATGAAAAAAGACTGGAATAGTTGAACTGCAGTCAATGAATGAATTCATGGGAGCCTGGTTTATCTTCAAGTAGATTCAAACACAAATTCAGGGGAGTCTGTCTTTGATTAAGTTTATGTTATAACTTAATAGCAATAATATTTCTTATCTAAGCGAAAAAGCTTCCCAGACGTAGGTGGTTTTCGTCGAACTGGGTTAACAAAGTCTTTTGTGTTAGATGCTATTATTGTCATCTCACTTATTTTCATAAATTATAGAGCAAATGTGTCTCTAGTAGTCAAGAAGTTTATATAACACACTCCTATAAACCCTAGAATCAAAATCGTAAATAGTGTAAATATATATGTGATAAATTATAAATATAACTTAGGTTTTAGAGACATTGTGTCACTTCTTGACGAAATCCCATATAAAGTTATTATATCAAATGAAAGACATTCCAATGTTATGAAATGAACCAACACTAAAATGAAAAGAGTATTCGTGGTGAACAAGTTGGAATGGAATCTATTATCTTTTGATAGATATTCCAATGTCTTCAAAGAAAATTCCAAACGGATTTGACGTTTCATTGCCTTCCTTTCATACTAATAATTTTTAGTATTTTATTTCCAGAAAACAAGTTTTTATCTATTACTTAATTAGATATTAATACAATGGATAGAAAACAAATATTTAACAAATAAATAATAATAATAAACAAAGTTAAAAAATTTAAAATTCAAAACCTACCCACCAAAAATTGAAAAAAAAGAGTCATTTATAACTAATAAAAAAACTAAACTCAAAACTTATAGTTTAAAAAACGTTGCGACATATACTAAGATATCACAATAATAAGATTAAAATAAAATCATGAGTTATCCTTAAAATCTAATTTTTATGTGTGATTATGATATCAAAGTGGATATTAAAAAATAATAAACCCTAAAAAGAAAGACAATATATCCCATGATACGAAGAAACCAGTGTGGCTTCCTAATGATCAAAGGATAGGATAATACAAAAGGCAGCCATGTTAGAAAGGTAAAGAAATAGTGGAAATATATAATCGTACACATTAAGCATTGGACAAGTACACATTTTCCCTTTTTTCTTCAACTACCTTTTTATAAAAAGATAAAATTAAAGATATAAAATATAAATAAATAATGATATTATTAATATATATTAATCTCTCCTTCCACGAAACTCCCCTTTCTCAACACGTTACAAAATCCTACAAAACCCCCTCAAATTGTCTCATCACAAACAACAAATCAAATTTCCCTTTTAATTCTTCCTCTCCCAATTCTTCCTCTTTTTATTTCTTTATGGAGGATTTCACAACCCTTCCTTCTAATTTTCATCATAAAAAAGTTAGCCAAATTTCCAACAAACCAACAATTTATCAACAAAACAAGCCCATCAAAGTGAAGTACATTTCTAGTCCCATGATGGTTAAAGCCAATAACGAGTCAGAATTTCGAGCCATAGTTCAAAAACTCACTGGCCAGCACTCTCCTGATCATGACGATCAATCAGTTCAAGATTTTAACCATGTTCTTTATCCACCCCCACCCTCCTCCTCCCCCGGGGTTTCTTTCCATCCTAAGGATTGTTATGGTTCGGCCTCCGGTGATGTACTCTTCGACCGGATTGAGGACGGTGATGAAGGGCGGTACTGGCGAGGAGAAATGGAAGGTTCTTTTTCTGGGTTTCAAGCTTCTTCTTGTGTGAATATATGGTGATGGAGATGGAGAGGAAAAGTTTATGGATGATGAGTGACATCATAACTTTTTTTAGCTATAAAATATAGTTTTTGTGAGACTTTGTATTTAGTATGTGAAAGGTTATATATGAATATATAGATTTGAATTTTCTTTGATTATTATAGAACACACATGTATGAAAATATTAGTTACTGCGCTCTCTTCCACATTCGAGAAAATATATCTAATTTCAAAAACTGAAAACAAAAATTGAAATGATTCCGAACATAACTTAACCTAAGTATATATAAGCTCAACTGAATAAAATATAAATTCTCAATCCAAAAATAAAAATGAAAGGATTTGATTAATTGGAATATTTTAGTACAGTGGTAGTGTTTATGTTGTGTTAGAACTCAATCTAAATGTTTGAATATTTGACTGGGAAATTATTCTTTGATTAGTGTCCCAATTATAAAACTATTGAATTTAATTCATTAGGATTTCCTTTCAAAAACTATTAATGTATAATAATTCTTATGTAGGCAATAAGACATCTCAAGAAAACGAGTACTATTCTAATTTCTTCTCTACACTAGAAGAAAA
Source organism: Cucumis hystrix (assembly GCA_025688845.1). NCBI lineage: Eukaryota > Viridiplantae > Streptophyta > Magnoliopsida > Cucurbitales > Cucurbitaceae > Cucumis > Cucumis hystrix. Next base: position 16,619,198 of record CM046887.1, read on the forward strand.
TATTTTTTATCTTTATAACTTTGAATTCATTGTAAATGAAATTAGGTAAAAATATAGTTATAGTGTAGAGTTTTTAGTGATATAATTATTAGTTTAGGATTTTAATTTATTCATTGTGATTTATTTGTTAATTTATATGATAATGGCCATTTAAATAGGTGAATAATTAATAACCTACCTATTCACTAACTATAAATATGAATATTCATAATTAATACTTACGTATTGATTAACCACCAGAAAAAGTTAATTATTAAGATATAATATGCTAACAAACTAACTAAATATATAAGTTACAACATATAATGGTGGCACCTATTTGATAATGTTGTTAAAAGGGTGTCCACCTAGTAAAAATGTGAAATGCTCCAAGCCTAGGATTCGGACCAGGATTTGAGATTCAGATATTTGATATTAAGAACTAGAGATCAACTGAGAGTGTAGTTTAAAAATAAATGAGTTTTGCTTGTCCAAAGTCTCGTAAGAACCGTAATATCTTCCCAAACCTTCGTGAGGGATTTTGCTTGTCCCTTAAAAATTCTGCTATTTCTTTCTATCCAATTAGTAGACCAAAAAGTGGCCGCCACCATGTTGAAGTTTTTTCCAAGTAATTTCTACTTTTTAGCAGCAGTTCACAAATGCAAATTCTCAAAATCAACTTATTTTCTTGCTCTACTTAATTAGCATTTTTAAGCTATGACGGAACCAATCGTCTCTTCAATGACATCTAAGAAGATAATTTTAGCATTACATTTTAATTTGAAACGACCTTATTATCAATCTTTGCTTTGTTGTGGTCCTCTAAATTTAATCTCTTTGTTGATTATTCTTTCTTTTGTATTGGTAGACTTTCCTATATATACACTACAAATTGAAACCTAATTTGACAAGTACGACATTAACTTTTAAATAACCAAATGGTCAAAACATTTTCTAGAAAGTTTTTTATTATACATCTATTATATTACTTTTTCTTTTTGGACAATATAAATTAAACAGAAAGTTATATGATTAAAAGATTACATCTCACGAAACAAAGCTAAAAAATTATTCGAAATAAGGAGTAGGAAAGAAAGATTACATCTCATGAAGTAATCACAATGTTGTTTTTCTTTCCCTCTTTGGAATGAAGACAAGAGTTTAGTTGAAGTTATTTTGAATCTAACCAAGACATAACACCAACAAACCAACAAAATTGCATTCCCCTGTTAAGGTTTCATAAACAATATATAGTTTATTACTATTAGGTCTAAATTATTGATCAATAAGACTTAATTATTATTAATATTATTATTTGGGAGATAGATTATTATCAATAAGACTGTTAGACAGTCAAACAAGTGAGAGATAAAAAGATTATTATTGTTGTTATTATAATCCACAATTAGTATTATAGCAAAGCTGGTAAACTTTGTCTTTGGTCCATTAAGCCAAAATTATAAAACAATTAATCAAGAGATTATTGTGGCTTTTAATAGACATTGACTAAACCATGCAGAATTTGTGGACAAATTTTGGTAAAGAATTTTGATTTTCCACATTCAAAACCAATCATATCATATAGATGCAAACTAAACTTTTTGACTCAGCTAACTACAAAAGTGTTTTTTCTTTCAATATTACTTTAGGGTTTTAGGGTTTACTGATTGCTGAATATTTTAAAATAATTATTGACAACTGTACTTTAAAATATCCGGTGAGTAAGAAAATAAATCAAAACTTCATTTTGTATCTTTTCATCAATAAATGATAATGATATTGATTTTAATCTTGGAGTGTGATAAAAGATCTCCATGGACAAATTTTTTTTTAAAATTATTTAATTCCAAGTTATATTTTCGTATCTAGTTAGGAAAATAAATAAACAAAAAATTTCATGTGAAAAAGGTATATATATTATTTTAAGATAAAACAATAAACTAATTGTGGATGATCATATTAAAATATTTAGTACAATAATTATGAAATTGAAAATTTTAACTTCTAATTCTTCCAATTGCAATTAAGATAAATAATTATTAGATATTGTTTTTCCATATGACACGATGAACCAAAATCTTTACAAATATAACAAAATGTCACTGTCTATTAATGATAAGTAGTGATAGACACTTATAAACATCTATCATAGTTTTTCAGTATCTATCAATAATAGATGATGATAGCAGTCAATCATAGTGATGTTTTACTTATAAAATATATAAATAGTTTTAGAAATTTTGACATTTATAACAACAATTACCCATAATTATTTTGTCATTTAGTGATGAAGTACACCAAAAATCAAACAAGCAACTAAGTTTGTATCATGTGGCTATTTTTTTTACTCAACAGTCAAAAGGTCACGTGTGTTGACCCCAACATTATTATTGTGGCCACCTTTGATTAACATTATTATTAAAAATAAAGTAGAAAACTTTTATGGAAAAAAAAAAAAAAAGGTATGTTGTACACACTCAATTTCAAAAGTTATGTTGGTCTACCCAATATTTTTCCAAAAATTAATTTTGGATTTCCTTTCAATTGGTCAAAAAGATGAAATAGAAAAAGTGGACTCAATCATAGAGTAAAAAAAAGTATTTAATTTATATGATTTCTCTCGGAAATTTACACATTTTATTTATCAAAATTGATTAAAAATAATAAAAAAAAAACAAAAATGAATATTCTAAAAATGATTTTTTCTTCTTCATGTTTTTTGGAACAAAAAACATTTAAAACCTTGTTGGCCAAATGTTCACATGTGTCTTGACCTCCCAAAAAAATTAACCTCTTTAAATTATTATTTAAAAAATATTAAACTATTTTTAAATATAACACAATGAATCAAAATATTTATAAAATACAGTAGAATATTGTGATCTATCTACGATAGACCGCGATAAGTCATAATAATAGACTATCATTTGATGTGAAGATAGAGAAATTCAAATTATTTTTAAATATTATTAAATCAAAACTATTTAATTGTGTGATTGGAAAACAAAGTTCAAAAATTATAAAACAAAGTTAAAAAATTATACTATTATTATTTTTGCTAATTAAGTAACAAAATGATTTAATTATTTAATTGACTGAAATTGTTCATGCCCTCGATGATAGGGAATATGCATTATTCAAAATATTTTATCTAATTGTATGCATTATTAGTTTTTCTTTCTACACTTTGTTTATTATATATATTATGTCAAATCAATTGATTTGTTTATGATAGGGTATGTCTCATAACATCGCTTTAATTAATTGGAAGGAGTTTTTCTAGCACTTGTGTAGTGCAATTTTGATTTCACATTAAGAATAAAACAAAACAAAATAGAGAAACACAACTTAAAAGAAAAGAGATTTAAACGGTCCTCATACTACAATATTCTTTATATTATTAATTTGTCATTTTTGTAACTCTCACACATTAATGTTAGTGAGTCTTACTCTATTTTTAAAAAAATATGTTGATGTGATACACAATAAATAAAACTACGTAGCTAGTATAGATAATTTTCTTTACTATGATAGTATGAGTTTGGCATGAATTTAGTAGTATATAGTAAATTTTTTCTAACATTAATTTATAAATATAATTATTACAATATGAAGTAAAAAAAAGTAATTTATACTCTAAACTTTATTGCATATCATTCCTCCAAATTAACAGTCCCCCTATTGCAGGGAATAAATATAAAAGGAATAGATTGATTTTTTAAAAAATCAATAAAACTAAAAACACAATAATTAGCATTGTAAAAACGCCAAATTAGAAAGAAAAAAATTTCATGGAACAAAAAAGATACACTATGTGAAGTATTATTAAAATCACGTAAAATAATTTTCTCTTAATCCAAAATCTCTTAAAGTTTTTTACCACTAACAATACTCTTTAATTAATCATCTTCTCAAACTAATTAAAGAATATAAAGAATAGAACTAGAGTTAGCAGCACACCTAAACTTAAACTTAAAGTGTTTCTATAATTGTGAGAATGTTTGAAATGAAAGATGCACACTACAAAGTGCTTATGAGCTAGAGTTCCATCACTTAATTTCTTCGACCTTTTTGATGTGGAACAACTGCATTACTTATATTTTGTTAAAACTCAATAATAAATTTCAAGTTGATAGAATATTCTACACTACATCCAAGAAGAAAGTAGACAACTTCAAATACCATCTTCTAAAAAAATGTCCTTTTACGTCACACATATTGTTGATAAACCTTAACTAAAATTTATGATGCAACTTCCACATACTTGACTCACCTAGAAGGTCATCAACTATATATATCAATAGAACTTCCAATCACACACCTTGCGGAGCCACCACATCTCAATATCCTTGTGTGAAAACTTGTAGAGAACACTTCTAATTAACATCACATCACAAGTAGAATACGATAATGATAATTGATGTCTTCTTTGACAAGAAAGACAACATGATCGTCAACATCTTATCAATAATAACATTTAACACAACCTCTTTTGTTTTGTGCATGTGTCTAAACTATCTACATTCCAAACAATCATCTTCTACTTAAAAACTCACTTTTGTTGATCCAATTATGGAATCACTCTAGAACTGCATTAGAACACCATCAACCGCTTAACTTTCACTCATAAATAAAAAAATCTAAATTATTCTATCAAAATTTTAAAAATTAATATAATTATTAATTTGTAATTTAGTTCTTGACACAATTCTAAAAGTTTATAAATTCGTAGAAAGAGAATATTTTACCAAATCAATTTAGATATGTCCATATTCAAGAAAAAAAGAACCAAGAAGAAATAGCTCAAGCAAGAAAAAGAGAAGAAGATAAGGCAAGAAAATTATAAGGATGGAAATTATATATGGGTGACGACGGATGTGACGTCAAAAGTTGAGAAAATGTTCGACTTTGCAGGCCAAAGACTATTTTAAAGTTTAAATGTATAAATTGATTTTTTTAAAAAATAATTTACAATTAAGTAGACTATAATCTCTCAAACAAAAATTGAGTCTAAATTTGAAACATAATTAACTTTAAACTCTTTTTCCATTCAATAGAAAGCTGAGCATACACGTTGTTACTCGAATAATTCCTGTACCAACCATAGATGTCGTAATACAAAAAAACCTAACAAATACAATACCTAGCTATTATACCTACATGATGCAAGACAGGTTCACATCAAATGGACAACAACAACAAAGACTAAAATAGGATTTTATCCATGTATAAACTTGACATCAAATGGTAAACCACAAGGAGTTAATTATCATTTGCTTTTCCTTTTTTGTTTGGAAGTGAAGATTATGACATTTAGGCAGACAATTTAGAAGGGGCAATTTCCAACCACCCAAAAGACCAAAAAACCAACAAAAACAAATTGACCAAACTTTGGTAGACTAGGGAACCCAAAGTCTTTTGCTTCATTAATTATAAACCAAACAATTGTTATTTTTCCTTAGTCAATTTCCATAAGCATTCTTTATTTATTTTATATTACCAACTCTTCTTTCCCCTCTCCTTCCTACAACCAAAACAACCCAATTATAAATCCTAACTCAAAATAATTTTGAAATATTTTTTGTATTTATTTGTACTTGCAATTTTTTCTAATATAGAATTTTAAGATACAGGTTCAATTTCAATTGAGTATCTAATAAGTTTTAATTGTTATAGAAATTAGATCCATATAAATGATAAAATTGAATTCTCAAACTTCTATAATTGCTCTAGCTTTTACAATTATATAAGTTTGAGGTTCCAATTATAACATTTTTATAAATTCGAGGGTTCAACTTTTTAAAATTTGATGATATAATAACTTATTTTTGCAATTTATCCATTACAATTTTTTGTGTGATAGACATGTAAATTCTAAATAGGTTAAATTATTACTTTTGAAAGCTAAAGTTAAAAGTTTAGGGACAGTTGTAATTTAGTATTAAATACATATATAACTTTGACTCTCCAACTCTCTACATCTTTATCTCTAGGTATCAATATTATATATAGGACCCAATTCTTTGTTCAAAAGCAAGAGAGAGATAAATCTCTCTCTAACTCTCTCTAATGGGGAAGTGTGGAGAGAATCAATACACCAACCACAACCAAAGCCAAAGCCAAAGCCAAAGCCAAAACCCTACAAAAGTTCAGAGAAAACCCATAAAAGTAAAGTACATTTCAAGTCCAATGATGATCAAAGCAAGCAATGCACTTGAGTTCAGAGCCATTGTTCAGCAACTCACCGGCTTCGACTCCAATACTCCTACTCGCCGGAGGAACCAGAAATTGCTCTCCGACTATGCCCGAACTCCATCTGCAATGTTTCATACAGATCGTCATGAAATGGAAGTTTTGAAGTTCTCAGATGATCATCACATGGAGTCGCTCCTCCAATTTGATGATCAAGGTTGTTTTGACACACAAAATAATAACAATATTCTTCCCAACAACATTATGGAGTTTCAATCTTCTTGTTTTTTTCAATAGATTATATTTATGGTTGTCTCTTTTTGTTGTTTTGGTTGGGAATTCAAGTATATATATGCAAAAAAGAAAGCAAATTTTCAAGCTTCAAGTATATATATATATATATATACTTTATTTGAACTTGCTTATGTCAATTAGGATCAATTGCTGTTCAGACACATATTTGAAAATTAATTTGTTTTGTGTCTTTATTAAATTTATGAACAACTACTTTCACTTGTTTTTTTTTTCCCTTCGTTTGTATGAATACTTGGTTTTTTATATTTTGATCTATAATTTGAAATTTTAGTTCATAAACAAAACTTTTTTTTTTTTTTTTTTTTTTTGTTATCTACTTGATGAAAACCATGGTAAATCCAAGGAAACAAAGCTAAATTTAAAAAGAAAAGAAAAAAAAAATAATTAGGGTTGTAATCAAACAACTGTGTTCAAGCCTTTTTTTTTTTTTTAAATCCTAAATATGAATAATATAATTTAGAAATCAATACTTTTATATGCTTGTCTTTGGTATGCATCTGTTCAATAATTTATTAAAAAATTAATGATTAGGGAAAATATGTATTCTTTTTCTAATTTTAGAAAGAGAAAAAATATAAGATGAAATTAAATATTTCATTAATGAACCGTATATGTCACTAACATTATCTTTGTAGATCTGTTAAGTTATATGCTCACACTAACATAATAATTAACATAGAATATTTTGATTTATATTTAAGTAAATTATATTTAATATCAAATATACTAGTGTTTTTTAAGTACAATTAAAGATAGGAGCCTCCGAACAACAAATCTCATGAGTATTAATACTATCAAGTTAGAATAATTATACTTAGTTTGTTAAAAATAAAAAATTGAAAAGATAACTTAGACTGGAGAGTATAAATATACATGTTTAGATCAAGAAAAAAAGTTTTGTTTTGTTTTGGTCAACCAAATTCTAATAATATTTATTTGCTACTTATTTTCATCTTATTATTCCACCAATATATATATACTTTTTTAAAAATAATAATTAGTTGGGTTATAACTATCCAAAATTTTGAATTTTTCTGACTTAATAATTACGTGGATGTATATATTATTATCCAATTTTTAAGTCAATTCATTTTAAGAAATAATAATATATTATAATAAACTTATCCTCAAAATGTTTATTATTTGTCAAATTCAATTATAGTTGAATTGGATTAAAGTTATATATGCCTCTTCAAATCTCTCACCACATATGAATTGAAAGAAATTAAAAAATAAATATATATTTATCACTTGGTTTAGATTAGGGCAACAGCTCATAATTAAGATTAGGAAACTTTGATTTTTAAAATATAAATACAAAACATGGAAAAGTCTTTTTCCTCAACAAAATCCTTAGTCTCTGTAAACTGCAATATTGTTCAATTCAACAATGTGATTCTTTTCCAACATTTGCTTCAAATATTAGTCAACTTCATTCTTTTCCAACATTTGCTTCAAATATTAGTCAACTTCTTCCACATATAATACCAATGTATACTTTTAGTATTGTAGTTGTATCTAGTTAATTAATTAATCCTGAATTTTTACAAGAATATCAATTTAATTAAACTCTATATTTCTATTTGTTTGAATTAATATCATGTGAGACTTAATACTTTTATCAATAAACCTTTAAACTTTCGTATAAGTGATTGAATGGATTTGACTTTCTATTAAGATTTTTGTTAAAAATTATCCCTGCAATAATCTAATAATCTAATCGTTAATTATACATTTATTTTGATAATTGAATAAGTTTACATATGAATGCATTTACAAAATTTCAAATATAATCCAAATTAATATAAAGTTTTAAATTGATTCACTTTGTAAAACATATGACCTAGATGTTTAGTTGAAAAAATCTCACACAATATATTTTGGACTAAAATAGGAAGGAAGTTGTAAATTAGTAATAAAAAAATTTAAGATTTAAATTGATACCGACTTTAAAGTTGGAGGGTATAAATTAAAAATAAATTGAAAATTTTTCAATCAATGTTAATAGAAAAACTAAATATTTTAGTTTACCTCCATAAATTGAAATGATATGATGTCTAGAACTTCACACACATTGTAAGCATCTTGTGCACTTGACCTGATCTAGTTTCCTTTTCTTGGTTTGGTCTCCTTTTTCAAACCAACATGCATGAAAGTTTATTGCATTGGTATGATGTCTATAAGTTTCTAGAACCCGAAGCTACCAAGGTGTTAAATTGAGAACAACTCGTTATATTTTTATTGCTATATATTCAATGACTTGACTGGTTAATTAATCCACGTTTTTGCACACCAACTTCCAAATTTTCTTAAAAGTGGACTTGTATGTCCATGGCCTTTGGACGTTGCATGGGGTAACTCCCAACAATATAGATAACTATACCTTAGAAAAAAATAAAAAATAAAAAGTTTACATCATATATTATATAAATTTCCTCATCACTTGTTAATTAATTGGGTACCTAATCGCATATTCTAAACATCGATTTCATGCTCATACGTCAAATATTTTTAAATAGTTAATATATTGTAAGATATTAAAGAATTCTACTTATGGGTATTAACAATGACCTTCTTAAATTTAAAAAAACAAAAAACTAATGACACTTATAATAATTTTATTATTCAATGTATCACCAAAAAAATTGGAAGTTTGAAACTTGAATAATAAATAATACTCATACAAGGAGTTCGGTTTAAAGCATCTAGAACACTATTTTTCTTTCTATATATATACAAAGTAATCATTCAAAGTCAAGACAATAGAAGATTGGTTTGTTTGTTTGATCAAAGAAATTTATTTATTTTATAATTTTCATTTTATCTATGATTTTTTCTTTCCTGATTGAAAAATATATAATGACAGTGATTGATGTTGATTTGCAGTTTGACTGGTTGTATATATATATATGTATATTAGTATGCAGCACATGAAAAGTTAGACAACTAACGCCATTGTTGATGTGGACTAGTAATAATCATAATTGAAACCATTTTGAAATTTTCAATATTTATTCAAACTCCAAATTTGACTTGATTCATGTAGTAAAAGTAAACTAGATCACTTCCTGAGATTTTCCTTTCCTTTCCTTTTTTTTTAAAAAAAAACTTTATACAGTGTTTGAATAGTTTTTCTTTTTCGGATACGGCCCCTAGCTCACTGTGGTCGTAACGTTACTATCCCAAAGTGTAAAACTTACACATTATGATATCTAAACTCATCAAGTACATATGCATCATTACCTTATTTATATTGTCTATCGTAATTTTAATGCTTTCATAAGATAAAAGCATTCTTCCTCTCTTGTACTCTCTTTCGATTGGCTTGCATTCGCTTTCTAGTAATAATCCAATACAATAGTCTTCGTATTCTTACATGTAAGTAAGGGTCTCACCTACTCTCACTCAAACTTGATGCTCTAACGCCTACTAGGAGGAACAATATAAATAGTAATCCTGTTAGTGTATGTGCTTTGAAAGTAGTAAAGGGTTGTTCTTTATTATTTGGAATAATGCTAAATATAGCAATGACATTCCAAATAATTAATTAAGTATATTGCAAAAATTTTAAAAATTTTAAAAATTTGTAAATATATCTAAATCTATCAAAGTCTATAAATGATAGAAAGTTTTATCATGGATAGATTTTACTATATTTTCACTTTTTTAAAAATATTCTTATATACTTAATTATTATTTCTAAAATTGTCACCAATTATACTTATCCTACAAGGGTTATCATGTTATTTTATTTTTGTTTTTCTCTTCACAAACAAACCACCAAAAGGACTAAACTATTGTGTGTTTATGTCATTTATATCGATATTTTATAGAATATTGATAAATATATCGATAAATGTCAACCAATATCGTTGTAAGTAAAAAAGTTATAAAGATCTTTAAATTTAATAATTACGTTTCAACTTTAAACTAACTTATAATAATCTTGCTATTAGTACGGTGTATGTTCATATTGAATCCTTTGATCTACAATAATATAGACAAACATTTTAATCTTTAGAATGTCCCACATTATTTTCACATATAATTAGCACAACATGAACATGAAGGTATGGAGATCTGAACTTTCTACTGATATATATAAATTGTCCCTTCAACAATGCAGGTTGGCCTAAAAACATTTTGATAGAAAGTAGAAACAAAATGGTCTCGCATTTTTTTTCCTTTAATTTATTTTTTGTGCCAATGTTCATTAAATCTTTGGGTAAAATCAATTTATAGATATTTTTTTGGAGAAAGAAATCAATTTATAGCTGTAAACATCAGGAATTGTATTAAATCATCAAATAAAATTTCAAACTAATAATTATGTATATATCAAATCAAAACTTTAAAGTTCTAAAAATAATTCAACTTAGACCAACATCTTCGATTCCTACGCTTAGGAGGATTGAAGTATATGTCAATAATAACTTTCTAAATTTTTTTAGGCCTTTCTATTAGCTTAAGCAGTAACCAAGCTATTTTGTTTTCTCTCTTAGTTCAATAAATTGCAGAATGGGATCATAAACAATGGACCTTTGAGAGGGTGATTAGAGCTTTTAGTTAAATAATAGGGAATAGTGCTAAGTTTCTCCTATTGATCAGATTCCTTAATGTTGTAACCAAGGCAGTAGAAACAACTTGATACACTATCTGTATCTCCATTCAATCTTTTGATTGAAATACGACGAAAGTAAGGAAAACTCGTTGATTTGATCCGTATTGGGTTGAATTCTTACTCAATCTGGGAGAGTTGATTTACACTTCAGTTAGAGATCAAATTTTCAGCAATTAATTACTACAAGCAAATTATACACCTTTGCTTGATATACTGTTTTGGTGCTGTGTTTAAAGGTTTCGCATATGATAGGATAAAACAGTATGAGTATTTTGTAGTGCAATAACTTAGACAGCTAATTCTTAAATATTTAAGCTCTTTTCCTTGAGTCAAACTAAGTTGATATGCAGCATACCAATCTGTAAGCAATTTGATAAAGAAAAAAACATTATTCTGAACTGATGATGACTTATTATTTATAAAGTTAATGGAAACAATCTCAGAGAAAATACAACTAAAATACAAAGAAAATGTGGAAATCTATGATACCGCCTTCTACTTCAACTGACTGTCTCCGAAAATCTAAATCTCATACAAAGTATAGTGAAGAAATTTGAACTACAATGTTAGGAAAGTGATTTGAAGCAATTTCTTAGCCATTTTGTGGCAGAGTTGTCTTCATTTCATTTCAAACTGCAAGGCATATTTGCATCTGTAGAACCTCTTGAGGAAATAAGCATGAGGGAGGGTTCCAATTCAGACAGGAACTTGACAATTTAAGCTCTGAGAGAGAGAAGGAGATCGGAGATTTGTCTATTAGTCTGTTCGTGGTAACAAGAAACTAAAGCCAGAGTTTTCCCGAATCAGCGGTGGTGGTTCGATGTCTCCGATGTCTATTTGTTCCATAGACTTTGATAAATCATCAACTGAGAATGGAATGCTGGAGTACAAAAGCAACCAATAAACATGTTAAGGTTGTTCTATTTTGTGTTTGGTAAAACAAATCAATTAGCAAAATACAATACACATAAAGTAGTGGTTCATATTTGCTGGACTCTTCTGCTTCTAGTATATATAAATAATGTCCTTTATGATTTTTTTTTCACAAAGATTGAGAAAAATATAAATTTACTGTCCTTCAAATCCTGGTAAAAAGATACTAACCTTGAATCGTCGTCCAATAGAAATGAATTGCTAATTGCATGGTTCGAATCTTCGGTCATTAACACCCTCATATTGGATATAACCTAGGAGAAGAATGAACAATAAAGATTTATGCACTTTTGCAAAAATGATATAGACAAGAGTAGTTCAAACATAAATCTTTAGAGTCGAACTACAAGAGATGATATACAATGTTTAAAATCTTACATCGGGTGAAACACTATGGGTGCCATATTTGTCGTCCCAGTACATCGTACTTATACGATACAGCTGCTGTATACTAAGTACCTGTGAATGAAGAATTTGGTTTGGTCATTAGGTGAGAAACTGCATAAAAGCAGTACTTATGTCTGTGCATTGTACACCAATTGCTTAGACGCCACTTACCGGACACAGATCGTGACTTATTTCATCTAATGTCTTCTTTGGCTTCTGATGAATAACCTATTACAGAATTGAAGCAAGAATTTAGCTTATTTTCCTGTTTTAAGTTTTTGAGAGAGGACTTGGATATAATAGAAGGATGGGGAGATACCAGAAATCCGATCGCTTGTCTAATATGCTTTAGCTCATCCCAAGCAGAACCTGCATACTGTATTTTAATTTTATCAGTCAGTAACCGTTTAAACAAAATAAATAAGATAAAGCAGCATATTCGAGGTACCTCATCAGTAGCTTTATAACACCAATGCTCTAATTCGGACAGCCCAGCTTTGACGTATTCACCATTGCTAAATGAACAACATTCTCGTCGTAATAGAAGACTGTAAAGAAAGAAAACATGTTTGCTGACTGAGAAAACTCTTAGTTAAGTACCTCAAGAACAAGAAATGGGAGGGCTGAATACCTGTTAAACAGTTGAACGTTGATGAAAGAAAATATTTGTATGAAGACTTTGCGAACCAAAAATGGGGGTACCTATAATGACATTAGACATAGGAAGGAGAAAGAATATACGGTTCAGAAAAAGAAATTAACTAAAAAGGTCCAAAACAACCAATTACACCTGCGTATGCTTCTAGAGTAAAACGATCATTAAAGAGAATTTCAACTTGAGAAATCACAAGTTAATAACTTGTCAACCATATTTGCAAAAAGAAGCTAAAGGTTCTGCATACATGATTTGCTTTTAAGGTGTTTAAGAAGTTTCCAAGGCTCTTCACGATTCCTTGCCAGTGAGCAATTAAGGCACGCTGGGCCTCGGTGTTGGCAACAGAACGAGAAGATCCCTTCACCAAACTTGCCCTTGATGTTCTTGGTGCCTTTTCCATATTACATGAATAAGGGTTAGACTATTGGTGATTAGGAAGAAATGAAACTAAAGAACTGAACCAGAAAATTCATAAGATATAAACTCTACATATGCATACCTGGATGCACAATCCTAGCAATGGAGAAATTTCTTTCTTCAGATTATCTCTTATCATTCCATAAATTTTCTCTACATAAGCTGTCAGCTGCTGCTTGAAAAGCAGAGCAGGGTACTTCGCTTCAACTTGCCTTAAAGTGTCCACTCCACCACTTGTTCCACCATTGATTAAGGATAGATTGACTCCTTGTGGAGCTCCTCGGAAACTCTAGAAAAAGTTTAGAGAAGAAAAACATCAGATAAATTGAAGTATGATGGTAGTTTATGTATATAATAACAATGATTTGTGAATTCTTTTGTATTAACTTGCGTCATCCTCCCAAATATTGTAGCTGACGATGATCTTCGGCGTTGTGGAGCCATTCCAGCAGCACCACTTGCTTTCAATGTACGCTGAAGCAGTAGGAGAAGCGTTGAAGCGTTGGATAACCAATAGGCTAAGACATCATTGTTATCCTGAGACTGGAAAGAAAACGGTGTTTGTATTCATGTTAGCAGTGACTCTAAACTAAAAGGACATGCAGAAAAGAGCGGTAACATGTAAGGTCAATCAGTTAGAACCTCAATTGCATGGCCTATAGTTTGAATTATCTTATCAAACACACTGGTGCGTTCGACTTCAAACGACCTCCACTGAAGCAGACACTTGTAGATGATACAAGCAGCAATTGGCCTGTTTCCTGCAAAGCCAAGGTGCTGCGCAATACATCTAATGAGCAAATCTTGATTCTCTTGCTGTTTATCATTAAGTGATTTTTGAGGTTTATCCTCTACTTCTGAATCCCTTTGGTTAATAGAGGGGCTGTGTAGATCCTGATTCAGTAAATGAGATAGTAAGTTAAACGTAAGAAAAACCAAAATGGAATGAAGAACTTCTATTTATTCCTTCAAATAAATTCCATGCTCAATAACAGGTTTACACTTTTACTGACCATAGGTGTTCTCCCTTCTCCTCCATAATGACCACTTTCAGCACCTCTCTGTCATTTGTCGCAAAAATTTCACATGTAAATATCCCCAACATCACAATATAATTAATTATTAGTTATCAATCTGCCATACAATAGCAATGTCTCATAATACCTGAAGAATTGATCTAGACCGTCCTGAGAGGATTTTATTAGGTGCCATAGACAAAGCTTGTTGGCGCAAAACTTGATTCTCTGATTCCAAATTGGAAAGCTTCTCTTCTAGCCTAATCAAGAGAGTGTTCAGTTAATCAATTCATGAATGTCAAATTAGTAGCTCTTACTCAGGTAGAAGACAACTGAAGTGCCTTAAACTTATATAGAGGATTGTTATAAAGACTGAAAACCAGAGCCCATAAGCATGAGTTCCCTAAAAAACCTTGATACATTTGTTAGAAATCTTAACTGCAATCTGAGTGCAATTTTCGTAAACATGTTAAATATTGTCCATCTACATAAGTTCAACAAAAAATTGTAACAATTCAGTTCCAGCAAGTCCCACATTATTAAATATATAGATAGAGGCAATCTAAGAAGGTGATTGACAGAACTTTACTCTATTTTCAAAATAGTGATATTACCTGGTCAATGACTCCTGGAGCTGATGAGCTTTTTTCTCTGTATCCTCTAACTTTTTACGTTGTTCTTCTCTAGACTTTTCTACTTCACTACATTTTTTCTCAGATTCATCAGCTCTGTTTTTCTCTGTCTCCAGTGAGGTCTGAGAATTCGTAAAATAAATGTATTAATCAGTGTAAAAGAAATTACCAATCATCTGGAATGGGATAAACAATGAATGACTGATTATATGACATGTGTTAATGCTAATATATAACAACAGAATGTTAGAAACACATCTCATCTAGCTGAAATACCAATCAACCATAAAATAAAGAAAAGTTTGGAAAACAGAGAGAAAAATTGTCACTAATGACATCAGGCCAAATCATTAACTTTCATGTACTTGAATAGACACTAATATAGTGATCTCAGCATGCAGAGCTCAATTAACGAAAAGAAGAGGCTGAAAACAAAAAAACGATTTAGCTAAATTTAGTTTAAATGATGAGCAAAATCATTAATACCTTTAAGCTTTCTACTTCTGTTGTCAAATCATCAATTTTCTTGGTGTCTTCAACCAGAACTTGTGTTTCTTGAATAACAGGAGGTGCTTCTTCAACAGCCTTCTTTACAGCCTCTCGCTCCTTTACGAGCAATGAGTTAGTTTCATCAACTTTAGTCTGCAGTTCTTGCAAAGAATTTTGTAACTTTCCTATCTCCTGAGCTTTTGCCTCTTCCAGGTCCGTCTGCACAGATGATTCAGAGCTTATTAGGCAAAATATTTATCTCAGTACAACTATTGTTTCTGGGGTCAACCATAAAGGATGAAAAAGACTACAAGTAGTTAATTTGTTACAAGTTGTCAGTTCTCTAAGGTCAACCAAAAAGGAAGATCAAAACTACAAGTAATTGATTGTTTCAAATTGACTGGTTCTTTTTATATTTAGTTGAAAAGGAACTGCCTGAATGTCTCACTGGGAAGTATTTTCCATAGTTTATTACCCAGTGATAAGTTTTAGCATAAAACATCACCTGTGACAAATATAATAAAATTTAATGTTAAAATAGCATAAAATTACCCTCAGGCGTTTTTCTAACTGTATGCGCCAAGTAAGTTCCTCCACTTTCTTTTCCAACTTGTCCTTTGCTTCTTTAAGTGCACCAGTCTCCCTTGCAGCCTGAAAAAAGAGTGCTTTTAAGTTGCCCAATATGAAAACAGAGAACAAGAGACAGAAAAGAACTTGGGGTTTGCAATTTTTATTAACATAGAATATACGAAAATTGTCTACTTCTATCCAAATTAATAATCAGAGTAACATCAGATAAGAGATTCGATACATCCTTGGTTGGTTGCCACCTTGGTACATACGTCCAAGCATACAAGGTTTCAAGTTATCAAATGGATATTTCGAATCGACAAATTTCAAGTATATGAAAATAAATTGATCAATGCTTACCAATTTGAGTTTTCTAAGTTCCTTTCTAGCAACTTTTCCCCTCCATCTACATTGTGCAACTATTGAGCCTCTCTGAAGTTTCTTATAGTATGAGGCAGCTTTATGGCAACGCCATCGAGCCTACAATTTTACGTATTAACAGGAAAATATTTAATCTAACAATAACAGGAAAAGATTGCTTAAATCTATAAGTATAGAACCTGAATGATAATTGCCGCCTTAGTCTGCTTCCTAAATCTGAATTCATTCCTAGCTGCCATTGCCCTTAATCCAGTTTGCACATAAAGCACTGAGGCTTGTAATTTTTTGTAGGTTTTTCTTGCATGAAATCTTCGAGCACTTTTCTGAATTTTCACAGCAGCTGCCTCTCTCTTCAAATTCTTGAAAAGTTTGCAAGCCAGTTTTCCTGTAATCATGGTAGTTGCATGTAATGAAAGAACCGTAGCAACGTACTTAACGGGAAGCTTAAAAATTCCTCAATTTGGTGGGGGGTCCTTCATAAAAGTAAATAGCATTATTGATTGTTGTAGAACTCATGTACCAGCAAGTTGCTTCAAAAGCCTTACCTCTCCATCTAGATTGCACGTATATGGTTGCCTTTCGTAATGCAATGAACTGTTTACGAGCAATATGGGTTCGTGTGCGTCGTTGAATAGTCTTTGCTGCATTACTCAATACCTCTGCTCTCCGAGCATCTAATTCAGCCATCTGACCAGCCCTCAGGAATACTTTTGTCTTACCTATCTGCAAATGCAAGTTGATATATATGCCTCATGTTCACCATATATGACTGCATGCTTGGGCAAATTTTTCATTAAGAACAAGATTTGATATAAGTAGATGTTTTAAACACATACAACCACTCCATCATTGTTGCTACTGGAAAAAAATATCATAATCTTGTGATTAAATTTCTATTGGCTAATGTAATGATTGTGAAAGTTAAGGTTTGATTATTTTTGTTTTGAAAGTGATTCATTATTCAAGAAAGAAGTATTTTTCACATAAAAGTAGGTGTAAGACAAGCTCTCTGTCTTACCTGAAACCCTTTGAGTCCCTGCTTTTCTAATATCTTTTTGCAAACAGTCTTTTCATCGTAGCTGCTCACCAAGAAAAGGAAGGTGGTTTCAGAATGCAGAATATCAAGTCCTCTAAGCAGTATTGTTACAGAATGAATACCAGAGGTGCTCTCTGTTTCCCACACCACAAAACTCAAGAGTGTATGAGAGTGAGAGAGAGCTGTAAAATATTCGAAACTGAAAATACTTACTTTCCTTCTAAGGATTCTTGAGCTAGAATTCCAAATCGGTTAATGAATTCAAAGAACGCACGGCGAGTAGGGTACCCAGCACAGCTGATTCTGATTGCCTCTAAGACACCCTATTAAAGCATGGAAATTATTGTAGAGAGGGAGAATCAAAATCAAGTTACTGGCTGAACAAAATAGGAAAGAAAAGTAGTACTCACACCACAACGCAGTTGTTGCATAATGTTGACATTCTCAAATATGGCAGGTTTCAAGAGGTTGTTTGGCTTCACACATCTGATGTAGTGAGGTTCTGTGGAATTTAGTGTCTCCATTAACTGTTGCAGTTGTAGCTGCAAACACACGATCCAGTACTTAAGGTTATGATCTCTCAACACAAAAAAAATATCTTACTTTCCAAGAAGGCAAGTTAGGATGTTACATTCAGATATAGTAACTGATTGATAAAAAGAAGTTTCATCCTAATGCCTTTTTATGTGGGGTTTGAATTCGTTGTTTGTTCTTATCACAGAAATTATTTTGATGATTGAGAGAAAACTACCTTAAAGCGAGATCCAATTGAAGAAAACTTGGAAGATTTTGCAGATTCTTCTTTTAGAGGGGGGAAAAGACCAGCAACAAATGGACATTTGGATGCACCCAACAAATCCTGATATTCAGGAACTACATAATCTTTGTTTTTGTCCAAAAACTGATCAGATTGATACAAAACCTGATAACAAATACATAAATTGTAAGCGTAAGAATCTTCCCTGCCATGAAAAAATTATGCCTTGGAGTTCATATTACCTCTCCAGCATAATGGGCAATGGTAAAATCTGTTCGAGAAAGTTTTGGCTTTATAAACCGCTTATGTGCTTTGAAAGTCTGATAGAGTTTGTTAGCAAATGTCTCATGTGTGGACTTTGGAAACATGCTGAAAAAAAGATGAAAAAGCACAACTTACATGTTAAAATTGATAGAACTATAATTGAATTAAAAAAAATTGAAGTGTTGAACAAAATACACATAAGCTACAACATCTTTAAGAATTGTATAATGACAAGAAATTCGCTACCTGATAATGGTCAGTCTCAGTGAAAAGTGACATTTTAGAGAATTAATTGAATTACAAAAACTTACCAAGCTTCATCAAGGAGAGCCACAATTCCACCAGGTTTCTGTTAAATAAAGATACCACAACCAACTTCAGAAAGGTATGATAATATTAATGTACAAGATTTGATTATAAGAATATATAAAAAACATAGTCATGACTACAAAGGTATATTGCCGACACGTGCACAACTCAACTTGCTTAAAGCATGTCCTTGATTGAGGTTAGAGGTTTGAATCTCCGTTGAACTTTGGAAAAAAGAAAACTATAAAGAGATGTTGAAACCTGAACAAACTTTTTCATATAAGTTAAATTGAAATGGTCATCAATGTAACTTTTTAATGCTCTTTTTTATTCCATCTGATAATGGTGAAATGTTCAAGGAACCATTTACAATAATCAGGTTTGGTCACAAATCACTTGTAGATATCTTTGTTTCATTAGTTGTCTATCCGGTGTTGTGGTTTAATACCAGTAGAACCAATCAACGGTCTAATCAATATTATTGATGGACCATTTATTATGTTAATCACCTATTGCTGATCGGATATATATATTTATGAACTGGCCATTTTGAACAATATATACATAAAGATATGTGTACATCCATTTGCATACACTACCATGTTGAATGGATAAGAATAATGAAAAAATAAATATATATATCTAACCTTTTCAATAAGATCTAACACATCTTGGTTGTCGACAAACTCAATGTAACTCCAATCAATCTCTTCTTTTGTATATTCTTCTTGTTCCATTTTAAAAACGTGCTGGACACCCAAAAAACATATGTATATTAATTAATGAAAGGCAAGTTAAGAGTGCTTAAATGGTGTAATGATTTCTGAGAGTCACCTGATTGAAATGTTGCTGTAACTTCTCGTTTGTGAAGTTAATGCAGAACTGCTCAAAACTGCACAGCATGATATGCTGAAATTAAGTTACAAGAATTTCCAAAGGTACAAATACAAGGCTTACACAGATATAATCACATGAACATGCACATAATTCAGTGAATAATACATGACCATGATAAATAACAAATAACGTGGCCGTATTTATGGATTAAAATCACACGAAGATCTACGAGTTACATGAAAAGAGCTTGTTGGAAGACATTTAATGAGAACAAAATTTCACAGTAATACTAAGTTACAAGAAACAAACTAAGCTAATTATGGAACTCCAATTAAACTTATGTAATTCACTCCATCAACCAGTAGCCTCTAATGCTTACATGTGCTTGTTTTTCTTTTATCTCTTTGATTTTGATATATGGGCTGATTGGAAAACTTGAACCAATATCCAGATTTACAACCATTATTCCTTACCTGTTAGCTTTGAAGCTTTCAAAACCATAGATATCAAGGACCCCAATCAGGGACTTCGATTTAGGATCTTGTCCAATTGAGACATTAATTTTATCAACCAGCCTGCATGGGAGATAAAATGCATTTAGACTCCGTATGGAACTTGGTATTGTTTTCTAGTTTCAATCTTGTATAGTAGTTTCAGGGTGTAGTTCAATTATTAGCCATTAAAGCGAATGACATCTTTTAAAAGCTGGGAACTTACCAGTCAAATAGCCGAGAATATATAGTTTTAGCCAAACCATCACGACTAACAGCTGCACTTTGAGGATCCAAGCTACGTTTTATCACTTCTTCAGGGGTGATCATGACACGCTTGCATAATGCATCTTCAAGGCCAGCATTATCACACCTGATAAAGTGCGGTTAGATGAATACCACTAATATAAAAAGATGTAATCATAAGCACCATTTTAATGTAGGATCGATACATGAGAAGCTCTGAAGTCATTTTAAGATGGAACTTGGCCTTGTCATCTTTTGGAATTGATGAATCAACATCTTTTCCCTTAGTAAATACAATGTTTCCTAGATGAAGAATTGCAGCAACAACCCTAAAGATTGCTTCCTGACAGAGTAAAGAGAGGAGAGGAAAGACATAAGAAGATGATTAACTATGCTCAAAATTAGGAAATAGTTACAAGCTGCAGCAGATACCATACCTGCTCCTTCGCACTTATTCCAACAACATCCATAGCTCTTCTAGTGGCAAGATAGTCATGAGCATCACTTACATCAACCAGCTCATAGCAATTTGATTGATTTAGATAATGAAATGACCTGGGATTTCCCAACTTGTACTTTTCAATTTCCTGTTAATATCACAAACAATCTGATTCACAAACCAGGAATGTGCCAATTCCACGATCATGTGTCCTAAACGATGTAACATTCTTAGTTTAAGAAACTACTGAATACCTCCTGAGGTGCAGCACAAAGGAGGTAAAAGCAATGATAATTGCGCTCAGGATCAGAAACTTGGCAAACACGAGATCTCTCGAGGAGGTAAGTTCGGATAGCTGCTCCTGAGATTCTCCCATGCTTGTCAAACTGGATTTCAACGAATTTACCAAAGCGACTGTATGGAGAAAATAATTATCAGGAACAATTTGAGAAATGAAAGTTTACTTCTTTTATTAGTTTCTAGGAATAAATTTTCTCATGAGAAAATTGCATGCATTCAATGAAGTAAAGTTAATGAATGTACTTTGAACTGCCAGGGGAAATGAATTTGCAACTTCTGGGAATGTGGAAAGGTTTGTTTAGAAAAAGAAATCTGATTGAAACACTCTTTTTAAGCACTTTCGAAAGAAAAGTAATTAAATGTTTCACTAAAAGCAGTGCTTTTTATCAAGTTCTAGAATTTCTCAACTAAACTTTTAGAAAATGCTTTTAATAAGTTAAAAGCATATTTTTAAGTGTTAACCAAACACTACCATTTTATATAAAAACACTTTCAATCCTCCACATATTTTACCTGGAATTGTTATTTCTGACAGTTTTAGCATTTCCAAAAGCTTCGAGCACTGGATTTGACTGCAAATCAAGTCCAAGGGAGAAAATACCACGAGACTTGAATCAGAAGTTAACTATATATAATATTTGGGGGAAGAAAACATAGCTTAAAACGTGTCTTGATGTTTTGGAGAAAATAGTGGTTTTATATTGAAGTTCTAATTTATCATACCTCAAGCACTTGTTGCTCAACTGTTCGTCCTTCAGTGGCCGCCCGGCCACCTAAAAATGCAAGGTACCTCATGAGCATTTTTGTGGTTTCAGTTTTCCCTGCTCCACTTTCACCACTGACTAGAATTGAATTGCTTTTACCCTCATTAATCATTGCCCTGTTTTAGTAGAAATGTTAATTGTCAGTATGTAGAATTTCTTTAAGATTAAAATGTTGAAATTAAACCTGTATGCAACATCAGCAACAGCAAAAACATGAGGACTTAGTTCTCCAAATGGTGCTCCTTTGTATTGTTGCATCATGTGACCATCGTAAAGATGAGGCAATCTTTGGAATGGATTAATAGCAATAAGAATATTTCCAGTGTATGTCTGCAATAAGAAGGAAGATTATACGATATCCTTCTTTTCTTCAACAGAGTGATAGTTACAATATGAAGGGTGAAAATTTACATAAATTTCATTGAGTTCGTATCGTATTTTTAAATTTTGTAGAACTCCAGGCTCATGCAAGTAAGATAGCTTTGTCATGTCATCAACGCCACCAGCTGGAGCTTCCATATCTTTGGGGTATATTTTGGATAATTTTGCAACAACCTAAGATGCCAAATAGCATACACAAATTAATATTTGTTGAGATAAATGGTGAAGCCGTGTTTCTAAGAGAGACTGTAAGGAACATCTGAGTCAAAAGAATTGTAATGTAACTGTAGCTATATTGAGAAAATACAAGGATTCTTGTATATCTTGTTTCTTGTTAAAAAATTTATATCTATATCCTGATTTCTGAACTTCCTATGAATAATCTTCTTTTAGCAAAACTTTAATGATAATATGAAAGAAAGAAAAGGTCTTTGCCTACTTTTTTTCCATTGCTGGCTTCGATCTCAGCTTCCTGTCCTGTAATCTTGGACACCTGTCCATCAAGCCAAGCAACTTCTGGATCTTCAATCCAGACATGAGAACCTACAATAATGTTAACTGGAGTACCCTGCATATTTTGGAAAAAAAACTTAATTCAGAAATTATCACAGTTGCACTATTTTTAAAAAGAAATAATACTTTAAAATTACGTCTGAAGAGGCACATTTATGAAAAGTATACACATCCTTACCAAGAAGCTATAGAAATTAAGAAAAGGGCATCCAGGGATTATTTTGAAACAGTAACTTCTTTCCAAAGCAAAATAACTTTGCTTATTACAATTCTTCTCCCAATAGAAGGGGGGAGTCCAGCACAAACTCAACTGTTCTTAAGTTCTCTATATGTTCCATTTTCATGGAAACACGATTTGTTTGAACTTGCTTCTAACTGATATCCTAAAGAAAGATCCCAAGAGATAATATTTACTAGGAAAGCTATATGACAGCAAGCATCCATAGTACTGAAAAATCTCGACCCTTAGATGAAAATGCCCAGTTTTTAGTGGATATTGATGCCCAGACTTTGCACCGCTAATGCTCATCCTCCCACCCCATCATAAGCCTTAGATTTACATTCCAACGTAGACAATGAATTCTAAATCTTTCCCAATACATATCTCTATGAGCAGAAAATCATCACTTACAGTCATTCACTTCCCACATTTTTATTATCATGCATCATTTTCAAGGTCCATTTGAAGATTATGAACAGAAATCAATTAAAAGACATTTTCAGCTATCAATCTAATCAGCAGCATCAGATCACAATGCAATACATCTTTTGTGGTTCCTTAGCCCCCTTTGATCTAGCAAATAAATATTACAGCCAGACATAAAAGCTATAATTTAGAACTTTTTTTTTTGTGTGTGTGTGATTCAATCAAGATATATGATGGCAGTACACCAACCATTTCTAATGCTGCAATCTGAAGCTTGTTGACGATTGGGTACTTTCTTCAAACACTTCAGCTGCCTAACTCATACACCATACCAAAGACACAACGGCTAAAGAAAACATCACCTTGATCAAAACTAGAATGACCCAAAATGGCCCATTTGACAAAAATCATGACTAAATTCACATGGGAAAGCAAGGAATGGAAGAAAATGGGAAATGGGTCGGAGTGAAATGGAAGAAAATGCAGAAAAGAGACATTGGGGGAGGAAGTGGATGAAGAAAATGAAGGAAAAGAAGGTATTGAGATGTGAGAAAGAAAAAAAAAATTGTGTGCTTTAGAGAGAGAGGGGTAGTGAATGTGGATGGGATGGAATGTGGGAGTGACATTGTTCATAAAGACCGGTAAGTTCGGTAGTCCCGTTAAATTCGCGCCAATTTATGGCTACCAAGTCTCTCTTTTCTCTCGCTCTCAACAGAAATGAATTTAGATGTCTCTGCTGAGCCAAATGCTACACTGACTTTCCCATAAATCAACCCTTCATCCTCACCCTTCGATTCAAAACCAGTATTTTTATTATAATTTCTCAAAATGTCACACCTAAATTTGAAATTTCATCATCATTCATTTTCATACATGCATAATTATCGTAACACCCACACTTAGGATTTATATCCCTTCATAATTTGAATGAGTTCATTCATGTCTCCCACAATTATAATGAAAAATATTGAAATCTCATTCAAACTTCAATGTGGTTGATACTTATAATAATCTTAGATTTTTATGTTGTTAACATATACAAATAACAACTAAAAAGATAAAATAATTTCATTGTGAGATTTAGAATAATAAGAGAAAATTGCAAATATAACACTTAAATTTAAAGTATTAACATATATAGCAATATTTTTTTAAAAAAAATTACAACTATAGCAAAGTTTGTGAGTTTATCAGAGATAGGAATCTATCTTGGATAAACTAAATTGCAAAGGGTGATAATATGAGTCTATCAACAATATGATAGACTTTGTCATATTGACAATTTTTTTAAAAATATTGTCATATTCATAAATAATAAATAAACAAAATCATGGTGTGACATTTTATTACTGTGTTAGTGGCACTTTATTTGCCTTTGAAAAATATTTTTCCAAATTTAAGAAACAACAAGAATTTTGAAACTACAACCTTTATATAGGAAAAAATTGGATTGTTAACCATTCAAAAACCAAAAATGCCCCACTTTTCAAAAATCATTGCTCATCGACCTTTTGCTGACGTCGTGCTTATGTGAAATGATCAATTTGCTCTTCCTTCTTCAAAACCCTCGACTGCATGGAGAATGACTAATCTCACCTTGTTTTCTTTGCTCTCAAATCGCTCTCCTCTGTTTCATTGTCTCACCCTCCTCTGCAACATCTCCAAATCTAGGCATAATTTCCCTCATTTGAGCGCTCACTAGAGGGGGAGGAGCAGAAGAAGAGGAGAGAGAGAGAGAAGAAGAAAAAGAAAGAAAAGGTAATGGAGGAAGGTAGGACGTTTTTCATTTGGGTCCTCAAAAAATGAATCTCACCAAAATGGGTCATACATACCATTTTCCTTATATAGATATAGCTTTTAAAACTACTCAACTTAAGAAACGAGTCTAAAAGTACACATAAGAAATAAGAAAATGAAATTTAGTAAATAAGCATAATTTCTTAAGAACTTAAAACTAAAACAAAAATGGCTACTAGAATAATTGAGCAAGGGAAGTGTCATTATTTACAAACAAAAAAAGACAACCTCCCAAGCATCATTAACAAAAGAAGAAATGGCAACAGAACAGGCATCTCATAGTCATAGTAGCTGCTTAACTGTGTTTGGGGAGGTAGGGAAAGGGGATTGGGGCCAAATCTTTTGAAAGTAAGGCACCACTTTACAAAAATCCCATGGAATAGAAAAATCACCATGATGGTAAGGAGTCACTTCCAGTGTTTTGCTTTTGATGTTACATTGGTAGATGCTTGTTCCCAACCTAATGAAAACAGAGTCGGAGTTTCGACGAATAAACGATAATATTTGAGTTTCTTTAGAGCGAAGACCTGAATTTGGGTTCTGCTTCCACAGGTCTTTGTAGCTTAATTTGTGTCGTAGCATCCACCGGTACTCGTAATGAGTGTCCAATTCCATGGTGTAGGATGATGAGGAGTCATCTTGTTCCTTGTAGAGAACCCATGTTTCCAATCCAAGCTTCCCACTTTGACCATACTGCAAAAGCCCATCCGATGACACTCCTAAAATGGAGTCCTCGTAGTCCTGAGTCAGCTTACCGGTCGGTAGCTTGATTGAAGTTATGCGCCTTTCTCCGAATCCGGGATCATAAATCGCTAGACTTCGATATGTTCCAAACCAGTGGATAATTCCTTTAATCACAGTGCCTACTGTCCACGGGCTCAAAGCAAAATCTGAAGAACAAACAAGAGTGGATTGCTTCCATGTCCAAGTCCGAGAGGAGAAAGTCTCTATAGAGATGGTGTTAATTACATCAACTCTGCATTCACAGTTTGCTCGAACAACTCTATACACAATATCTCCGCAATCTGAGCCCGGGTCTTCTGTAATGAATGCGGTACATAGATATTTGTAGTGCTTTTGAGGTTGAGGAAGTTGGCGTCGGTACTTGGTGACAGAATCCCAGACATAATAATGTTTAGGGTGACGACCACAGAGAAGAAGCCCGTCAGAGTAGTCAATAAAATAGCCAAGTTTCCTTAAGATTCCAGATGATACTAAATCATCACTCTCTTGACAAGTTGAAAGTAGTGGTAGAGCTGGCTCAGACCGGGGGCGCCTCACCCCATCTTGTGGTCTGTCAATGTAAAGAAAATTGCATACAAAAAAGCCAAAAAGACGAGTGTGCGCACCCCATTGCTTTTCATAACTACGACGAAAGGAAAAATTACAAATCAAGGATAGCCATCTTTTGGACACGAGAATAAGTTTGAAAATAGATTTCTCTGGCAAACGAAGGAGGATTTCAGTGAGAATGTCATCACATGCCAAAGCTGAATGAATACTATCGCTAACCATTCTCTTCCCTCTATGACTGGGGAAGCATTCCAATGAGTGTAAATTTCCAGTGTTACCTAAACAAATCAATATGCTAGCAAGTTAAAATGTATTGTATTTAACATTATTGCAATCACATAACTAGTTACACTACAATGTAAAAGTTTACAAATGAGTAAAAGATGAAAAGATGAAAAAGTACTTAAGAAAATGCAATGAATACTGCATTGCACATAATGAGAATCAAGATGAGGTCTAAGTATGAAAATTTGATATGGAAACCCTGAATCAAGTTAGCAACCGAGTGCTCTCTTTAAGACATATCTTAACTGGAATGCATTTATATTTCCTTTGTAATTTTTCGTTTCTACTGCTTTCTTGGAGTTTGTATCTTTTGAGCACTAGTGTCTTTTCATCAGATCAGTGGAAAGTTTGTTTCATGTAAAAAAACAATAAGAAGATGTTAGCAATTGATGATGGCATTCTCATATATGAGCCCAAGTTGTTATAACACGACATACTGATGAAAAAAAGCTGCTTAATGAAACTTTATGAATGAAAATCAATGAAGGACAGAAAAAATGGAAAAAAAGGAATGTGGCATTGACAATATTCTTTGATATTATGTCCAAAAAACTTGATCTGATGTTTCATGGGAGTATGCTTCCTGATCATCATAACAGAATCTACAAAAGTAGCACACACCCCTGAAAACCAAAGACAGCAAACCCTAACCAGAGCAAACATTTAACCCAATAAAAAAGCTAAATTGTTATCGACAAATGTAAAGGATGATACTGTATCAAGCCTAATGATTAGACTAGACCAAAGGATCTTCAGTAGCAAACATAAAAGGACAAACTACAAATTTGATCCCTTGGGTAGAATTAGTTTCCACTTGAGCAAGCATCCTGCTTCCTAATAGGAGTCAGAGTAGCTTATGAAAGTTCTCTTCGTTCTTTCCTATCTTTATTTCTAAAATACTACTACCTCATTTCAAGAGTTAATCAACTTAACATTTCTTACTCTAATCAAAGAGAACACAGCGACACGGATATGACACGACGTGAACACAGCGACACGACATTTTTAAAAAATCTAAGACATGACATGACAAGGATACGTTTACTAAAATATTCGTTTATTAAAGGATACGTTTATTAAAATATTCATTTTCAAAAGTTATCATTATTGTCATATATGTGTCTTTTTTAGTCTACTCAACGAGTGTTCTATGTCTGTCTAACACATTTGTTCCACTAACGAGTGTCTGATAGGTATCCACCAAGTGTTGAAGTGTCCCAAGTGCCAGACAAGTGTCAAACACGGATACACTAGGCAAAACTAAAGTGTGTGTGCTTCTTAGAAGAGAAGGATTAAAGGGTAAGCATAAACTTCACCCAGGCATGATAAATGGCTATCAAAGAGAAGGATCCAACATTCAAGGTTCAATCTCCAAATTGAAAACTTAATTACTATTAAAATTTAAAACCTTATCTCTAAATCCCCAAATTGAACTAATTAATTGTCAACAGCATCCTTAATCAATCTTTTCAAGCAGATTAGACAGTTGAATACGTCAGATGAAATCCAAAACGAAGAAATCCAACGAAGATTTCAATCAACACCAGAATTTGAAACTAGTCATGCTACATTATAAATGACATAATAATGTTCAGCTCAAAACAGATTGAACATGCAACATTAATCACCCATAAATCGTGCAAAAATATAAATGAATATACCATCAAACACCCAGAACACAACAATCTGAAAGTACCATTCCACCCAGAAATTCAAGAGCAAAAAAATCGACAATCTGACAAAAATTAAACATAAAAAAACCAACCCAAATCCTTCCCATCAGTCTCTTTTTCTCTATTTGTTCGCATAAACTTAAAATTAGAACAACAAGAAATGACAGAACGCAAAGATGAACAAAACCTATCAAAACCCATCTGTATTCTTCAACAACAAACCAAAAACCCTCTGAAAAAAGTGCAATGAAAAGAGGAAAGAGAGAAAAAACGATCTGGGTTGTTTGAGTGAGAGAGAAATTTATAGATAGCGATTACGAGAGCGATGATCTTCATACCTGGTAGCCGATTGCTTGCAGAAACAGAAGGCGAAGTGGGAGAATTTTTGGCGTAATCCATGGTTAACAGTAGAAGAAAATATTTGGCCAAAAATATAAATTAGCTAAACAAACGGGAAATTGCAAAACATGTTTTCTTTTTCTTTTTTAAAAGAATACGAAAATATATCCATATTAATAAAGGTTTTTTCTTTCATAGATGTGGTCAAATAATTTAAAATTTTCATTCATACCTCAAACTTTTTACTTTTGCAAACATGTCAAAAAATAAAAAATTACGAATATACCTAATATATATTCGATATATTTCATGTCAGAACGAAGAAAGATGGTGTGACACGCTTTAATATATCTTGTTCTTAATTTGTCACTCACAGCAATTTTTCTAATAAAATTTTGCTTGATATTTACCCATTAGAGTTGATGGCAAAAATCAACCCTAAAATAATACATTCATTTATTGCTGACCACCTAAGCAGCTATTAGAATTTGTGGAGGTTCACACAATAAATAGTAAATCATTTAATAACACTTGTCAAATAATCAATTGATGTAGTTACAATTATACTCTTAAACTTTCAAAATTGAGAATTAAATCATACCGATTCAAATTTTAAAATTTGACCACTATAAGTTTGAGAATTTAATTTTTATCATTTGTGAGTTTAATTTTTATGATTATTATAGACTTAAGAACCTAATTTTAACACTTCTAGAAGCTTAATTAAGAGCTCAATTGTTACTATTAAAAGTTTGAGAGTGTAATTGCAACTAGCACCATAGTTTAGGGTTGATTTTTGCAATTTTTCATTTAAATTATAATTATGCATATATCATTTTTTACTTTAGATCTTGGTCGGTTTCTTTAAATATGGATTTCAAGAACAAGGAAAAAGAAAAAGAAATGGATGAAACCTCTCATAGTTTTGATGTTTAAGTTAGTACTTATTGTTGATGTGATATTGAATTTTCATTAACATCGCGATATTTTCACATTTTCACAAGTTTGACGTTGACATGAGGAAAAACGATATTTCCATTATGTTATGGGTGGATTCTAGGAATGAGTTGGGTCCAACCAAGACCGAGTCTCCAACACCTCATCATTTCCATCGAATCTTTTGTAAAATTAAAACCTCATACATTTTCATCAACATCAACATTTTGGTATGTTTGGTCCATGAGTTTTGAATTAAGGGGGGTTTGACATTTAAAGCTAAGATCATATTTGAGTATTTGGACTAAAATTTCCAAGATCAAGAAAGCAAACTCATATCTCATTAGGTTTGGAATAATAAGTTTTTTTTTTTTTTAATGAATGTTATGGAAAACAGGAAACAAAAATGTTACCAAACGGACCCTTAAGTTTTCTCAATTCATAACTCTTATTAGTGATACTATGTGCATCAACCACACTATCAAGCAACCATGTGATTGTTACTGACGATCAATCGTATGACACATAATTGACCATATACTGTGACCGATAACAATCTTCACTCTTTTCAAAGAACAATGACATGACCTTCGTCTCTAGAAGGTTGAAGGTTCAATTCTCTATCGAGGGATGCAATAATTACAACACTGATATGTTGTAGTCAGAGAAAAATGAGTGGAAAAAAACTTGGGTTAACCAAATAAAAACATTATAATAAATGAATTAAGTCATCAAAGTGGTTGTATATAAATCATTATGTTACTTCCAACATCTTCATTTTTCTACTAGCCAACTAATTAATTAAGAGCTAAATAATCTCAATAATTATTTAGGAAAATTAATTTTCCATACTTCAAGATTAAAATGTCTCTTCCAAATATTAGAAATCAAATAGAGTGTCAATTCCATCTTTTTAGAATGAGTACTCTCATGACCATTTAATTTCTTTTTGTTTTATTTTATAAAATTAACACTACTAAAAATTACTTTTCTTGAATTTTTTTAAAGTATTTATGAAAATAATGGGTAAAAAACTGAAAAAAAATACAAATGCAAATTTCAAAAATAAAAAACAATAAAAAAACTAAACCTTCATTTTGTAACTATATGGTGATAAGTTTTTAAAAATTTTGTCACTATATAATGAGTTTTAAAATTAAGTCTATGATTATTTCTTTTATTTATAAAATTAGACTTATTTCTTTTATTTATAAAATTTTTGTTTTGTTATCTAATTTTCATCAATATTTTTTTAAAAAAAATTGAAAATTTTTAGACAAATTTTAAAATTTTTTCTATATTTCTTTTAGATTCAACTAAAAATTCAATTCTCCTATCTAAGAAAATTTAAAAGAAATATGTTTAATTTAAAATAATAATAATAATAGTTATTAAATGGGGTCTAGCTAGGATAAAAATAGTATGTTTTAATTTATTGTTTATGCTTAAATTAAAAAAAAAAAAAGTTAACAAAGAAGGTCACTTTCTTACATATAAAAAATATAAAAATAAAATGATAGTGAAAAATAAAAGGACTTTGTTAAAGGCTAGTTTTATAAAACTAAAATATATTTAAAGTTGACATTTAAATGATATTTTAATCTTATTCACCAAGCCTATAATTAGCCTAAAACTTGGTTAGATTTAGTGGTGAGATGTTAATTAATTAGGCTGAATGACTATATGTTGATCAATTATGTATATATCTTCAAAATAATATTATAATTTTAAGCTTTCATCACCTTTTTAATCCCAACAAAGCTAGTTATTGGTCTCATGATATCTTGATATTATTTAGAATCTTAGATGTGGTTTTGAGTGGCTATATGTAAGAATTTAATTAGTGGAGATCACCCTAACACTTCTTTTAATATTATTCACCCTTATATATAATAACATATATTATGTATATATATACACACATCGTCTTTTATAGTAATAGTACTTAGAATATTATAAGGGAAGCATTTCATTAGGGAAAAGTACCCTAATTTTGGTCTAATAATATGTGTGACATGAACAATCTAAATTTAAGAATTTAAAAAGAAGATACATACAAAATAGTGAAATTCAAGAGATTTGATTTCAAATCATAACCTAAAATCTTATGTGTAACATATTATGTATATTTAACAATTAAGAGTAATTTGTAATTTTGAATATTTATATGATTTTTAGTGAACTTTGTTATTGCCATAAAATAATTTTGTTATTTTGGTGACAAAATATAGGTAAAAAACGGTACAAAAAAAATATGGTTATGTGTAAATCTACGAGCATTCATATCCATACACATATATACGTTAAGTTTAAATTACAAGAAACTATATTAAATTTATAATCGTTCATAAATGGTTGGAAATGCAACCAAAGTACTACATTAGCTTTTGATAAAAAGATCATTATGAATATATAAATAAGAGCAACTATCTCCAATAATGTTAATCATAAGACTTTTAAGATCAAAATCAAAGTCGTGAAAGTTATGTTCAAAATAGATAATATATATGATATCATCATAAATATATTTGAAGCCTTGTCGGTCCTCGACAAGTGGGTATCAGAGTCGATAGTAATTCCATGCATTGTTTTCCTTAAAACATTATTAGTGGACAAAAGAAAAATCAATAAACCTCATATCACACAACCACACAATTAGTGAATATCCATGGTTGAGCATTCAAACATATATACAATGTCCTCACGAGGAGTTGATATAGTTACAATTACCAAATAAATATGCTCAATGAGTTAACGTGACTATTTAAGAGTAGTTTGAAGGGACACTACTTTGTTAATTCATCAGGAGAATTGTTGAAAATACGACCAAAGTTCTATATTACGCAAGCTAGATAATTAAAAAGAAATCAGATTATGAATATATAAGTACTCATCTATATCTCTAAAATCCGATTTTTTTTTTTTTTTTGAATTATTTCCAAACTAGACAATCAATATCATAACAAAAGCAAAGTCTCATGAGAATATTTTCTAAGTGGACAATATTATCATTCCATTTATAGAGATATCTAGATGGTTATCTTCGTATATCCTCTTCGTAAAACATTAATCTTTAGATTTTTTAATTATGTCTTAGAAATAAAAAAACCAATGTTATTTCTTTCTTTTTAAAGAAACCCACGACTAATTTAAACTAATATATGTAAATTTTAATATGTAATTTATCTATGGTGGTCTACCATATATGGAGTTAATTTTCTTTAAATTTTTTTAACATCTAAATATCGTAGAGTCAGATAGGTTATTTCGTGAGATTAGTCAAAATGCACATAAACTGACATAAACTGACCTATACACACTACATATATAAAAAAGATATACATAATTTATAATAGTACTAGAGATATCATAATTACAAAAAGAATGTTGGATAAGAAATGTTGGTTTATTGAAAGACTAAGTGAAGATACTTTAATGATTATTATCAACTTGATGAGTTATAAGAATGAGATATGTTTTCCTAATCCATTAAAAGAATCCTTTTTAAGCTCCAACAAAAGGGTCAATTATATATGCAGCATAACCCAACAAATTCTAAAAACACTATATGATATATGATTATTGCACAATTGATCTTCAAAATTTAGTATACCAAAATGATAAATATCTTAATAATTAATAATAAATAAATAAAACTTAAATCTTAATTAATATAAAAAGTCAACTAGTTGACTAATTTAGAACCTTTGAGAATGTATTGTATGTGAATTAAAATAAAGGTTAAAATTTAAAGTTTTGGTTTTTATACTTTGAACCTTTACAATGATATATATCTAAATTAGAATTTGTGATTATATCTTTTAACCTATTCAATATTATACTAAATTCACATATACATATATTTGTACAAGATTAAAAGTAATTTAAGGCAAAATTTGTTCTATATCTATGAGATCAATCAATAAAGTTGTCAAATATTTACCTTGGTAGAAAAACCAAATCATAATAAAAGAGTTTCATCAACTAATTTATAAAAACTTTCATTGATTTTCTCAAAGTTTTATGAAAAAATTCCAATTATTCTACATAACAATCCATCTAATTCTAATCCTACAACATTTAAATTAAAGAAAGATTGTAAGGTTGCTATATGGATTGTTTAATCATGTTATGATTCATTGTCTTGACATGCCATAATTTATTTATTCAAAGGTGGCTTGTCAGTATTAGGAACCCACCATATAATAATTAATTCTATCTTATTGAGCCATGATTTATTAGATTTTATTTATTTTTTACTTGACATGCATCTCATAAATTTTATCTCATGATTATAGTAAAAGTGTTACTCTCTCTCCTAGGTAGATTTATTAAGTCTGTTGTTTGATCATAATTTAATCCTTCCCAATAACCAGTTTCGTCTTTTTCTTTTACATTAATCATACTTTTATCCTTGAAAATTTATCAATTTTGAGATAACTTCACCCTTAGAAGTA
Organism: Cucumis hystrix; assembly: GCA_025688845.1. Taxonomy (NCBI): domain Eukaryota; kingdom Viridiplantae; phylum Streptophyta; class Magnoliopsida; order Cucurbitales; family Cucurbitaceae; genus Cucumis; species Cucumis hystrix. Next base: position 16,653,548 of record CM046887.1, read on the forward strand.
AAAAAAGTAACATAATAGTAAATTTGATAAAAAAAAACTATAAATTAAACTCAAGAAAACGTGATCAACAACAATCTAATTTGTTTAGGATTTAAGCTCATTATAGTTGATCTATCAATGACATTTCATTACAATTACATCAATTTTAATTATCTACAATTTTGACAAAATGTGGCCTTTATATATTTTTGTACTAGCATGGGATCTTAATTATGCAAATATGACGATATTGTTACATAATTTACGCTTTGTAACGTTGGTATAATAACGTTATATTTTTATAATTACATATAGTAGTGATATATCTATATATTCGACTACTAATCATTTTATTAGTGTGTACCATACGATAAAATGATGTAAGTATCATTGATATTAGATATAACAAACATTCACTAATAAGCATCAATGGAGTAAATAAGTTTAAACATCCAAAGGATTTATTTTAATGGATTTTGCTTTTTCTTCACTTCCTTCTCTTTTTATTTTTATTTCAAAACATTACCGTATTAGTAGTTACAATTAATTGAACTTGTATTTTTCATATAAGCATTAAGGGCTCCATATTCCAACCCTAAATTCAAAATTCTCACTATTATAAAATAGATGATTGAATACAAGAAAAAATAAATTCAAAAGTTATAATAGAAGAATCAAACTTTTGATAGATTATTCCACACCCAACTAAATTTTATCCAATAAAATTCTTTGCAAATATATTAATTAACAAAAATGATATAGATTAATGAATAATAATAAACATATCGATATATGAATCATAACACAATAATTGATATATATTTCACATTAACCCAAACCATGGAATTGTGTGTATTTACATTGGACATAGAGAGGGAAAAAAGAGGAAAGTTTCATATATAGTTGAAACGTATGAAAAGAGAAATTGGGTAATAACAATGTTATATTAATTTATTTATGGACAGGGTTCAATTAGGAAAAGAAAGGTTTTGTATTAAAAAGTTTGATGTTTTGAATATAATTTTTTAGGGTAATGTTTTGTTGTATGAGTATATGTGTATGTTGTGATGTGGGGTCGGTGTAGACAAGGACGTGCATCCCACCATCATAAGCGCATGCCACCCCACTCACAAATAAAACCCTAGAATTCTTAATCACCATCCCCACTTCCCCCTTCTTCTTCTTCTTCTTCTTCTTCACAATTTTTTCTTCATTTTTTTATTCAAATAGAGTTAGAGAGGAAAGCAGGTAGCAATGACTTTGTCACACACCCATACTACTTCCAACCACTCTCCATTTAATTTAAATCTACAAATTATTCAATCAAATCGTTTCAGTATGACTGACGGTATTTTTTAAAGTCATCCTTCAATTTAACTGTTCAATTAAGATGGATCTAACGCGCCCCTCACTTGTAAGCTTGAAATATGTGAAAAACTCAACACGTGAAAATGAATATTTAATTGGAAAGAAAATGATAAGGTAGAAATTTGAACATAAGACCTCTTTAGACCACCTTAACTAGATTTCTTCTCCTTTCTTCTTTGTCCTTGTTTTCTCTTTTTCTTTTCTTTTTTGTGGGTTTATGTTGCAGAAATCCTTCTCTTTCTTGTGTGTTTTTTTTTCTGCACACAAGTTTTGATCTCGATAAATTTGTATTATGGAGTGAGAGAAATAGGTCGGAGTCAGAGTGATAAAGAGGAAAGAGATAACAAGAGAAACGAGAGAGAGAGATTGAGCAAGAAGTCCAAGCTTAATCTATATGTGAGGTTTCATTTTGGTAATTTCACCCAAATGGTCGATCGAAACCCTTAATTTAAAAAAATTTGGGAAAATTTTGGAGGAAATGTCTTTTTTTCCCCCTCAAATATTGTTTTAAGTCATTAACCTAGCTGAATCCCATATTCAACTGTATAAGAGACCAAAAACATACACAAATAAATAAATATAATATATATATATATATATATATTTAAATAAGAACACACAACACTCACATTACCCTCAACATTTCTAAAAAAAACCCCATTTCTCTCTTTCTCTCTCCTCACATACTTTCTTGTCTATCTCAACTCTCTAGGCATCTCTTTGCCTTTTCTTTCCCTCTCCTTCCCCTTCATCATCACTTCAACCTCCCCTTTCCTTAATCCTTCCATTTAATTTACACCTCCCAATACTCTCTACTTATTAATTTAATCCTTTCTTCTCTCTATTTTTTTCCTTTTTTTTAATTATTATTTCTTCTTCTTCTTCCCCCTTTCAACCCCACAATACCATCTTAATTCTTCTTCAGCAGATAAATTGTTTTTTTTTTTATAAAAGAATTGTAACTTTTAAAACTCTGAAAATTTTCAAGATCTGAAAAAAAAAAAAAAGATCTGGTTTTTTTGATGATGGCAAACCGGTGGTGGACCTCCGGCCAGATGGGTCTTCCCGGAATTGATCATACTTCGACAAGCTCCTCTGCTATGAGAAAACCAGATCTGGGAATCTCCATGAACGACAACGGTGGTCCTGTTCACAGTGGTGGTGATGACGATGACGATAGGGATAACGGTGGGGATGAACCTAAAGAAGGAGCAGTTGAGGTTCCAACGCGTCGTCCCCGTGGCCGACCGCCGGGATCCAAGAATAAGCCTAAGCCACCTATCTTTGTTACTAGAGATAGCCCTAATGCCCTAAAAAGCCATGTCATGGAGATTTCTAATGGAGCTGATATTGCCGAGAGCGTTGCTCAATTCGCTCGACGGCGACAGAGAGGTGAAAGCTTAAGCTAATTAATAGGTTGCGGTGAATTTAATTATTGATTTTAATTATCTATATATCCATGAGTCACAGAGTTTGTATTTTGAAATTAGGTTAATTTAGTTCACATGAATTCGTGATCCATAACTGGCATGTATGATTGACTTCAGAGAAAAATACTTTCATTAACAGGTGTTTCTGTGCTTAGTGGTAGCGGTACGGTGACAAATGTCACACTCCGACAACCGTCTGCGCCTGGTGCAGTCTTAGCCCTCCAGGGACGATTCGAGATACTTTCTTTAACTGGAACTTTCCTCCCTGGACCAGCCCCACCTGGCTCAACCGGACTAACGATCTACTTGGCTGGTGGACAAGGGCAAGTGGTGGGTGGCAGCGTCGTCGGGCCACTCACCGCTGCTGGCCCAGTGATGGTGATTGCTGCAACATTTTCCAACGCAACATACGAAAGATTACCCTTAGAAGAGGAAGAAGAAGGCGGCGGAGTAGGAGCACAAGGGCACACATCGGCAGGCGGTGGCGGCGCAGGCGAAGGTTCACCACAAGGCATCGGAGGCGGAGTCGGGGATCCATCAGCTATGACTCCACTGTACAATTTACCACCAAATTTACTACCGAATGGCGGCGGAGGGCAGATGAACCAAGAGGCTTATTCTTGGGCTCACGGTGGCCGGCCGTCATTTTAAAGCTTCTGATGGGAAAAAAAACAAAGGTTAGAAAATGTTTTAAGATTGGAGCTGGCTGTTTTGTTATTGCAGCCATGGTTTAGGAAGTTGAAGATATAAAAGATGAAAGAGATGAGTCTCTATATATTTCATGTCTTAGTGTTGATTATAAATATTCAGTGTGAAAAAAAAAAAAAACCCCCCTTAAATTAATTGTTTTATGCAAATAGAAGAAGGAGAGTTAATTAACTTTATATTCAATTAATTCCTCTCTTTTTCTTCTAATTTAATTTTTATTATCTGTGTCTTGATGATTTGGGAAAAACAATTGGATAAAGGGAAAAAAAAAAAAACAAACCTCCATAAACTTCTCTATAAAATATGCATCAAATTGGTAAGAACTATGGCCCATTTGATGAAATGATTTTGTTTTTTTGAAAAATGGATCGGCTTAGTTTTACTAATTTTTATTTATTATTTATTACAATATTTTCTAGTTTTTAGATATATTTTTGAATTTTGAACGAAATTTTTTAAAACCTCTACCTCTCAAAAGAAATTATATAAAGAAAATAATACTAATTAATTAAACAAATTTGATTTCAAAAACAGAAATTAAATATCTTTATGAATGGGTTCTCTAGTTCTTAATTTGCTACTCATGATTGTTAATTAATAAGGTTTAGGTTTAATATAAGTATGCATGATCTTTCATTCAAGTTAATTAGTTTGTTGTTGAATCCAAGGGAAATTAGGGTTTGTTTTTCTTTTTGATATCAAGAAGTGAATTACTTTCATTTGTTGCTTTGTTCATTTTTAATTACTCAATTGATGGTTTCAGCTGTAGCTTCATCTTCTAAATCAAATTTGTTTCCTGATTATTCTAATTATTTCTGTATGCTTTAAATCCACAAAGAACTTTTTGTCGTCCAATTAATTTATATGTTTCTCAGTACTTCTCGATAAAATATTTTTTTTCTAAGAAAATATTTATCAATAATTAGGATCTTAAGAAAGCAATAATAAATAACTTATGTGTGTATTTTATATAACACATATATATTTTTTTAAGAAAATTAAATGTACTACATGGCAATTTTTTTACTTGAAAAAAATGGAAGAACTACTATTTTAAACATAATTATCAATCATAAACAAACTCAAGATATTTGGTAAAAAAACTCATTAGAATTTGATTAAACCTTTTTATGCTTTTCTATTTAATTATATATTTTAGACATTATTTTAATAATTTTAACTAAGTTTTCTATAACTTTAATATATTATTAGTTACTTTATAACCTCATTTATTTACTGCTATCTATATCTATAGCTATGTGTGTGTGGGTTTATTATTAATTAAGATGTAAAAATTTGATCATCATGTTTTGTTGTAAGACATATACTTGTTTGTTGCCATTTTAGCTTTATACCCCACCTCCCATTATCACCACATTAGCCAAAGCAATTCTAAGAGTTAATTATATAATATTAAATCAACAAGAAAAAAAAAAGTAGCAAATGGGGTGGAACTCCCAATGTTCTGTTTTGTACTTTTATATATACAATTCAAACAAATTTTTTTATACAATAATATATTATTAAAATATGGATGAAAGTATGAAAATGTTAATTTACAAATGGGTTTCTTTTATGGTTTTTTTCTAATAGCAGAGTGCACTTACTTACTGATGAAATCTATTTGATATGTTTATTTCAAAAAGAATGTTAATTTACAAATCTAAACTTTACTATTTAGGGTAAAATTTTCAAATTTAAAAATTTAAATTAGGAAAATTTAATGATTCAAAGTTTTAAGTAATCTAAACAATCTATTAGAAACATAGTTAAAATTTTAAAATTTCATTTGATTAGACATAAACTTCTATTGAATTTGTTTTTAAATTTTTTGTAAGCATATTAGGTAAAAATTCATTAACGTATTTTAAATTAAAAGTTAAAGAATCTAGTGTAAGTATTTGACATGTTGAAGGTTAAAATAAGATATAAAACATTAAAATTAAGAGACTAATTAAACTTGTGTGTTAATCAAATAAATTATTCGACGAGAACTATCTTTTTGTATAGTTATTACCAATAATCTTCTTAACATCTAAACAACGTGATTATAATTTAACCGACACAATCAAACTTTGAATGAAAATGGTATTGATTTCTCACCCTCTTGACAAGTAAAGCTAGGAAAATTTTAACATGAGATAAATAAGTAAAATATTGATCAATCTCATTGATGGAATTACATTATTGAAAATTTCGTGTCAAAGGAGACAACTTTTTCTTGTAGAACGTAAGGGAAAAAAATGTGTGGGACATGGGAAAGAGATAACAATTAAATTAAAGGTGAAAAAGATGAAGGGGAATTTAGAAAGAAAAGAGTGGAAAATTTTAAAAGTATATATGAATATAATATATTTAAATTGGTGTTTGGTGCTAAGTTTTTAAGAAAGATAAGGCCACACATATAATATAATTTAATTGAAGGGGTTCCTTTGTTGCATAGTGGGGGAGGGGTTTGGGGAAGGTAGCTAAGCCATCATGAAAAGTGATGTAATTTTTTATTTTATATATAGAGAGGTGCAATTTCCCTAGACATAAATTGTTGTTGAAGCTAGTGATGAATTGTTTCTTTCAATAACAATAATCTATATCACTATACTTATGGATTTGTCTATTTTTAAAGTTCTTTTTTATTTTTATTTTATTAATTTGATTCTATATATGTGTAAGTATCTTTATTAAAATAAAAGTAATTATACTACGGGGAATTGTAAAAAAATCTACGTATTTCATGAAATGAATCTAATTAACAAGTAAGGACAATAAAGTTGTTGAGTTGGATATATGTTGGGGAGTTATTATCTATTGTTGACCTATTTGGAAGAATTGATCAGATTATGATAAACACATAGATATAGTTTGGGGCGGGTGTATAGTTGGTAAGAGTTGAAGAAAAATCATCACTCATTCTTTAAACCAACATGCTTAAGACACGAAGATGTGCGAAAAAAAATAAACATTTATCTTTGTCTATTATTTGATAGTATATAGGGGAATAAATCGTTGTTGAGTTGATGGGAGAGAATTATTAATTTATCTCGTTTTACTATATTTGAAAATATATCATTTTTATATAATAAAAAATTACTTATATATATATATATATATATATATTTTAAATCTAAAAAAACAATTAGGGTTTTAAAAAAATATAGTTTTGTTTGACCATAATTTCAAAAGTGATATTGAAATTAAAATAGATTAGAAATGAAGAAAAACAGAAAGCTAAAAAATAAACCTTATCAAACAAATAGTTGTTTATATATATATATGCAATTAGGCGTTTTTACATTTTGACTTTAATTTTTAATAATTTTTACAAAATAAAAAATTTGTAAGAAAATCCTATCAGATAAATTGACTTTTAAAAACAAAGTTATTCTATCCAAACTCTAAAAACTATATATATATAATATATAACCAATTGCTCATATAACAGTATTTTTATTATAAATATATATAACCTATAACCTAATTAATTATATTTTTTTTACCTCCTTTTAAGAACGATGCTAAAATATTTTTATCTTTTTTTTTTCTAAACTAGTTATATATTAGCTTGGAATGTATAGACAAATTTTAAAATTTTCTAAAATAATTTTTAATTAAAAAAAAAAAAAAAAAATTCACATAAAGTTAAAAAAAAAAAAAAAAGATACAATTATTTATTGTACAGACAGGAATTGTCAAAACACTAGAAGAAATCTCATCTTTAATGTAGAGTGGAAAAAATGGAAATTGAACTTCAGTCTCGTTTTTCAAAAAATAAAAATTAAACTTTAAAATATAAAATTTGACAAAATATTTACGATGTAGAGCAAAATTTTCAGTTTCTATCAATAATAGACACTAATACTAATATGCTTTTTATTAGCTAGTGACATTGATAGACAATGTGATAAAATTCAAAATTTTGCTATAGTTTGTAAATATTTTAATTTATTTTACTATTTTTAAAAATATCCCTAGGTATAGTTTTTAGTTTTGTTTCATTATTAAATATTTATATTTATATTTTAATAATTACAAATATTTAATAACTAAAATAGGTTTTGCTTAAACAAAACCGAAGATTTATGTACTAGCGACTTGAAACGTTCTACCTTTATGTACTAAAAAAAAAAAAACACCATTATAATAAACATAGATTAGGATTAGGTTATAGTAATTAGACAAAACTAATAGGAATGAAATGGTTAAATGAAAAGAATCCTAGGGTTCTTGGGGCAACAAGGGAGGACCCTCTTCACATGGAATCACATGTCACTGCCCTATGAGTAAATTTAACTCTCAATATATATATATAATTAATTTTGAAATCACTTTTGCTTACAACATTCTATTGGGTGAAGGTGGCAATACCCCCATGGAGCCCACTAAAAAGATCAAATTGGATTTTTTTAATCTATCCTATTTGATTAAAATAATCTTGGGCTTTAAATTAATAACAACAATTGTGGGGGAGAGGGTATACTAATCTTTTCTTGCTTTCACATTAATTAATTTAATTTAATTTAATTAATAATGCATATGGGTATGTGTGTGTCTATTATATTGTTTATTGGATGTGTGACATCTTTTCGAAAGTCTAACAAAAAACCAAAACCTAATTAATTAATTTATTAATTGCTACTTTGAAAGAGAATCCACAAAACAAGCATTAAGGAAATATGGACCACTTGAAATAAAGTCTAAGTTTTAGCAAAGAATTTTTGCTTTCTTTTTTTTTTTTTTTGGTTATGATTTGTTCTTAGAAAATTATATTATTATTGTTTTAAAGGAAACCTACAAACAAGAACAAAGAAAAAAGGAATAGCAAACTGATTAAATTTTGTAATTGTTAATAATTAATGGAGAATAATTTGTCAGCTAATGCCTTCTTTTACTTTAATTTTTCTTCTGGTCTTAAATAATAAGATTGATTGTTTATAATTTAATTATATTATTATTGTTCTTTCCAACTTTGAGAAGTTCTTTACTCTTTAGGTCTTTCCCCGGCCATGAAGGTGTAGTTTAAAGATGTGTCTTAGTTAAAGAAAGGTTTCATAAGTGCTAAGTTAAATTCTTTTGGTATATATATATATACATATTTGATCTACTTAATTAATTACTTGATTTAGTTTTTGTCGATTTTAGTCTTGAGTTTCTAAATCTATTAAATTAATCCTATTTAATAACTCCCCAAATGATTCAGATTTAAAATTTAATGATTCTAGGTGAACAAAGATAAGTCATTCCATCATGTTTTGTACTCACTTGTATATATTTTTAAGAACTTTTTCAAGAGGGTATCTTGAAATAGAATCGATCTAAGATAAATACGTTTAATTTTGGAATTCTTATGATTTCAAAAGTGGTACACATTTTTAGTATAAATATAGTAATTATTTTATCAATTATTTTAAACATTTCTTAACCATATTTTTATAATTTTCTAAGGATCTCTCATTCAGATGTAATCTCAATTCATTCAAGTATTTCTTATAAATTAATCTTGGAGTCTTATACGTAAACACTACTTCTACTTTATAGTATTGTCATCCACTTTTTATAAATGTTATTTTCAATTAGGAAAGAAAAGTAGAGATTGTTTTGAAAAGAAAAAAAAATGTTTTCAAAATTGAGTTTATATATATTTTTTTTTATTTGATTTGAAATCCAAGTGTGTTTTTTTAATAAATGTGAAAACTACGTTGAAGATTTTGGATAAAAGAAGTTTTAATTTTTAGTTTTTTTTTTTCTTATTTTTTTTCTTTTTCTGTTTGAATCTGTGTTCGTTTTCCTACTAAATCTTTAGAATTCATCCAACCAAAACAAAACATTGAATTCTTAGCTAAATCCAAAAAAAAAAAAAAAAAAAAAAAACAAGCTTTAAAACTACTTTCCTATTTTAGTTTTAAAAAATTTAGTTTGAATTTCTAAAATACATACATAAAAGGTAGATTACATATCAAAGAAGTTCATAGGTACAAGCAAGGTTTATAAATCAAATTTTCAAAAATCAAATTGTTACTTAATATGTATTTACCCACTTAAATTTGTTGTTAGGTTTAGGTATTTTGCATGGTTTAGTTAAGGTGTTTGTGTGATTTTCTTTTTTTAAAAAATTAGTACCATAATTTAAACTACAGACTTTAATTGCTAAAACGCAATACATACTATACATTAATCTTGAATTGTTTTCATTGCCTTTGAAATATACATACACATACATATACATCTATATACGTAAAAACACATACTTACGTACTTTGGGGATTTGAGATGGTTTAAATGTTAAAATTATTGACTATTTGAGAATGATGAAACGTAAAAATGATTTTTTTTTTAAATTTTTAAGCATCATACCTAAACCTAATGTATATGTTTTTTCAAAGATAGTAAAATGAATCAAAATATTTACCAGTATAATAAAATGACAATGTCTATACTACACTATCATCTATTATTATCTAGCAACACTGTTATTATACATACTTGCAACACCTTGTTATGAAAATAAATAAATAAATTTTTTAGGCCAAAAATAGGCTTTTATTAAATATATTTCCTTTCTCAACTTTTGTACTAAAAGAGAATAATTGATTATTTGAAGATACTCTATTTTTGAAAAAAGAATTTGAAGGTACTTCTCAAAGAATCCCAAATAAGTTAATTTAATAGGCGTCATTTTCTTCCCTTTACCACACAAATCATTTGGTCTCTTTGATGCCAATGTTATTTTTCATTTTTTTTCTTTTTATTTTTTATAAAATTAAATTCAACTAAATTTATATTTAAGTTTTTAGTTAAATTTAATCGATATAGGTTATTTTGGTGCTAGAGTCACAAGTTCGAAAGAGCATAATATTAAGCATAAAATTGAAATAAGAGTAGTCATAAGGGTCAAAAGAGTGTAAGAAGGAACCAAGGGAGGAAGAAAGACCGGGAGAAGAAAGAAAATTTGTTCAAGCAACATATGCCCTTTTCGACCTTGGAGGCCAAAGTCGAGGCCACTTCAAACCAAGCAGCAGCCTAATTACATGCCCCAAGGTCGAGGTCACTCTCTTTAACCCCTTATTGTGGTTCGACATGAATTTGGCATCTCTAAGTTCTTTTCGATTAGAAATCCCAAAGCTTACGTCTCTAAATAAAAGAGGTCATAGCTCCACAAAAGGTAAGTTACTCTTCCTTCTAGTTTGCTCCAACTCTTCACTACATACTAATTTAAACATCAAAGGCCTGGTAGCACATGCCCTTTTTTTTTTTTTTTTTTTATCTGACACGTTTTCTTTCTTCTCTAAATTAAAATTTATTGCTGAGAACACGTGAAAGTGAGTTGTTATGTACATATTTTTGCTACCAAAACACTCAAAAAATATTAATGAAAATAAATAATAGAATAATGTAAGTGAGAAAAATACACAAACAACTTTTTTGTTAATATTCACAAGGCAAGAGGGATTGTTATAGATGCACCCGAGACACATCTCAACTAAGTAGACACCCCTAACATCCTTCATCACACCTCGAGACCAAAAGAGAATCATTCAAACCAGAAAATAGTACAAATATCAATAAAAATATTAATAAATTGTCGATATCAATGAATATATTTCTAGAAAAAAATACAAAAGCATAAAATTACTAAATAATTACTAAATAAAATTAAGTTAGTAAATACACAATTTAGGTAAATAGTTAAACTTATGTATATTATTTATACCATCTAATTTACATTAGTAACATTCTATTTCTTTGTTTGGTGAATTTTCTTACGACACAGTGAAAATATCGATTCACCTCAAATCAAGATCAAACCAATAAAAAATATTGATATATCAATCAAAATATCTCAAGAATATATGATTGATGGGCAGCAAACACCTGCAATTCAATATGGTAATTAATTTTTTCACCATTAGAAATATTTATATTATATTATAGTTGACAATTTTTTTAGGCATGTTAATTAATATATCCATCTTCAATTAGCACAACTTTAATTAAAAACTCACCTTATTATAATCACAAAGATAGTTTAGATATGATCCAATCAAAAAGATAAAAACATGTGTTGGGTAAAAAGTATTAACAAACCCCTCTAATTGTGTTTATAATAAAATATTAATGAAAAAGTATTACTAAATAATGTAATAAAAGTATTGGGAAATTAATAAACTAATATGAAATAACAGATAGTAATAAACTAAAGTAATACTAAATAATTTAATAATATTAAAGATGAATTTTATGAAGTAAAAATAAAATAAATATAATTAAACAAAAGGCTATTCTTAGTAGTTTGATTGGTTAACTAATTTAATACTAAAAAATAGTTAATTAGGTTTAAGACCTAAAATATCCATTAACTAAAACAAAAACAAATTATTAATTAGTTCTGTGTTGAGTCTTTTTAGTATATTTTTTTAACATATAAAAGTGATCTTAATAGACATTTTTTTTTTTGTATAAACAAAATTTGTGGTTCAAATCTTGATGCTAGATTATTGCATTTAACATATCAAAAAAGTTAAAAAAATTATCGTAAATGACAAAATTATTTAAAATATAACAAAATTTTAAATTCTATCTCCAATCGATTTTAAGAAATTTTCTGTTTTAAAAAAATGAACTTTTTCTATATTATATTAACAACAAAATATGTAAAATTAAAAAGGGTGGATAACAAATTAAGCTATAAAATATAATGTTAAAAAAGAAAATCATCTGTGGTCTTCCAATTGTCTTCTTCCCCAACAAAGTGTGCTTTCATTACACCCTGCAATTTGCAAATAATCTCTTTACATCATATTTTGATATAAAATCATCCAAATATTCGAGGATAAATGGATAAAATATGTTACATTATTAATTTATAATTTCTTGAAATTTATTATTGCCAATTGTTCTTTTAAGTTTAAGAAAAATAACAAATGATAATAAAAAGAAAAAACTATTGCACTTCAAAATGTCTCCATGTAAATATACAAATTCAACACAAATTAATTTTTTTAAAAAAATATAATTACTCGATTTACTTTTAAAGGAAATATATACACTATTTCTAGTTTTATTGGTAGATTTATTTTGCACAATAAGGAAAAAAACATATATTTTTATAATGATGTATACAGAATAATCTTTTAAAAAATGTAACTCACCTCATGGTTAAATATATTTATTAACATGCATCCACTTTGTACATGACCATTTGTTCCCTCTAATGACAGGACAGGCACCTACATATCAAAAAAAAAGATTAGGGAGGAAAATTTAGATGTAAGCAATCTTCTAATGCTAAAGTAAAATAGGGAGGAAAAGGAAAAAGGACTAACCATGTAAACTTGTAGGGTCTAAGGTAGCATCGGGCTTCATGCTCCAGAACAATAAAGCATCTCCCATTTTTGGTTTTACAGAGAGTCCACCTTTACCACATTCAGACAGTTCATTCCACCATGGCACAGAGCTGAAGTTTCCTTTTGCAGCCGGGAACACCGTCTCGCCCCCCTCTTCAACATCGGACCTGCATTGGCATTGGTATCAATTCAGAGAGAAACTAGAGAAGAGGGTAGATGAGTTTGAGAGATTTTCAAAGTAGAATCTTACAAATACATGAGAAGGGTGGCCATTCTTTGGCCTCCTTTTTTGATGTTGTACTCATCAACAAAGTAATCATAATGAGCATCATACTTCTGCCCAACTTTGTAATGGAGAATTTGAAGTCCTTCTCCATGCTCTGTGTGGAATTGTGAATATCATTAGGAAAATGTTTTTTTTTTTAACAGAGACAATCCTCTTTTTTAATGATAATAAATGAGACAAGTCTCTCGGGACAAAATGTATTAAGACAAAGAATGACAGGAACATCAAGAAAACCAACAACAAGCAAATGAATAGCCAAAGTGAGGTTAGTTCAACGATAATTGACATGATCTTTTTTCTTAGAAGTCAAGTTTCAGTCTCCTATCCCCACAAAGAAAACAAAAATAAAATAAAATAAACAAAAACAAAGAGAAGTGAATGATGTTCACCAAATCCGTGTTTGGTTTGGGCCTCAAAACTAGAATGGAGAACAAACCCACATTCTCCATGCTGATGAAGCAGAATTGAGATTAGACCAAATCCACGGCCAAATAAGAGAAGTTTGTCCCTAGAGTTGAGAGAAAATTCTCTAGTCTATAAAATAAAGTTCTAAAAATAAAAGTAAATAAATAAAGAGCTCCCAATACAAACCTCAAAAGGGGCTAACAAATAAACTAATAATCAAACACTAACCAATCTAAAATTTACAACTAAACCCAGATTAACTAAATTATAATAATTGTTTATCATTTCAACTGCACCATACACTCTATGCTCTGTTTCAAATTGTGAATATCAACATCTGCACCAAAATGTATTAAGACCAAATGCCAGTGACATCAACAAAACAACAAGCAGCAAATGAATAGCTCATTCGCCAAAGCCCTTTTTGGTTTTGGGCCAAAAACAAGAATAATGAACAAAATCCCACATGAATTTTAACTAATTTTTCGCAAATGTTTGTTTAGTCCAACAAAGGGTTGTTTGAGAATTATGTTCTGGTTGCAACTCTATTTTGAAGAACTATTCAATATAACTACAGTTGAATGCATTGTAAAGATTGATATATTGAATGAAATCACTAACTTAGACAAAATAAAACAACTAAAAACAGTGGTTCGAACATGTTTTCAAATACTGTTTTGAAAAGTGTTCCTAAATAAGACGTGGTGATATGAAAGTTTTGAATTATTTACCTATAGGAATGAATGTAAAATCTGCTATTCTTTTCTCTATGTTTCTGATGATTTTGTCCTGCCCTCTATTCAGAAACATCCCAGAACTGGTTCGCACCCTGTGGACATGACATTGCAAAAAGTTATAAGTTTGCCTTGTTCATTGTAATTGTATTGTTCTACTTTATACCCTTTTATTATACATAACCATTCTATTGTGGTCAGTTCAGGTTGGACTTTTACCGAACTGATTTTTCAAGAACCGAACCGACCAATCAATTCCTAAAGAGATAACTTATGAGAAACGACAAAATATAGATAAATCATCTTTAAAATATGAGTTTAATTCAAATTTACTCTCTTTGAGATTACTTTTTCTTACACTTAAAATGTGTCAAAGTGTAAGCCCCACCAGAGTTAATTCATAGTCAATAATTGACAAGTTCTGTTTCTGTTAGTAACAGGACAACGAAGAAAATGACAAAGACATACCTGCTATCCACACTCTCGCCAGTTTTGCTATCAACCACAGTTGATTTCTCCATGTGGGGTTTTGCAAGACTAATCAAGTACAAGCATTCTTCCTTGGACTGTCCAACACCATTCCAATATCAGCCAACCATTTTAACAAAACAAATTTTCCTTTTTTTTTTCCAAGAAAAAAAACCACAATTCTAGAAACTTACCAAGAAATTATGATAAACAAAAGCTCTAGGCTCCCAAGAAATGAACTCAACCCACTGATCCCCTCTCTTCCCCAACCCATCACTACAACAACAACAATATTACCAAAATCAAAATCAAAATCAGTTGATTCCTGTAACAAACAAGCTTAAAGAATCACACCCATTGCATTACCAGATTACCTTAGAAATGCTGTATGCCGGACGGAAGAGAAACGGTGGTGAGAAGTTTCAGGAGGAGAGAAGAAGCGAAGAGCAATAAGCATGAAAAACCCAAGTGCCAAAACGAGGGCCATGATCATCTTCGAAAGCTGGAATGTGGACCATTTCTTACCCTGTAACTTGATGTATTTCCCTTTAGATACTGCCATTGACAGAATGAAGAGGCTACAAAAGAATCAAAACAACAAGGCGATTCTGAAACACGGGTGGTGGAAATGAAAGGAAATGAATATATAGTAAGTGGGGTTTGAGAAAATTAGCCATCGAAGAAAGTAGAAGAGAAATTTTGGTGGGTAATTGGAGAATTGGATTGTGTGCGCCCACAGTCTATGATTTTGATTTTCTCTATTCGTTTTGCTTTAAAGCTGTTTCTTTTTTCTTTTTCCAACGAAGCAGAGAGGAGAAGCGACCAATTTTGGAATTTATTTAATTCCAAAATGTTGGTATCCATTTTGTTTTTAGTTTTTTATTTCGAGAATAAAATATTTTCTTTATTCAAGTTCGGTTGAACTAGATTTATTTTCTAACCAATTAAAAATAAAAGAAATGACTCATCTATATATTATACGGAGCGTGAACTCTTAACATCTTCAATAAATTTAACTTTCTTACTTAATCAAATTTAAAAAACAAAAACAACTTTTTGAAAACTAATCTTTTTTTTAGTTTTCAAATTTAACTTGCTTTTTAAACCATTCATAAAAAGTTGATAACAAATAAATAAATTTAGTGATGAAAGTGTGTTTATAAAATTAAATTGGAAAAACAAATCGTTTCCAAAGGGGAATTTTAGTATCCTTCCAAAAGTTTGTAATACTATATTTGACCTTTAAAAAATTTTACAAAACTATTTTGAATAAATCATTAGAATTTCAAATGATAATTAAAATTATAACGTGGGATGATAACTTAAATGGTTGCATCGTTCTTGGTCACACCCACATGAACTGTTTAACCACTAAAAGATAAAATCTATTGATAGATTGATATTTTGCTATATTTATAAATAAGTTGGTTAATTTTTTTATATTTGGACCAAAAAGTTTTCTTCTTCTTCTTCTTTTTCTTTTTTTTTTTTCTCTTTCTTGGAGGGGAGAAGAAGTCATGACTAATATGGTTGGCTGCACAAGGTTTAGGCTCTGTTATACTTGACCTTGGGAGGCCATACATAGAAACCATTTCTTTTGTTTATTGAATCATTTTCAAAGTCTTCACATTCTTTTATTCCAATACTTTCTTCCCCAAATAATAATTTTAATAAGGTTAGATTTTGTGTACATAAATTTGACAAACTCAACTAATCCATAAAATATGCTCTAATAAGGATTTAATGTCAACATTGCACAATAATTATCATACTTGTTTTATGTTATCGATTGACCACTAACTTCAAGTTATTTTATTATAATTCAATAATATTAAAGATGGATTTATGTAGTAAAAATTAAATAAATATAATTAAAAAAGGCTATTGTTAATAGTTTGATTAGTTAAATAATTTAATACTAAAAAGTAGTTAATTAGTTTAAGACCTAAAATATCCATTAACTAAAACAAAAATTAATTATTAATTATTTATGTGTTAAGCCTTTTTATATATATTTTTTAACATATAAAAGAGATCTTAATAACTTTTTTTTTTCTTTTTTCTTTACCAATATGACCATAGCACATATAATACCAACTTAACTACAAAATTTATAATTCAAATCCACTTAGTTACAAAACATTTTAACATATTTAAAATATTTATGACTTGAACCGTACTCTAGTTTAGATTATTGCTACACTTATTTCGATTTATCATATTTTAAAACTTTTTAGAAATATATATCTAACATATTTTAAAACAAAGGGCAAAGTTCAGTTATTATTTTTTAATTAAGCTTTGTTTTTAAATTAGATATGATCTTTTTCTTTTCTCTCGTCATCTTCCTCTTCTTTCCCTTTCTTCTCCATTCTCACTTCTTACATTTGCCACCATAAAATGATGTTTGAATCATATTTTTATTCACAAACTTTTCTTTCTCATTTTAAGTATTTATCTTTTTAGAAAAAAAAATGTTTAAATAATGATTGAAATACGATACTAATGAAACTCGACATTTAAATTTATTTTTCTTTTTACATTGATATAAACCTAGAGCATAAATTAAATTTAACTAAAAATGACTGAGTTCATTTAACATGTAAAAAAATTAGAAAATTTATTGTAAACGACAAAATTAGTTAAAATATTTACAAAATATAGTAATGTGTTAGATTTTATCAATGAGACACTGATGAACTTTTATTGTTGTTTATCAGTGCATTGATAGACATTAGTAAAAGTTTATCAGCCACCGATAAAAATCCATCAGTGTCTATCATTGATAGAATCTTAAATTTTGATATACTTTATAAATATTTTTTTTATTTTGCGATATTTGAAAATGTCGCTAAAATATTATCTAAAATGGAATGGTATCATAAAAAAAAAAAAAAAGGTAAAGTAAAATTTAAACTTGAAAGAAAACATATGCTTTAGAAAAAAGAATTTTTCTTTTTTAAACATGAACTTAGCTCAATTAGTACATGTATATACCGAGCACAAAAGGTACATGATTCAAATCTCTCATCCGCCTTGTATTACAATACCGAACTTTTTATGTATTATGTTAACAACTAAATATGTAAAATATGAGAGGGTGGATAACAAATTAAACTAAAAAAAGTATAATGTTAAAAAGAAAATCATCTGTGGTCTTCCAATTGTCTTCTTCCCCAACAAAGTGTGTTTTCATTACACCCTGCAATTTGCAAATAATCTCTTTAAATCATATTTTCATATAAAATCATACAAATATTCGAGGATAAATAGAAACAATATGTTACATTAGTAATTTCTAATTTCTTCAAATTTATTATCACCTTCTTCTTTTAAGTTCAAGAAAAATAACAAATGATAATAAAAAGGAAAAACTATTTGCACTTCAAAATGTCTCTCTGTAAGTATACAAATTCAACACAAATTAGTTTTTTTTAAAAAAAAAGAAGAAAGAAAAAGAAAAGCACTCAATCTACCTTTACAGGAAATGATATATATATATATATATATACTATTTCAAGTTTTATTGGTAGAATTATTTTGCACAGTAAGGAAAAAAATATTTTTACAAGATTATATTTGAAAATGTCCATTTTTTAATTATGATATTCTTTTAACGACCAAGTTGGACACCTTGTGAGATATAAATGATGTATATAGAATAACTTTTTAAAAAAATGTAACTCACCTCATGTTAATTGATTAACATGCATCCACTTTGTACATGACCATTTGTTCCCTCTAATGACAGGACAGGCACCTACATATCAATACAAAAGCATAGGGAGGAAAATTTAGATGTAACCAATCTTCTAATGATGAAGTAAAATAGGGAGGAAAAAGAAAAGGACTCACCATGTAAAGTTGTAGGGTCTAAGGTAGTATCGGGCTTCATGCTCCAGAACAATAAAGCATCTCCCATTTTTGGTTTTACAGAGAGTCCGCCTCTACCACATTCAGACAGTTCATTCCACCATGGCACAGAGCTAAAGTTTCCTTTCGCAGCCGGGAACACCGTCTCGCCCCCCTCTTCAACATCCGACCTGTATTGGTATTGGTATTGATTCAGAGAGAAACTAGGAAAGAGGTTAGATGAGTTTGAGAGATTGTCAAAGTAGAATCTTACAAATACATGAGGAGGGTGGCCATTCTTTGGCCTATTTCTTTGAGGTTGTACTCATCGTCAAAGAAATCATAATGCGCATCATACTTCTGCCCAACTTCATAATGGAGAATTTGAAGTCCTTCTCCATGCTCTGTTTGGAATTGTGAATATCAGTACCAAAATGTTTTTTTTTTAAAATAAAAACAATCCCCTCTTGAGACCAAAATGTAAAAAGACCAAGAATGATAGAGACATCAAAAAACCATTAACAAGCAAATAAATAGCCAAAGTGAGGTTAGTTCAACGATAATTGACACGGTCTTTTTCCTTAGAAGTCAGGGTTTGATCTACCATCCCATGAAGAAAATAAAAATTAAATAAAATAAACAAAAACAAAAAGAAATGAATGATGTTCACCAAATCCCTGTTTGGTTTGGGCCTCAAAACTAGAATGGAGAACAAACCCACATTCTCCATGCTGATGAATCAGATTTGAGATTAGACCTCAAATAAGAGAAGTTTGTCCCTAGAGTTGAGAGAAAACTCTCTAGTCTATAAAATAAAGTTCTAAAAATAAAAGTAAATAAATAAAGAGCTCCCAATACAAACCTCAAAGGAGCTAAAAAATAAACTAATAATCAAACACTAACCAATCTAAAATTTACAACTACATCCAGATTAACTAAATTATAATAATTGTTTATCATTTCAACTACACCATACACTCTGTATGCTCTGTTTCAAATTGTGAATATCAACATCTGTACCAAAATGTGTTAAGACCAAAATGCCAGTGACATCAACAAAACAACAAGCAGCAAATGAATAGCTCATTCACCAATGCCCTTTTTTGGTTCGGGCCAAAAGACAAGAATGGTGAACGAAATCCCACATGAAATTAACTAATTTTTCGCCAATGTCTGGTTAGTCTGAGAATTATGTTCTGGTTGCAACTCTATTTTGAAGAACTATTCAATATAACTACAGTTGAATGCATTGTAAAGATTGATATATTGAATGAAATCACTAACACAGACAAGATAAAACAACTAGCAAAAATAGTGATTCGAACATGTTTTCAAAAACTGTTTTGAAAAGCATTCCTAAATAAGCCCTTACATATAGGAATTATCACAAAATGCTTCAGAAATTAGCCATGGTGATACGAAAGTTTTGAATTATTTACCTATAGGAATGAATGTAAAATCTGCTATTCTTTTCTCTATGTTTCTGATGATTTTGTCCTGCCCTCTATTCAGAAACATCCCAGAACTGGTTCGCACACTGTGGACATGACATTGTACAGCAAAAAATTATAAGTTTGCCTTGTTCATTGTAATTGTATTGTTCTACTTTATACCCTTCTATTATGCTTCATATACAACCATTCTATTGTGGTCATTTCAGGTTGGACTTTTACTGAACCGGTTTTTCAAGAACCAAACCGACCAATCTACCTGTCTCACTTAAACCAATCAAACCAAAGGGAAAACAAAAGTGTATTCATACTAACTTCGCTCCTACACAGTATGTCCAGACGAAAGGGTTAGCTTTTCAGTTTTGTGGCAGGAACAAATGACATCACAAAGATTTGAGACCTCCTACTCTAATACTAATACTGTATTAAATTAAACATCAACTTAAAAGGTTAAGCTAGTAGGTTACAGTAGAATAGTATGTTAAAACTTTTTTTTTTCCTTTTTGCTTGCACCATTAGATGCAGCCACGTTTGGGATTAATCTCTCAGCTCCTTTGGCTTTTAAGTTCAAAATCAATTCCTAAAGAGATAACTTATGAGAAACGACTAAATATAGATAAAACATCTTTAAAATATGAGTTTAATTCAAATTTACTCTCTTTGAGATTACTTTTTCTTACACTTAAAATGTGTCAAAGTGTAAGCCCCACCAGAGTTAGTTCATAGTCAATAATTGACAAGTTCTGTTTCTGTTAGTAACAGGACAACAAAGAAAATGACAAATATATACCTGCTATCCACATTCTTGCCAGTTTCGTTATCAACCACAGTTGATTTCTCCATGTGGGGTTTTGCAAGACTAATCAAATACAAGCATTCTTCCTTGGACTGTCCAACACCATTCCAATATCAGCCAACCATTTTAACAAAACAAATTTTCCTTTTTTTTTTCCAAGAAAAAAAACCACAATTCTAGAAACTTACCAAGAAGTTATGATAAACAAAAGCTCTAGGCTCCCAAGAAATGAACTCAACCCACTGATCCCCTTTCTTCCCCAACCCATCACTACAACAACAGCAATATTACCAAAATCAAAATCAAAATCAGTTGATTCCTGTAACAAACAATCTTAAAGAATCACACCCATTGCATTACCGGACTACCTTAGAAATGCTGTATGCCGGACTGAAGAGAAACGGTGGTGAGAAGTTTCAAGAGGAGAGAAGAAGCGAAGAGCAATAAGCATGAAAAACCCAAGTGCCAAAACGAGGGCCATGATCATCTTCGAAAGCTGGAATGTGGACCATTTCTTACCCTGTAACTTGATGTATTTGCCTAGAGATACTGCCATTGACAGAATGAAGAGGCTACAAAAGAATCAAAACAACAAGGCGATTCTGAAACATGGCTGGTGGAATTAAAAGGAAAATGAATATATAGTAAGTGGGGCCTGGGAAACTGAATATATAGTAAGTAGGATCTGAGAAAATTATCCATTGAAGAAAGTGGGAAAGAAATTTTGGTAGGTAATTCAAGGATTGGATTTGTTGTTCGCCAATAGTTATGATTTTGATTTTCTCTATGTGCTTTGCTTCAAGGTTGTTTCTTTTTTCTTTTTATTGGTTTCGTTGTCCATTTTGTTTTTAGTTTTTTATTTCGACCTATTCTTGAAATTCAACGGTTGATTTTTTAATTAAATTTCAAAAACTTTAAATCATCAATAGATAACAAATAAAGAAATAAATAAATTTAGAGAAAGTATGTTTATAAAATTAAATTTGAAAAACAAATTGTTACCAAAAAGGATAATCGTTAGTATCCTTCCAAAAGTTGTAATATTATCTTGGTTAAAAAATATTACAAAACTATTTTGAATATAATTCATTAGAATTCCAAATGAAAATTATAATTATAATATCATAATCTATTTAACTTACTAAAAGATAAAATTTAATAAACATCATTAGGGTTAGAAGCGACGTATTGACATTTTACGACATTTTAATATATTTATAAATAACTTTGTGACGGTAACTTCAATATTCTTTTATTATTGATTGTACCACCTCCGATTCCCAAAATGTAACGAAGGGAACTAATTAGTTCTTCCAATTATCTCCCTCTCAAAAATATCAACTTTTCAATGATTAGCTCTTTATAGGCAAATGAAGAACTTCTCACAACTAAATACGTGAAGAGGGAGCAAATACTCATATGATGAGCAACTAATAATCAAATATCATAAAACCTGTGAACTCATCTAAAAGCTCAAAGTTCGATTACCTTGAACTAAAAATAAGCAATTATATATTAAAGAAAACAGTAAAACAAAATGAGTCTCCTTTCCATCATCTACTTTACCAATTAGATGTACTTCTGCATCTATTACCCCTGCAATTTCAAAATAATCTCTCTTAAAATCACATCAAATATCACACAAAATAAAACGAAAATTTAAAAGTGAACCAATTTGAAAAAAAAAATAAAAAAAGATAATCTAAATACAATTAAGAACTATATATATATATATATATAACTTACTTGAGTTAAATCTTTAGCTTTTAACATGCATCAGCTTTACACCTGCCCATTTGTCCCCCTTTACAACTGGAGAAGAAGCTATATACCACCAATATATATATATATATCAGAAGTTGTGATGAACGTACACTCAAAAATAAATAATCCACAAAACAAAATTTGTGTTCTTTTACCAAAAACAACCATACAAAGATAGATTTCAGATTCATAATTTCTTCCATACCTTATGACAGTATTCTGATTTTGTAACTCTCATCATATGTAAATAATAATAATAAAACAGATGGAATTATACGTATAAAAGATTTTGGTGAAGTAAAGATCACTAACCATGCAAACTTGTAGGATCCAATGTACCATCAGGCTTCACGCTCCAAAACAATAAAGCATCTCCCATCTTTGGTTTTACGGAGAGTCCATTATCTTTACCATATTCAGGCAGTTTCTTCCACCATCGTCGTGCAGAGCTGGCGCATTTTTTCGCCTCCGGGAACACCGTCGCACCCCCTTCTTTGACATCCGACCTGCATTCGTATCAGTACCAAGGAAACTGAAACGAGTTTAATGTGTTACAATTCAACATGTATTATTGGATTGTTACACAATACATTTTAATATCAGATTAGGGGTGAGTAGAATCTTACAGATACATGACGAGGGTGGCATTTCTTTGGCCCAAACTTTTAAAGCTGAATGAATCAGGATGAGTGTAATCATAGTGAGGTTCAAACTTCTGCCCAACTTCATAATGTAGAATACTCAATCCTTCTCCATTTTCTGTTTGAAATTTGTGAATATATCAATACTAAAATGTATGTTTGGGTTGACGTTTTTATGAATTAAATTTAGAATTTTAATTACCTACGGGAATGAATGTAAATTCTGCTATTCTTTTCTCTATTCTACGGACGAGTTGGTTCTGCCCTTTAGCAAGAAACCTACCCGAACTAGTGCGGCGGCTGTGATCATGAACACATGAGATTGTTGAATATTAACAAATAAGTAATATATATCAATGAAAACTATACAATTTTTATAAAATAAGTAAGAGAAACAAATGTAGATCGACCTGCTCACTACACCTTCCCAATTAGTATTTTGGCCACTAACAAGTGATCTCTCCATGCGAGGCTTTGCAAGATTAATCAACTGCGAGCATTCTTTCTCCGACTGTTCTTGTAACACATAATTAAAAACTAAAAAACAAAAATCAAAAACAGAAAATAAATGGGTTACTAAAGGGGTGTTAACTAAATTACCAAGAAATTATGGTAAATGAAAGCTCTAGGCTCCCAAGAAATGCACTCAACCCATGAATCCTTTCCCTTCTTGTGGCTCCTCAACCTCATCCCACCACTGCTACAAAAACACAAAACCAAATCAAAATTACAGCTGATGATGATGAAAAAAAAAAACGATTGACTACGTACATTGGAGATATGAAAGGAATAAAAATGATAACTCCTGTTTACAGATAACTAGAGCTTAAAACGTTGATACTAACAAATTTCACAGATTGAGAATATAGGGGTGATTTTTTTTGAGCTAATATGATTTATTGATGATGAAAAAGAGGAAGGTAAGATTTGATTTAATTTGGAAGTGAAGTAGAAGATATTCTCAAAACAGTAATTTTGGGATTTGATCTGATTTAAAATAATAAAAAAAAATGAGGTGGATATCTAATATGATATATTGATAATGAAATATAAGGAGAGGTGATTTAATTAAATTATAAGGAAGATATGTTGATCCAAAATTCCAAAAAAATAGAAAAAAAAAATTGGATTTATTTTAATCCAAGTTGAATTGGTCGATTTTTATTGAATTATTAAATACTTAAATAATCAAAGCTAATTATCAAACACAATGGTTAGAAACATTAAAGAAACTAACACAAAAAAAAAAAAAAAAAAAAAAAAAAAAATACAAAATTACAAAATTTTACAAGTAATAGTTCATGAAGAAACAAAGCAAAAATTCATACAAATTCTTGCAACAAAAAGTAAAAACCCTCCAAAGAAAACTAACCGACTACTCTACAATTCTTACCCTTCAATGAGAATTACAAAAATGGATTAAGATTTAAGAATTTGAAATAGGTTTTGAGAGGGTTTTGGAGGGTATTTTTGAATCATTTGTTAATGGAGACCTCATAATTCTTGATTCTTGAATGATTCTTGTTCAAAATAGTTTGAGTTGAGTTGACTAGACTTACTTTAAATTTTGTCGAAATTGTGTTCAATGATATCTTTTCTCTTTATCAATTTATTTTTCTTGAATTCAATGGAATAAATATTGATGTCCTATATTTTCTTTTTGTCTTAAGAAATGATGCAATTTATGCATGTTTGATCCCAAAATTAATTTGACAATAATCTTTAAAAGTTAATGAAGCCTGGGTTTTATCAATTGAGTACCCAATGATTGTTAATTATGTGGCTCGTAGTTAATTAATTATCTCACCCACATTCTATTATCTTAGACAAAACGGCATTTATCTCAATCTTAAAGAAAATGACATCACAAGATAAGATACTTATTTACAAAATCAATATAATTTTTTTTTAGCCTAATTCTAATAGGCATCAATCAAATAGGAGTATTATTTCTAATAGGAGGGGGAGTATTATAAATATTAATATAAAAATGTATATGTCCATTAGTAAAATGTAGATGTCCACTTTCACACTTTTTATTTATTTTAAAAAAAAAAATAGGAAATATGGTTTTCTAGATTTTCATTTTAACATTATATTTGGGAGGTGGTTAAGTGTTTAGAATTTTTTGTATGATAAAAATATTTATAAATATAAAGGTTTTATTATTAACTTTTTTGTCAAATTATCGAAACCATATTTATCAATAACCCAAACAAAAATGGATCAATATAAAAAGATTCAAAAATAAATCAAAATTGATCCTATATATATATCGATATAGAGTAACTAATCAACAAAACTGATTTCTCGATCATTAAAAAAAAAAAAAAAGTAAGTCTCTTTCATCTTCTCCACTAATACTTGTCCTTCGATTACCCTACAATTTGATTACATCAAAGTATTTATATGAGACATGCATCGATATTTCTTAAACTTTGATTATGTCATCGACGGTCGATGTCAGCTCTTTCCCACCTGGGGCTGTAGTATGTTCCAAGGGTTGGGTTGTTCGCCCATTAAAGCGGTACGTGAGCTGGGATCAGAACGTCGTGGGACAGTTAGAGCATTGAGAGGACCTTTCCCTTTTAGTACTATATTTTTATTTTAAATATTTATTGCATGATTTAAGTTCTAGAAATATATCCATGCACCTTCTGTAACTTCATATATTAGGTTTTGTAGCTTCATATATTGAGGTTCTAGAACAGAATAAAAAGGAAATTTA
The DNA here is from genome assembly GCA_025688845.1 of Cucumis hystrix. Taxonomy (NCBI): domain Eukaryota; kingdom Viridiplantae; phylum Streptophyta; class Magnoliopsida; order Cucurbitales; family Cucurbitaceae; genus Cucumis; species Cucumis hystrix. The sequence continues at coordinate 16,679,496 of CM046887.1, forward strand.
AAAGTGGACCAATTTGGAAAAGTATAGATTATCTCAATTAAGAATTATATAACTTTACCTCAGTTAAGTTTTGTTTTCTAAGCATGCATGAGCTTTACACATGCCCATTTGTCCCATGAGCTTTACACATGCCCATCTGTCCCCTCTTATAACGGGGTAGGAACCTATACATATATCAGACAACATATTGAAAGTATGTAATGGACACTAGCAAATAAATAGTTAACAAAAACAATATTTGAGAATAGAAACAAAATCATTGTATATTTGAATAAGTCTTTTAACTTGGTTAATAAAAGAGGATGGAAATTTATAAGATTTTGGTGTTGTAAACATATCACTACTAACCATGCAAACTTGTATAATCCAATGTACCATCATCAGGTTTCATGCTCCAGAAAAATAATGCATCTCCCATCTTTGGTTTTATAGAGAGTCCATCTTTACCATGTGTAGGCAATTTCTTCCACCATGGCACGCATTTGTTCGCAGCCGGGAACACGTCTCGCCCCCTTCTTCGACATCCAACCTGCATTTTTATTGATCACAATCCAGCTAGCTAGAGAGGGGCAAATGAGTTTGAGAGATTGTTAATGCAGAATCTTACAGATACATGAGGAAGGTGGCTATTCTTTGGCTGCGTTTTTTTAAGGTCTCCTCATCTTTAAAGTAATCATGGTGATCAGTAAACTTCTGCCCAACTTCATAATGCACAATAAACAATTTTTCTCCATTCTCTGTTTGAAATTGTGAATATCAGTACTAAAATGTATTAAAACCAAGAAACGTTAGTGACATCAGCAACCAAATGAATGACTCATTCACCAAAAAGTCCTGTTTATGGTTTGAACCTCAAAACGAGAATATGGAAAACAGACCCCACAACATGAAATTTAGCTAATTCTTCATTTTGCACCTCATGACCGGTCATTTGCCCTACAAAAGTCCTAACTTGGTGGTGGCCGCCCTTGTGCAAGGATCACACGAGTCCTACGTTACATTAGTCTAACCATACCAAGGTTAGACTAAGGATTATGTTATGTCACAGACTCTATTTTGAGGGACTATTCCTCTTTAAACTACAACTGAATACATAAGATTGAATTCACCAAAACCACTACCTTGTATCATTTGACAAGGTGAACAAGTATTGAAAAAAAGTGATATTAATAGTATTCCCAAACAAGCCCTGACAAACAAGGAATAATTACAAAATGCTTGAGAAATTAGACATGGTAATACATAAGTTTAAGAAAATCTCTTTTACCTATAGGAATGAATGTAAACTCTGCTATTCTTTTCTCTATTCTGCGGATGAGTCTGTTATGCCCTATATTCAGAAACATAGTTGTACTAGTGCGAGCGCTGTATGAACATGGGATTGTACAAACAAATAACTGACAAATAGTTTATAAAATAACCAAGTGACATAAAAATCTAGACCTTGTCGTTACATTCTTGTGAAGTGTGGTATCATATAAATTTGATCTCCTCATGTGAGGTTTTGCAAGATTAATCAACTGCAAGCATTCTTTCTCTGACTGTTTAACAAAGCATGTTCAAACATATTCTTAAGAAATAGAACAATGAAGCAGCAAATACAAAAACGTATATAGTATATACTAGAAACATTCGAACATAATTTGAAGCTGAGATTGTAAGAACTTGCCAAGAAATTGTGGCAAATGAAAGCTCTAGGCTCCCAAGAAACGAACTCAACCCACGACGGACCCCTTCTATTATTCTTCCTCGTCCCATCATTAGAACAACAAAAAATTACCAAAACCAAAGCGAAAATCAAAATCAAAATCAAAATCAGAGTTGATGATACACATCCCACAAGAATTGAATCCAGAGAACGCATTAATGAGAATGAGGAAGGATTTGCCGCTTTAATTCATATATTTGTATATGAAAAGTGAGTCGGGATTGTTGGGATTGTTGGGATTGCGTTTGTTCAGTAAAAATTGATTAACTAAGAATCTTAACCATATTAATTATTCCATAAATCTAATTAATTTATTAATTTAATTGGGGATAACAAATTAATGTTTATGTTTGAGTTTAAATATATGGGTTTGATTTAACAATTTTGTAACTACTTAATTAATTATTTGAGCACTTAAAAAAAATAAAGGATTATTATTATATGAAATTATTAATTAAACTTAATGTAATTATTATTAGATTTAATAAAGTTGTTTTCAATTTAAAACATATAAAGTTCTAATAAAGTTGTCTTCTTCCTCTTCTTCCTAGATTTAATAAAGATAATTTTGTCCATTTATTCAATATAATTTAAAATTTTCTCAAAGTTTTTAATGCCTTATCATACACCCAATTTTCTTGTTAACTTTTAACTTTATTCCAAATTATTATACAATTCTTTTTATATTAACATTTATCTTTATTCCCAATTAACATACACCTTATTTGAATATTTACTCCTTTTTATTTTTCTTGTTCTTGCATCTTACCTTAGTATTCTATATATTGGTTTTTTCGAATTGCTCAGCTTTGATGCCTTTGATGCCTTGGAGATGCATTACATATGTTCGAACCAAAAGAATTAAATAAAGAGAGATTTTTTTAGCTCGGTAGAAGATTCAAACTTCTAACCTTTGATCAAAAATATAGTCTAATGAGTTATAATCATGTGGGCAAACTTCTTTGCATTTGTGGATCTAAGATTTTGCATGAAAACTTATGAGCTTCATCTAATAGGCATTAATTGGAGCAATTTTGCTCGAACAGAACTTTCACTAACAATACCAATTGTAACACTTCCAATTTTCTAACATAACCCAGGGAACACCAATAAACTCCTCTAATTATGAGTCAATAAAAAAAATCCTCAAAGTTCATCCAAATTCAAGATGAATCAAAGTTTTTTGTTCATTTTCTTGATAACCAAAGTTTTAAAGGGGCTCTGGCCTCCACAGTATGCTCATGACACACACTGAAGAGCTACTAATCCATCCTCTTCATCCTTTTAAGGAAAATTCATAATCACTCACCAAGAAACGCCAAATGTTGCTCCGTGCCTCTAGTCTGATTCATTAGACAGGCTTCTGGAATTTTCCATGAACCCACACCCTCTCCATGCTCTTTCCATTTCGGCGATTTGAGGACTTCACACAACAATATTCCAGCTCGAGCTGCAATGATAATCATGCTTTAATGTTAGTTGGGGCAGTATCGGTTATCATCATCGTTATGAGCAGATGGGATATGAACCATAATAGATAGCTACATGTTAAACGTAATTGTCATTTCATTTATGCTTTGGTTTAAATCTTATTTCATCCCTAACTTTGATACTATTTAAAACAGAATAAGTACCTCAACAAAGCCTGCATTGGCAAAAAGATCTCTCAAGGTATTTAAGCAGAAGAAATAAGAACGTGTTCCATCTAATCTGACATACTCCCTGAATCCTACTCTTTGATCTTGCGCAAATCGAAGCATTGTCATATCATATAGACCTGCATTCCATTAAACCGAACATCAAATTAGACATGCTACATGTGCCTGGAAATTAGAACTTGGAAAAAGGAAATTTACTTAGAATTTAAAGCAAACCAATACATCATCATTGGTCTGATTATAATCGATTACCATAATCCCGAAATAAGAGCAGGCCTCCAGGCTTCAAAACCATAAAGCATTCTCTGATTGATGCTGGCATCCTCTGGAGAGGCACTGCTGATAATGTAAATATCTGAAATAGCCAAAGAACATTATAACTGTCATTATCAAGATTCAAGAAGACATTAAAACTGAAAAAAGTTTGTTAGTGCTAGACTACACAATATATTATTGGTTTTTCCCTTAGTGATGTTGGTCAAAAGAGTTGGAATCTAGTTCAATATCAAAACAATAGTTGCAGGACATGTAGGATTTTCAAAAGCACACCATCACCATTCATGCCTTAGAGCCTTTTAGCTTTTATTTTTGTTATTTCTTTTTTTGTAAATAAAAAATGTTCCACAATTAGGAATCAAAATTCGAAGCCTTTGATAAAATTAAAATTTATATTAATATACTAAAAGAGGTACGAACCAAAGTAATAAAATCAACCCCACCAATGCAACATCCACTTTCTTCTAATGCAAATGAACCAGCAGCCTGAGATCCATCATTCTCTGAAAACGTAGAGAAAGATGAATAAGATTGTAAAGAAAAACAATAATCTTGCATGTTAATGAGTCTAAAGAAATATATAAAATAACAACCTGGAGTAGTAAAACTCCGCTGCTGTTGGAAAGTGTTTCCACGGCATGAAGTGCAGGCCAACCATGTTGGAAACTTACTAATAGAAAAGTCACAATAGAATGGATGGAATCGGTCTTTTAAAGATGCAAAGCCAGCATCATTTAAAATGTCTTTAGCTCTCTCAAGAGTTTCTGTGCTACAATCACAAGCATAGATGATGATGTTCTCGTTCCCGCTACAAAGAAAGTAATCGTGTGTAAGGATAACGAATAGCTAGCAATAAGATCTACCACTCAATGGCATATTTAATTATTCAAATTTATTCTATCTTTGACCATACAAATGCATTACAATTATTGGGATGTCCGTAAAACATTGCAAAGGCTGTGTTCTATTCCATATACTTTCTCCCACAAGATGCATACATAACACCCAAGAAAGTTTCATGAAGAAATATCTATGATTCAACTCTTGAACAGAGTTAGAAAAATGTATAGAATACACATCATTTCCATGGGCTAGACCCTCAGTAAATGGCTCAACCTAGGCACTGCTATCATCATTGTTTTCTATAAGCTATAACTTTATTAATGAAATAGATTAATATCAATCTAAATGAGAATTTTGGACTTCTAACGAAATATGAACAGTATATGGCGATATACAGATATGAGCATATATCCTACCGATAATACAAAGGAGAACCTGCATAGAGTAGGGCGGATCATGCAGAATCAAAATCTCAAAAGGAAGTGAAGGATCAATTATCTCTTATAATGTGGCACCTCTCACTCCTACCTCATTGAAAATGGAACATGTTACAAGGTTACATTAAGGACCCTAAAACAAGCTACTGAACTTGACATAATGAAATCAAGAAGAAGGGATATGGATTAAGTTTGTCTTCGCCTTGTAAAGATGTTCCATTTCACCCCTGAATGAAAGCTAACCTAAACAACAATAGCATATCACAAAGAAACATTGGCAAAATTTAAAGAGCAAGATAGAAAATGTGGAAGCTTTAAGAGCCCATTCAATAACAGTTGTCTTTTTAATCTCTGTTCTAAAAGAATCCTCCAACTAACACTGCTTTTTCTCTACTTCCAATTAATTTCAACGATAATATTTTTGAATAGTATCTCATATAAGCAAGCACAATGCAAACACAAACAGTACTTATCAACTAAATTTCTAAAAAAACAAAACAAAATTGATGAACATGACTAAGAAGTAAAGCAGAGGAAAATTAGAATACGTTGGAGGTTACCGCAAGATTGGAATAACGGTGCTTCCATTACCACAACCCACCTCCAAAACTTTACAATACTTCTTACAAGAAACTAGTTCGGGGAATTCCTTCAACAAATACCGCCTTTCCTGAACCCCAAATATAAAATACTCAAATCACAACCAAACTAAGAGAAACAGCAAAGTTAGGTTGCTATGAATACAAAAACGTTCAACATACTAAACGGAATCAAAACCTTGAAAAATTTGCCGGAGGAGTGACGGAGGTGAAAGCGGCTCCATGCGTTTGAATCGGCTTCCGGAGAAACTGACGGAACGGAATTGGAGGGCTCAAATGGAAGCAAATGGTATTGCAAATTCGGGTCGTTCTCAACACGAATTCGAAGATCATCCCATTGGAAGTCTTTGGAGAAATATTCGGCGGCTTCCCCCATTCAATTCTACGAAATTGAAGCTTCAAGATCAAACAATTCTCCAAAAAATGTGCAAAGAAGAGAGAAAATCGATCGAATTCTGAAAGATTAAAATTTGCATGATGCTCCAATTTGTTATACTCGTTTCTCTTTTTCTTTACTCTTTTAGCTAAATAGGTTATTGGCAATTGTTTTTTTTCTTAATTCATTTTTTCACTTAGATTATAAGTTTAATAGTTCATATAAACTTTGAAAATTGTTCCAATATATTGTTTGTTACATTGTTTACAAATATAACTAGTGATTGTTTGCATACTTTATCATATTTATAAATAATTTTTTTTAGTAATTTTGTTATATAATCTTTTTTTTTCAAAACAATTATTAATTAAAATTAAATTTTAGGTTTTAAACTCTAACCTTTCAAAAATTTAGGTTAGGAGATGTGTGAATTTTATAGGTGTGTCAAATACCACAAACCCCTGTTTGATAGGAAATTTTAAAATATAAGAATTGTATTATCGTTAACCATAAACTTTTTTTTAAAAAGTCATCCAACGTAGTATTGCTCCAAGCTAAGCATGTTTAACTTTTAAGTTCTTATGATTGATTCATCGAAAAGAAATGTACACCTTGTTGGCATAGGTAGTAACTTTAAATTCTTTTTTTGTCTTTCTTAACTTTACTTTCATGTATTCGGAATCTCTTGTTATCTATTTGTTTATGTTTCCACTCAAAGGAAGAGTGTTACGGTTATAGTTTTGAAACTTCAGAAACTAAATATACACAAATTTAAAAGTTAGGGACTAAATCTATAATTTAGTCTAAAATTTATTTAACAAATAGAATCAATTCATTTACTATCACTCATTTAAATTTATAATCCCTTTTTTCCAAACAACATTTGCTGTCCAACTGAACCTAAAGTTTTAAATTGGACCGTGTCGTGTAAATTTAAGACCATGGTAGAAAATTGGAATAATAAGATATATAACATTTTTAAGGGTCATTTTGAAAAATGGCAAAACCATTTTTTCTTTTGAATTTGAGCGAATAATATTTTTTGCACTATTTTATAAAATACCAAAATACCCATCAAATACCCACTTTCCCCAACTGTAATTATTTTGTTTCTATATTGTAATTAGTTTTTTCCTTCATTTATCAACCTTTAATTATTTTTTATCTAGAAAAGATATAGCAACCTATATCATAACTTTTTTTTAATATATCAGAAGTCAACTAATTTAACATTTTAATAACTTTATTCAATCTTACTAATTTCAAACTAACCAAATTGAATTTCAATTTCAAAATAACATAATTCTTATTTTTCAAAATTGAAAAATCTCAACTTGTTTGGTATCCTATCTCAAAATAATATTAATGGCTTGAATATCAAAATAACCAAATTATTATTTTGAAATTGGGAGAATCACAACGTTAATTTTATTTTAAAATAATCATTATTGAATTTCAAAATAACCAAATTATTTTGGAGAATCTCAACTATTGATTTTAAAATACAATTTCAAAATAACCTAATTATTATTTTGAATTTATGAGAATTTCAACCATTGATTTTATTTCAAAATAACGTTTTAATATCAATAACATTCATTGGTTGAATCACAAAAATAACCAAATTATTATTTTGAATAAAAAATTTCTTATGCAATTATGAGTATGTAATGCGTTAATAACGTAGAGAATCTATCATAACCTCTTTCTAATATCTAGGATTTAAAAGATATAAACAACTTTATTCATTTTTTTTAATTTCACTAATTTTAACCGATTTATTCGTTTTTTATTTCAAAAGTAATAAAATTCTTAATTTTTTTTGGCTAAATCTCAATATTTTATTTCAAAATATACTAACCTTTTCGTCATCATTTTTTATTTCATTTTTTTATTCCAAAATAAGTTGAATCTTACCCTTAATAATTTAAAAATTAAAATTAGTTTTCGTATTAGATCTTAATTTACTTTTTAAAATTAATTTTTTTTCAATAAAATAGGTTAAGATATTGTGTTTTAGATAAAATCTCATAAATTCCATATACATTTTATTAAATAAATAATATTAATTATAAAAAAATTAACTAAAATTTCTCTACGAGACAAGGAAGATAACTTTTGTATCTTTTTGTTTTTAGTGAACCTGTTTGACATTTTCTAAAATACTATGAATCATGCTAAACACAAAATAAAAATATCTATATAAGGATCAAATCAAACGATTTGATTTTATATCTAATACATCAATCAATCTTGTGCAACCACTGTTGCACCCAATTAACATTTGACACATGTCAACTTTTCTTCTAGATTTAGGTGCAACCTTAGGAATAAGATGAAACAGCAAAGCCAACAGAAACCTTTGGTCATATATACTTTTGCCTTTTACAAAAAGGATATGCAGAAAAAGTCCATAGGACATAAATTTAAGTGCAAAAGTTGGATACACCTAGGAGAAATATATGGGATTTGCTCCCACAAATGGGATATTCACCATTTTCAAAGTACCTTTTACTTTTTAAGAGTAATCCTTAGAATGGGTTAATTATAAAAAAAAGACTTGCTAAAAAGGCTGAGCAAGTCAATGAGGAGTTCTGCCATGTAAAAAGGGGCAAAAAGGACTCACACAAAAGACAACTTTCCACCTTTAAACCTATCTCTTAAAAGAAGTTGGATTTTCCTTTTTCCTTTTAGCAAAAACTAAATACAAGAATGATACAATTCAATAATAACCAATTAAAGTGGCTCAAAGTTCAAACCGTGTATGATAGTGATATGAAAAGCAAAAGGGGTGAGTTTGACATCTACTTATTGCAAATTATGAAATGGCTTGGTTTCTAATTGGAGGAAGAAAGTTTTGGGATTTTTCCTTTTCGTTGGATTACTGTCATCCTCCAATGAAACATGAAAGATTCTTATCTCATCAAATCATTAGTCACCTCATTTATAGTTTATGCTAAAAGTAGTTTTATGTAAACCCCCGTCAAGAATATTAAACTCAAAGATAGTTACGCAACCTATATTATATAACATCATAAGAACTCTTCATATCTTTTCATTCACATTCATGAGAGCTCCAACTTATTGTGTCCAGGTTTAGTGGATAAGAAGAAAATTTATAAGGGTGTTTGGGGCAAACAATGGAGTCGTGAAATCTTAAATGTAACATAAGAATTCAATGAAACATAAAGTTGATGTCTTTTAGCCGTAGGACTCGTGAACCCATTGTACCAATGTTCAAACAAGGGGTGGAGTCCCAGCTCCAAGCGCCCCAACTTCAACTTTGTTGGCCAACATCCCAAAGAGATTTATAGCATAAAGTCTGGAGTAAATTGAGTATAAAGTATTTCCTTTTACATCTTGTAACCAAAAAATTTATGAATTAATCGAAGGGGCATTGTTCATCACTAGAAGATTACTTCAAGGAATTCTAAATCACCAGAGAGGTGCCTGTTTATATAATCAAATTGGAAATTGCAAACTGTAACAACTACAGCAAACTTGTTCATCTAAAGGAAAAACAGGAGAATTAGAATTAGACAGAGACTTAACAGCAAATACACCATGAAAGGTGGATGGATGGGTAAAAACTTGGGAAAGAAGAGAATAAAAATGCAAGGTAGAAACTTCTAAAGAGTTTGTTATCACCTTTACAGTATGGTGCATACTACAACCGGAATTAGCTAACAAGAAGTGAAGAGAAGATTACTGCCATTGCAACTGTTGATATTGTACATTTATCTACGACAAACTTTGCAGTCCTGTTCCTGTCTCGTATGTTAGCTCTCAATCAGGAATCTGATCGTAATCTCCGTTTTCAGGAGAATGATGGCCTGTTCTTCCTACAAAAGAAAAGTTCCCAATATCATAATATCACTAGTTCAGAAAAAGTAAAAGGTGAAAGGAGAGTTTGTGTGCCTTTTTTATACTAAAATCATACCTGACAAATCATAAGCAGTGTTTGTGGCATCCAGACCCGTCCTCCAATCCGTTGATCGTGGTGATGTCAGATTCACTCCCCGTGGCTGAAGCAAAAAATGACTCTCCCCAAGACCTTGATGTTCATCATTTCCCCTTATTTGATTACCTCCAGAGTCAATGTTGGAGCCATAGCGTAGATTTGACATCGATGTCCCACCAATAGGTGAGGGCAACTTGCCAGCAGATCCATCACCTTTACCACGACCAAATTCTTTCTTTGGGTCGATTACAAAGGTTCCAACAATAACCTGATGTGGACAGATCGGTATGAGAATGAACTAAACAAAAGAATAATATATCTAAAAGAACTCTTTAAGCCTACTAACTTAACAAAGTTACATGAATGCAATAAAACATTCGAGCATTAACTGAAATCTCCCACTCCCTATACAGTGGGCAACTGGACTTATTCAGTTTGTCTATTACCGTACCTGCACGGGTCCAGCGGCCTTCAATGGTCCACCAACTCCCCCTCCTATGATATGCCCTTCAGCACTTGATAGACATACACTAAGACCACCAGTCTTTCCTCCAAGGTCAGTTCGTACATAAGATCCGCATAATGAAACAATCTCAAAACGTCCCTAAGTACCATTACATAGAATATAGTTAATATTATAATGCATAATTCATGCAAAGCAAATTTGTGGAGTTAAAAAGAAACACAGATGACCATCAAAATGTGTAGCTAGTTATCCCTTGTCCATTTTCTTCAACGGCCCATAAAATATGTCAAGATTTCAACAAATTTATCCAGGATTGCTACAACGCATCATTCTCATTTTCTTTTCTTCCCCACACTGAGAAGGAAGAGATGCAATATCAAATGAGGAAAACAAAAATACCTCATATGCAATATTGCCTCCTGATGCGGCTGGCTGACGGAGAGATGCATTGGAGATTGAACCAGATGCAGAAAGGATACAAATTTCCCGCTTACATTGTTGCATAAACTGCATAATTTTCTGGCCCACATCCTATTCAATATGATCGTAGTGTGTGTTATGAGGGTAAAGAGGCCAAGAGATACCACCATAGCTCATCAAGCATATAATATAGAGTATACATGAGCCATTATTAAATGAAAAATTGACAAGTAAACCTGTAAGAAGCAAAAATCAATAATGTGATTTTTTTTGTTCAAAATGTGACAGAAGGCAATGGAAGACAAAAGAATAAAAAATTCTTTTATATCTGCCAATTAAATACATAAGATTTACTATAACTACGAGATTAACTAAATGACAAGAATTCCCAAAGGGCATCCTTGTTATTCATGTTAACGATTTTACTTCTCGAAACAAGATATACTTCTAGCTGTTATGTAACCAACAATATTTTTCCATTGAGCACCAACCAAAAATCTATTGGATTAGTTCTTCTTTGCAATGTTTTCTGGTGCGGCCTGATTTCTGAAGAAATAGTACTTTTAATGGTATGGAGCAAAGGGATACACTAAAATTTGAACACTTAGTTGAAGACTTCTCTCAAAGGCCTTCTGCAATATTTCTACTTCTCTGACTTTGACAAAATGAAAAGTTTATTTCTTTCCATGATAATCTTCTCAGATTCGGGTGGGTTTCTTATCCTCCTTCAGATTATAGATTGCTTAATGCTTGGCAGCATAAGTTTAGAAGATGATAAGATCATTAGAGGCTTAGAGCCAGATTGTTAAACAATGGCTTAACAAGAAAAAAATGCCTCCAACCTATTAAGTAAAATCAGACCCTCAAATCACTTGAGTAGAGAACCTTGATCCAGGGCCAAAGATTCTTCATCTCTCTACCATTAAGGTTTCCAATGAAATTAACCCACCAGACCACCACAGCTCCACTTCCCTAAAACCCAAATCAGCAATTCTGAACGCTCATCTCCTTGTTATTGGAGAAAAACTTATGGAAAAGGAACAAAGAACGACGGAGGAAAAAGGAGATTATTTTTTTAAGGGTTTTCCAACCTGAATGCAGTTATCCATATACAGAAGCAAACAACTATTTAACAACTATGACCAAGTTTCAAGTTACAGCATAAGAAAAGAAAATATAAAGATAAAAAAAACGAGAAGACTTGATTTATAATTTGATTTTTATCCTTTATTTTAATGCAGACTTTCAAGTCTCCCTGTTATTCTGTCAGAAAACTAAAAACAACCAAAGTGGAGTTGCAAACTAGTTTGGCACTCTCTTATTCGGATATGTGAAGCATTTATTTCTGCCAAAAATATCCCATATGTGATACGCATAACTTACGAATATTCAAGAACAAAAGTCCAAAATTTCCTTTGTGTATGCATAGGAGCGCACATACTTGTGTGCCAGTGTGTGAGATGAGTAGTAAGAACACATCCTCATCTTCAGGACGTCCTCAATTTTTTTTTCATCTCCATCCATTATTTATAAGGATTATCAACGTTAAGATTCTAATTGTGTATTTTCTTGTTTAAATTTCATTTTTGCTGCACTACAATACCTTTTATTTGAGACTCGGTAGAAAAGAGATTAGAAGAATTTTTTAATAATGTACCTAAATAATTATTTTTCAATTCCCCAATATTCCAAATTATCATGTCTACAAAGAATCCAATTAGGTATTATTGTTTTATCACTTTATGTAATCCCCTGTCAAGTTAAAAGAATTAACTGCACCAAGAGTTTATATTACTTTTCTTATTTTTCTGCACTCCAGAACTCCACAACCATTTTATGTTCTATGTATTCAATACTAGGACCAACTCCACTGCACCGCTAAGATGAGAAAACTCTTCTTTTTTTCTGTCAATACCAAAGTCTTGACGAAAAAAACAAAAAAATCAACGTCTGACAATGAATCTGGTGGATTTAAATCCAAGTACATTACCCTTGGATAGTAAGTATAATATTAGTAATAGTAACTAGCTCTCTTTAATCACAACTCCAATACCCCTAACAGTTTAGAAAGCTGAATCCTCTTTGGCTTACTTTTAATAGAGTTTACTTTTGGTTTTTTGGGGGATGGAATACTTTTCATGAACCAAATCATAAATGCCCCCAAAACAAGAGAAAAGAAATAAGAGGAAGAGTGTGAGAGCGAGAAACAGAAAACCATCTCCAAAACCTCTACAAGTGAACATTATGACCCATCAGAATCTCTTAAGGCACACACTTCACTTTTAAATTAAAAGCAGTAAACATTAAAGCCTTCAAATAACATCAAAAACATAATAAGTAGAAACAATTTGTCTATTATTTCAAGACATAAACTATATCAAAAGGCAAGAGACAGGAAATCAAAACTGAGAAACTATCAACTGTAAACAGATGTTTAAAATAAATCTGCACCCACATACAAAATAAAATCCAACCGCAAATAGTATCCAAAATCATACAAATTTTCCTGAGATCCTTAATAATATTTGTGTCCTATTGCAGTACAATTACCATCATTCTAGATATATCAATGCCAGGACAGCATAGGTTAAGCCCCATATTCTTACACAAATCTAAGGAAATTGTAACTTAGTTTGTATTTCTTTATTGCAACCATCTCAAATGCATTAAATATTTATGACCCACAATTTCTATCCATATCATTGTATGTGTATGTGCAAATGCTTGCACATGACATGCACTTCCAAATATATGAATATATATGGAATCAAATCTTTGACAGGCTAAGGAGAAGCATTACCTCACCAGCTGCAACATTAATAACATGTGGCGCAAAACCTTGGCCTGCATTACCTACATATCCAGTGAGAAGAACAAAGTCCAAGTATGTAAGCACATAGACATAGTCATGAGTGAAATAAAAACAAAAAGTAAATGAAACTTAAACTTTTTAATACATATATATTCCTGAAAAAATCCCAAAAAAGCAATTTCCAAGACTGGAAATATGTTATTATAGAACATGAAAACATTAACATACATACAAATTAAAGATTCTCTTTGCATCTCTTATTCGGAAAAAAAAAAAAAAAAAAAAAAAAAAGGAAAAAATCCAACTGTTCCCCTGGCCTTGTAAGTTTGAATACTTGCATTTTTTTCTTTCTTCCCTTTTGTTCTTTTTCTTTACAAGGTGGACAGAGTAACAAAAAGTTTCAAGTGGTAAACCCACACTCACATCAACCTCACAAAAACCCCCCTAAAGTAAATTCACCGTCCTCCCAAAATATCAATTTTCAACTTTCAAGACAGCTTTCCAATTTGAAACAATTTCCCAAAAAGGATAGCTACTAAAACCTTTGTCTAAAGTAATCCAACATGGATAATTAAACAAATGAAAACTGTTCCTTATTTTCAGCATAAACGAAAATTGTTTCTTATAAAAATCATGGTGCAAGTGCAACAGAATTAGTGATCAATAAAGTTCGATTATTTACAAAAGCAAGAAGCAAAACCAAGCAATAAATCAGCCATGAACTCTAATCGTTCCAGAATTATGAACCTCTACCCAAATGACTGCATTACTTTAAAAAACACTGCAACCTAAATTCAATACAATTTTCCATTAGTCAAACAATGTGTGTGTGGGGGTAAAAATCCGAACTTCCCATAATATAATGTTTAAATCAATCGAGTTAATGTTTGTTGCCAAATTCAGATACATTTTTCACAAGTTCCAAGTAGTTTCCAAAAACTATCATAAACCAAAAGTCTTCACTAACCAAATTACAATACAGATTGAGAAAAGCCGCTAAAGGACTACAAGAGGAATAGACAGGGCTTTTGAGAGTAGGGTTTAAAACAAAAACAAAGAAAGAAATTCCAAAAACGTAAACGAGAGAGAAACCAAAACCATAATAAACAGCGAAATTAAAAATTCAATTCCGCAACCCAGAAATCAAAAAACAAAAAAAACAACAACGAATTCCAAATTCCAAAACCCCAGAAAAATGCACAAAATTCCCAACAAGGGCAAAAACAAAAAAACAAAAAAATTCCACAAATAAAACAGAAAAAGAAAACCCACCAAGTGCAGCCAACTGAGATTTCTTAGAAGGCGTTGAGAAGGAAGAAGAAGCGGAAACGGCATTAAGAGAAGAAGAAGAAGCGAGTTCCTTCTTAGCCTTAGAAGACGAAGAGTGAGACGAGGCCGTAGCAGCTTTCTTAGCCGCTAAAGCTTCCTCCGGCGTTCCGTACTTCCTCGGCCGACCTCTCTTCCGACGTGCGGGCTCAAGAGGAGAAGAAGAGACGGCGGCGGAAGGGACGGAGTGAGGGTATACAACATGAGGACCGGCGTCGGAGGAGGCAGCGGCGGCGGAGAGGTGGTGGGTAGGTGGAAGAAGGCCATTGGTCGGCGATGTGGTGGTGGGAGTTTGATGGTGGTGTTGATGGTGGTGGAAGTAGGAGCTGAGCTGGTTTTCATTGGGTTCCATTTCTTGAGATGAGAGAGAGAAAGAAAGAGAGAGAGAGAGAGAGAGAGAGAGAGAGAGCGTGTGTTTTGGAAATTAAAATTATTAAATATTTTTTTCCCTTTTTTTCAAAATTAAAAATATCAATTCCCCCTTTTTTCCCCTTTTTTTTCTTCCTTTTTCTTAAGTCTACTAATTATCCATATCTCTCATAAATAATAAATAAATAAATTCCATTTATTTATTTATTTATTAAGATATAGTATGAGATTTTGACTCTTTTTTTTTATATATATAATTGATGTCTTGAATTATATATTGTTTTCTTTTATTTTAATTTATTAAAGTTTGTTGATTTGAACATTGAGTTATTTTTTATTCTTCCAGACAGTTTGTGAGTTTAAATTCCTGCCTTCTATGTTGTAATAATGTAATATTCTAAAACATAAATAAAAACAAAAACTTGAGAATTTTCTTTGTCACCCTAATTAGGGATGTTGTTAGAAATTTTTACTACCTCTTTCTTTTGTTTACATTAGGAAATAATTAACATTAAATTCATATGGACTAAATTGAAATCAACCCGAAAATGAATGAATTGGGGTCTTGGTTATTCTCTTCTAATTAATCATATATCAATTTTGATTTTAAAATCAATTGATTAATTTCATTAAGGAGTATTAATATAATAAATCTTAGCAGTTAACATAGATGTAAGTTCATATAATAGAGAAATATAAGTTAGTTTTGTCCTTAATACATGCACCATCTTTTCTTTTCTTCTTCTTCTAAGTGTTTTGATATTATCTTTAATTTGATGTATTAAGATTTTCAACTAAGCTTTAATGGTTGAGTAAATGTTCAAAAGAAATGGGAGGGAGATTTAATAAGTATTCTAGAATAAGATAAAAGTCCAAATTCGAACAAATAAGTGTTTTCTTTTTCGTCAAACCTTGAGTTAGACGTAAGTCTTAGAGTCGTGGAATTTTTGTCGTCAACTTTTTTATACATATAATACATGTTTAATGATCATAATTCAATTCAATTATTAGTGATGTGCAAGAGTGATACTATTTGTGGACATAAATACAATTTGTCAAAACAAATATTTGGGTGGGTTACAACTACCAAACGAACGGATAAACGACAATGTTTAGGTCATCACTACTTGTCACTAATTTAAAGGATTACAGTTGTGTTTTATGAGACCTTCAAAACTCATTCGTCCTCCCCAAGCTTAGTTGTGTCATATTAGTACAAGTAATTGCATACAATCAAGAAGGAAAGGATATTTATATTTGAATTTTCGTTGCTTTAACTTAAAGTTGCCTCAATAATATATCTTTGAAGTTTTTTTTGAGTTTGGTTGAACTTAAATTAGTAGGTGGGTCCAACTCAAGAACAACTGAATTTACTTGCCAACTTTTTTGAATATATAACTTCAAAGCTAGATATAATGGGCACTAAAACTTTTGGGGAGCATAGGAATGTGACTAGCCCCCAAAGTCTAATTTGGAGGGTTGTGTCAAAAGTTTCACCTTTTCAAAAGCCAACTAGGCTGAGTAGGTTGAAACTGTTGCCCATAGAGAAAGAGACCAAACCAAAAATTTAGGACTACCTGCAAATCTAACAATAATTTAATAACATAGTATTAATAACTCATGGTTGAGTTTCCTACAAACTTAGCTCAGAATAGTCAGAAAAAAATAACTCCATAACAAGTAAAAGAGGTGACAAAGAAAGTACAAAATGAAGGTGGGAGAGAGTATCATTATAGTTTTTCTTTTTTAAGTGAGAGTGATATTTTGGGGGAAAAAAATCTCCCACTACAGCAGCAATAGGAACAAGCAAACAATAAATCTAGAAACACGATAATTAACGTGAAAAAACTCCCATTGGAGAAAAAAGTACATACCAAACAATTTCTTCTTTGTTAAAATTTATTGCAGTCACACAAATTTCTCCTCGGTTATTAACTGTTTCAAGTTGAGATGATTAGAAATGAAAGGCAAGTGCTTCTTTTATAGTATTTGGGGCTCATCAAGTCTTTGAAGACTTTTTCATATGTCGAGGAACTACTCTTCTAATGTTTCGCTAAAATCCAACATGAAGATTCGAATCCCAACCTTTCGGTCGAGAATATATACTTCAACACTTGAATTATGTTAGGTGGGCAATTGCTTCTATGTCTCCTCCTTTAAGCACTTTTAGGTGCTGTTATATCAAACTTGCCCCCAAAAACTAAAGTGTCAATAAGAAAATAGGGAACATATGGAAAACAAATTATTTGAGTAAAATATCCCTTTCACCAGTTCTTTGACACCAATATTTGGTATTGAAGACAAATGATTTCAAGACCTAAAGTTTCTTTCAATTATCAAGTAGTAACAACGACAATTATATCCTTCAGAGTTAAGACTTTAACATTTGTCTTAATCTGGAACGGCACATCCAAAGCTTTAGCCTAAGCATAGCAAAATAACAGTTAATTTCCTAAATTGTGTTCCATAAATTCACAATTAATGATGATACTGGTTCGTCCTGCCAGCCAAAATGCATCGGGAAAGTAAAAGCTTTGATTAGCCTACAGAATGAATCATAATGAAGACTTGATGAAATCTAAAAGCTCTAACATTTATCAAAAAGTAAGATAAAATCCCCATCTTGGTTGCGAGAGAGAGGATCTGAGCACGTGGGGTTAAAGAAATTTCAAAATTCTTGGGAAGACCAATCTCATTGTTTTCCCTTGCTTTTCAAAGTTTATGAAGTTTTTGAAATTGTGATGGACCAACACTAGTATTTGGAAAGATTTTTGGTTGGGTAAATATTTCCCTTTGTTTGGTTTTCTCATCTTTTATCTCTCTTCTTCTATGGATATCCACTTTTGCAGTTGTCTTATCTTTCTCTAAGAATTCCACTTCATAGAACTTCAGTTTTGGGCGTCCTTGTTCGGAAGAAAAGCATTTGATGTCTTTGTTTCTTTTGAAATTGCATAGGATTCCCTTTTTTTTCGAGTCTAGAAATCTGGGTATCTAGATCACTATCCTATAGTAGATTTTATTTGTCTCTTTTGTGTGATCTTAGGATTGGCCCTCATGTCCTCTTTTCTCCACTTGCTTTGGAAGGTTAAAATCTCAAGAAGTTCAAACTTTATGGTCGATCTGCCTATGGAAGGATTAAATGGTGTGTCTAATGCAAGTGTTCTTAGGATTTGGATCACTGGTTGGAGAGACATGTTAGAATTTATGTTTAAATATGATAGTTTTTTCAAGACCTTTGGTGTACTTTCAACTTGTAAAAGATCTTACCGTTCAAATGTAATTGTTCTGGCTATTCTATAGAATACCTAGTAAGAGAAAAGAATCTTTTAGATGGGATGAGAGTTCTCGGGTAGGTGTGACCATCAGGAAGTTTTCCTAAATTTTTGTAACTTATAGAAAATCAGCTTTGGTTAAGAATGTGAAAGAACAAGAAGCCATGAAAGACTCATAAAAAGAAGTGCCAGGCCAAACCCCGGGGGAATGCAGTTAAAAAAAATAATTGAACCCAACTTGTGGTAACCAAGAACAATGATTTTTTTTCCTTTTAAATCTATGAATATCTAGACCATCAACCTCAACTAATCTCACAAGACAGCTCATTTGACTCTATAACATTAATCTCACAAGACAACTCATTTGACTCTATAACATTTGAGTGTCGGAAAAACTCATTGATATATTATCCTAGGTCTATGGATTAAACTCATTCCCTCTAAGTTCTTTGTTATGGCCAAAAAGTAATGAAATATTACAAAAGAAAAATGAATTAAGAGCCAAAGAGAAGCACTAAACAACACTAAATTGCACACATCCTTCCACGATCCAGCCGCCATCTATCAAAACACTCTCCCACTCCTTCCAGGCAGATAAAGTACCCAAAAGAAAAGGGCTACCAAAGAACACAACTCCTCCTCCTGAATAGACTTAAAAGTCCTAAAAATGCCTCCAAATTTTGGTGGAAAAATTTATTCAAATCCTCAGCTTTGCTCCCATAAAGAGAACACAAGGATTATTTCCAGCTGCTTTGAGAGCCTCCCTTGTGTTTTTGGATTCTTCATTTTGCATAGTGGTTTTGTTTTTTTCAGTTATCTTATGTTAATGAGGAGTAAAAGAAAAATAACAAAAGTAACGAAGAAAAAAAACCCCTCCTATCTATAACTGCCAAGATAAATCAAGGGAAAGTTCGTTGCTGTGTCTAAACCGAGGTTTAAATAGGGATGGCAGTTTCTATGAAAAATGAAAGAAAAAAAAAACAAACTATTTACATAAAAACCACTAGAAAACAAAATTTATTACACTTAATTTTTCATAGTAAATATTTTGTCAATTTTTCTATTTTTGACAATTTCCCTATAACCTATCAAGATTAATGCAGCTTCTTTGAAAGATGGCAGTTTCAGCAACAAAGATTATCGTCAGTTACATTTTCAAATGAACATTAAAACATCACCACGCATACTAAAGTGAGAGTTTTCAACGCAAACATAGTCAAAAAATAAAAGGTAAAAAGATAGATACACACCTCATACAATCCAACTATTTAGCAAATATTTTCCTTTTTCCTCTTCAAACATGCATAGCGTAAGGTCTTCACATACCTTTAACGAATAAGATATCACATTTTTTTCTTGGCTACTATACAGAAAATCCATCAACCTCCTATGTGCAGCTCCATTCGTCCTTCATAGCTTATCATTCTCATCCTCATCATCAGTGGTATCCTTAGTAGATGTTACAGTCATGTTATGTGAGCTTTTAAGTTCTTCCAGCTGCAACAGAATATAGACCAATGAATTTCCAGAGGCTGTACAATAGAAGAATAAGATAACAGTTCAAAATTGCACTAAGCAAATCAGGTAATTGTTGGGTACTTAAGCACGTAGCTAATTTCAGGATATGCATTCAATTTCAACAAGTAGAAAGATCAACTAGTAGGGTTACGATATTGTACAGAGTTGGAAATTGAAATTCCAATTGCACGAAGCTAATTTCATAGCTTAATTAAAGAATTAATAATGTGATAGAACTTCCCAAGCGAGAACTGTCGATCTGCATTTATCTACATAATTCTGATGTACAGAAAACTAACAGAACCATCCGAACTCTACAAGTACAAGCTCACCCCTATTGAATTAGCTTCTCTTCTAGATTCCTAATTCCTGCCTCCTCCTTCTAGCATAAGTAAAACAAATTGGTGGTTTATCTTTGTCAACCCTATCAGGATGACTCTTTAGAGACAATATTAAAGTCATTTATTTTCATTTTCCTGTGCTGGTAGGTTCAACCATCTTTTTTTTTTTTACCTTCTCTCTGTTTTTTCTTTTCTTTTTCTTTTTCATGTTCCCTACTTTCAGCTTCTTTGCTTGTCCTTCAACATTTTAACTGCACAACTTGATCAACTAATCATGCTAGTTGATGTGGTAGATAATACATAAATATATAAGAAAGTACACTCTTGTGTCTTGTCATTTTTTAGTTTATTATTTTAAAAATATTTTGGAAGAAATTAAGAAATATCTTCCAACAACCTAATTAAATGGTCACCTAAAAAAGATCTAATTTATTATATTTTTTCTCTTCATGCTTAAGCCTGAGAAGACCACTACATTTTTGTGTGTCTTATCATATCAAGTCACCACTTAACCCAAAAGTATAGACTCATGGTTTAGAATGTATTTTACCCATTACACGTATTCTTAACAACAAGGAATAGCATCGAGTCAGATAACTTCAATTCGACACTACCTCTTTACAGGTTTCCTTGTGTGTAGCTAGAAGCTCATCATACTTGACTTGCAAATCTGCCATCTCAGATTGTAACTTCTCATATTCAGCTTTAGATGGACCCCCAAGTCTTTGTTGAATAAATCTGTCAGATAAAAAGGAAAAAGAAAGTCTATCAACGGTTACTTCCAATGGGAATTTGCTATTATGAACTCCTAGGAAAATTTTGTATAATTTTATTATCTTGAATAAAATATCCGTTTCAAATTTTCTTGATTTAATAAAGAAAGAAAGAAAAAGAAAACTATATTTTTGGAAATATCAAATTACAAGCAAAAGTATTCGATAACTTTCATAAGAAACCTCTTGTTGACAATATTTATCTCTAACATAACAACGCCTTGTAGTTTATTAGACCTATAAATACATACATTTTTGGAATACTTAAAGATTTGCTTTTGTAGTTTTCTTCACGATTTTCTATGAAATTTGAAAAACGAAACTAATCCAACTACGTGTCAATCAGACCCAAATTACGGATAAGGAATCGTGATATTATCTATCAGTAAGTGATAAATGGATATGAAATTGAAATAAAAGAAGCATTAAGGGGGCAAAATAAGATTTAAACGCAGTTGAAATAACTTTGTTTTGACCGCTTGTAACTGAGATTTGATATGCTAGAAAATAAAACAAACAGGATTCAGGAAAGACATTATCCTCAATGAAAAACCAGCTAGCAGCAAAATTAAATAGCTACAACCACGGTCAACCTCAAGTATTGATCTCCGACGATCACTGCAGCAAGCAAAGCATAAGAACGTGATCAAAACCCAAAACAAAAAGAAAAAACTTACTCGAGAGCAGAGGAAGGCTTGTCATTTTGCTCATACAATGCAACCAGAACTTCAACCCAGTAAAAGAAATGCAAAATAGAAAACGTATCAAAATTCGAATGCATAGATAAAAGAGGCAGAATTCTCAAGAAAAAGAAAAACAGAGAGCGAAGAAGCAGAGAAATGGCGATAAACAACCTTTGGTGAGAGCATCAACAATGCCATTAGACTCCAAATACTTTCTAAAAGCTTCCTTCTTTGCTTCTTTTTCCTAAATCGCAGAAAAGGGGTTGGAATTATAGCAAAGATGAAGCGATTCAACAAATGGGGTTGTCAATTTCCATAGAAAGAAGCGAAAAGAGGAAGAACTCGGAATAAGTTGAGAACAAAAATGGGAAAATAGATCTGACCTCTTTGTGTCCCATTGAGAAGAAATGGGGGTTCCTCCTTCACAGTTGCTTGCTGGTTGGGGGTTCGATTTGATGATTGTTTGATGGAATCCGTCCCCATTGCCGCAAGAATATTGGTTTCGGGGCCTGCATGTGTCTGAGTTTTGACCCGCACAGCGGCTGCCATTGATTCCCTTGGGCCATGATGGTGAGTTTCAGCTTCATCATAGCCCAAAACATTACTGAATTGTTTATATATGCTGGGAATTTCCTAAATTGAATGGTTTCCTCACACTATTGGTACTACTACTTTCATTAACTGCGTCACAAATTTATGAAGAAAAGATTGCAATTTGCACGGTTTGATCTAGGTCATGGCCGAATTTTCAAACTCAGCAATGCATTTGACACCATTATTCTTAGTTCATCCCTTAAGTTTTTTTTTTTTCATTTATTTATACACAAACGACTATGAATGAATTCTTACCTTATTTCTTTGTACTTTTAATTTTGTTTGTAAATTCTATATTGCTTATTGCCGATAGATAAGCTTTTCGAGTTTATGGTTTGAAAAACAAGAGTGGTAGTATTTTCAATTATTTGCTTACTAAATAAGTATATTTAGTATCTTTTAAAATTAAAATTTTAGGTTGTAGACTACAATTAATATCGATGAAAAGTGACTCCTTGAGATAGGGTACACTCTTCCGTATTATTAATATGTTGACACCAATAGATTCATTAATGTGTCAATTGGATACTTCTCTTTTAATCGAAAGTTATTACATTCTTGGAGTGTCTCTTATGTTTGTATGTGTCATACGTAAAAGAACAACAAAATAATATTTATCCTTACATTATTATTAAAATAATTATACATGATCCAAATTTAGGAAAAGTATAAGAAAATTTATAGAATCTTTTTTGAAGATTCTCTCATTGATTTGGCGTCGAGCCTCTCTACTTTAATACTTTAGTTATTATTAGGAGCGACTAATTTAGCTAAGCACACGAAGAAATAAGCTCGAATCTCTTTTTTGAAGACCACTAACACTTTTCTTTAGATGATTGATGGAGATATCTGTGAACACACATACCTACTGTGAGTATCAAAGACATTTCTAACACTTTGTGGTTGTAGGGTGTCGGTCCTTCATCAACTCATTTACTTCTTGATTGACATTTATCCTTTGAAATGTGTACTCTACGTCCTTTATCAATATCTTTTTGACTTACATTCGCACTTGTGCTTTTAAGACTTGGGCCAACCCCAGCAAGATCTAATCCAAAAGAAGTGGTTAGAGGTGAAACAATACATTTTTTTTTTTTTTTGTGTATGCGATCATGACTTCAATGAAAATGTAAATGTAAAAACATTAAAAAAACAATAATTATTATTATTGCATTATTTATTCACAATAACAAGATATTATAGTACAAATTTCTTCTCTTTTATTTAAAATTTAAAGAATGATAATACGAAAACATTAAAATAAAAAATGAGTTTCTAGCCTTTTTTTTCATCAAAATACTATTTTAGACTTATTAATTTTAAAAGAAAACTTAGTGTTTTTCTTTGTATTTTTTCTCCCTCCCTCATCCCAATCTTCAACTTCTAGGACCCCTAACCTGAATACTTATTGGACCCCAACCCCAAGTTAAGAATATTGAAAGAGAACATTTAGCACAAACACATTTTGCGAGAACAAACAACCATGTCTTTGCAAGAACAAACACATTTCATGAGAACAAACGACCAAGTCTTTGCTGATTTAAAAAATCCAAATGTAACTTAAACAAACCCTCCATAGACTATTTAATGTAGATTGAATCACATAATTTTTAAGTAAAATCTAGCTTTCGAGAGTGTATTCTCAAAAAATTCAACTGCACAAGGGTTTATTTTGATAAAAATATATACATATGATGATAATAAAAGCACCAATAAACGGATAAGCTTATACAATTAACAAGGTAACTCCTAGCTTTTCAAAAGGGCTAGACTCTACCAAATTTCCTCTCAACCCAAACCCTCTATTTATAACTTAAACCATAACCAACTAAACACCAGTTACAGCTGCTTCTCTATGTACAAATCCTCTCAGCAATTGAATTGGTCAACATTCATGTCGGTTTCAGATCTCTCACAGCAGCGGCAAATATCTAAACACGACACGAACGGCTCATTAATTACGTGTAGCAATTAATAATGGCATCACAAATAAGAATCCAAAACTGTCTTAGAACGAGGAATGACTTCTGTTAATAGGACTCTTAAAATCTTGAAACGTGCTTCCTCTAACATTAACGAGGATGCCATACGGCACGTGGACAATTTTGCAAACAGCAATACATTCTTCAGTTTAATGGAAAGGTATAAGACTGTTTTAAAGATACCCAAGTTGGAGGTGGAAGAAGCAATGAACTATTCAAGACTAGTCTAGATTTAGTAACAAGCTATAGCATTTGACAATATATTTAAGAACATACTGTAAGGATTATCTACTAATACACAATAATTTATCATCTTTTCATTAGTATGATTAGAATATCTATGATTTAAATCCTATTATGCCCCTAAACCCAAGTTATATCAATTTGTAACATCTTTGAAAATGAAGAGCTAATTATGGTCAGTTTATTTGTTCACGGCCCCTTTTCATTTAAAATATTAACAGTTGTTAAAAAAAACGCATACCTTGGAAGGAGCTCTACTTTGCTGCTGTCGGTGTGCAAAAAGTCCCTGAGATCGAACGTGGTAGCTACTAGTTTGTTCTTCGATATTTCCTCGTGAAACCTTGTCTTGACGGAAGTTGGAAGATTGAAATTGATCTCCTCCCAAGAATTCAGTTCTGGATTTACTTCCCATTCCAAAATCAGACGAAGTCTGGGGGTCCTGGTACTTTCTCGTAAACTGAGTAGCGGCTGCTCGAGCACCAGCTATCGCAGCATTGAGTTTAGATGACTTCTCCACTTCAGATCCAGATCCTTTAGTCTCGGGAGAACATGAAGATACAGATCCTGGCTTCAAGGAGAAGGGATCTCTAGGATCTGGAAGTTGAAACTTTACAGGCAGTGGGCATTCAACACGGGTGAGACCTCTAACTGCTGCTTCAAATATCTGACGACATACAACTGACTTTATAACATACGGAAACACACAAAATAAGCAATAAGAAGAGAATCAAAACAAAATTAACATCCCTACCCTCTTTTCTAAGTTATAAACACCCTGCAAACCGCGCATCTCGAATGGAATCAGCAATTTCTGAGAAAAAAAATGTCATTCAGTAAACTATTACTCCAAAATGTGATTTTCTGTTCAAATCAGTACACACCTGTGGTTGTTCACAGAGCCAGCAGAAATCAGTTTGAGCTTCTACTCTAACCTGCGTTCAAATAAAATAGGTATACTTTAGTTAGCTTTAAAAAAAAAAAGGAAAAAAAGAATTAAGATATCTCATAAACTAAGGTATGCATAAGAAAAACTATGCTACCCACCCCTTCAGGTACTTTATCCCAGTTTTTCAGTTCTTCACCACGAACACAGCCAACGACTTCAACACACCCTGAATGAACAAAAGTGTAAGAAATAATTATGGTGTTACTTTAATGATGAACTCCAAGCAATAACTTAAATATTTCAGACGCTGGAATTTTGAAATAGAGCCAGAAAAGAGAGCCAACAAAAACATGAACCAGTAAGCAACACAAGTAATATATCATGAAAAACCATCGAATTAAATACCTAAAAGCCTTGAAACGGGATAATGTTCTGGAAACTTAAGATCAGTAATTCCATCCAAAGCATAAAGTTCTCTATAGAAGACCTCCATTGCTTTGATTGTAGAATCCTCAGGAACCTTACTCGCAGCATGAATCCAAAGATGGCCTTCAGATATCAAATTCAAAATTTAGAGCAATCCTTACTGAACCATATCCACAAAGAAAAGGGTTAACTAACAAAAGATACACCACTACAAAAAAAAAAAAAAAAACAACTAAAATAGGACACACGCTCGCAAACATACAATGTTAAAAAATGTTTGTTATTTTAGTTTCAAATCCTTTTCATAGCGCAAAAACTCACATGGTTCATCTGCAATTCACCAATATCAAAAATAAGATGAAAAACATATATGGCGTAATAAACTAACATTATTTTTCGGGAAAAAAACCCTTTTCATATGAAGTCTTCATTTAGTTTTTTACTCTATAAAAGCTCTAGAGATTATAGCCAAATATCTAAAATACTACGAAATTTTTATAACTAAAGCTTCTAAGTTCTGACAAAAAATGTCAAAAGGAAGAAATTAAATTTATTTGAAAAGCCCCCCAATAAAATATTCTTAAATAAGCATGGTTTTCAGAAACAGAAAATCAAAGACAACAAAAACGCTAATTCCCAACCAATCAAGCATCGGATCCAGAATCAAACAAATGACAAACAGTAAAGTAACTACAAACCCACGATTACCCAATTCTACTTCTCAATTCTACTATCATTTTGTCTGCTTATCCCAACATTCAAACAAATTAAACAGAGCCTCGCGCCAAAAAAAAATAGATTTGCAAGAAGAACGTGGGATTTCGAGAGGAAGGAACCTCTAAGCGGGGCAGGCCAAGACCTGCCCTCGATGCGTTTGATTCCGTAGACAAGCAAAGAAGCCCACGGCTGATGCATTGTCAAACATGGGTTCGAAAAATTCCCAGAATTTCTTCCTTTCATCATATCTCTAGTTTGGAAAAAAAAAATCAAATCGTGCACTAGAATTTCTTCACGCTAAGTGATGGAGAGAACTGGGTACCCAACTAAAATCGAAACGAATGGCGGGAGGTTTGTGAAGATGTGAAGTATTTCACAGCGGGAAAGGATGAGAATGAAAAGGAAAATTTTCCCAAATTTGAAATGGAAACTAGGGTTCGTCCAAATCAAGCTACTTATGGAATATAGTCACTTAGGATATTACTCTTCATAACTTTAGAATTGATTTCGAAAATTTTGACTTAATTGTATAAATAATTAAATTTTAATGATAGTTTTAATTAATATAATAAAATAGCCTACAAAATTTGTTCCAATATTCTTGAAAATTATTGTTCATTTTGTTAATGAAAAAAACGTTCACGATGGGACTCGAACCCACAATCTCCCGCTCCGGAGGCGAGCGCCTTATCCATTAGGCCACGCGAACCCTTTTTGATGAGGGAATCTTCAAAATGATATCTAATTAAGAGCTAAGATAATATCTAACATTGTTATTCAAAAGTACATACAACAAAAAAAATCATTTCATATCAAACAACCACCTTATGACAAACACTTTTTTTGTATTCCATAAGAAAGTGATGCAATAGTTTTTTTCTTTCTTATTCTTAGTATAAATTGGATGTATTTGAAGAAAACCAACAAAATATTGGTTTAGACCACATATTGACCGGTAAACCCAATGAAACTCATTTGTATAAATATGCTCTTACAACTAAATTATTCTTTCATTAGGTTACTTTATTATTATGGTTCATGTATATTTTTTGTTTAGAAAAAAAATGTTTTTATTTAGAAAGTTGTAAAAAAAAAAACAAAATAATAATAAAATGTCACGTTGCAATTTATTAGAAAGAAAATGAACGTGGTTTTAATTTAAAGTTAAAAGAAGAAAAAAAAACATTCAAAACAAAGTGGAGATTTAAAATAAAAACTTAGAAGAAAGAATAAAATGCAAGAAATGGAGAACCAAATTGCTAATAACCATATCAAAATATAACCAATCATTTGGCCTTGTTGTTAATTGTAGGTTGGTTTGGATTTATTTATGGATAAAATCGATTGGTTTAGTTTGGTTTTTAGTCGACTTCAAAACCGACCATCACTCATAATGTTAGTTGATGAGCTATAAATTGAGACATTTTTGGTTTTAACATTAATTTAATTAATTTAAATTTAATTATCACCTTGTTTAAGCATGATAAAAAATGTATTATAAATTGAGAAATTGTAAAGTAAAATGTTTAAATTGAATTTTCATATTTTACCATTGGTATGAAAATTAACTTTAAACTAAGTCAATGATAAGTGAGTTTTTCGAATTTTATGTAAATTCCCCTTAAAGGTTTTCCAAAGTTCGAATTTATTATTCTAATATATAATTGTTAAGGCACTATTAAATGATGTTCGCGTGGCCTAATGGATAAGGCGCTCGCCTCCGGAGCGGGAGATTGTGGGTTCGAGTCCCATCGTGAACGCTTCGTGAACGCTTTTTTTAATTTTATTTTAACTTTTTCTTTTACAAAATAATCAATTTTCTCTTTGCATATTTCACACATTCATTTTTCTTGCATTAGTCTCGATTACAATAATCTTTATTGCTAACCACGTGAACATACATGTTTATAGAAAACAATCAACCACCCTTCTATATTTCCACATACCATATTTAAAATGTTGGATTGACTATTAGGATAAAGATTTATTAAAACATCGAAAAAATACACTAAAGATTAGTCGGTTTTTTTAACAAGTGAATTTTGATTATAAATGTCTAGTAAAATTTAACCAAAGTATATGAATTAAATTGAAAATATTATAAATCATCACTAACCAAAATTTTAAAACAATGGTTAGAAGGATTAAAAGTGACTTTTAACTTTATAAAGCATTGAAATGATTGATTATCTTGAAATTTTAATAACACTTTCGGGCACAACACAACGTTAAAATATTTTTCTTTTCTCGAGCATCTCACAGCTTAAAATCAATTTGTTTTGTATAAATATTTGATAGAAGACACCGTCCCTATAAGGACAAAAGGTGGGCCAAACATGGCAATCTTTGGGAATTAAACCCCACATTATTTAAATATGTTACTATCATAAAAGAATAATGTGAGTAGCTTTTCTACAAGAACACTTTTTCTTTTTCTGTGGCACCTAATATTGTTTTATTATAATCTTTTAAATAACATAAATTATTTCAATTACAACTATTGTGCTCTATTGTACATAGATATAATATAATAGATAAACTGAGATACTAGTCTATTTTGATTTATGACTGTTCATCCATTATTCTTGCTTGAAATGATGTGGCGAGTACGTGGCAATCACATCAAATGACGTGGCCGTTTTCATACCTTGGTTCAAACTTTTTCTCTGTAATTATCTCACCAGCTTCCTTCTTGGAGTTTTGATCCTTTAGAATCCCATTGTTCGTAACTTTTACGTAGAAACTCAAACGAGAGGGGCAGTTGAACTGCTCACTCACCTGCTTCACCTTGTATAAATCACCGGCCCATTTATTCTTTCAAGTCATAGAGAAGAGAAACAGTTCCAAAACACAGGTATCGTCGTATCGATTTCTTTTGGGTGGTTTCTAAATTGCTTTTCAATCGCTTCAAATCATCATACCAGATGGGTTTTCTTTTAATTTGTGAAATAATCAAAGCTAGAGTAGAAACCCCTTATTGTCTGAACTGATTTTTTTTACCCTTTCTTGTTTGTTTCACCAGTTCTCTCTTTCTAAAATGGTGAAAAGAACTGTCGATCTTCGTTCAGACACTGTCACCAAACCAACCGAGGCGATGAGGGCTGCAATGGCGAGCGCCGAGGTTGATGATGATGTATTGAAATATGACCCAACTGCCCTTCGATTGGAAACAGAAATGGCAAAGATTATGGGGAAGGAGGCGGCTCTTTTTGTGCCTTCTGGGACTATGGGCAACCTCATTAGCGTTCTTGTCCATTGTGAGATTAGGGGGTCTGAGGTTATTCTTGGGGATAATTCTCATATTCATATTTATGAAAATGGAGGTATTGCAACTATTGGAGGGGTTCATCCTAGGACTGTCAAGAATAATGGAGATGGAACCATGGACTTGGATTTGATTGAAGCTGCCATTAGAGACCCAAGAGGAGAGCTTGTGTTTCCAACTACCAGGCTTATCTGCTTGGAAAACTCACATGCCAAGTAAGGATTCGTTTTCTTGCTCGTTTTTTATATTTCATTATACCGCTAATGTATTTTTGTTAGTTTTGATGAGTGTTGGGATGGCTTTGGGAGTAGTGCTTTTTAGTGGATACATTTTGAACTGTTTTTTATTCACTTTAAATTGCTTTTAAGTTTTAAGTAATGCTTAGAATTCTTGCTATATTATAAATCATAGCCCCGAGGGTAGGCTGTTGTTTTTAAAAAAACCCGTATTCTATTAAAAGTTGTCACATTTCATAATCGTGTAAAAAATTACCGATAAAGTAAACTTCCTATGGAAAGTCAAACGGGAATTGAAACATAGAACGGTGTGATGATGAGTTAGAAGGGAATTTATTCGAGTCACCCGTCACACTATTTCAATTCCCAATTTCTATTTGACTTTTTATGGAATTTCTACTTCAAGGATAGTTTTTTAAACTTTTGTAGTTTGCAATTTTTCAAAGAATAAGGTATTTTCTTTTAATAATTTAACCTATTAATTTCAAACTTGACTATTTGACCAAATACCATGGAAAGTACTTCTACTTGGCCAATAGCACTTTTCATCATCCCATGGATCACACCAAATTCAATAGCGATTCTTATGATTAGAACTTTCTAATTTATCATCAAGACTTCATTCTTAGAGTATTTTTCTACACTGCAGCTGTGGAGGTAGATGCCTCTCCGTGGAATATACAGACAGGGTTGGAGACTTAGCTAAGAAGCATGGTTTAAAGCTTCACATTGATGGTGCTCGTATTTTCAATGCCTCAGTTGTATGTAAATTGACAAAATACCTTAACAGTAATAATTTCAAGAATTGATGCATTCTGGTACCTGGCAACCTTAATCTGCATGTTTTTTTCAATTATGCTCAAACTTGAATTAAATTCAAGTTGCTCCTGAGTCCTGAATGATTAAGAAAGATAATCTGGTCAAAAGAGAATGTACCTCCGGTTCTATATCTACCGATAAATAGTAGTGATTTTCCTTTTGGTTTGCCTATTTGTATCGGGATGTAATACTTGGCAGGAAATGAGTTCAGGCTATAGTGATCACCTGCTTAGGATTTACTATAAATTTTCTTGGGAATCAAATCTAGTGGGTCAAATGGTTGTCCTGTTAGTGTAGTTGAGGTGCGGCCAAAGTTTGCTCGAATACAAATATCTAAGAAAATTAATGTGTAGGGTTGTGAATGTTTTTAGTCCCTTGGATGATGATCTTGGTAACGATGATGGATACATTGCTCTGCATTTGTTTAGAATTGTATGTTTTAAACATGGGTGACTAAATCCTTTAGGGCTTAGGGTTAAATGTCGTACCATGGCTTGATTCAGAAAGCCCATGGTATGAGATATTAAAGTGAGAAAGGCAGAGGTTTGTATTAGCTGCTATCATTGAAAACTTTTGTACTAAATTTGTTTTATTATAATTTATTCTTTCCCTTTAGATGTATCCTTTTTTTCTTCTTGTCCTTGCAATGATTTACAACGTAAAATTTGTATTTACATATTTTGTTCCTTCAATTGTCATTTTTACCTTGTTCTAATAACATTGTGCATGCTTAAAGTTAAACAAAGCATGGTGCTATTCACTGATATTCCAAAATGGGCAATGCTACTGCATACAAATCATTTGGGAAATCTCTAGCCTTCAAACTTCACATGTCAAGGAGTGGAATCATGTAGATTTTTTTCCCTGGAACTTCTTTGACAATAACCATTAATCCATTGCTTTTGTGTATCCAGGCACTTGGTGTTCCTGTTGACAGGCTCGTGCAAGCAGCTGATTCTGTATCTGTATAATCGCCCACCCGCTTTGTTATTCTTAGTCATTTTCGTTCTTAAAAACTTCATTTCCTTCTTTTCTTCATTCATTGATAACATATAATACTGGCAACTTCAAGGAAGATATCTATTAAATCACCTATTAAATTCTTAAGCTTGATCTGAAAAGAATACGTACATTTAATTTTTCATATATATTTTTAAAATTACCCCTCCTCATCTTTAACTGAAGTGTAGAAGCATTGCTAATGCATTCTTGTTAATTGAATCTTTGCTTCACTGAATTGTTGAACTAGGTTTGTCTATCTAAGGGTTTGGGAGCTCCTGTTGGCTCTGTCATCGTTGGTTCAAGAGCCTTCGTTAACAAGGTATGTCTATATTCACATTTTGCCCTTAAACTTGACTGCGAAGGATTTCAAACTTGATTTATTAAAGCTGTCTGTGCTTTTTTTCCAGGCGAGACGGCTGAGGAAAACGTTGGGAGGTGGGATGAGGCAGGTTGGTATTCTTTGTGCTGCAGCATTGGTTGCAATACAAGAGAATATTGTGAAACTTGAGGGAGATCATGAGAACGCCAAGATTTTGGCTGGTAAAACCTCCTTTCTGGCAATTATGTTTCTTCCTCCTCACTCTAATTTCTTTGTTCTGGCTTCTTCACTGCAAGTGCAAGCTTATGGACATTGCATTTTCTTTGTTTCCTATTTGGTGGGAGGTTGTGACTTTTGATCTGTGCAGATGGATTAAATAAAATCAAAGGATTGCAAGTTGAAAGCCATTTGATTGAAACAAACATAGTAAGCATCTGTTAATTGTATGTTTACTGCTTTAAAATATTATTTGCTTTTAAGGTAAAATGATGGACGCTTCTCATCTTTGTTTGAGATTTCAACCTCTTGGATATATCCATAGGATCTTTGAATTGCCAACTCGTTTGTATGATAGCAGTTTCGTTTTTTATTTCCTGTTTTGAAATTTAGGTTTCTTTACTAACAATCTTCCGTCTTTCAGAAAAATATTTTTAGGATCACTGGAAATATCATAAACTTAAAGTTCTCTTTTTATTAAGCGAATCTTTTTTTTTTTTTTTTTTTTTTTTTTTTTTTTTTTATAGTTTTTGTCCTTTAAAAAAGACTCTTAGATCAGCAGTGAAAATGAGACAGAGTATTTCTTTTTCTAGTTCATGCATCAAAATTCCTTTTCTTGCAGTCTACTTTTCAATTGACATTAGTTACTATGATTTCTTTCCATCATGCTATATTACCCCAGATATTTGTGGATATAAAAGAAGGCTCAACAATAACAGGGGACAAACTAAGCAAAATCTTGGAAGAACATGGCATACTTGTATTGCCAGAAAGTTCATCAAGGTTCGTTCTTAGTCTTTCGATGCCCCGTAACTTTTATGTTTCGTTGTTCTTGCACTTCATAAAATCTTTATCTGTATAAACTTCTGTTAGAAGCTTGTGATGGACACTCCCAAATAAATAATCCAATCAAGAAAATACTTGAGATCAAAATTCACATAATAGAAACTTGGCTTACCACTTGGTCCAAAATCTATGTGATAATATCTGTCTTTTCAGGATTAGAATTGTTCTTCACCACCAAATTTCAGCAACTGATACTCAATACACCTTATCCTGTTTCCAGGTGATCAAAACTAAAACACTAACAAATGTTGTTTGCTTGTTTAAATTATATTTTTTATCCTTAAATCCTTTGAATTTTTCGATTGTTGTCGTGAACTTTCTATGAATTATTCAATTGAAACTTGACATAAACACATATTTTGTTCATTTATTTGACGGTTGGATATTTCATATGAAACATAAAGGTTAAAATAAAACGTTTCAAAGCGTGACATGTGATTTGAATTAAATTCAAAATGACAGGGAACTGAAGTAAGATTTTGATTCCTCTTATTCTATGTTACAGCAAGCAATGGCAGGAGCAATTACAAATAAAAATGGCGTGTAAATGGATGTTGTGTTATCATCGAGCCTTTTCTTATTCTCTTTCGACGTAATTTCTCCAATAGTTTGTATATAAAATAGTAATACATAGCAATCTGATCTGAAGCTTCATGATAATGAATCATATCTGAGATGGTTATGAACTTGTAAGATTAACTCTCATAAGTTGCTTGTTGTTCTCCTCTATCAATGATGTTCAATAATACTAAAAAAGAAACAATTGTGGTTAATTTGATAATTTCCATGCTTGGCCTCAAATTTTAATTTCCTTGGTGAGCTTAGTTTTAACTTTTAAGCCATCTAGACCAAGAGAGGCCAAAAAATGTTGTATCAAATTATTATTCAATGGACCATGTGGAATCAAGAACTACATTTCTTTTAGTTGCACTTAAGTGGATAAAGGAATATAAACCTTTTGTCTAATCGTATAAGGATAATAATAACACCAACACCAACAAATTTAATAATATATATTATTAAAGGAATCCACTAAATCACTATTTTCTTAATTATACCAAAATTATCTTAAGAAAAAAGCCTTATTCCAAAGTGATAACTTGATTATCAACCCGTTAAGCACGTCAATAATTTTAGGTGAACTAAAAAACTTTAATTTATCATAGTATTTATTATTTGCAATAATAAAATACACTATATTTACTTGAAATGGGAAGAGAAATATATAATTAAATAATATGTTACAAATATGGTAGCCTTCTTCTTCTTCATGTATCCTAATTTGTACAATACAAACCAAACCCAACCAACCTTAAACCTTTGCTTTAATGGAAAAGAATGAAAAGAAGATTGAAGAATGAAGATACCTATCTAAATAGGGCACTAAAAATGAAGTTGTGTTCCCTTTTTTAGGGTATCACCCATATATGTTGTTGCTTAGGGCAGCCCTAGAGTTTAGGGTTAACATTTCCAGGTCTACAAATTCAATAGCCTTCTGTTTCTGAAAACACTGCTACTACCCAATGGGATTTTCCCTCTATTCATTGTTCAAAAATGGAAAATAAATAAATTACTTTTGAATTCTTTTCCTTTTTCTTTTTGGGAATGTCACACCTTGTAGTTTGTAATCAATGAAGATAACACTGTTGACTGAGAATTAGCTATAGGGTTCTTCAAATGCAGCCATATCATTATTAATTGATATATTTAGCTACCACCTATTCTATTCCACCTATACATATACATATATATATAGCTAATACCCTTAGCCCTTTCATATCTTTTTTGTTCTTTTTTCACTACTTTATATAAGTATATATTTGAGTACAATAATGACATGAATAGATCAAGATCAAATATCTAAGTTGTTTTAGAGAAGAAGATTATATCGAGTATTGATGAACATACTGTGCTAACTTTAATTAGTAGTGTATTGGTTGGGGTAATATTAATTTATTACCATAGTTTTAGTTGATTATTTAAAAGTATATAATTTTAAAGAAGTTGAGTCAATAAACATAAATTTTTATTTGTGTTTTTAAATTAATTACATGCATGGTATTAATTTTAGAATTTGGATTATTCTAATTTAACCCATTGTTTTGTTAGTATATGTTTAATATTATATTTATAACCCTAAATAAATAGTAGGTCTATTATAAGCTATATATATTATGAGTTTATTTTTTAACTTGTTTTATGTTATAAAGTTTGTATAGTTATTCGTTTGTAATACTATACAGTTTATAATACATTAAATAATATACATTTTAATTAAAAAAAAATTGGAGTAAGTTTATGACAAGAGATGGTATTACTAATTTGTTTTAATTATAATATAAGTTTGCATTAGCTTTTAATTTTTTAGCTCTAGAATTATTATTATTCTTTTAAACCTATTAAAAACATTTTGTAAAAGTTCATTATTTTCAAAATAGTTTGGACAATAACTATAGCTCAATTACAACTGATACTTTTCTTTTTAGAAAAATGAAAATTCAAATCATATCATACTTTCATTAATAAAAGTTTCAATCAATTAAGCATTGTTTATATATATATTCTATGGATTTTTCTTTATTTTGTTTTAATGAGAAAAGAATGTTTAATTTGTCAGAATTTTGTTCCCAATATATATATATAAAGAGGTGGGAAAAACTATTTGTGTTGATGTAATATAAGTTTTTGGTTGGGAGGAAATTAAGTGGTTGACAAACAATTTACAAATATCTTGATTGATTATTATTCCCACTATCATAATATAGTATATATTTCCCATTATGTATTCTTCTAAGTAATTAATTCATTTTACCAAAAAAAAAAAAAAAATCCAATTCACTGTTTTTTTTCCATGTCAATCAATTTTTTCTTTTTCATTTTCACCAAAAATTAAAAAAATAAAATAAGAATGATTGAGAGTTTTGGGACTAAGTTTTAAGACAATAAT
This sequence comes from Cucumis hystrix, assembly GCA_025688845.1. Classification (NCBI taxonomy): domain Eukaryota; kingdom Viridiplantae; phylum Streptophyta; class Magnoliopsida; order Cucurbitales; family Cucurbitaceae; genus Cucumis; species Cucumis hystrix. The sequence goes on from CM046887.1 coordinate 16,715,832, forward strand.
GTTAATCAACATAAATTGTTTATGTTTTTCAAATTAATTATTACATATATTACTACAATGTAATGGTTTATTATAGATTTATAATTAATATCTAATGCCAACTAAAATTATGTTTATATGAATTTAAGTTTTTTTTTTTAAAAAAAACATAAAGCTATAAACTTGTCACCAAAGTTCCATGACCAATTTCAAACATCTACTAAACTTTGCATTATAAAAATGTTTGGCCTAAGAGATCAAGCTCAAACACTAGACACAAGGTCGAAGAAACATGACTAGAATATCGATCGAACCCACCTGACAAAAACGCACACTTAACCTAATGTTGAACATCACACTATGGAGATATAGGCTTCTAACTCGAAACTCTATATTATATTGATTTTCTTCCCAGAAAAAAGTAGGACAAACCTCCTATAAATATATCATATATTTTCATGAATGGAAAAAAGAAGATACAAGTGAATTAATTAATTATTTTTGACAACTTAAACATTTTGAATACAAATTTCATTCTTAAATTACAAATCTATATGGTTGAGACACGTGGATGTCAGAAAATTTAGTACTAACTAGTTGATTATATAATATTTTTGTTTGAAGTGTATAAGGTAGGTTTAAAGTGATTATAATACATCATTATCAAACTCCTCTTCCCCCCAAGTGTCCTGTTAAGAACCTAGAAAAGTATAAACCCCATTGTACTTGGTTTAAGCAAAAACAAATAAAGAAAACCAAACCCAAGATCTCTCATTCAAGTAGTTGTTGTTAGTATACGCGCCATATTGTGAGTGGGTGACAGCCACAAGTGTCCTTTTACCAATGGTCACCATCAACTCTTTTCACTGCTTCATCTTTTCTCTCTCTTTTTTTTTTTTTTTTTTTTTTGCCTATTTACTACTGTTCCCACTCTTTAACCCTTTACTCCTCCTTTCAACTTTTAATGTCTTCTCTCTCTCTCTTCATACTGAGTCTAACTCCCAGTTCTCTTTCCCTTTTCTCTTCTCTCTCCTCATCACAAATTTCCCCTCTCTCTCTCTCTCTCTCTCTTATTCCTAATAATTTCCTCCATTTTCCCCTTCTATTATCTTCTGCTGAGAAACACTATAACAAAAACAACAACTCTATAAGGAACTCACTTTTGATTCATGTTTTTGGATTTTGGGTTACCTTTGAGCTATTTTGGGCTGTTTAGAGCAAATTTTGAGCTATTTCTGTTCTTTTATATATATATATTATGTAACTTTTTCAATGTTTATATATGATCATTATCATTGATGTCAATTTCTCTTTATGATCTCATCTCATTTAAATTGTTGTTGTTGATCTTCTTGATCATCTCTTTTTGCCATGCAGATTAAAACCCATTTCTTAGTTTTTCTTCTCTTTTGAAACAAAAAACCCTAAAATAATAAGTGGGTTTCTCTTCAAAACCCTAAAAGATGAAATCTTTCTCACATCGGCCATAACCGAAAGTTTCAATCTTTTACAAACATTTTCCTCCCCATTTTTCATCTTTTCGATTAATTAAACAATGGATTTGTTTTCAGAATCATCATCCAATAATAGTACTCCCACCACCACCACTACCACTACAACACCACCCACCGCCACCACCACCACTGCTGCCTCTGCCACCACACCAAGCCGGTACGAGAATCAAAAAAGGAGAGATTGGAACACGTTTTGTCAATACCTCCGGAACCACCGGCCACCGTTGGCTCTTCAGATGTGCAGCGGCGCTCACGTGCTGGAATTCCTCCGGTACTTAGATCAGTTCGGTAAGACAAAAGTACACAACCAAACCTGTCCGTTCTTTGGCCTGCCCAACCCCCCTGCCCCCTGCCCGTGCCCGTTGAGACAAGCGTGGGGCAGCTTAGACGCTCTCATCGGTCGGCTTCGGGCAGCTTACGAAGAGAACGGAGGTCGGGCGGAGGGAAATCCTTTCGGAGCAAGAGCGGTTCGGTTGTATTTAAGGGAAGTTCGTGATTTTCAAGCGAAAGCAAGAGGTGTTAGTTATGAGAAGAAGAGAAAAAGGCCTAAGCAAAAAATTAATACTTCCTCAACTACTACTCATGATCATCATCAAGATTCTACTACTTGAATTTCTTCTATATATCTATATCTCTCTCTATATATATTTATATATAAATATTTTGTGTAAGAGAAAAGATTTGTTGCAATCTCTCTATTTTTAATTTTGAATATTTATTTGCAAATGTCGAGATGGAGATTTGAACCTTCAACTGGAATTGAAGGTTTTTTTGTTCTCTTGTGACGAACCTTGAGTTATGTTCAAGTTAGTATTCTCTTTTGATAAATATTTATAATTATGATTAGAAGTATCGGAAGATGTTAATTTTTTCTAAGATATTATTTATTAAAGATAATGGTTTTTTCTTTCTTGATATATGTTGAAGTGATTTTGAAGCTATTGAGCCTTCCACTTGAATAGAATTGTTGAGAAGGATATGATGTTAATTTCTATAACATTACTCATTAGACCTTTTGGTCCTGAGGTGATTTTGAAGATTTAAAATGTTTATAATTATGATGAGAATATCATAATTTCTTGATCTTGAGGTAAAGTTTGAAAATTGAATTGATGGTTTGGTGGACTTGGTGGTGTGGTTTAATTTTGGTGGGTTTTTTTAAAAAAAAAAGAATTCTACATCTCAATTAAGTGGTTTGAATTTTGAAAATATGATATGTTATTTAAGTGCTTTGTATAGATATATGGATTGAAATTAAATAAAAAGCAGGGTTTTAAGAATCAAGAAATGTGATGAATGAAAAATATGAATCAAATTAATGTAAAAAGATGATCACTTTTTTTCTTTTCCTTGTCAAATTTCTTTAAATTTCTGGGTTTATTCTGTAGTAGAATATCTAGGGCTTCTTTCTTTTCTTTTTTTTGGTCACTCTGTCTCTCTCTTCCATGATCAGATAATAAAGAAAACAGAAACAGTCAAAAACTATTTATTAGGGTTGTTGTTTTGGTCTTAAAACACAATCTTTCTAAAGATCTATACAATTAAGCAAAAAGACAAAACCCTAAATTTAATATATATCCTTTTTTTTTGTTTTTTTCCTTTTTCTTTTCCTTTTATTTTCTTATTATATATATATATTAGGGTTTGAATTGAAATGGAAAACCTTCAAATTGTGTCTACAAAATAGGGGAAATTTATAAAAGAAAGAAAAGAGAGAGACAGCCACAGCCTCCATGTCTGGAAATTATTGAGAAACACACTTCCCCTATATGTGAGCTATATCTTTTAACATAATATTAATTAGAAGAATAAAACTAATTATCATGTGTTACTTAGTATCAATCCTCTTGGTTGGTTGGAAGTTGGTGGATGTATGATGCCTTTGTTCTAATCTGTCATTTTTAATCACTTTTTATGAGTAATTTTGATTATCGTTTGACTCTTTCAAGAAATTAGGCTTTGTTTTTGTAATCATTTGATTTTTAAATTTTTCTTTTTACAATTGTGTTAATTTTCTTAAAATATCTACTACTTTTGTTATATATTATTTGCTAACTATACATTTGAATATTTACTAAAAATTTCAAACACAAAAATAAATTTCTATGAAAATAGGGTTTATAATTTTTTTAAAAAAATAATTAAAATTTAAAAACCAAATAATTATCAAATTGTTGTACAAGACAATGATGTAGTTTTCACTTAAATAACCTTTTTCGAAGGTGAAATTATATTATGGAAAGTTTTATTATAACAAAAAGTGAACTAGAACTACACTGAATTGAATTATATTGTGTTGAAATTGAATCCTAAATCCTAGTTTGAAATTAATTGTCCTTTTTGTTCACTAGTCCTTCTGATATATGTGTGATCATGTATTTATATTTTCTAAATTATAAAAATAACAAATTTAAAAGTTTATAATCCTATGATAGTTGTCATATTTATCATATTTGCAATATGAAAAAAAAGTGTCATTGACCGTTTTTTTCTAAATGCTTTTTGTCATCTTATGCAATTTGCCTTGCTAAAATTATACAAAGGCATGTTTGCTCAATTTCACAATAATTTTGGTTACTTCTTAATTATATGATTTTTAGACGTTTTTTTATTTATTTTTTATTTATTTTTTAACTTTACTATGGATTCATATTTCGTAAGTAAGATAATTGAATTACCGTTCAAATACTAAAATAAAATATTATTTAGATTTATAAAAAAAAAAACACATTTTTTTTACTTTTAAAATTTGTAGAAAATAATCAACAAAATAAGAATTTTAAAAAGCAAAACGGGTGATTATATAATCAACCATTCCACCTCTAAAACTACAAATCAAATAGTTACTTAATGAGAATTTGGATTTTAATTTTTAGTTTTTGCAATTTATGGAACCTGTTTATTTACAATTAATTCTTTACCATGGTTTTTACTTTTTCTTTTTAATTACTTTCAAGGCCATTTGAATTTTTAGAAAGAAAAATACCTCTTTTAGTTGAAGAACTTGAATTTAATTTGAAACAATTTTCTTTTAACAAATTCACAAGCAAGAAGACTAGTGGTATACCAAGACGTTATCTCAATGACATCTCTATATGTCTATTGCTTTTTTTTAGTTCACGAGTGGATACAAACCTCTAACATTTAGGTCGAAAATTTGAGTTGTTGATTGTAAAAAAAAAATGTTAATCATGAAGAGACCCAACCAAAAGTCGAACTAATTAATTAAGTTGAATTCAATAAAGATTTGAATGGGATGACTTTCTTTTTTGTTGGGTCCTATTGGATATGTTAGTGCATGTATCATAATATATGTGATTAAAAGTTTACTGTTAGAAAAAGGTATTCAAATTTGAAAATTCAAATTTTGAATTGATATGCCACTATTTATTTATTGGTTAGTGAAAATACTCAACAGTTACATTCTTATTTGGCCATTATTATAAATGACAAATTTATTCAATCAATAATACAAAATCTAAATTTTTTCTATATTTTGTAAATATTTGGGTGCATTTGTTTATAGAACATCAATTCAACTCTTCAATTTTCATAATTGAAAAGTAGAAGTCATATTATTTTTGTGTTTGTAATTGAAAGAAAATTGCTTCTCTTAACATTGTGGTTTAGGGTAATTGAGTGATGCTGACATTTTGTTTTTAAAATTGGTTTCTTTCAATTAAAAATGTTTTGTTTTGTAAGATAATTAATTACCAAATTTTTTCTATCAGTACATAATTTTTGTTTAATTAAGTTTCCTAAACTGAAAATGTCCAATACTAATATGACATTCATCTTAGCAAAGAAGTGAAGAATAATGTGTCAAAGTGTACAATGAGCAAAATATGAGGTCGAGGGATGAATAGAATAGGGTTGTTTATGTTTAATACTTAATAACCTTTAATTTTGTGTTTTTGGTTTTTGAAATTTATACTTTTGTTTCTCTCAAATTCTTCAAATGGTTGCATAATTAATTAGCAAAATGTCTTAATCAAAATTTAAAAGTAAAATCTACAAATATGCTTTGCAATTATTTCTTTTATTAGTTTTAAATGGTAGTTTTAGAGGTCGAAACATTGTCTCATTAATAAGGTAGCAGAGGAAAAAACTTATAGTAGTAGATCAGGTCAATAAGCTTTATTTTTCAAATGCAAAAGATTAGGGTGTTGTTTGATATATATGATTTTTATTCTATAAAGTTAGGCTTAAAAGAACTTCACTTGTCTCTAAATTTCTTGATTTTAAAAACTAAAAAAAAAAAAAAAAAAAAATACAACTTTTTTTTAAAGGAAAACTTTAGAAAATATCAAAATATTGAAATTATTTACAAAATACAGTAAAATTGATCAAACTCTCTTTAACCTATTTAAGGTTTTTGCTACCCATAACAAATTTCCTTTTAAAACTTGTTGTTTTTAGAATTTTAAATTTGGCTAGTAATTTTGATGCAAGAATCATTAGAAAATAGATTTAGTTTTTAAAAACTAAACAAAATGGTTACTAAACAATATGACTTAAAATTTTATTTTTTAGATATAACAACAATTAATATCGAATACGATTCAAATATTAACCGTTTGTTCGAGTAGATAAGTCTAAACCAATTCAACTAATATATATTACAATATTTTAACCTTTTTTATTTGATTGTCTATTTAAGTATAAGAACTACAACAATTCTCATCTAAAAAAGTATGGTCTTTTTTTAGATTAATAATTTGTATGTCAATTGAACAATACCCTAATTATCCATTGAGTTTCTAATTTTTTTTTAAATGTGGCATTAAACTAGTCCAAGTTAAAAATAGTACAAAAAAGGGTTGGTATGAGAAAAGTCATTAACCTTACATTTTATAAATTAAAGAAAAAAGAACAACAACAAAAGAAAAGATTGGTTTTGAGAATGATTTTTTGTTAGCCCCAATTTGGAGTATAAAAGTTATATATGATAGGAAGTAATAAATGAAGCATATCAGATGTGTTTTCTCTTTTCCCTTTTGAATGATATGACACTTTAAAGTTTAAAAGTCTTTGCATTTTCCATCTTCAGAATCATTTAAAAGTCCAAATTATTACATATTTTTTACTCTTTCCTAACTTACTTTTTTTTAGAGCATAATTTGGTTATTTTTTTTTTTCTAAATGTACATGCAAATCAGGATGAACAATCTAAAAATCAAGTTGAACGACCAAAACCTATCGAATCGTAGGTGATCAGTCGAAGAAATTTGACGAATGTTTTAAAAATCAAGTCAAATTTTGATTACTAAAACAATAACTAAAAAATGTATAAATATATATATATATTTTTTGGAATTTAATTAAGAGGTGAACTCTTTTGCTTAATAAATATGAAAACTATGGTAAGGTATAGAGAGAAAATATATTTTATTTTTAAAATAAAAAACAGGTTAATTAGGTCTAAATTATTCAAATTTATATAGTAAATATAAGCTCTTTTTGTACATTTATTATAGTTTAAACTCCAAATATCCATATTTTCATGAAACTAGTGATCACAAATTTGATATAGGTTAGAGTAGAAAAAAGTTGGAATTAAATACATGCATATATAAGGTGTTATAATTACACCAACATGCATGAGTTGATCATTTTTTATTTTTGCTAGTTCAAACATAAACTTAATAGAAATTACTGTTTCAAAATGGACGGATGGGTTCGAATCTTCAGCCTAGCTACAATGGTTAAAAACATGAGGTTTTAATTTTAGTAGGGTTTTCTTTTACCCAAATAATTCTCCACTCTAGGTTTAGCTTTAGGTTTGGTTCTTTTTAGGCAATGATATGAAATGACTACGTGTGGGAATTTGGAACTCCAATTTTTCATATTCAATAATTTTATTTTATTTTATATGTATCATATTATTTATGTAAAGTCCCCTACCTGAAAAAGGGTTCTTTTTCTCATATGTTGTGATTTTGTTATACCATATTATAAAAATATTCATACCTTTTCAATTTTCAATTTTTTTTTTTGACTTATAATACTATTCATAGTGGTGTTAATTTAATAATTTTTGTTGAACAACACTTTATATAATATTCGTACTATCAACGTTGCGATCTCATCAACTTGTATTATGAAATATTTAAATTTGTGTGGATCAAAATGACATTTAAACCTATTCTTCCTTTAATTTTTAATTGAAGTCAATTATTTAATTTGAGAGTTTTAATTTAAAATTTGACAATGGAAATTCAACTATTGAGGTCATATTTTTCAGATTACGATTATAATGGTTAATGGTTGAATTATCTACTCAAACTTAAAAGGAAAAAGCATAATAATCAAATCATCCAAGAGTACTGTCTAAAGAGAATATATGGCAAAATACGAGCATATGTATACTTTATATCTTATTAAATTGCTAAAATTAAATATTTGTCTAGCTATATAGCTATATTATAAATTTTATGTTTCTAAACTTATCACAAATTTATTATTTAACTTTAAAAGTTGTAATATTAAAATTTTCAAAATTTTCTAGATTGTATTAGATATAAGATGTTACAAAGATTTATTAGATATTTTTAAAAGTTGAAGAACAACATAAACACAACTTTCCAATTATGAAAGAATAGATCCATGGTGCTCCCATTTTGAAAAGCATGAGGATCTCTAAGACACCGAAATTGAAATATTTTGCAGAGAAGAAGTAAATTGAAGTGAGGTTGAAGAAAAAAGGTTATAAAATAAAATAGAAATAGAAAAGAAGAAAGAAAAGGGAGGGGGGAAGTCCCAGAGCTGGGGGGACACAGAAGAGAGGGAAAAGAGAGATAATAAAAAGGGAAGAAAAGGAAAAGGTGAAAAAAAGGGTCCGTACAAAGATCCCGCAATCTACGGTCAACTGGATGGGACGTCGGTGGTTGACACGTGCGCTTCCATGTGGTCCCCACGGTCCTCGTGATCCCACGTGGATCCATGTACTCCTTGTCGGCAACCGAGACGCTCCATCCCCCTCTTCCACGTAGGACGTCTTGGAGCCCTTCACTCCCTCCCATCCTACGGTCCTTAACCACTGCGCTTCATGCTTCCCTTCCGACAAGGCGATGTTTTCCATCTTTGGTCTTTGCATCCTTTACTATTTTTAGGATTTAATTTCCTCGAGATTTGCTTTTTTTAGAATTTTAATCAACCTAATTTCACTTTTCCCATATCTAATTTACTTGTACGTTTTAGATTCTTATTTTCTTATTTTTCTTATTTTTCTTTTTTCATTTCAATTTTTTTATTATTATTTTTTATATTTGTCTCATTCCCATTCACATTCACCCACTTATGTGTAATAGAACAAATGTTAAGATATATATAAATATACTATGAATCTTTTAAGAATCAAGCTTGTGAATCTTTTAGTAAAACGACGATGTATCTCATACAATAGAGTATTTAAATAGTACATTTTATTGTGTATGGACTAAAATGTTAATTAACTCTATTAAAGGTTGAATAACGTATTCGAGAATAAGTTTGTATTATCAACTTCGATGAAAAATATTTGATTCTCGCATTCTATATATTTAATTGGTAAAATAAATTTTGTGGGACAAAATCAACCTACCTTCTATGATATTTTAACCTCTAAAAAAAACTTGTATATTCTAAAACTATTGTATCTCAAATCCACTTAATTATTTATTGAAAGTGTTGTTATTTTGCTTTGTGTTAAAGATTTATTTTATTTTGTTTGGAAGCATTTAAAAAAATTTGCATTGTAATAAATGTAAATTGTCGTTTTAAAAATATAGAAGTTAAAATTAAAAATATATTTAAATTGACAAAATTAAATATTTTAAAATAATACAAAGAAAAAAGAGTTTAACCATGGTGATAATTAATTAATTTTTGAACTAAGTTAAAATATCGTAACGTTAACTTGTTTAGAAGTTGCAATATTACATTAAGGTTGAAGAACAAAAACATAAGGTTAATGAAATTCACAAAGAGTACTATGACTTTAAATGTTTTTCGTGACAAGTAAATTGAACTAATGTAGAATGATTTGACAAAACATACATATATGAAAGTAAGTTTGGTCAAAATATAAAGAAACGGAGGAAACACGATACCATATTACCAAAATACCCTTCTACCATCTCTCTCATTGTCTACCAAATAAAAGGCAAAACCCTTGATTCTTAATTTTGTATAGAGGAACCCCAAACTTGTTTGTAACTTTGAAGAAAAGAAAAAAAAAAAAATCCAAAACTTGTTTGGGGAAAAAGGGTTTTTTGATTCTATAAAAAGTTGAGAATAGAGAAAAACCACAATTTTTTTTTTTTTTTGGCATAGGAATTTGTAAACTCATGTTATAATTAATAATAAGTATTCGATTTAATCCATACATTGATTTTGTCACATGTACTTAAAAGAAGTATAATTAATTGTGATAAATATATAATAAATAAGGTATAGTATGAGATTTGATTTTTAATAATAACAATATATTATAGTTTGAAATTTCCCGTCAATGTCAGTCTTGAAGAAACTGATTTGAGTATTTATAAAATATGTTGGGTGGTGACCAATCATGATCTTTGGTTGATATAGATTTGGTCACCATTGGGGGATTTTATCACTTGTTTATTTATGCTTAATTCTGTTTGTTTAATTTTCATAGTACAATAATAAATAAATGAATAAGATATAATTATTTACATTAAATGGATGTCTGTTTTCCACGTAGCTCTGCTGCATTGCCTCCAACATAGTCATTGGGTTTTGCTAATTATCTTTTCTATATCCTTTCCAACTCTTTCTTATTTCTCCCGTTTTCATCGACATTGTCGATATTTTAATAACTTTATTCAATCTTACTAATTTTAAAACAACCCAATTGAATTTCAAAATATCAAAATTATTATTTTTCAGAATTTAAGAGATAGATTTTGTATCAAAATAATCTTAATTGAATTTTAAAATTAAAAAATATCAACTTGTTTGCTATCTTATCTCAAAATAACATTAATGACTTGAAGATAATCAAATTATTATTTTGAAAGTGAGAGAATGTCTTAATTTTATTTTAAAATAAATTTTAAAATAACCAAATTATTAATTTTCGAATCGGATGATCTCAACTATTTATTTCAAAATAACCCAATTAGTATTTTAAATTTAGGAGAATTGCAACCATTGAATTAATTTATTCTAAAAATATAGCATTGTATATATACAATTATGTAAATGAATTAAAATTAAAAAACAATTACATTGATTATATTTAGAAAGACTTTTAAATCATGTTCATTTAACTTAATAACATTAATTAAATTATAATTTCTATCAATATTGGTTTGAAAGTGTAATTAGTGTAATTATTTCAATATATTGCATTCTTATAAAAAAAATTATGTGTAATTAATTTGTGATATACTGTTATGAGTTTATTTAATTATGATATGCAATTATGAGTATGTAATACGTTAATAACGTAGAGAACCCTATCATAACCTCTTCCAAATATTTGGGGATTTAGAAGATATCAACAACTTTATTCATTTTTTTTATTTCACCATTGGGTTAAGATTTTAACAACTTTATTCGTTTTTTTTATTTCAAAACAATCATATTATTAATTTTTATTGGCTAAATCTCAACCTTTTTATTTCAAAATATGGTGAATCTTTTCCTGAACCTTTAATAACTTTAAATTAAAATTAGTTTTTGTATTAGATTTTAATTTATTTTTAAATTTTAAATTTTGAATTTGAAAATTAAAATTAAAATTAGTTTTTGTATTAGATTTTAATCTCACTTTTTTTTATTTGAAAATTAAATCTCAACATTTTTTTTAAATTTCAAAATAAGTTGGGTTTTTCAATCCTTAATAATTTAGAAATTAAAATTAGTTTTCGTATTAGATTTTAATTTATTTTTTAAAATTGAATTTATTTTTCCAATAAAATAGGCTAAGATATTGTGTTTTTGGATAAAATCTACCAAATTCCATCTAACTTTTATTAAATTTTTTTTTTTTTTAAAATCAGCTAAAATTTCCTAAGAGACGAGAAAGATAATTTTTGTATCTTTTTGTTCTGAGTGAAGGTTTTTGTTCTTCCACCCCAAGCGTTTGAGATTGCAAGTTGTAGACTTAAAAATCAAAGATGAAAGATGAAAAATGAAGATAGTGTTGCATGCTTCAAATGTGTATATTCTTCTTATTGAAAATGCATGATGAAGCTAAGTTTCTTCTTGAAAATGCACGATGGAGTTGAAGATGAAACTGAGACTTCAAATGGAAGAGGATAGAGATTGGGGTTTGTCCGCTGCAAAGTGGAAAGATTAGGGTTTTCCCACTTGAAGAATATGAGATCAAAAAAGAAAAATGGAAAATGGAGACGAAGGAAGATTTTCAAAATGGAAGATGAAAAATGAAAAACAAAGATAAAGAATGAAGATCGTTTTTTTATTGGACAAGTATATATTCAAGATTTATTAAAATGTATTTATTATATTTTAACTTTAAGTATATAGGGGTATTTTGGGCTTTTGCAAATTCTTATTTATTGTATTTTTTTTTTCATTTTTTCATTAAAAAAAACGGTTTTGCTATTTTTCAAAATAACAACTTTAAAATAGCTATTCTTCTAGTTGACCGGTCCTATATGAAAATTTTCCATTGAATGGTTGAAAAGAAATCAAACTTAGCCCACAGAGACTATTCATGGCTTTCAATATGCATTGGGCCAATGCCCATGAGGCTCAATAGGCTAAGACAACAAAAGTCTTGGGAAGTTTTTTTTTTTTTTTTTTTTTTTTTTTTTAATTAAAAAACTCATGGCAAACTCAAAAACATTCAAAATATATAGGGTGTGTTTAGGGGAAGGGTTGAGTTATGGAAGAGTTAGGGTTATGATAAAACTAGTGTTATAATAAAACTAGTTTTATGATAAAAGGTGTTTGGGGGAGGGTTATGTGAGTAGTGTTATGATAAGATGTGTTTGGGGGAAGAGTTATGTGAGTAGTGTTATGATAGTATTATGATAAGATGTGTTTGGGGGAAGAGTTATTTAGGTAGTGTTATGATAGTTTTATGATAAGATGTGTTTGGGGGAAGTGTTATGTGAGTAGGGTTATGATAGTGTTATGATAAGATGTGTTTGGGAGAAGTGTTATATTGGTAGTGATGTGATATATTTATTATTTAAATAATTTTTTTTAGCAAATTCATATTTAAAATCCAATAGTGAAAGTGAATTATTATTTTTTTCCAAATCATTCGACGTCGCCTAAAGTAATTGACTTAATTTATGGATTGGTTTCGTCCATATTGAACATGTTGTCGATTACTTGTTACGTTTGATTATCTATTGAGACGCAACATGTAAAAGTGGAATATTGAGTGCAAATATACATACATATATATGTATATATATATATATGTATATATGTATATATGTATATATGTATATATATATATATGTACATATATGCATATGCATATATATATGTACATATATGCATATGCATATATATATGTATATGTACATATATGCATATATATATGTATATGTATACATATATACATATATTATAAATAAAAATTAAATTACGTCACATTAATTTTACTACATGAATCATTGGAAAGAAAAACACACGACTTGCAATATCATTCAAAAACACAAATAAAAAAGCAGTTAACAGGTAGAGTGATAAAAAGAAACCATAACAATCAGCTAGCGCCTCGTATGATCACCGTGCAGTAGTCAAGCTTCTCCTCATCTGACAATTCGAGGAAACCCTTCATGTCCGTTAAATTGTTCATTAGTATTCGATTGCATTGCGCCCTTTCCAACCTAGTGAGCTGAGGTATGGCACGCAATGCACGAACGACCTCTCTACGGACCCTGCTTTCATCCTCGAATGCCAACCGCGGCCACTCTGCAATAAGCCTCAGCTGGTCAGTTTGGCAAGCCATGACATCCTTAATGATATCAACTATTTCAGAAGTCTGCCCTCCCCGCTTTCACTTTGAGCCGCTCGAAGTTGTCCTACTATCGCTTCCTCGACCTGGTCGTGCGATGTCGTCGGGGGACATGTTAAACCTATGGCTGGACATGGAAGGAATTTCCATATCATTGAGATCCACGTGTGCAAATTCCTCAATCCCAGGAGGAACGTTCGATCCGACATCGACAGATGTCTCCGCATGGGCTCCTGTTATACGATCTTTCCCGAATACATACGACAACACGTCGTAATATGGGAAAGGCTTATTTAACAGGCTCTTGGCTGCAGGATGACTCTGCATAGGAAAGAAAAATCAAATATTAGACTTGTTTCATATTGAAGTACAAATTATATCAGTGTACAATTATACTTTTCACATACTCTGACCCAGTTGTCAAACAACTCATTCTTAGCAAAGATGCATTTCGCATCGTCATTCCAATCGAACCCACTACATGACGGGCCGCGCATTTCTGCGATTGCTTGGTATGAGCTCTTCAACCTCTTTATGCGGCAGTCAATTACTGTGGTCGCATGGACATTGCATCCCAGCAACTTTGCCGCCATCATTTGCAGAAGTTGTGCCAGATACCCGGGTGTGAATGTGTCATTGTCGGACTTCCATCCACCAGCAGATACCAACTCGACCATAGACTCCACGAGGGTTGCCGCCTCCTCCTTCGTCCATACATGCTTAGGAGCACGTGATGAACTTGCCATACTGACAATCCTACAACAATGCATACAAATCAGTATCTTCAACACACAGTAAGGCAAAATTGTTAAAATACACATGAAGGCAAAATTGTCTAATTCGTTTTTTATACTGCATGCATACATTCAAGTGTACAGGAAGACACACCCAATACTAATTAAAAACAAATACAAGAATACTAAATCGACACACATAGTCTATTCGTTACGCAACTGCCATTGATTGAACATCTCGACAGCCAAATCATCCCTCCACTGCGTCCATTCGTTTGAGTTCTCAACGAATTGAATGTCATCACCTCCAATTGTTGCGTACGTGGAGTCTCCTTCGTCAACGTCGTCAACGAAATCGACATTCGTTATCTGGCAGTTGATGAGATTGTGTAGTAGACAACATGCTAAAATTGTTTGACATTGAATTTGCACGGGATAGTAGGATTTCCCGCGAAGGATTGCCCATCGACCCTTCAACAAACCGAACGCTCGTTCAATAACATTTCTAGCGGAGGAATGTTTCATGTTGAAGTACTCTTTCGCGGTGGCAGGGGCATTTTCCGCTCCTCGCCACTCTTGCAAGTGGTATCTTTGTCCTCTATAGGGAGCTAGAAATCCCTCTGCATTGGGATATCCCGCGTAGCATAGATAATAATAACTTGTTACGAATGCGTCAGATCTAACTAATTTGATTGACGTTGTAGGTAGTATATGTTCGAGGCATAAAACATTTGATTACCCTAAGGAACATGCAAGCCGTTTGGTCGTGCAATAACATCTCGAAGAATGCGCGAATCTGCTGCAGACCCTTCCCAACCAGCCAATACGAAGACGAAGTCACCTTTCGTATCACACAAACCGAGGACGTTTGTGGTAACGTCTCCCTTACGTGTTCTATACCTAGGCCTATCGTTTTGCGACACGATCACCTTGATGTACGTGCCATCCAATGCCCCAAGGCAGTTCTGCAGAATGAAATATCGCGCATTTAAGTAGTTGGACTTCGTGATTGATAAGTAACAGAATTTAGTAATATGCGGACCTCGAAGCACCTCCATTGTGAATCGGTGCATGTGTTAGTCACTGGCTGTGGTTTCTTTAACAACTCATCGTGCAATCGCAACACAACCAACAGTACGAGGTTAAAGTGATGGGAAACAGTCTCTCATGATCGCACGAAGTCCCGCTGGATGACTCTATTCTTGACATCGTGTGCCAATATATGCAGAAACATTGCGACCATCTCCTCGACATCAACGATTTCGATCGACGTCAGACCAGCAATCGTCCTCAGTAAGTGACATAGAATGAAAAAAGTCCCCCTGTCCATTCTGGTACTTTGACGACATTCGAGGTTGAAGGAGTGGATCATACAGAAGTATGAAAGCTGTCTAATTTGATGCCTAATTTCGTACGATGTATGTGTCACCCGCTTATTGTCATTCATCAGTGCATCTAATAGCAGTACTAACTGATTATGGATGGATGTGAAGACAGCTATTATAGTGCGAATGTTTTCGTTAGCCATTTGAGGGTAGCGACTACGAACCTCACGATCTATTTTTGTAACTGTAATGCTAGTACACCATCAATGCATGCATTAGAATAAAATACATTATGTACTTGTAAACTATAGTTATTTAAAAGGAACTTATGTGTCACCAATATGTTGCTAATATGGGTATGTACTATACATGACCAAAATGTTTTTCCAAATTCGTGCTTTTCAGTTTGAAAAGCGTGGCTAATATGGAAAAAAATCAGTTGTCAATTTTTTTTAAAACTTAGTTACGATGTGGTCACTTGTTTTTTATAATGTTTGTGAAAAGTGTAAACCCTTAATTTAGGCAAAAACATATTGATACATGACCTGTCCTTGTTAAATTAATTTAATAGAGATTCATATTGATTATGAGCATTAAATTTAATAAAATGTGTAGAAGAAAAATAAATAAAATAATTATACTTTTCTAGCAATATCAATAATTTCTTTTAGGATATTTTTCAAAACAATTTCTTTTAAGATTGTTACCTAACAATATCATTTTGTTCAAATCATGTGCTACTCTAAGTTAAAAGAGTTTTTTTTTCTTCCCTTTTATTTGTTACAACATATTCAAAATATGTATAGACTTTTCTAGTGCATGGTTTATTGTTTGTTTTACAAATGCAATTTTCTTTGTTTTGATCCACACCTTTTAAATTCAAATTTATATCTTTTTTTTACAAACCTTAGCTTATTCATAATTAATATGACCTTCTTAGTTTATTATAAAGGTTTAAATGTTTGTACTTGGTGAGCAAATATCTAACAAGATCAAGGAAATGTCATGCTATTAATAGTATAGAGATTTAGGCTATTTTAATTCTAATATAAAAACAAATTTAGTTCTTGAAATCAATTCTTTATATTGGGTTATTTTAAAATATATAGTTTTTTTAAATAGTGACAAAAATAGAGTAGTGTGTGAAAAATGACTAATATAGAGTAGTGAAGTACAAAATGGAGTTCACACTTTTCAAGTTTTCATATTATTCATCCGTTTGTGTGGGTATACACTTTCTTTACGATTGTTTTGAAAATCGAACACAATTTTTGAAAACCGAAACAAACTTTGAAGTACGAAATGGAGTTAAATTTTAAATCATGAAAAAAAAAAACAGAATTCATTAATACCCAACACGGTCACTAAAGTCCGAAGTACTACAATAGAAAGCGCCAATGCCTCGTACCTCTGACAACCGAAGTATGAAGTCGGATATCCTGCAAATAAAGTATATACAAGCGAACATGCAAGCGGTTGAGTTTCAGAGGCAAAATGTAAAACCCAGCCGTTCAACGAAACTGAAAGGGAGACCCATTTGTTTCGGAGGCAACACTGTGAGCGAAGTCTTCAACGAAAATTGGGAGGACGAAGAGTGGGAGAGAAACAAAATTAGAGGAAGATAACTATTTTTACCCAGAAGAAAACGACGGCCAAAGGACGAAGAATTGAGGAAAAAAGGGAGATTGAAGAGAGGGGATGATTTCGTGTGGAGATTGGAAGAATTAAACGGGTTTAAGGATGAAGTGGTGTTGAGAGATTGAAGACAAGTTGAGAGGGATGAAAACGAGTTGAGAGGAAGTAAACCGAGAAGCATTGAGAATGGAAGACGAAGGAGTAAAGTGTGAAGACGAATTAATGGAAACCCTAAAACTAGAGTTTCCATTACACGGGCCCCAAACATGGGTTTGGGTCATTATAACCCAAGCCCACAGTGATAAACTGGGGCCCAAACGCCCCCATATAGATTATAACAAAAATTTAGAATCTATCAATAATAGATATTAATGGTATTATATTGTTTGTTTTTGTTTTTATATATTTTTTAAGGGCAAATGATGATAGAGGATTCAAATCACAAACTTTAGGTTACTAAATTTTATATGATAATTTGTAATTGATGAGAGATTGAGTTAAGGGATTTGAAAGCTTGTAAACACTTTTTTCCATTTTATATATATGAGAGAAGTACAAGTTCAACTCAAGTGTATACCAATCTATCTCATGTGCATATCAAATGTGTACTAAATGTATATCAAGTATATATCATTGGGGTATCAAAGCGGATATCAGTAGTGTATCAAGTGTAAAATAATAGTGTATCAAGCGTATAATAGAAGCCTATCGAGTCATGTGTATCACGTGTGTATTGTGTGGGTTGGACTTTTTTTTCATCATTTTTGCAAACGTACATGATTTTGTGTCATGTACCTAGTTTTTTAAACTTATTTTATCAGACATGCAAGAAAGTCTCTTTTTATATTTCAATTTTCACGATAATTTATGTAGTAGTTGTATAAATGATTGTTATAACAAAATTCAATGTTATCGTGCATGAATTAATCTAAATATTTGTGTCTTCCTAACTTACTATTTACTTTATTGGTTTCTTTTCTTATTTATCTACAACCAAGCAATTAGTTAATCTATTAAGAACTCATTTCATATTCTAATTTCTATTTCATATTGAATTCTATTGAGAATATAAATACGATGGAAATAACCTAAGAAATAGTGAACTTGTATATTAATTGGTGACAGATTTGAACCTCTTGTAATCATAACAACAAACATGTAGTTTAAAAATAATAATCTCTCACGGTATGTTGTTTAATATATGCAAATTTTTTACAAAATAATTGACGGTGAAATTTTAAAATCTATATCGGTTAAATAGTATACTTAATTTCATTTACTTTTGTCATTGATTCATTTTGATTCCTATAACTTCAACGTCTTTTGGTTTATATACTTTGAAAATATTCATTTTGGCTTGTTATTGCTTTTGAAGTATAGATTATTTTTATCCACAAGAGATTAAAATAACCACGATTTTAAAGTTCAAGTATCAAAATTAACATTTTGAAAGTACAAAGATGACGAAGAACAAAAATCTAAAAAACATATATATAAACCAAAATATTCAAAGAATATATATGAATTTTAAAATATAAAATAGAATAATTTCAAATTTTAGACTATGTTTGATAATTAAAGTATTCCTACTCCTAAGTTTATTTGTCTCGTTATTCATTTTCAAAAACAGAATTAAATTTGTAGATTGCATTGTGGTTGGTTTACTGTAATCAAACCGAACCGAACCGAACCGACCAGAACCGGTAAAGGGCAATAGTAGTAAAAACTCTGCCCCAACTCCCTCTACTATCATTTCTCCGGCGATGAACCGACTTCGCGCAGTCCTCCGTCACCGTCGCACTCATCTTCACGGCGATCTCTGGCGATGCCTCCACTACAAAGTACCAAAGACACCGCAGCCGCCAGCACCGCCGGCGCCGCCGAAGCCTCCAAAAAAGCCACAGAGCTTCACATTGCACGAGATAACTTGGGAGGATCCTTACAGTTGGATGTCAAGCTTGAACGACAAGGTAGCGATGCGCCATATGGACGTTTACATGGAGCAGGAGGAGAAGTATACGGAGGCTGTAATGGGCGGGACAGAACGCCTCCAGAGTAAGCTTCAGTCTGAAATGGCTTCTCGCTTGGCTTTCGAACTCTCAACTCCTCCACTTCGCTGGGGACCTTGGTAGGGTTTTTGTGATTGTGAACTCTTTGTGTTATTGTTAATGTATGCCGTTAAGAATCGATTTCTTTACCTCAACTACTGTTGATCTCTTTGAAGGCGAATGTCAATCGCCGCAGGTTGTATTATCGAAGAGTTGAAGAAGGAAAGCAATATCCTGTTCTCTGCCGCAGATTAGCGAGCTTACATGAAGAGTTTATTTCCAACAAATCCCCTTCTGCTGGATTTGATTATGTTTCTGGCCAGAAAATTGAGCAGAAGTTGATTGATTATAATCAAGAAGCTGAGAGATTCGGAGGTTGTTGTTACATTTTTTTTGCACTATTCTTTTTCTCCTTTGGTTCAAAATTTTCTTTTGTGGGGACTTAGGATTATCTTTTTAAGAAATATAGAGCGAATTCAAGATAGACATATGAAGGGCTTATCCATTAAAACTACGTTTCAATCTTCTTTTTTTCAAAACGATTAAAACTGCTTCTTTAAATGGTGTATATCTCAAAATTACTATAGGCTAGTTCATGGGGAGTGAGAGATTTCTATTTCTTTCTGCAGCACAATAGTTTTTTTTATCTCATAATATGAAATGAAGCAATTGTCTGCAAGAAAAAGAGTTTGGATTTCTGATTTTTTTCCCCTGCATGGTCATCTTTTACTCTCCCCTTTGTGTTGGAACATGTTAAATCCCATCCTCTTAATTATTATGGTAGGTTATGCGTATGAGGAACTATCAGAAGTGTCTCCAGATCATCGGTTTCTTGCATATACTATGTATGACAAGGACAATGACTACTTCAGGTTATCTGTAAAGAATTTGAGTTCTGGTTCTTTATGTAGTAAGCCTCAAGTCGATCGAGTTTCTAATTTGGCATGGGCCAAAGGTGGTCAGTCATTGCTCTATGTTGTCACCGATCAAAATAAAAGACCATGTAGGTTGGTACATTAGTTTCTATGCACAGTTCCTCCTTATTTGTGTTTTTACTCCTTCCATGTTGAATATGGTTGTGAAGTTGAGATGGAATGTGCTTGTTCCTGTATTTTGTTTTCTTTAGATTGTATTGTAGCACGATTGGATCAATCGATGAAGATACTTTGCTTCTTGAAGAACAAGATGACGATGCTCATGTTTACATTCGACACACGAAAGACTTTCGTTTTGTTACTGTTAATCGGTTCTCTCCTACATCTTCCGAGGTAAGTATGATATCTGAAGAACTTCTTAGTTTGTACTTATGTCAGTTGAAATTATATTTTTGTTGCCCCACATTTCAGGTCTTTCTGATTGATGCTGCTGATCCATTATCGGGTATGAAGTTAATTTGGGAGTGTGAAGAATTGGCCCATTGCATAGTGGAACATCATCTTGGAGATCTTTATTTGTTTACGGATGCTAGTAAAGGTCAGGAGCGCGTTGATTCTCATTATCTTCATCGAAGCCCCCTTAAGGTTGACTCTACCTCAAGAACATGGGAGGTTGGTTTTGTTCATTGGGGCTTGTTTTCCTTATTGACCCCATTACTCCGAATGATCCAAAAACTTCAACATTGCAATGAATGTGGTTTTTCTTTTATCTGTCTTGGCAATTCTTAGTCCAAAACATTTTCTTAAGCAACCAATTTTCTGATGTACTGCAGCATGTGTTTGTTGATGACCCGGACTTTGTAATCGTGGATGTTGATTTCTGCCACACACATTTGGTGCTTATACTTAGGGAAGGCAGGAAATTTAGACTCTGTGCTGTTCATCTGCCCTTGCCTGTTGGTGGAAAGGTCTGATTTCTGGAACTGTAGGACTTAGGACTATCTATGGACCCTGTTGCATACAATAAGCAGCTACAGTTACCATATAATTAAGCTAGCCCTTGATTACCATTACTTATTCCTTCATCTGTCACTTTCGATGTGCCAGGGACCGATCAATCTCAAAGAACTTGAACTACAATATCTGCCTCTTCCGAAGCATGTATCTCAGATTTCCTCGGGACCGAATTATGACTTTTATTCATCGACGATGCGATTTACTATTTCGTCGCCTGTGGTATGTGAATTTCTGCGGTCATTTATTCTTAAGATTGTTTTTGCGAATAGTGTTGTCTACAACTGTCCGGTGGCCGTGGCACATATTTATGATGAATACTTTTTTGGACAAGAAATAATTTCATTGGTCAAATGAACTATCTAAGGATATACAGAAATAGGCCATATTGTAAGGCATACAAAAGATGTTTAGCCTGAATGTTCCCCTTCCCCTTTTTTGTTTTGTCTCAGTTCTCCAAAAGGCAGTTCCTTCTTTTATGTAATTTGGGGTTTTCTTACCTTCTTACCTATGTAAAGTTGTCAAATTTGCTGTTTGCATCTCAACTTGTTTCGTAATTGTAAACCCAGATTTCTGTTTCTCTCTATGTTCTTGAGCTATTGCCCATGTTAGCGCTGGCTTAGCAACTTATCCTTTGGAATGTAATGATTCTAAGAACCTAACCTAATTAGACTTCAGGCAGATGTCTGTCTGACCGTGTGCTGTCTGTTAATGTTTATTTATATTTCAAACAGATGCCTGATGCTGTGGTTGATTATAACCTATCAGATGGGAAATGGAATATCATCCAGCAGCAAAGCATTCTTCATGAAAGAACACGAATTCTATATGGAACAACTTCCTCTGCTGGAGGATCAAGAGTAATATCTAATGCGTTGGAGAACTCTGTGGGTGAAGCCAACTTTGATGATGAACAGATGTGGAACAGCCTTTCTGAATACTATGCTTGTGAACACTACAATGTCTCATCAGATGATGGAGTCTTGGTTCCTTTAACCGTCGTATACTCTTATAAGTGTAAAAAAGAAAGCGAAAACCCTGGATTACTTCATGTACATGGAGCTTATGGTGAGCTACTTGACAAACGGTGGCGTAGTGAGTTAAAAAGCCTTCTTGATCGTGGTTGGGTCATTGCATATGCTGATGTTAGGTTTGTAAGCATTTGTACTTCCATCAAAACTTCTTTATCTCGAATTTGACATGTCATTTCCTGTTGTTTGGCCCTGAAATATACGTTGATGCTTTGCTTCCAGAGGTGGAGGTGGAGGGGGTAAGAAGTGGCATCAAGATGGTAGGCGTATAAAAAAGTTCAATTCAGTTCAAGATTATATTTCATGTGCGAAGTTCCTTGCTGAAAGAAAGATTGTAAATGAGGAGAAGCTTGCTGGTTGGGGCTATAGCGCTGGAGGACTTTTGGTTGCCTCTGCCATCAATCAATGCCCCGAATTATTTCGAGCTGCTATTTTGAAAGTATGCTTCCATCTTCTTTCTTTCTTTCTTCATTTATTTTTTTGCATACTAGTTGCATTTTATGTTACTTATTAAGTTGGTTGGAAGGATTCTCTTGTATAAAGACTCTACTTTTTACTTCGATCAATTTGTTTTCTTCTTTCTGCCTCCTCTGCTTATTTTAGAAGAATTTTCCTTAAGAAAAGTATGACTAAATTTAGTTTTATTTCATTTTGTTTCACTAAATCTTCCATTTTGTTCCAGGTTCCATTTCTAGATCCAATAAGCACACTCCTTAATCCCATTATACCACTAACTCCTGCTGACTATGAAGAATTTGGATACCCTGGAAATGAAGATGATTTTCATGCAATACGCAGATACTCTCCCTATGATAACATACAGAAGGATGCCGCATACCCTGCTGTCTTGATTACTTCTTCCTTTAATACAAGGTAATCGTCTTTTCTGCTGCTAGTCTAAGTTCATATACTTGAATATGTCATAGTTGCTTCCTTGTCCATGTTTCTTGCTTAGAGAAGAAAATTGGTTTGTACAAGCATGCAGGATATTGCACTTGGCTGAATTAATTGTATTAGAACTTGTATTAACATTTCATATTTCAGATTGTATTCATTTTTCTTTTCCGATCATATCATATACTCATCTAGTTTTATTGTTCATAGTCTAGTCATAATGCGATGTTATCTTTTTGTTTGTGTTGCACAGATTTGGAGTATGGGAAGCCGCAAAATGGATTGCTCGAGTGCGGGATTATAGTATTTATGATCCAAAACGTCCGGTAATTCTCAATTTAACAATAGACATAGTGGAGGAAAACAGGTATTTGCACTGTAAAGAATCAGCTTTAGAAACGGCATTTCTTATGAAGGCGATGGAATCGTAGAACTTCAATGTTTAAGAATTAAAGATTATTCATATAAGCTGTTGTGGAGACATGGTAATCAAGGTTAGGTTTAGATTAGATTATAATAGAATGGAGGTGAGGGTGCATGTCTTTTTCTTATTTATTATTATTACTTTTGTTATTATTAATTTCTTTGGTTGTGTCCAAGTTTGTCCATGGGTAAACGACAGACATGAAATTACCTTGTTAGACAAATTATAAATTACCAAAAACACATGCTTTACAACCATGGACCTCTTTTCTGTTTATTTGTTGTTTATCATTGGTTACAAATTTAGTTTATATGGTTATGAAATAGGTTAGAAATTTAGATCCTCTAGTCTAAAGACGTTTAAAATTCATCTGTATGGAGTTTTATCAAATCATAAGGATGAAATCAAACTAAAGATGGAGATTCTATAACAGGCCTGTTTTGAAACACATAACCTAAGAGAAAACAATGATGGGTTGCTTTTTGGAACCATGGAATGAATTGTTTTGAAAAAGTCTTTTCTTGCAAATTGAAAAGTTCCATGCAAGATCTTGATAGTAGGGATGTGACCCTTGACCCATACACTGCATTTAAATTTCCTTGTAGAGATCTGACCGCTGCCTAATGCATTTACGTTCCTTTGTTAAATCATGTGCTATAACTGATATTGAAGTTGAAGTAGACAGTGCATTGCAAGATTAGATTTTTCACCCGAGTTTATTGCTCTAGTTCAGCCACTAAAAGCTTCTCTACCGACTTGCATCTATATGGATTTTTGGTCACTATTGCTACCAAATATTCAAAATGAGAAACCTATCAAAGTCAAATTGTAATTTTTCTGTCAGTATTTTATTAAAAAGATGTAGGGGAGGTGGATTATTCATTCAAAATTGATGTGAAAAAAGGATTACTAGATGAAGAACTTCAATTTGTGTAATTAAAATTGGGGTTCAACTAAAAGAAGGTACCAAATAAGCAGTTCTTATTAAAGGATAAATATATTTATATCAGATATCACAAAGAAGGATGAAAGTTCCCACAAAAACTGGTAAAAGGAATTGACATTCATCAACACAATCTCTCTCTGACTACACTCAATTAAAGAGGAAAAAGGAAGAAGAGGGATAAAAATAGAGACTACCATAACTAACTCACAACTGAAACTTTCTCGGAAACTCAATTTGCTTCCCAAACTCATCTTAATCTCATCTGCTTAACTCGTCGCGTGTATTTGAAACAGGATTTGTCTAAGGTTGAATGACAAACAAAGGCTGCAAAGAAACCAGAAGACACAACAAGTCCATGAATCCAGGAAAACAAATAATGTATGTAGAGTTAAGCTATTCATTACAATTAATTGTAATCGTTTGAATGACTTACCGTGCCAACACTAACAGGCTTCCCATCCTCTGCAATAACCTCGACTATGGTGCCCGATCGATCAGCCTGAAGATTAATTTATTTAAGAGCAAACATTAGCATATGTTGTGACTCAAACTAGTGTTCTGAGTAGTAGCTAACAACGAGACATTATTCAACTCTATATTAACTTTAAGGGTGGCTCGATAACAGCATTCTAGGAATTCAAAATCAGAATCAATAAACTTATTCTCAAGTTCAATTGACCGAACAGATGTCCATGGTCGAATGTATGTCTTCATTGTGGGCAGATTTATTACATCTTTTTATGTAATATATTGCAATATACACTTCATACGATAATGTAACTTCTAAAATTAAAATGTTTTACAATTTTACTGAACTTCTAAACTCATGTAAACATACTTCCTAAAATTTTCCATACTATAAAATGCACCACAACCCATCAACTGAAAATTTTGGGTTTAGTAGTGATTTAACATTAGTATCGTCCTACATTGAAACTCCAATGATATTGTTTCCTCCTCAATTAGGTTAACTCTAGCTTTTGTAGGTTCGCTTTTTCGTATGTCTTCGTGTTCTTTCGTATTTTTAAGCTCACTTTTTTGCATGGCCACTATTATTGCTTATTTATGCTTTAAGAATGAGGAGGATATATTTTTGTGGTTCTAGGTTAGCTAAAAATTGTGGACTAATCTACTTAATCCTTTTGGTGTCTCTTGGTGCTCCCATACGGATGGTGTTAGGTCCTTGGACCAAAAGCTTTATGGTTTGGATATGAATCATAAAGCTAAGATTTATTTGGATTGCAGCCATTAATGCTACACTTTGGATATTAGGAAGGAAAGAAACTGTCAACTCTTCTAAAATAGAGAGGATTGACCATGTGTGGGAGGCTATTCACTTCAGGGTTTCATCTTGATGCTACAATCTTACTTTAATAGGATCCAGTTACATATGTCCAAATGTGTCCAAGAGTTGTAAGGTTTCTTCTTGATGCCTCTCTTCCTTCTCTCCTTTTTTCCCCTCCTTTTGTAATTAACGCCAGTGCGAACACCTTTGTGTAAGTTCCCTTTGTGGTTGTTTATAATTTGTTGTATGAAAGTTCGTTGATCAATAAATGGAATCACTAGAAATTATCAAAGAACCAAATAAAGTTGTGGATTGGGCAGGACTAATAGGAGATTTACCCTGATTCACAGATATATTGTGGGGTAAATGTTCACATGTAAGAATAAGAAGCAAACTACAATGGTCTGATCTAATTTTGTTCCCCGTATATTGTTTTTATGAATGTTAACTCATAATTAGTAGATTATTGTTCCATCTTTCCTGTATTTAGTGATTGTTTCATCCATAATGAAGCCATTATAAACAGTGAATGTAAAATTCGGAAACTATGTGAATCCGATAGTGGTTCTAGTACATTCCCTCATCAATAGACAATACCAAATGGTAAGTATAGAATATACTGTTAGCAAGGAAAACAGGGAACGGGGCATAAAACTGAAGGAAGACAGTGAGTTAGCAAGCAGTGGTAGAATATGGATTGACTCTATCAACTGTAAAATTCAAAATAACTTCTCATATTCATGAGATTTAAGTGGATGGAGATGGGAAATCTTACTTCTATTTCGTTCATTAATTTCATGGCCTCAATGATGCATAAAATTTGTCCCTTCTTAACTTGATCGCCAACCTAGGGGAAGAATTCCACAAATATTCCCAAAAACAGATTTACAATTAAAATAGATGTTGCAGCAGAACCATTCAAATAAATTGATTTATGAAATACTATTTAGCATTAGCCATAAAAATTTACCTTCACAAATGGTGGTTGTCCAGGTCCTGGACAACGGTAGAATGTGCCAGCCATAGGACATTTAAGAGGTGGAAGGGAGGACGCAGCTGACTTGGCAGGCGGAGGTGAAGATGGAGGACTTGAAGCAGAAGCAGGAGCTGGTAGTGCAGGTAGTGCAGCAGGGGGAGGAGCTGACTGTGCTACTGACGGTGGGGGTGCATACATCATTGGAACGGCAGCAGGAGGTGGTGGCTGTGGTAAGGCCTCCTTTTTCCGGATCACCACTTCACAGTCGAGCTGTTTCAATTGTAACTCTACAATATCTCTGGAATCAACCAGTCTGGGAGCAGATAAAAGAACATGTTATAACCACATCCATATGTAGGTTACTTTAGAGAAAAAGTTCACAGATTGAGCTAGCTAACTTGATAAGGCTTGAAACTTGAGTAATGAACTCAGAGATGGACTCTTCCGTTGCCAAAATTTTAGAAGATTGATCACTCGATGGCTTAGCACTTCCATCTGATGCTAAAACATCAGATTCAGATGTAATCTTTGCAACAGTAGGTACATCAACAGGATCCTTCAATGAAACAGACAACTTCAAGGACAGGACGTTAGGAAGGAGTGAATACTTCAACAAAATAAAATCCTTTTACAATTAGAATTTGAAGTAAGCATACATACCTCGTTCAATTGTGCTCGAATGAGAGTTGAATGCTTACGAACAGGCTGCACCCCCTGCAACATAATGCTAACGTATATCACATGCTCTAATCATGAGAGGGTAACAGCATGGCATGGAAAATAGATTTTCAGCTGAAGTGGTATAGTTCAATGCAATCATATTAGCATTGACAAAACTCCAAATAAATAACAATGGATCTCAAGTAAATTGAGTAATGAGTATTGAGATCACCAAAAGATTTAGTTTTTATTAGTTAGAGTTCATTGGTTGTTCCACCTAAAATGCTATAACAGATGGATTTTGAATCTGATAGACAATAGACAGATGAAATAGACTTCACTGAACCTGAACCATGGCCATTTGTGAAAAAGGAAGCACAAAATACTCCGAAAACTACTTAAAAACATATCTGTGATATATGCTTACATCACTAGTTACAAACTATAACAACCACCAAAAAGGACACTTTCCCTTTCTATACATAACTACCCTTCTAAAGATTTTATTCATTTGGGAGCTTCTGACGATATCCTTGCTTCTCTCTCAAACTACATGCCATTACAAAAGTTGGAGGAGTTTGTTTTGTATACGTTTCCAGTAACATGGCCCCCTGAATTATGCTACTTGTACCCGACTTACACCAAATCTACGTCTCTTTCACTCTTTAAAATCGCTTTCAAACTTCAATATAACAACAAAAACAGTCCAAGAATTCCATTCAAAAGAACCCTCCAAAGACACTCTTCCAGATTCTTTCCAAATCACAAAACCAATTAGCACCCAGAGAAATTTAAAACCAACCCAGAAAAAGAAAAAATTGCAGGAGAATCGTAAATCAGAAACGCATCACATAAAATGGCAACAATTGGGAGAAATAAGATAGAAAAATTCTAGTTAAAAGTGGAAGAAAAAAAAGAAAGAAAGATGAATTGGCGCATACCCTTGTGAAGATTCGGAGTTTGGGCTTGTTGGGTAGGCGAAAGGAGAGCGAAGAATGAGAAGTGGTGTAGTTGAAAGTGCGAGGAGGCAGAGAAGTGGAGGGAGGTTTGGCGACTGCGGAAGCTGCTGAGGCTGAAGCCATTGGATGAAATGAGATGGAGAGAAAACAAATGAATCTGGTTCGAAAATGAAAAAAAGAAATTGTTGTGGAAAGAAGAGGAAGAGAGAGAGAGAGAGAGAGAGAGCTTAGGAATGTCCGCCGGTGTAGATGGAGGTGGCGAAGGGAAAGAGAAAGACGATGAAACCAATGAGACGGAGAGAGGAAGATGAGATTAACTCGCTCTCGCCCTTTGTTGCCACTTGCCTTTGGTAAAATGGGGTCTATTTTCTTAACTACCACGTGACATTTCTATTTCCCTTTATTTCTTAACTCAATTCTCAATTCTCAATTCTCAATATTTCCTTACATTTTCAATCATCTTTATCATATATACCTAAGTATCAAATTTCACTTTCTGATTTTGTAATTTCTTTCATTGTGTGTGTGTTTTTGAACTAAACCCTTTGTTTTGGTGGCCAGATGCCCAAATTTGGTTAGCGTTAAGTTGAAATTAGTTTTTCTCCAAAAGGGATTAAATTGGTCAGTAATCCGGTGACCTAAATTATTTATTATAGTGTTTGGTAAGCTTACTCCCAACTAATTTTAACATTTATTGTTCAAAATTATACCATTACCATTACATAAACTCAATTCTATAAAGTACACTAAAACGCGCTTCTCTTTATTGTACTTCTAACAAAGTTAAAACTTCGTCTCTTTTCGCTCTTATTTAAAATAATATATTATTTTAACGATTTCTTAGTATTTAATATAGTTATACCATTTTAAATTAGTGTTGTTTTGGTTGTAAAAACGAGGAATACAAAAACTAGGGAAAATGTAATATTAAAATAATAAAATATAAGAAATCTTTTAAAAAATATAACAAACCGCAAAATATTTACTCTGACAATTTCGAAAATGAAAAAAGTTCGACAGACCTACAATTTGGACAATATTCTATATTGTATATTTGTTTAGATTTGACTATTCTTTTTGTATCGATTTCAAGATTATTTGTTACCGTTGCCATTTTTTTCAAAATTTTGTTTTCTATAGAATTGTTTAGATTTTGTATACGATCGTTTTTTACCGTTGAATAAAAAATTTGAAGAGGAAGCAAAGTCAAACATGATTCTTTTTTTAAAGGATCATTTTCATGGATTTTTTATTTTTATTTTTATTTTTTATTATTGAGACTTAAATATTTGAAGAGTTTGTTATATTTAAGATTATATCTCATAACAAATCCAAAATTCGAATGTGCAGAGTTAAATGTGGCTTTAAAGAAAAGAAAAGAAAAGATGGGAATGGCGCCAATGTTCCCGCCAAAAACACCAAGAAGATTTTCCCATAGGGTTTATGATGTTTCGTTCATAATCACAAAGATTCACAAAACACTTACTTCAATTTCTCCACACATAAATTGATTCCAAATTTCCACATTCCATCGGATCGGATCGGATCCAACATGGAGAAGGACAACAACGCCGTCCCAGCGCCGACGGGATGCTACAAATGCGGGAAGCCGGGCCACTGGTCTCGTGATTGCCCTTCCTCCGCTCCAAATCCCAATCCTACTTCCAATTCTTCCAGACCTCCTTTCTCCTCTCCTCCTGCTGCTCCTTCAAAAGCTGTAGAGAAGCCAAAGAAAGCCCCCAGAACCAGGCCCAAGCTCACTCCTGAGCTACTCCTTTCCGATGATGGTCTAGGTTACGTTCTTCGCCATTTTCCTCGTGCTTTCAAGTATCGCGGCCGTGGACACGAGGTTATCTTCTATTTTCCTTCCCATTCTAACTTAATTAGTCGATTTGTTCCCATCTGGCATATATGAGTTTTGTTTGAGATATATTTCAACATTGCTGTTCAACAACAAAGGGGGTTTCGAAAATAAAATAGTAATTACAGTCTGGTGCGTTTTATGGTCTACGTTTTTGTTACGAATTTGAGCATCAAAGGAAACAGTAAACGTAAATGGTAGAATTATCGAAAGGTGGTTCACTAACTATTTTAACATAATCTAAGGGCAGTGGTAGAGATCAATTATATTTTCAGAGATTAACGTCTGATTACAGATTATAGAGTGCTTAGAGAGTGTGTATATAGGGCACTAATATAAACCTTAGAGCCAAAATTGTAAATAATATAAATATGAATACAACCAACACCCCTAAACCCCAGTCTAGGCTTGTGCACCCAGACTTATTGATCGGTTAGCGAGATCCAGTGATTGGTTATGCAAAGCAGCAAGTAAAAAATTTAAGACATTCCTGTACAATTAGAAACAATTTTAATGCGCATACATATTTCAATGAAGAATTGTTTGAGAGAGCCCAAGCTTCATCAGGGGAAATCGGTACTTACCCGTAATGGTTTGTTTATTGGAAATCCGGTTTCGAACTTTTTTCCATTGAATTATAGCCATGTGTGTTTCATCAACAATGCGTACGTACATGTATAATTTTTCTTATTACGGTGTCGTCGTTTCATCCATTGTCATTTTCTAATGATTTGATTATTGCACTAATTGAGTTATACTTTTGCTGGTGTTTTGCAGATCAGTGATTTGGAAAATCTTATTGGATTATACAGGGAATGGCATTCTCATATACTCCCTTATTACTCTTTCGAGCATTTTGTACATAAGGTGGAACAAGTAGCTGCTACGAAACGTGTAAAGGTAAAAATGATTTTTTTTTGTTCTTTTACAATGAGCGTATCACAGAGGTGTACATACATGGCTTCAAAATACATAAGTTTAGCCTAATAGCATACTGTGATACTAGTATAGATAGAATTTGATCTAAAGGAACTGCGCTTAAGAAACCCAGTGCATCTGAAGGGAGTAGAGACAGAGAGTGTGAACTCCGTAATATTTTAACTGAATCCTTATTTTTTAAATCAAATCAAAACGGAGCAAGTTTGTTTATTATATGATATCTAATTTGTAATGAATTGGCGTTCTTACTAAAAAGACATTTTGAGCAGATGAGTCTTGGAGAACTAAGAGAGAGAGTTGCCAGGGGAGGGGATCCTACAAAGTGGCG
Organism: Cucumis hystrix; assembly: GCA_025688845.1. Lineage (NCBI taxonomy): Eukaryota > Viridiplantae > Streptophyta > Magnoliopsida > Cucurbitales > Cucurbitaceae > Cucumis > Cucumis hystrix. The sequence goes on from CM046887.1 coordinate 16,747,206, forward strand.
TGAGGCACCAATTTTAAATGATGATGATGATGTCAACAATGAAAAAGGTACCTTCTAGTATTCTCATTTATTAGAAGACACTCATACATTTTCATCAGCTATTTGGTCATGATAGAATGTATTTTATCAAATTGTGTTTGTGTTTAGTAAGTTAAGCATTGCCCTCTCATTCTATTTAAAAAAATTAAATATGGTTTAGATAAATCTGAAGTCGACTGAACTGCCAAAATAGTGAAGCAAGAAACAATTATTATCATTGTTTTTCATGTCCCACTCCCACCAGACAGCTTCATATAAAATTGTTCTCAGATTTGCTTTGGAAGAACGATATTGGCTTGGGCTCAATCTATCTGAGTGTATTTAAGGGGCTGGTTGGTATCAATAAGCTTAATTTTTTTTTCCCGATGATGGAAAACACACCCTCTGGTGAGGAGTTGTATGTGGCTTTTGTTTGTCGTTAGCCATTACTTATCTTCATACTCCGTCAATATATTGCCTCCGTCAACTTCTCATCTTTCTTAGGCATTGGTATCCAAATCTTTTTTCCGTTGAGTCACATTTTACTAGACTGGGGATTATTATAGTTGGCTCTTCTTTTCGTGGGCTTCTCCTTTTTGTTTGCCTATGTATACTTTCATTTCTTCTTGATGAAAGTTAAGTTTTTTAATTTAAAATGTCGTGGATACATCAGGAAAGTGGGGAGACTTCACAATCTTTTTAAGATACATGAGTTACCATCTCATTGATAATTGATTTTGAGATGGAATGAAAAGTAACTTCTCATCTTCCTCTATATATTCATACGCTAAGGGATTTGATAACAATATAAACCTTTGCCAATTGGGGCTTAGTTCGAAATACCCTCTAACCCTTTGGCATCTGGATGCCCACTTTAGTATGCACTAAGCAGTTGGTGCTTGGGATGGGTATATTGTATCAGAATGTTGTCAGTAATTAATAGTTGTGTTGGATTCATAATTTTCTTTGTACTTTCTGGTATGGTATGATGCTGGCTGTGTGGTTAGAAATGTAACTTAGGAATTTAAATTCATCTACTTGAGTATTTTCTAATTTCTCATGTCTGAAACTATTCTCTGATGTGATGATTGGAAAAGATTTTTAGATCCTGAGCCTAATCATTATTTGATTACCCCTCTGCTTGAAATTTAAACCCGTCTGCCAATCCTTGCAGAAGCCAACGATCCGGATGGTGTATTCGATAATCAGGAAGAGGCGTCTTTGAGGAATAATGGTGCTGATGTCATTGAAGAGGACATGCTTCAGGAAGTTTATGAGAAAGCTACGGAAGTAAGTCTTTCTCTGTTCATTTCTTTTTCTTCTGAACAATTGGTTGGTTTTCATCCCTACCATTGTTTTAGTTTCAATCATAAAATTTCTTACTGAGAAAAGCGTCGTAGTTACTGAATTGAATGAAGAAATTTTACGAGTCATAAATGTAGATTTCCGGAATATTCATAGTGAAGCAAACTATGCTCTTGAGCCCTTTACTTGGCAGACCAATTTTCCAGATGAAATTGTCAGGTTGTTTATGAAAAATATATATGTTAATGCCCCAATTAACTAAAATTTGCTCTTAAATCTTATTTTTATCAGGTCAGCACTTTCTAACTATTGCACAAGTGCATGCATCTACACATTTGGTCAAAGAATATTCACCTAATGACAGCGAAAGAAAATGCTGTTTAAGTAACTGCCCCATATGATGGTCTATAATTTCTTTTGTTAGGGATAAAACCAATTTATATCCCTAAATTGTAGTACTCTCAGAACTCCAAACTAATAATTCTGCCAGTTTAAACCCTAACTTTCAAATCAATTTAGATGACTTGTTAGTGATTTATAGCTACTTTCACTCAATTCCGATTTCTCTCATTTACTCTGTCGTTGTAATGGAGAAGCTTCATTCATAGGTGAAAGTTATGAAGTGTGATACACGTACGAAGAAATTTTATACACGGGTGAAAGTTATGCATTAAACGGTTTTTACCTAACTATGATTAAGAGTAAGCTCTTTGGTCAAAACCCTTGTGCATATACTAACGATATCTATCGATGGAACCTTCCACTCAATGAGAAACTTGAAGCAAGAATACTTCCATTATATTATCTAGCATTTGTATCATCTCTAACTAGAGATTGCTTGTTTTGTTTACATGATTACATAAAGCAGTTCCAATGTGATCCAAGAAAACTCAAATTTGTTGAAACCCAACACCATTTCCTGACGTATTACCCGACTATCAATGACTGATTGCTGGTTTTATTTACATGGTTGTAGGAACCGTTGCAGAATGAACAAAGTGATTCCTTAACCATTGGTGGAACTATGGAAGATGTGGCCAACCAAGAACCCAACCAAGAACCAAAGACTAGCAATTCAAGTGAAACAAGTGAGCTCACAGAGGAACAGAGAGTTCGAATGGAAGCAAACAGGTTGAAGGCCTTAGAAAGAGCTGCAGCCAAGGCTCGCTCGTTGCCTACTGTTTAAATAACATTCAAAGTGATGGTTTTTGGCTTGTGAAAGGTTCAACCACCTTACGGAGTTTCTTCCTCAAATCTCCAATTTTTTCCCTAAACTTCGACGTATGAGTCTTTAGAATGTCAATTCGGAATTTTATATGCTCATTTTGAAAGGTTTATATTAAATTGTTAATCAATTGAGCCTGCATTGTAAATTAATAATTTGAAGTTTATAAATCATTTTCTTTTGTATGTTTCATAGTTTAATTTTAGTTCTTACCCATCCATTAATCTTAAATTTAATGTCAGACTACTAGTTTATGGTTCATTTTTATTTTTTTCAACATTTCTGCTATAAAGTTGACAATATTCTTACATATTAGATTTTTTTCATAAATATTATTGTTATTATTATTTAACGTTTTTTGATAAAAAATAACTTTGAATTACTTAGTTTATTGAACCAACTTTAGAGTACAGGAACAGAAATGATATTTTAACATAATATTTTTTTTATAAGTGGGAGTATGAGGTTTGGATTTACGACCTCAAAGGATGTAGTATAAGTTAATTAACTATTGAATTATGTTCATATTTATTGTATTTTTTTTATTAAACATTTTTTGAAAACATAGATTGTCTATTATAATATATTTTTATTTAGTTATGAATATAACAATTAGATTTAAAGTATTAGCATATATATAACAACATTTTTAAAAAAATGGCAAATGTAGTCAACTATGAAAGACCGACAAATTTTGTTATATTTACAATGTTTAAAAAATGTTGCTATACAATTGATTATTATTTCTAAAATTACTACTCATTAGCTGTTCAAAGCATTTTTAGAAAAAGAAATGACTAAATTTTGAAAATAGAAAATCTCTCTGTATATACACACTCCATAAATCAAGATAAAGATACGTTTAGTTTAACTCTCAAGTATTTAATTTTGAAACTAAATCATTTTTTCATATAAAAATATTGAATTGTTTTAAAAACCGCTCAAAATAACTTTTTAAATCACTCTTATTCAAATAAACTAAATAATATATATATATATATATATATATACACTTTTCAATCCAAACACAAGCTACAAAGTGTAATTAAGTCTTGCAAAGTATTTCTTTCCATTTTAATCAAGTAAATCCAGTCAATGGATTGTTAAATAGAGACAATTATTCTTCCTAAAATTTAGAAAATTAGTCAACATATCCTAAAAACCTTAGAAGAATAAGTGCTTTTTTTAATTTTTAATTTTAATTTTAATTTTAATTTTAATTTTGGAAAAGGGAAAAAGACTCTAAACCATAACATGAGGTCCACAACTATAATGGTTGGCAACAACATCAATTTCCCTTTGATTAATTTGCCTTAAAACAAAAAGAAAGAGAATTGAAAAGGAGAGCCTAAAAAGTAAATTAATTAAAGTCTAGGTCTTTTGTTTCTACCAATGCAACATTCATATTAAATTAAATATTGGTCAATTTTACATTTTCTTCATTATTATTCTCTTTATTACATAATTTACTTACCCCTTTTCTTCATCATTTGTTAGAACATTCAATTCAATTACTTTTGTTTTATTAATTAAGTTTAAAATGTAAAATATAACATGGGATTATATTACTAAAATTTACAATAAAAATTTTAATTGATAATAAGTTTTTCTCTATTAAAAACAATAATCGAAACCCTTCAAGGAAATGAGGAATAAAGATGTAACTTTTTCTTTAAAGATGGAAAATAAAATAAAATAAAAGAGCACAAACATCAAAAATAAAATTAAATAAACTTAGGCCTCATTGATTATGTTGGGGATTAATCAATATTAAAATGTGATGGCAGTATAAAGTGGTCAATTATGCACTTTCATTTTAGTGTGCACGTTTAATTAATTAATTCTTATTGCTATTATTATTTATAAAAGTATTAATTATTAATTAATTATGGTGTCCTAATCAATATTATTTAAATTCTGATCATTTTGTGTCGGTGGAAATGAACCTCAGTGGGCGTAGCAAACGGCGTCGTACTGCCGTCCACCGTTGCTTCTCTATTTTTTTAAGACAATATGTGATTACAAAATTATAACTAATTTTACCATTAGAGTGGAGATAGAAATTCGAACAACGGATCTCGTGGTTACTTATATGTTTGTATGCTAAAGTATTTATATTTTAATAATTTTATCTACTCCCAAACTTGATCCTCTCTTTTAAATATTTTTGTTCACAAATGATATCAATATATAGTGAGAAGGTCTTAATGTACTCTTTCAAATTTAGTAATATATGTATTAATATCAATGCAAATAAAAGGAGGTAGTTTGTTGCACATCACAAACTATATAAGTGAATGATCATTCATGGATGATGTTTGGTATAATCAACATAAGATAAGAATAGAAACACTAGTCCTGAAACGAGCACATGGGAGAGTGTTAGTTCAGGGCAAAACCCAAACTTAGTGCTAGACCTCAGCCTCAACCAAGGACGAAGTTGAGGCTAACCCTAGCTAAATAACGAAGGAGGCATGTCTCATGCATGCCCTTTTAAGGCATCGCCTTAAAACTAAAATAGACTTAGGGAGGGATGCTCTACCTCAACCAACCCAACCCTAACCATACTTAAAATTGGACGTGCTCTTCAACCGATAGGTTGTTTAATTATCCTAAAATGATTTAGAACCCTAACAAAACAACGGAGGAAAATCATCTCTATATATACATTATCGCGTTCCACGTGAGGTAATAACTTGAATTTTAGTATCTCAATGTTTGTGTGACAAGTATAATATGCATGTTTTTTTTACATGTCATGTTCTTCTCTCTTCCAAACCAATTAATTATTGATGTAATGCAAAAGTTAAATACACTTGTTTCTATCTATATCTTGACATTAACCCATGTCATTGTTGTAACAACCAAATTACACAGTTAGGAATTAAAATGACTAATCAGATTAATTTTATGGGAGTTATGGTACCAAATCCATACTTTCGGATTAGTTCATATATATATAAAGGGTTAAAATGTAATTTACTAGTTTATATAAAGTTTTCAACATGTGATTTTGAATAAAAAGAATTTGTATGTATTTATTTGGAAGTCTTCTGTGGTATATAGTATATAGGTTGTGTGAACAAGTAGAGGACATCATGTTGGTTTGGTGGAAGCTCAAATTTTTAGCAATTCAAAATAACAAACATAATTCATTTTAAATTTCTTTTTTTCCCCAATTATTTTCATTATATTATCCCAACTTTTATTTGAAAGTAATATAGGTAAAATATAATTTTAAAAGAAAGAAATGGAGACAATAAAATAAAAATGTTTTGAATAGTTATTTCTCTTTTTTCTTTTCAACTTTTTGGTTGTTTGCATGTGGAAATGGCCATCAGTCCTTTTAACACTTCATTTTTTTTATATAGTTTTATTTATTTAGAAAATGTGACTTTTTCCCATGAGAATGATAATAATTACCCCACAAAATCCCCTCCTTTTGATAACACCCAAAATCATTTCCATTTCCATTTCCATTTCCATTTCTCACCCCATCTTTTCACTTTTCTTTCAGATTCCCAATAACAAAATATAAGAATTAAATTTTAAAGAGAAAAAGAGAAGAAGAAATTCAAGAATCAATCCCATCTCTTCTTCCTCTCAACTTGCCACTTACCATCTGGCATCATAAAGACAAAATTCTCTGTTTCTCTTCTCACCGCCACAGGGATTCTCCTTCTCTCCGCCATTCTTCCTCTGCTCCAAACCTTCCACTCCCTTCACAACACCCACACCCAACTGGGATTTTCTTCTCCTGCTTCTTTCCCATCTCCCCATTTTTTCAAAATCTTCTAATTTATTCGCTGTTGGGTTCTTACTTTCTTTTCTAGACGTCGGCCATGGATTTAAGCCGGCGAAGAGCGGCGGTGGCGGCCAAAGGGAACGTGGTAGCTGGGTCTGTGTGGGAGAGTAGAATCAGGTTCGATGAAGTCAGAGGTGGGATTAAGGTTTTTAAGGGAGACGATGAAAATGCTGAATGTGGGATTCCGACAACCGCCGCTTCCGCTGGCAGCGGAAGGAGGAAGACGTGGAAATCTGATGAGGGTTTTAACCCGATTCTCATTGCGGAGGAAAAACCAGAGTCGTCACCGAGTAGCGGCGATGAACAGAGTCGGAAAAGTCCGACTCCTTCACGGAGATTGAGATCCAACGGTAGTCCGAACAAGCCAGTTCAAGTTTCCGGCGAGAAAATAGAGAGAAACTCAACGAGGAAGAAGACTGATCAATCTCGTAAATCGGCTGTTGGGCTTACCAAACCACCGACGAATGGAATCGGAAAAACCTCGTCGGAGAAAAGTTTCAAAGAGTCAAACGAATGCAGAGAGAAAGTGATTTCGTCTTCCACGTCTCAAGATTTCTTCGATGCATTTGAAGAAGAGATTGAGAAAGAAAGCTTCGACGTTAAGGAAATCAATTTACCAGAACGGAAAAAAATCATTGCACAAACTTTCCCGGGAAACAAACAGAAATTACAGATATTAAGTAAGAAAAGTTCCCTTCACTCCATATCCCAAATTTCGATATCAAATTTCATTTCACCTAATTCATGAAATCTTTGATGTTTTTCAGTGGATTTGATAATGTGGAGAGATTTTTTAAGATCCGGTCTGGTTTTTGGAGTGGGAAATTTGGTTATAATCATCTCTTGTTTTATCAAAAACATCAATATCAGGTAGAAGAAAAATTCCAAATCCGCCATTGTTGAGAGGCAGAAGAAAATGGGTTGTTAAGTTCTATTTTTGTGTGTGTGTGTGTTTTTTGCAGCCTTATCAGTTTGATTTCGCATATGGGTCTTCTTTATCTGACTGCCATTTTCGTCCATAGTTCCATTTTTGGGAGGTGATGATCTTAACTAATGGGTTTTTTTTTTGTTTCTTTCATAATTAGTTTCTGAGAATTCAAAAGAAGATCTCTGATTCTCTATTTGGTTTTCCCGGGAAAATTACAGGAGAAAAATGATTGATTCTGATGATGAAAATTTTGTGGTTGACGAAGAAGATATGATTCGATTTGCTAAACGGTTAGTTCCTTTTGTGAATGAATTACTGCAAAATCTCAAGGCTCTGTTCCGTGGAGATCCCTCTGCCACAATGAAGGTAACTATTTTTTAATGCCCAAATTATATTGGAAATAGTTTTCTCATTTCTTAGATTATTATACCTTTTTAAACGTAAATACATCAATTCATACCTTAGGATAGGTTATAACAATGAGTATTATTATGTTAGGTAAGGTATTATAGTTTGTAATTTAGCCTATATGAACCTAACTCAATTCCGTTCTTAGTTAATTGGAATCATATTCGATCATAGAGTGGAAAAGTAGGAGGTTTGTTCCCCTCTCTTGCAATTTTTGTGCTCGATATTTTCATGTCTTTCGTGTGTTCGATATTGATATGATAAGTGAATCTATATTTCCATGCCTAGAAAAATCCACTATTATATAAAAAATAGTGATATTTGTTTTTTGAAAATTTTGTTTCTATAATTTTTCATAAATATGTCAATATTTTGATTGAAATTTTCATAAAATTATGATTTCGATATTTTAAACCTTCATTCTAACAAAAGTTTAAATTCTTATTAATCTCATGATGTTTTTTTATCCCTTGAAATTGAATGATCCAACTTTGAGGTGGTAGTTATGGCTATGACGAAAATAGGGTTTTAAAAGGCAGAGATGGTTAGAATTTAGCATTTAAATACTTATGGTAAGATTTAATAATGAAGAAACAAAATGGACTGTTTGATTTCTAATTGAGTGTCGGTCATATATATTATATATGTGTGTATTAAATTTATGCCGATGATATTCAACCATATGAAATTCTTTTTCTTTTTTAGATTTTTGAATATATCAAATAGTCATGCTGAGATAGAATTCAAATCTCTAATTTCAATTTTTTTCTTTTTGGCTATTGAAAAGACTAACAATGTTAACAACTATTCCTTCAATAATCTCTCTAATTTAGGACAAACCATTAAAATCATAGTGAAATATACTAAATATGCAAGTGGCAATTCTAATGCTTAAACTAGTTGAAAGGTATGTCAAACCTATCTTAACTTTATTGGAAAGGCTTTAATATTTTAAGGATAAATGAAACTTTTCAAGTATTATAAAAATAAAAGCAAAAGAGAACAAAAATAGTTTTTAGTATATTATACAATACTTTTCTTTTGAGTTATAAAATTATTGGGTTAGATGTCGAACAATAAATTTTAATAACTATATTCTATCGTGGGTTGGTTTGAAGTTAATTGAGTTGCTTTGTGAAATTAGTTGAGGTGTAATGCACACAATTTGTATCTTATTTATAGAAGTATGGCTTGAATTATGAGTAACATCATTATAATATTACATGATATTGTTTAATGTTTGGAATTGGAATGTGTAGGTGGGTGTGTTGCTGTTTGTATTGGCAAAGTGGGGTAGCTTCATAACCCTTTGGAATGTCCTCAAAATTGGTAACTTTTTTATTCTCTATTATTCACTATTATTCACCTCTCTCTCTCTCTCTCTCTCTCTCTCTCTCTCTCTCTCTCTATCTCTATCTCTTCTGTCTTTTCAAACTCAATCCTATGCCATCAAATGATTCACTTTTTTTTTTTCTTTCAAAACTACTATTTTAATCTCTATCTATGGTTAACTTATAAGGTAAAATGGCTTAAATAGTAATTTGATATTTGTTTTTAACTATTATATACATTACTAAGTTTTTGCATCATTCTTGTTTTATGTATGTATTCTTGAAATTCTCTCTTTCAGACGTCATTGTGTACATCTAACATCTAACCTTTTTTGTCCATCGTATACTTCACCTCCCATTGAAGTTTCTAAATTGGTTGTTTTCATTCTTACTTCATTTCTTCATAACATTCCTCGAATTTTGGTTACATAAATATTTCATTTCCCACTTGCAATATTATCTCAACGTTTTGAATAATCTATCTGGAATGTGAATTTTTGTCACTAGTGGCACCACCCATAAGTAATAGAGTTTGTTTCAATAGCCAAACCGAATCAAATTGTAAATTTCAATTTTGGATGTATAATAAATAAACGAAACCAATTGTGTATGTACTACAAGGCTTTCATTATACATATTTGAGTCTGTTCTACAATTTTGCCAAGAAGAACTGAAATATTCACTTTTTACCATTAGAAGCCCATAATTTTATAATTAGAATATTCAAATAAAATAGTTTTTCCTTTGGGTTTATATATTTGTTTCTATTAATTCTGACAAAGTGATGTACTTGATTTGACTGACAGGATTCATCGGGGTTTTCACACTGCCCAAATTAATTACCCACGGTAAAAAAAAAACCTTCTTCACTGACTTTGCTTTTTTACTTTTCTTTTGTTTGATACGTCTTGTCGGGGTTATAATTTGAAACGGCCGAGTACAACAAAGCACCGTACGCTTTGTCTTTTGGTTCGTCGATTTGTTTGACGGGTCTGACTCCCTACCCCCATCCTGACCGTCCTTTTTTGTCCCTTCAAATAACGGCTACGTTTCCCTTCACATCACAATCACAAAACTCTAAAATTTCATCAATTTCTTTTTCACTAAAACATGAAGAAAATTTTTATATAAAAAGAGAGAATTTTCTTTTACTCATTTTATACGTCACCTGGGTCCCACGTCAGCTTTCACGAGATCGTTTCAGAAATTTTATTTTGTTTTTTATTTCTAATTTTTGGGAAAAGAATAAATAATTTATTAATTTCTTTTGTCGGTGATTTCTTTTTCTTTCCACATAGGTTTTCTTGTCGGATGGCTTTGTTTGGATTTTATTTTTTTCTATATATTAAAGAAATGTTTATTGATTCTTTGAATTTGGTCCTTTTCTTTTAAAACAAGTGTTCAATTATTTATTTTTTTTTTTTCCAAAAATTATTAAATTTTAGTTTTTGAAATTTGACTTGATTTTTGAAAACATTGATTGGTTGAATGTATATAGCTAATCAAGAAATTTAGAGGTGGGACATGTATTCGTGGGCTATCTATGTTTGGTTTCTTCCATTCTCCAAAGAAGAAAAATAAAAAACCAGTCCTTACCTCACTGCTAAGGTTCCTATGTCTTTACCTAGGGAATTATTAAAGCCCATAGGAGTGGGCTGTCACAAACCAACCACCATGTGACCCTTTTTTTAGCCACTACCTAACCTTTTGAGAGTTGTTTGTCCTTCTAACCTAAGGGGACTACCCTTCCCTAAGTATTTGCTATATGAACACACAGTTTAATTTTGAGATTTTATCTACCTTCACTCAAAATTGTGAAGCTCACTTTTTATACTTTAGATTATCTCTCTAAGTTTCTATGTTATTTTCATTTATGTTATCTATGATTATGTGGCTGTCTAAAAAATCAAGCTCTTTTCACCATTCTCATACTTATAGTACATAGGGTAATTTAACCGAATCTTGAAGTGTTTGCAATTTGGACGACTTATAATCAAAGCCACATGCTTCTTTTACATCACTTTTTGAACTAACTATATGGCTGATATTTGCGTTCTTAAGAGAGTAATGAATGTTGTGGGGTTTTCCTTTGTGAAATTAGGTGAACACTGGTTGAAACTTTGTGGGAGTTCTTGGAAGTTATGTTCCCACAAGAGAGGTGTGTTCGTCGCCATCTTTTTTCTCGTATGGAATTTCTCATCGACTCTATATCGTGTATGGGCAGGTAGACGTTCTGTACTTAAAACCTGAGTTTTAGATCATAAAATGAATTCCGTAAACATAGTTTAAACATGGTACATTATGTTTTATATTGAAATTGGAAGTTTGATTGTGGCAGCTTTCATAGTGTTGGTTAGCTGTCGGTACTACCAGGAGTCTCCAGAAAGAGATGTTTGGGTTAAAAATGGAGAAGTAGCTTCAAGAAACAAGACCATTTCGACGAGTTCAAAGCTCAAGAGACAATATTGAGCAATTTTGATGCCTTTTTGCTCTGTTATTTATAAGATAGTTAAAAATTACCATGTAAATTCATGCACACTATGGTAGAAGAAATCCATCTGCTTGTATCTTAGGAGAAAAAGAATGGAAAATGTCTTTTATTTTTTTTAATTTCTTCCTTTTCAAATTCAATAATATCATTTTATTTTATCTCAAAGTGAGTGAAAAAGGTAAAGCTCATGTTAAAGCATAACTATATTTTGTTATACATGTTTCTTTCAGGCTTTCTCTTGAATGCTATTTAAGAAAGCTTCAAGTCTTCAAAATCTTCTCGAGGCTTCAACTTTGAAATCTTCAGTAACTTCTGGGTTATCTTCTTGAAATCTCTAGTTTCCCAAGTCTTCGGTTATCTTCCGAGCTCGGTTATCATCCATTCTTTCATGGCTTCCATGATTGAGAATTTCGATCATCAATTGATCAAATCTCCAGAAAGTTTTAGTTTTAAGTTCTTCGTCTCTAGTCTCTCCATTAGTGAAAGGTAAGACTTCTGTGCCCAAATTAAAGTGGGCTTGTGCTTGATTGTCTTTTGGGTCCAACAATTGGACTTTGTCCCAATCCCTTCTTTTGCTTAATTTTCTTTGGGTTGATCCTTAGCTCGATCAACTCAACTCGCTCAGCCCAATCCAACTACATGGTTCAATATAATAACCATCGAACTTGAGAAGAAGATTATTGTGATATCAAATGGCTAGAATTTGATGGCATTTTGTTTAGTTTTGCATTTATTATCTCCCAATTTTAGTTACGGAACAGTTCTTAATTGGCCTTAAATTTAATGAAATGTCGACCTTTGTTATAATAAAAAGATGGAGATTATAGAATTGAGTGAGAGAGAAGATTCCAAACTTGATGATGTAATTTGAAATTATTATTAATAAAGAGAGACAAATTGAACATGTGAAACATTTTTAATTAGTAGGCTTAATGCAATGCATAGAGTCCTCCAATAATTTATTCCTTTTCTTTTTACAATCAAAACTTTGTTTCCCTTTTTTGACTTTTCTTCCTTATAATTATATTTAGTATTTTCCAATTTGTATACTTTTATCATTTTTTTTTTTGAAAAGTTACTCCAAATATTACCATTATTCTTTTTCTTTGTCTTTTACTCATTGTTTTTATTTATTTATTTATTTATTAGGATTAACACATATTGAAGTGTAATCAATTTCTTGTCCTTCAAAAATGGATAAAGATTAAGTTTATTGTAAAAAAGAAAAATTATAATATGAGGAGAGAGAAAATTTCAATAGTTCTCTATTATGTATTGACAAACTTTTTTTATAATTTTATTTCTTGGCATGAAAAGATTCTTAAAAGATGATAAGATTATGTGTTATGATGAGTACTAATTAAGGCTTATAATAATTTCAAAAATCAACAAAGTTAGCCAAATTAAAGTTGATTATTTTAAACCATATTGCATGAAAAGTTTGGCTATAGTATATACAAAATTAATAATGTAAATTGATGCATATGTTTAGCAAGATTCTATTATAATTTACAAAATGATTGATACAAATTGATACTTTAGAAACCCATTAATAAAGAGAGGAATAAATGTTGCATATGGACAAAAGATATGAGTAGTGAATTAGGGATGGCTCTTTGTATAAGGAAGAGGTCAGTCAATCTAAGTGTCTATAAATTCAAATATCTTTTCATTGTGTGGTCTTAAAATGGCTGTTGGACTCTTCTTGACTTTACAAAATTATACAATACATATACATATATATATATATAGACAATAAGTTCACCAATTGGTTTGTAAAAAATTTAGAATTCAAGTCATTGTCTAAAACATTAAATTTCAACTAAATCAATCAAAATTGAACTCAAATTCTCTTCCAACATCTACTTCTTTTGAAGGTGAAATTTCAATTCTGTATACCTCACTTCTGCTGTCAAATAAAATAATGGAATTGATTAATTTTGGGCATAGACTAAAATGAAATTTGACTATATTCCTAAGAAATTTTATTATTATTATTGGTGTTGTTGTATACATATATATGTAATGAGTGGAGGGAGAAGATTTGTCCGGTAGCGGCCGACGGGGGATGTAGGGTTCAGCGGCGAGCTAGAGAGAGTTTCCAGTTTTATTATTAATTATAAATTGGGAGTTAGGGTTAGCCGCAGCCGCAACACGTGGACAATCACCTGCTGACGTGTGGCTGCCACTTGTCATCGGCGTCGTGTTTCAACTTCCCTTTCCAATTATTAAACTTTCCACGATTAGAATACTAAAAATTAAAGTTATTCTTATCACATCATAACTTTTGAGGTTCAAAATATTTCTTTCTAAGAAATTCGTGAGCAAAATACATAGATACATGAGTGAACTAACGTAACATTTTAACGAAAGTATGCAATAATGTACCGTTAATACATGTAATACTAAAGAAAAGTTGATAATAACATATACCGATGCAAGATGCACCTCTCAATGTTTGAAGAACAAATTCGAACGACTAAAATCGATTGACATTAACCATTGAATTAAAAACTAACTAAGTCAGTTTTTTATCATGATTTTTTGTATAAAACTAAACTCGATTGCTAGATGCATTTGGTTTTTGTTTTTTACAATCTAATTGTATGAAGTTTCAAATAGAACGAGTTTGACTTTGTTGATGCTAATTTAACTAAAAAACATGAAACTTAAATTTTTTTTAAATTATAAAAAGAAGGAGAAGAAAAGAAAAAGTTGGCAACCATGCATGCAACTCATACCTAATAAAGGCAACTCTTTGTTACCAAATTGCACCATTTTCGTTTATTAAAAGAAAAGGAGCATAAAATTAATATATATTTTTTCTTTTTCTTTAAAATAAAATTTTAATATTGAATTTTCTGATTATAATTATTGAACAAAAATAAAGATAGCTAACAACATAATTAAGTTTTAATTTAATTAAATGTGTTATTGGCTGAAAAAAAAAAGAGAAGAAAAATAACAATCTTGATGTTCTATCACATCGTTGAATAAGAAAAACTAAATGAAAAATAGCTTTCAATGCCACGTGACAGTTCCTCGTTGGGTAGACCCAGTCTCTACTGTTCCCCTCAAAACATAAATTCTCGACAGCCAACCCACATCACACCAATTTTAAATTACGTGAATCAACTTTACAACTTTACCCTTACCGTCCCCGTCAGAAGAAAACGGGACGGTGATTCCATTTTTGGTTCACCAATCATATCCGTTTCCGTATCATTCCCAGTGGCACAACAGTAAATTCCACGTTTTTGCTTCTTCCCGTGTGCTGGTGCTTCTTGGCAGTTTCGCCGGATTTACGACGTCGTTTCTTTCTTGGTATATATAGATAAGAACTACACGTTGTTATGGGTTTCATATTTATCTCAACTCTCCAACTAACAATTTGTTAATACTAACTATTTCAATTTCCACAATCTTATCATTATTTTAAAAATACTATAATTTAGATTTCTTTACTGTATTTTTAAAATTCCCAACCATTTTGTCTATTAACTTAAACTCTAAACTGTTATTTATTAAAATCAATTAGTTAAATTATTAAATTAACAAAATTTTGATTAAACGTTTGAGTTATTTTTGATAAAATAATTCAAATCTATTAGTATAATAAAATATAAAATATTGTTATATTATGTAAATATTTTTAATAATTTTGACATGTCTATAAATAAATAAAAAAATGTGTGAGTCTAAGTAAAAATTGTACTATTTTTATAATTAATGAAAATGGTATTAAGTATTATATATATAAAAGTAGAATATACAGTTAAATACAAATATTGTTTGTTTTGGCAGTGAAGGAATGAAAAGAAGGGGCAACGTCATTGAAGAGGAGGGCATAAGTGGAATTTCATATCAAAATTCCATTATATAATCTTCAAGGCGGTTTTAATTCATAAGAGAGCAGAGGAAGTAGGAAACCCAAAGAACTAACGGAGAGAGAGAGAGACAAACAAGAAAAGAGGAATCAGAAAATCCCCATTTGAAAATTTTAGGGTTTCTGAACTCTGCAGGGAATGCGGAGAGATGAAATTTGCTTCGTTTATTCAGTTTGAGTTGATCGGAAGATCCAAAACCTTCATCATCGGCGGCAGAAATTGCCACCGGAAACACGTTGAAGACGGGTGATCTATCTCCTCTATCTCTTTCCTCCCCATTTACCTTCTTTCAACTTCATTTCAATTCAACTCACTCTGTATACAAAAATCACCTAATCTCGATTCTATCGAGTTCAAATCAAATCCGGCGGCGGATATGGCGGATAAAGGCAGAGACGGCGGTCATTCAAGTTTACTCGACGGGAAGTACGAATTAGGCCGTCTTCTAGGGCATGGTACCTTCGCTAAGGTTTATCATGCTCGGAATCTGAGGACGGGGAAGAGTGTTGCGATGAAAGTGGTTGGGAAGGAGAAGATAATCAAAGTCGGTATGATGGAGCAGATTAAGAGAGAAATCTCTGTGATGAAAATGGTGAAGCATCCGAATATTGTGGAGCTTCATGAGGTAATGGCGAGTAAATCGAAGATCTATTTCGCTATGGAGTTTGTTAGAGGCGGTGAACTGTTCTCCAAAATCGCGAAAGGTCGGCTACGAGAGGATGTAGCTAGAGTTTACTTTCAACAATTAATCTCTGCAATCGATTTCTGCCATAGCCGTGGAGTTTACCACCGTGATCTGAAACCGGAAAATCTCCTTCTCGATGAAGACGGTAACCTTAAGGTAACCGATTTCGGCCTCACCGCTTTCTCAGAGCACTTGAAGCAAGACGGATTGTTGCATACAACGTGCGGCACTCCGGCGTACGTCGCACCAGAGGTCATCGGAAAGCATGGATACGACGGCGCCAAGGCCGACCTGTGGTCATGTGGAGTCATCCTATACGTTCTTCTCGCCGGATACCTTCCATTCCAAGACGACAACATGGTGGCCATGTACAGGAAGATTTACAGAGGCGACTTCAAATGTCCGTCGTGGTTCTCCCCTGAAGCCCGTCGGCTCATCACGAAGCTGCTAGATCCAAATCCCGTGACCAGAGCCGGTATCACGAAGATTACATCCTCTTCTTGGTTCAAGAAATCAGTACCAAAAACTCTGATTACAAAGGATGAACAAGAACAAACAGAGGAGAATTTCACAAAATCAAAGCCACCGGCGGAAACATTAAACGCGTTCCACATAATATCTCTATCGGAAGGGTTTGATCTATCGCCATTGTTTGAAGAGAAGAAAAGGGAGGAGAAAGAGGAGATGAGATTCGCAACATCGTCGACGGCGAGCAGTGTAATCTCAAAGCTTGAGGAAGTGGGGAAGGCGGTGAAGTTCGATGTGAAGAAGAGCGAAACATGGGTTAGATTGCAAGGGCAGGAGATGGGGAGAAAAGGGAAACTGACGATTGCAGCGGACATCTTTGCTATGACGCCGTCGTTTGTGGTGGTGGAGGTGAAGAAGGATAACGGAGATACATTGGAATATAATCAGTTCTGTAGGAAGGAGCTCCGGCCGGCGTTGAAGGACATTGTTTGGACTTCTCCGACGGGGAATTCAACTCCAGCTTGAAGAAGGATGATTGAAATTGATGAGATTACGTTAAGATTTGAAGTAGGAGTAAGATTAGAGTTTTTGTTATGTCAAAATTGATAAATTGGAATGAGGATGAGGATGAGGATGTCTTGTAGTTTGTTAGTTTTTAGTTTCATGATTTGTGATAAATCATAAATGGATGCTTCTTAGCCAATTTGTTCAATTTGTTCAATTTGTGATGTGAGGATTTGTGTTTGTTTTTGTTTGAAATAATTTTTCTTTTAGAAAACAAATGGAAGGATGGTGGTGATAAAAGGTATGATGGTCACATCCTAAACGGTAGAAGAATTAAATACATTAAGGTATGTTATGTTATAGTGATATGACTCTATATTCTTATTCTTACCGTGTGAAAATATACGAATCATTTCTCATTAATATATTCATTGTCAAACAGAGAAAAGGGAATTACTCCTTTCTTTATTGTTGTCAAGGGATATAAATGAGAGAGAGAAAAAAAGAAGTATATAAGTTCATATTTATTTAACTGCTTAATTAATTTTTCATGTACATCACTGTTGAAAATCATATTAAATTGATTTGTAGACCATAATGGATTTTCATCAAACAAATTACAAATACGTAGGAAATCTAACTATCAAGTAGTCTACATAATTTGTATAGTTTTTAATTTACCTAAAATGTAAATATCGTCTAAAAATATCATTGTTTAGATTTGAGTATTATTATTGTCTACATTGGTGGAAAAGATATTACCAAAGTTCGAAATTAAAATCAAGCAATGGAAAGAAGAAAACGTAATATCTCTAACAATAAGTTAAAATAAAAAATTGTTCTTTTTTTAAAAAGAAAAGTAAAGTACTAAACGTTTTCTTGAGAAAGAAAAAAAGAAAGATGAATTGGAGTTATAATGTTGGGTACGAGATTAATAAAAAATAATAATTTAGGGTTCCTTTGGTAATTATTTAGTTTTTTTATTATTATTTTTAAAAATTGTTTTCGAGAAGATGTTTGCAAAATTCTACTTGTCGAAGAAAAAATTGGCTAAGAAAACGGCTCTCACCTAAATTTCACATGTGAAGTTATAATTTAGAAGAGTGATCACTTGGAAAACAATTAAAGTAATACATCGGTGTGATGCTTTGTCACGTAAACTCCAATGCTTAAGTCAATATTTAGCAATTTGTAAGAGCTAGTAGCTTGAGAAAAAGATGAATAACCTACTCTAAGTAGAGTTATTGTGTTCTATGTATTATAGCTAGAGACGTACTGAACTTACAACTTTTCCTATATAGTTTCTATTAGGGCTTGGTAACGTAGGCTTGAGCTCCCGTTGGAGAGATAGATTGGTGCCCACAAAGAATGGGTCCCTTAGAAGATAAAGTTTGGTCTCGACCACAACCTACCTTATATTAGTACGTGTATGGACTCCTCTTAAGCATGGTACCTGTAACTCAATGTTTAAATAAGATTTATTCCAAATCTACCCCTTGTCTAAAATTACCCGTAAAATTGATTAATATTTGAAAACTATACAAAAGCTATTTCTTTTTTTTAAAAACTTTGGCAGTAAATTCAAATGTTTCATTAGGAAAACAAAAACCACGTAAAAGAAATTCTAAGAAAACAAACTATTTTATAAAAAAAAAAACTCTTAGTTATCAAACAAGACCTTATATACTGTAGGTCAAATTATTTTTCGAGATATCAGTAAAACTTATAGATTAAATCTCTCACTATCAAAATAATGCGTTGATCAACTCAAAAGTAAAGAAAGTCAAAATACTTAATCGCTTGAAAATCAACCAGAAAATTTCAGCTATTTGGAAAAGTATAACTTAAAGAACTTCATTTGTGACTGTTAATTTATTTTCTTAATACGATGTGAAGCAAGAAAATCCCAACTAACTGTTAATATAAACTTTATGTTAGCTGTACACTAACAACTCTTCATATGTTTGGTATCAATTTGATTACTTAAAAGAAAAATTCAACACTTGCAAATCATAGAATACAAAAACTCCAAACACTTGTCTATTCTACATATCCACCTATGAAGTTAATGAAGAAAACAGATGT
Source organism: Cucumis hystrix (assembly GCA_025688845.1). Taxonomy (NCBI): domain Eukaryota; kingdom Viridiplantae; phylum Streptophyta; class Magnoliopsida; order Cucurbitales; family Cucurbitaceae; genus Cucumis; species Cucumis hystrix. The sequence goes on from CM046887.1 coordinate 16,766,346, forward strand.
GTGGTCATGTAATTTTATGAAGATATACATTACAGAAAAAGGGTGAATAATGGAAAGAAGGAATCCAATGTTTCCCAAATCCCAATATTATCATTGATGATTTCTTTTTTTTTAAAAAAAAAGATGCATGAAATTAAGAATATATATGGCCATAGAGTTGTTTGTATGATTGGAGAGATAGAAGAGTTCTATAAAAAAATTTGGCCATGGAATTGCTATCTTCAAAAACTGCATCAATTATTGTCCTCTTTTGGACAATTCATCAAACACTATTCATAATTTTTTTAAAAATAGAGTTACGAGGGACAGATTTTTCAAAACCTCAAAAGCAAAAACAATGAATTATTGTGTAGAGGCTAAACTTTGATTAAAAATGATTTGATGTGAAAAAGAACGATTGTTATTCCATAGCTAATAAAAAATATTATCTCTAATATTCATTTTCAACAATTCATAATATTCCCAAAAGTGTTCAATTATTTCTGGTTTATTTTACATCCAAAAACTCAATATAATAAAAAATTACCTCATGATTATTGAGAGAATAATTGTAATAAAATTACAAATAAAATTGATATATGCATGAGAAGTTCAAAAGGGACAAAGAAAAGGAAGGTGATATACATATCGTTGTTTCATATATGGTGTGTTGTATGCTTATGGGGGAGGTATTTATGGTCCTAAATTGGTAAATTAATTTATACTTTAGCACATTAGAAATCCAGATAATTAATGATTAATTTAGCAATTTTTTTAATAATCAGTAAAGGATTAATTTTGGCAATTCATTAATAAGTATTAAGTAATAGCTTCCACAATGATTGAGTTATTGCTTTAGCTCATCTCCAATGGTTTCTCTCTTTTGTGTTTAATATATGTTTAAATTCAATCAATAATGATTTTGACACTTTTCAAATCATTATTTTTATTCATGAAGCTAAACCTAAGTTTACAAAAGAAAATTAATCACTAAAATAAGGTAAGAAAAATTAATTTTTGTATAATTATGTGTTATGTGGACCATAGTTTAATTAGTTGCATTTTTAGACCTAGGAAGGTCTTTAGAAAACTAAAAATTGCTTTTACAAATTGATATATATATGTATAACAAAATAAATCGTTTTATCAATGAACCGTCTATCGATAGAATATAACATTTTGTTATAATTTGTAAATATTTTCAAAACTTTTGTCAGTGTAGATATTATTTTTAAGATGTATTTTTCTTTTTCAAAGATATCTATAGACTCATCGAAATTTAAACGGTTTCTATAACTTTAATATGAGATAGTATTAACTTCTCTCAACTTGTATGCTTTTTTGTTTTCTTTTTGACATGATAATGCCAATCTATCTTCATTGGTGTATAGTAAAATCTTAGCCTCATATAATCTTTAGTCCAACTTTTATCATATGCTTTTATATGGACAATATCATATTGTCCATTTTAAGAATCTTCTCTTCTAATTTCTTCTATATTGGCAAAAGTTTTGCTATCTTTGTACACGCAAAAATAAATCCTCATTAGAAACATACAATAAGATAGATTGAAAGAAACATTACTACAAAACTTAAAGTCGATGATATATATAATTAAATGTAACTACTATTAAGAAGAGACAACCATATATCTCGTTGAATATATATAGATAGCTAAAATTTTGTAAACATTGCATGTTGTTTGTGGTTTAAATATATAGGAAGGCGGATCTTAAACATAATCTACCACAAACGAACGAAGTTTAATTAGAATACAAAAAGAATGAAATTAGGGATAGGAAAGCGGTGATGATCAATTCATGTTAAATTATAAATATGATCTCATAATCTGAAAACGTTAGAATTTAGTCCTTATGATTTTAAAAGTTAGGAATATAGTCCCTATAGTTGGATTACATACTCATAAATAACTTTTATACTATAGAGATTATTTATAAGATTTTAATTAAATTGTAAGATTAGTTTTTAATCCATTTTTAACCATGCCCCTTGATGGATTGGAAGTTCATAAATTCATGAAAAAAACAATAATAAGTGAAATATATAATATAACAAGTTCTATAAAAGAACAAAAATACATTTCCAAGAAATTTGTATACTTTTCTATTTAGAAATCTTGGCCCATATAATTGCAAATATAATGAAAAAAAGGCCCTTTCAATAAAATTAGATATACCCTTCATTTGTTGTAGCCCAAAAGTTCAAAGGGCCACATTCCTTTAAAAGTTTTTTGCATTTTGCAATAATAATCTCCAAAAAAAAAATCCAAATAATTAGGTCAAATCTACTTTAAAAATAAAAAGTATGTGCTAATTTTCATTAAGCAATATACCTTTGAATTAGATGTAATAACTAAAAAGAGTAATACTTGGAGATTTATTTTCTAAACTATTATTTCACTGTGATAACAACTTTTGATTTTAATCATTACGATAATGCACTAGATCTCATAAAAACTCCCGTTAAACGTTCGTTTATGGATAATTTCATTGTTAATTACTAATACATGTGCCAAAAATTTTAAGGGTTATAATCTTTTTTTATTGGAAACAACCCATTGAATAATCCTATACAGTCAAATGAGTGAGATATTTAATCAATCTTAATCAAGGCTTTATAAAATTTGTTAGTTATGCAACATTATTCATAGCTAATGGTATGATAGGTTTATGTATTTGTGCAATGAAAATATTCAACTAACCCATCTTAACACTTCTACATATTATACCACCAAGTTTTTTGTTTTTTGTTTTTTGTTTTTTTTTTAGTTTTGCATTTCAGAAAATGAACCAATACTAACGTACGATAGGAGAGATGATCCTACGAAATAATTTGCAAATATGGAAGATTCTATGAAAGGAACAACAACTAGAACAATACTCTCATTCCATAACTAAATTTTGTTACTTCTTATCTTCTTTTTCTTAAAAAAAGTTACAATTGGATCAACGATGTACCAACATATTTTCATTAGTAGACACTTTTGTAACATTCTCCGTAAGAAATAAGTCCGAAAAATGATTAAGATGAGGGCAAAAGAGAAAGAGGGAAGAGATAAGGCTTCAATAAGTAGAGGAAAGAGGAAATTAAAACACAGCATTAAACAAACACATGAAGATTTAAAGCAAACGTCTTTAAAGCGAAAGAACAACATTTTACTATTAATTAAAATGATATTTCATTGATTTAATTTAACAAATTTATGGAACCACTAGAGAAATAAAAATAATTAGTACTCTTAAAATATGTGATCATTTGAATATGATCTTTGAGAATATAAAGAGAATTTCACAGAGCATACCTAATTTTCTCCCTTAGCCTTTTTGAGCCTTGACGTGTAATTTTTTTCTCCTTTGTCTCCTTCAAAAAAATTATATTAGAGAAGCTCACACCTGAGCAATGAAATTAAATCAACCCCATCAATTTTATGTAATAATTATGAGAAGTTCAAATCACTTTTTCATTTCTTTTATTGAAATATCGCAGAAGACCCATCAAAAGTCCTCTCTCAAATCAATGATATATTTGGTAATTGTTATAATTGCCTCAAGTATATCATGGTAAAGTATAGAAGAATATAAACCTCAAAATTCTGATTTCTCATATATATATTTAACACAAAAGGGAGAGAGAAGAGAAGGGAAAAAATAATTGAATGTTAAACTATGATTCTAATTGTTATATATGCAGAGAAATGGCAGAGTATTCAGATTCAGCAATCATAATATTTAATGGTGAAAGTTAAAATAAGAAGAAGAAAAAATGAAGAAGAAGAAGAAGAAGAAAAAGAAAGAGAAGGGGCCTGACAGAAAGAGAAATGAGCACATACTAAGTAAAGGTATGAAATTTCAACTTTTTTTAAAAAAAACTTCTCATACAATTAGGTTTAGTGTGTGCTCACTCTCTTCTGTCAGCTCTTTCAATCCTCTCTTGGTCTTTTGTGCTTTTCTCTCAATTCACACTTTCTTTTTTTCATACCCCAAAAAAACCCATCTCTAAATCTTCTTCTTTGATCTCTCTATCTCTTGAAATTAGGGTTTTCTTTTTCTCCCTTTTCTCTATCTAGAGATAAACAAAACCCTAATCTTTCATCTAGGGGAAACCCAAGATTTCTCTCTCTATCAACCTTGTTTTTTCTTGAACCCATCTGGAAATTAGGTATGTATGTATATATAGAAGCAAGATGTGTGCATAAGGTTCTTTACCTTCTATGCCCACCACTCAATGCTCTCATTGATTTCTACTATGTAAGACAAAAAGGAAAGGGAAGGTGGGTGAAGAGAAAAATTATCGAGGTGCACCAATTCACAATAACTGTTGGATATAGATTTTCGAGACCCTATATGTGTGTTCTGAAATTTGTTGTATTTGGAGTTTGAGATATATACGTTATATGTAATCTCTCTTTTATGTCTTCCAACGGTTTATCTATTGCATTGTTTTGGTCTAATAATTGCCTCGTGGGGGAGAGAGAGAGAGAGAGAGAGAAAGAGGAGATGAATAGTACAATAAAAAGGCAAGTTGATGACCTAAACTACAAGGACGATCTATCCTACATCGTGATATATACTACATATTAACTAGTACAAATGAACTTAATAAATCATTTCTACATTTTCTAAAGAAAATAAACAACCCTTTTTTTCCTCTATACTTTAATTGGGGTTTCGGATCATAATCAAAATCAATCTAAAAAGATATCTACAATAATCTTTCTAAAGATAAGTAAAAATTTCTCATGTAAAAAAAGAGAGTTGAAAAATTATATTGCTTGGGGAAGATATATATTGAAGAGAGAAAAGACATGAAAGATGGAGATTATTGGGAATACTAATGTCCAATATCTTTTAAATATATTGTTTTAATGTTTTGTGTGGAAGCACTTATGATGGGGCTTGGGGTTTGGAGCAATCAGATTGATTTAATAATGGTGGGGATAGGGATATTTTGTCAACTTTTGTGTGGTTGAGTTTTGGTTTGGGATAATGAACGGATAAGCGTGTTCGTTGTTTTAACATGGTATCAAAAAAAATTGTTGATATATAATTAAATTTATCTTTAATGTTCTTTGGGTGCACGGTTAATTGATATTGTATGAGAATATATATGAGATGATGTACTGAGACTTTTTAATATCATTTATCCTTTTCAATTAGTCATATGATGGAGCAGAATAAACCTATAAGTGAGAGTGTTTAGTAAAATGTTGATATTATTGAATCTTCGTGTAAACAAAATGGTTGATAATATAAATATAATATATAAAAGCATTTAAGCTTAAAATGTAAAATGGTAAATTATCATTTAAAAGTTTGATTTTTCTTTTTGTTTTTATAAACATCAACATTTTAATTTTGTATGAAAAGTATATAATAAAATCCAAAATTAGAATTTTTTAAAAAGTTGAATAGTGTATCTATTAAATTTTATGGATTTTGCTTTTTTTAGTGGTGTGAGTGATCAATTATTATCTTTGCATCAATATATAGAGCATTTGTTAGAAATTCAAATGATTTGTGAGTACCAAAAAGACCATTAAAATTTATGAGAGAATGACATATAGTTGCATTTTTCAACTAGTGAAACTACATTTATACATTGCACTAACAAATATACCACACATCATGCCCAAATTGGCTTTAGCCTTATTATATATTGATGAATTAGAAAAATACCTTTTTGGTATCTAAGTGTTGGATCCATTTATAGCTTTTCCAAAGCACTATAGAGTATATACTTAATACTAAACTTATGAATTCATTACTCTCTCTCTCATATTTAGTTTGTGTGCATATTGAGTAGTCTTCCACATAATTTGTGTAGAAGAAGAAGAAGATTGATTTTGAAATTTGGTAGCAATGATGCACTAATTATGGCCATGAACAAAATCCTAAACCCACACACCACAATAAATAAATAATGCCTCTAATTTCTCTATTCACTTCTCACTTTGTCAATTTGCCACTACCAATTGTTAGTGGCAATGCTAATTTATTGTGTTTTCAAATTTAAATTGTATGGATAGAAACTTAGTAAATTTAATTAACATTTTATATATTTAATTTTTCTAGTGAAAAAACGTATAAATTAGATTCGTGATCACATTCAACTTATAAATAATTCATTGACCTTATTAGTGAGATAATTTTTCTAATGTTAGGATTAAAATAATATATTTTCTCATATTTCATGTTTTAATACCCAATTATCGGTAAATCTTTCATCGTTTGACTCTTTAACATTGTTTTTGCAACAAATTATATGTGTCTATTCAACTATAGATTGAGTTTGAAATATTTGAAAACCATAATGAAAAGTACGAACATGCAAGGAACAAATTGGTACTATAACTGTGTGTGTGTATATATATATATTATATGTTAGTTTTTTTCAATATGATCTTTAATAGTGTAGTTAAGAAAAAGAAGGTACGAAATAGTAAGTTCCACCATGAAAATTGGTATCTTTGGTTGCATTTTATTAAGTCACAGATTTAAGATGAAATTGAGACCATGTAGAGTTGGATCATAGTGTGGTTTTAGTTGAGATTTATTTTTCACATATTAATTATAAATGATGTCTACATTCAAATTATAATATTTATAATATTGTACCAATCACATGGACGTGGAAAGATTTGAACCAAATAACTAAACATTAAACTCGGTTGGTTGAACTATTATTAATGACGTTCTATTCAAGAGACACTTAGTTAACTCGAAAGCACATCCAAAAAATCTTAGATATAAGATGGAATGATTAATTCTCTACTAAATTTAATTATAATTTTTTATATCTAAATTACATGAAAGGTAACTTTTTAAAAAACTCTCTCAAAATTAGAAAGTTTTAAAATTACAAATTATATAACTTATTAGCCATATATAGTTGAGATATTGTTTTGTTTTTGTTTTTGAATTTATATATAAGTTAAATTGCATTCTCAGTTTTGGTTTTTCAAAGTTTTACTTTTTCAAGCACAAAATGTATTGGTGAACCAATATAAGAGGCCGAAATTATATGGCTCGTTGGGAATTGAACTGAAAATCAGTCCATTATTTTCAGCCCAATCAGGCCCACTTATAATTAAGTAAAATTAAAATTAAAAATAGACAATAAATTTAAAATATTGTACAAAGATAAAAATATTTATAGAAAAACAAATGTTGGCTAGTCAACTATTTTTTTTTTAAAATATCAAATCATCACTCTATAAATTTAAAAAATGATAAGAAAAACTATTTTTTTTTCTCTCACTATAATACTTTTCAATATTCTTTAATATTTCAGTTAAAGAAATCGACTATTTCTAATCATTTTATATTTTAACCAATGTCATAAAGCTTTTTTTTTCTTTTCTAAATATAATCCATCAAAACAGATTTAAAAAAATTGCATAATAATAATAATAACAAATACAAAGTCATATAATCAATGGAGCTCTTTATAATTAAGGTCAAAATGGAAGTATTTAAAATGAAATCAAAATTGGTTTAAGCTTTCATAATTGAAGTTTAAACAATGATATATCATACCAAAACACACATCAATTTTGTTTATTTAAATCAAACAAATCAATGTGAATCATTGTAGAGGGTTGACTTAAGTCCTAATCTACATCTTAAATTAAAAAAGAATAAACACCAACCAAAGCTTACTAAATTAATCAAATCATGCTGTTTAATCTATATACATATGGTCCACACAAAAAGATTATGTTATGTTTAAGCATAATAATCATTTTTAATGAAGCTCATGCATTATTACCCAATATTTTATTTTATTACTTCCATCATAACAAACAATAATTTTTCATTAAAGAAAAAAAGGGAATATACATTGAAAACAAGTTAGAGAGAGAGAGAGAGAGAGAGAGAGAGAGAGAGATTCATTGTAAAAGAAAAAGGGGTTTCTTTTTTCTTTCCTACTAAAGGCTAAGCAAATACGGCGTCGTATTGAGAGAAGCCATATTTCCTTCGACTTTAGTGGGCATTTGCTTACCAGGTCAAATGACATAACGCCGTTAACTCACGGCCGGGAAACGGAGACGGTGTCTCTGACGGGTTTGTCGACGGTGCCGTTACCCAAGGCAGTTGACTGGACGGTCAACGCCGAAAGGCTAGGAGAGGTGGGGGGCTCTCCTCGGCCCTTGGACGCCGTGATTGGGCGGCTGTGACATGTAGCGGTGGAGATAGCGGTGGCGAGAGAAATGGGCATGAGGCAGAGGCCTTTGCCTTGTAAGTACTGCATGGCGGAGCCCATGTCCTCCTCCATTAACTTCACAACCTGGTGCTCCGTCACTGTCATCGCGTCGTTACTCGACGGAGCTCCAGTGGAAGTCTGCCCACTGGCCCCATTAGTTCCGTTGGACTGGTTGCACTCAGTGCCACCCTAAAGAGACAAGAGGATGTTAATTGTCTATATAATATAATAATTAACCCATGTTATAATGGAATTGAGCTACATTATAACAAATATCTCTAACTTTGCTCTTTAGTTAAAAAGAAAATATCCATATACTTACCAAAGTTGCAATATATTTAAAAATCTAAAAAAAAAAAAATCCTTTCAATATTACCTTATGTACATAAGAATGATATAGAGGTAATCTAAACAAAAAATTGAGAACAAAACATCTCACCATAAAAGGCAAATTAAATATAGTAACTTTCAAAAGAAAATAGATATTTTTCAAACAAGTAACAAACTTTGGGTTTTTTTCTTAAAGTTAGAATGAAAAGTAAATTACAAAACGTGTATCACTAAACTTTTTCTTTGTTTCAAATAAATAAATATATATATGTGTGTGTGTGAGCTCTTGTATATACTTGAAGATCTCGAATTCAAATCCCTCCTCAATTTGTTGTACAATATTTCAAAATTTAGTTGGTAAGAGCGTTGAAAAGAAAGTACATTGGACAATGAAGAAGAAAGGGCAGAGTTAGTGGATAGGAATGTGGACTTGACAAACATCTTCTTTGTTTCTTCATGCTTTTGTACGTACATTAGCTAACTTTTTCTTCTCCTGTTCTATTTTCCAATTTCTAATCCAATACATATATATATATCCTACAACTCCATAATATTCTCTCTCCCTATATATAATATCAAAAACCAAACTCATATATATATATATCAGCAATATTTTTTGCTTATATTTATAAAACTCTAACAAACTATAATCTCAATCCATGTTTAAACCTAGAATATTAAGACAACCAGCCCTTAAGGGATAAAATCGTGTTGAATATATTTATAGCCATAACAAAATTTTAGATTTAATTTCGTTATATTTTAGAAATATTTTGTGGGTGCATATATGTATATAACCTAGCTTTTTGATCTTTTAGGAATATTTGTTGAGAGAAGACTGTTTTTTCTTTAAAGCATTTTTTAGGATATTGAAAAAAAACAAAACATTTATCGAAGCAATTAAGTGGATACTTGATAATGAAATCTTATATTACGAATATTCATGAATTAAGGATTATCTCATGCGTCCTTTTCCATGATGAACGATGATGGTTATGTGTGAATTTTTTTTTGTGGAGAGTTGAATTTTCTTCACCTAAAGTAGTTTCAATGGGTCCTAATTATGCTATCCTTTTCATGACTCCAAAAACAAGGTATGGATAAGGTGAAAAAATAAAATGTATTGCAAATTTTGATCTGGTTTAATAACAAATATGGTATGATGGTTATAGACTCTAACTTTAAAAAACAATTATGATGGTTAATAGAAAGTTGATCTTATTGAGAAATCGAGCTGAATGAATTTTTTACCATAAAATGATTTAACTTTTAAAAATCAACTAGTTATGTAGAGGAGAATATAAAAATTTTGAAATATCGAAATTTCACCGGAACCAAATTTGTAATTTGAAGCAATATTGGGGTACCTCAGTGGAAAGATCGGGTGGACGGGAAGGCATGGCAGCAGTGGCACCGCCCAACCTGCTGACACTCAGAACCTGCAGCAGACCACAAACCCAACAATAACAAAAAGCAAAACTCACTTAATATATGTATATATTAAATAAATTTCATATTCCAATCCAAATTCTTTAATTTAATTTAATTTATCATGTTTTTACGTTGGAATTATAGTGAGAGACAAAGAAAATAGAAAATTAGAGAGATCATTTACTTTGACTTGAAGCTGGAGGAACTTTACATAGTCTATGATCTCATCCAACATAGAAGCCTTGTCTGTCTGTCATTCCCAAAAAAGACATCATATATAAATTTAAGTTCACCCATCTTAATTATGAGATCATTAGCTCAACTCGTTCCACAAATTAAAGATTCAAAATTTCCACTCCCATCTAAGAACTATTTATGTTATCTTTTTTAGTTCAACATGATGGTAACCAATATCAATCTCCACTCCATACTCTTGAGCACAAGTACAGAAAAGAATTGAAAGAACCAAAAAGAAAAAAAAAATCAAATTATTAAAGAGAGGGGTTGGTGTTAGAAGCTTGTATGCTATTTAAAAACTCTTATGGTGTACATGATTATTATTTCCATAAAGAGAAACATGCTTGACATATTTTATATTTTATAGAAATTGAAGTATTAGAATGTGTTCTACAATTATTATTTGGAGCTATGTCCATCATTGATAATATGATAAATCGGCACATTTCATTTCGCATATGCTTTTACATATACAAAGTATACATTTCCAAAACTTGTACTTCAAGACTAAAATAGTTATTTATTATATATAAATGTTATATATATTTTTAGTTCAAATTATATATATAGACGCACAATTTAAGCTTATTTTAAAATATGGATCCATCATAATAGTTTTATCTTAAAATTCAACCGACGAATATATAAAATTTAGGGCAGCAAATCCCGGCAAGTAAGAGTACGGTGTCCGGTCAAGAAAAGAAGATGGAAAGAATGTAAAAAGAAATACAGAATGCTAAGTAGACGTGGCAAAAGGAACCGTGAGATGAAGAAAAGGCATAACGTTGTCGACACGTGTAATCAAGAGATGACATCAATCCAAATTACGGGAAAAGACCTTAATAAAATGGAAAAGACAAAACTGACCTTGTTAGCGTTGGGAACAAGTTCTTGTAGAGCTTTCATTCTCTCCGCAATTCGCTCTCTCCGTAACTGTCACAAAATTATATATTAAAAATTGAACATTACAAAAATTATAAATGGATTTTGTAATTTATGTAATTAGCGGTTTGTAATTAGGGTTAATTAATTACTCTTTCGGCTATACTATGAGGATCTGTGGCTTGTCCTCTCCGAGCTCTGACTCGCTGCCGGGGCTGACCCGGTGCTGCTGCTGCTGCAACACCGCCGCAGGAGCTAGGCCCGGCCGGAGGTGGTGTACTGGCTGATACCGGAGCTCCGAAGTTCGGTATCTGAGAGTTTGAGTTCCCCTGCAGATTTGTGAATTGAAGTTTTTAAAAATTTGGTGAAGTTATTGTTTCAACTGAACGATGGAATCGAACTAATTTGTTGCCTGAGATTGATTCTGATTCTGGCTGCCGGGACCGGAGGAGTTCAGAAACCCGGCGAATTCGTTGAAAAGAGAAGGAACGACAGAACCATGATCAGTCTGCAGGATTTACGGAATTAAATCTCAGGAATAGAATCGAAAAACGTTACCAATTTGTAACCTAATTTTCGAATTGAAACGTATAAGCAGTTTTAATTATGAGTACCGGATTAGGGCATTTGAAAGACGAAGAAGAAGAGCCGTCTACTTCAACGACGTTGTTACCAGGCATTGGAAGAAGACCGCAATCATCGCCGGCGGAGGCAGGGGCGATTCCTCTCGACATGAGTAACTGCTGTTGAAGCAAGGACATGGCCATTTTAGCCGCCGGAGTTGTTTCGCCGACGTGAAACTCAACATTGTCGGGATTAGATGGCGGCAATGGTTGGGAAGGGAGACCAGGGGGGAGTTCCCAGGGAGAGGGGACAGTGGAGAGGATTTGGTCGAGGAAATCGTCGGAGGAGAAGGAAGAAGGATGGAAGAGAGAGGTTTGAAGTTGGCGGTGGTGGTGGAGTTGAGAGGCGTCGGTCTCCTGCGGAGGGTTACGGCGATGGGTATGGAAGTCCGGGAGAGAGTTGGTGAGTCTCATATCAGTGTGGGGGAGAAATGAACAAAGAAGTGAGTGAGGAAGCCATTGAAGGAGGGATTAGTGAAGTTTTATAGATGAAGATGAAGCGCGTGAGTTTCAATTTTCTTATATTATATATTTTTAACAAATAATAATTAAATTCTCATATAATTGTTTGATGGGGTCTTTATATAATAATAATAATTATTATTATTATTATGTAAGTTAAACAGGTAGAGAAATATTGATAATGTATGGAGTCAAATTTTGGGAATTACATATTGGACTTTTTTGTGAAGTAACATTTATATAATAAGCTAACATGTTTAATTAAATAAGTTAATTGAAGTAATCATTTTTATGAGCGCGTGAGGAAGAATTAGGGAAGGAAGAGAGTGGAAGTTGAAATTTCCATGTAATGGGCTAAAAATAGAGAACACAAACTTCATTTTACCTTTTAAAAACTTTATTTAAATTTTTAAAAAATTAATTTTATTTTCCCGCTAATTTTGACACTAATCTCGGTGCGACAGTTAGGTTATCCAATTTCAGGACCCTCAATTTTTTCAAATATTAATTAAAATTTAATGAAAGATAAATTTTCTAAATATTTAATCTTTTAACATTCTTAAAATAGTAAAATCTTCCTCAATATTTACGAGCTATAACAAAATTAAAAATTATTACTTAATAACACATTTGAAAGATATTTTATCTTGACCACGTGTAGAGTTTGAAAAATTGATTCATCAGTACAAATTAGGACATTTTAAATTAATACTATACTCCTATATGACTTTGAGAAATAAAATTTTTATGTTAAATGAAAATGATTGGGAATATAAATGAGCAATAAATGTAAGTATTTTTAAAATAATACAACTAATTATAAAGAAATGAAGAGATAATGTTGGTTTATTTTTGGTCTAAAGTCAAAGCACATTTTTGTAATATTCATATTATTATTGACCTAACGCATTGTTTTGCATCTAATTTTTTGGGCATTAAAATATTGCTCATTATCATACTATATAGTCTATCTCTTCCTTTGCATTTATTAATGGAAGCCAAAACTATATAGCAAAATCAACAACATTTACCTCTACAAGATCCCTTCATTGTCTTTTGACAATACTTATTTATGTCCTAATGCATGTATATTATCTTTCATAATTATATATGTTTTAACATTAATATATATCTCTTTCTTTTAATACTTCATCATGATCTCTCCTCCTTTGTCTCTAAACATGCGACCGTATTATCCAAGACAATCTTCTATCATTATCTCGACACGATTGAAAATGAAAATGAAAATTAATATACTATTATTATTTCTCAATTTTTTAATTAAGTCATTCAAATATAGAGTTTGCAAAAGTTGAATGGTACATTACACAACTATGAGGAAAATAAATCAAATTCTAATCATAAAACTTTCTCGTTATATGTTTACAAGCGGGGAAATCATTTTATTATAGAGTAATATATAATATATTACAAAATTGAAGTGTTTTTAGGATTAGGAGACTTTCTATAGTACACTTCTCTAAACCTTATTTGGTCATAAAAATAAATGGTGTAAAAATGATAAATTCAAGACATATCATTATTGGTGAAGCTAAATTTCGTTCAACGAACATCTATAAGTGTGTGTGGTATAAGAGTCGTCGTTGTGTGCAACGTTATTAAAGACCCTCGAGAGAGAGATATAAAGAAAGCCTTTAAGAAATTCTTGTTTGTATTGTAGTTGAAGATTATTAGTATCAACGAAGATTTGTAACTCGATACTTTTATCATTTTAGTATTTTGGGATTTCCAAAACAGGCTAGCTAGGTGGCTATGGCTGCCACTTTAATTGAAAATGATGTAAGAATATATTAAGTATAACAAATAAGATTTATGTCACATGTGCCATTTAATATCATATCACATCACATCGTATATAACCAATTAGGATTTACAAAGTTTAGATGAATGGAATTGTGTAGGGGTGTCACAAGTTTTTTAATAACATATATAATCAATGAATATAAAATAATTATATATCTTGGGAATATATGATAGTGATTAATTATTTAAAATATATAATAAGTTTCGGTTCCAAATATAACACACATATCCAAACTATTAGCAAATATAACACAATGTAAAGAAAATTACAAATATAGTAAAATTTAAATAAAGCTTTCATAGCCTACTAAATCATATCGTTAATAGAAAACTATCATCAATGAGGATAAAGTAAAATTATTATAACTAACAAAATTGTCGAAAATATTTACAAAATATAGCAAATTTTGTGTATCATTGATAAAATGTGAAATTTTGCTATAATTTCTAACACAAATCATAATGATATTCTAAAGATAGCATAAATTTTGAACTTATATTAATAGAAATAAGACATAATTTGGTAACCCTAAATGATTACTTTATCACGATTCGATTCAATATTAACGTATGTTTCAAATTAAACAAAGACAATAATAGTAATAGTATAGTAGAAAGAAATAGGGGAATTAAGATTTGAATAAAGTGGATTATTTGGATTTAGATTAAGATCTTTCTTTACTTTACAAATCATAATGAAGGAGTATAGTAGAAAGAAATGGGAATGTGTTGTTGGCCACATTGAATACAAAATTGGTTGGCTTTGAGATAATGTCATTTGCTACCAAAAGAACATCAACACACAATTAAAAGAAAGCATTACACCTTTTGAATTTCAACAAGAGATCTTATTGGGTAAGATGGAGGAACTTAATTTTTAACCTAATATATTGAACTTGACTTTGAGGTCAAGTTATCACTTTTATCAAGCATTCTTAAATAAATATGAAGATAATTATGGCAATTAGAAATTTACTTTTTTCGTTTTATCACTCTTTGAATTAATACTGAGTAATTCTTCTACATAGCAAACCTATTTTATTTCATTGAGACAAAAATCAAACACTGACCCACCATTGAAACCAATAGAAAAAGAGAGAAACTAACTACAAAGAAAATCATAATCAAAGTTTATTTCTAATCCACCATTGGAAAATTGGCATCAGTTTTATTATTTATTTGTTATTGAATACTAATCTAATCTAATCTATTGAGAATCGCTTTGGAAATACAAAAAAATTGGGGGATCTTCAATTGCTGGCTTTTCAATTTTGTAGCTCTATTTCTGCCCACAATGTCAAATCCTCTCACAATTTGGACCCTAGGGCTCCTTTACTAATGGACTTGGTCCCTAACAACAACACACATTTGGGAACAAATCAAATTTTAAGCTCCAATAGTTGACAATATAAGAAGATTGCTAATATACCTCTCTAATTTTAATTTTCTATAAAATACTCCCTGAAACTAAAGAAATTGAGAGGAATATAAGAGAGCATGAAACTTTTTTTTTAACTACTATGGCATTTTTATTGAGAAGTACAAGTTAGCTATTACTAGTGATTTCATTGGGCAGAGACGTGGAAGAACTAATTTAAGAGGATGAAGATAATATTGAAGAGCTACAAACAAAACTCACACCACAGATGTTTTCTTTTTTTCACACTACTTAGATTAAGACTAAGGCATAAAGCTAACAAACAAACTAACTAACCCATGGTGTAGGACGGTGTAGGCAAGTTGATAACTGTGGTCTTCACTTTGGTCATCATGTTGATGCTGTTAGTAACACCTTGGGAACCAATTCCACTGTCCTTGATTCCCTGTTCCACACATGTGAGTTTGTAAAAACGATGAAAGTTTTTTATAATAATGGTGGGCATTTATATATTTACGGTACCTGGAATGGGAAATGATCGGGTCCTCGAGCAGGTGCTGAGTTGATTTGAACTGTTCCGGTTTCCATTGCGTCGCTTATCAATATCGCCTTGTTGATGTCCTTCGTGAAGACACATCCCTGTTTTTCACACATTACTCGAAACTCAAATCGGAATGTTGAAAGTTCTGCTATGGCATTAAATCGATCTCTTCTTTAAAAACAGGTTGTGTTATTTAAATGTTTCCAAACGACAAGGCTTAAGTTATTTCTATTTGAATTAGTAAAACATAAATCATGCCTTTTCAGATAACTAGGACGCGAGATGAAGTTATCTTATACCTGAAGTCCAAAATTGCTAGCATTACAATGGTGGATTCCTTCTTCAACAGAATTGATCCTAATGACTGGCAAAACTGGGCCAAAAGGTTCCTCCCAAGCAATCCTCATATCAGGCCTAACATTATCTAATAACAAGGGCCAAATTAGGTTGCCCTCTCTTTTGTACTCTTGGCAAAATGTTGCACCCTTTTCCTTTGCATCCATAACCAGTCCTTCAATGAAGTTTGCCGATGACTCAGTCACAACTGGAGTAATGTCTGAGTCGTCTTCAGGAGCACCAACAGTTAATTTAGCCACTCGTGCCTTTACTTTCTCGACTAAAGCATCTGCGACAGATTCCATTACCAAAACAACCTTGACGGCAGTACACCTTTGGCCACTGTAACCAAAAAAAATTAAGTATCGAGCAGCTTACTTGACATATATTAGTAAGCTTTTGAAAATGGATTTTGAGAATAAATGTCTTTGATAAGAAAAAGATCATCAAATGTTCAGTTCACAGAAAACAACCTACTCTGTTATACTTTCAAGGACGAAGAATAAGGACAAGTTTCCTTCTTTCTATTAAATCGACCAAGTAGTTTAGATTTTCATTCATGTCAAAGAATGGAAAATAGGAAGCTAATATGAGTATAGTATCAATCAGTATAAATGAACGGAAGCAAGCATTTTCCAAGCCAAATTCGAAAATATTGCCTGTGCCTAGAAATTTGAGAAGGATCTGCTTTTACCTGTAAGAAAAGCCTCCCTTTATGATGTTAGCGGCAACTAAATCAAGATCTGCATCCTCGAGCACAATGCAGGCGTCTTTGCCCCCCAGTTCCATCTGAAGAGGTATCATGCCTGCCTTCTTTGAAATTGCAACACCGGTATCCCCACCAGTAAAGCTAACAGAAAAAAGCAAGTACAAAACCGAATCACGCGAATGGAAGACTTCATAAATCATCATCGAGTGGGAAAGAAGCATGGTTTACCTTATACAGTCGACACCCGGATGCATTGTGAGGAAATCACCAATCTCGGAACCTTTTCCCGTGACACAACTAATAAGGCCTTTAGGAAAACCAGCTAGATGGAAGCAATGTACCATGTGGAGAGCAGAAACAGCGCCCTGAATTATGATAAGAGCGTCATTCAGATGACAAACAAATTTTACAATTTCAAATCTCCTTTATTTTTCTTATTCAATCTACTCCATGATCCTAAATATTGGTTCTGTTTTCTCATGATCCACTTGAGAGTAAGGAAGAGATAAATGAACCGAACAGGAGTGTACAGTTGGTTCCAAGCACGTTGAGTTTTTTGATTCAATGTTCATCAATGGAAAATGTATTAAAGATACCACAATCACGTATGATGAGCTAATTAGTATAAAGTACCTGAGTTGGAGGCTTGAGTACAATAGAATTTCCAGCAATTAAAGCCGGGGCAATTTTTGAAACAGCCAGATTGACAGGATAGTTGAATGGAGGAATGGCTAAAATCACACCAAGAGGGATCTGAATTTTTCAAGTTAAAAAACAGAGCACAAAAGAGGTTAGCAAATTGAAAGACTTCAAATGGTGTTTTTATCTGTCTTTATTTTTTAATGATCAATATTTTTCTTAAAAATTGGAAAATCAATTAAATTAGAAGAGTAATTAAGATAATAAAAAAATTTCCAAGACGAACACAAATATTACAAAAGAGAATTATGTAACAAAAAAAGAGTGAAAAGAAAGATTAGTGACAAATTGTACACGAGGAGAGATTACCAAGAGAGTATTTATGTGTGGAAAAAATTAAGCAAATAGACAAAATAAGGGGTATTTTCTGTAACTTACCCTAAAAAAGTATCATATGGGAAAATTAAAAAGTCAGTAAGAGAATATATGGGTAAAAAGTGATCCATAAGAAAAGGCATGTGCAGACTTTAGAGAAAAAAGGTAGTGAGAGAGTGAAGAAAAGATAGGTTTATAGAGTAATCAAAGTAATAAAGTATGTTATAAATGATTAAGATGAAGTGTTAGTCATCCAAACATAAACATAAAAGAGAAGATGAGAACATTTTACCTTGGAAGTAAGGCAATATTTGGTCCTTTCATTTCCAGGGAAACTATCAGAAACCAAGAACTTCCCTTCACCCAAAATCCTAACACCTTCTTCAGCACAATATGAAACAAGATCCCCCGACCTCACAACCTTCACAAACAATTCAAACCCTTTTTCACATTTCAACACTAAAAGCTACTAATCCAACAGAGACAACAAATTGAACTAAAAAATAGTACCTCAGTGACTGCATCTTTGGCTGGTTTAGCAATTTCCTTCACCAAACACTCAGCAATTGGAGCTTTGTGTTCTTTCAAAATTGCAGCAGCTTTATGAAGAAGCTCTGCTCTCTTCCACAATGGAGTCTTTGCCCATAATTTCTGAGCAGATTTGGCTATTTCCATCACTTTATTAACCTCCTCTTGGTTACAAGCTATTTTAACCAAACACCATACAGGCATTAATACCCTTCTAAACACTCATTATTCACAAACAATTTCATTAACCCACAAGAAAATTTCCATAAATATCTCTAAATTGAAGCTCATAACCATAGAATTCAAAGAAAAACAACCAGAAAAACATGGAAAAATGGGGGGATTTTCATGTTTATACCTTGAACTCTGTACTGGGTCTTCCTAGTAGTGGGGTTGATGATGGCAACAGATTTCCCTGAGGAGGATTTCTTCCATTCACCTTCTGAATAGTATTTGTAGACTTCACCGTCGAAAATGTCTGCAAAAACCCCATTACCCGCCATGGAAATTGACGAGAAAAAGGAAAATGGGGAATTTAGGAATTTGAAGGGAGATTGAAAATTAAGAAAGAGGAAGATTGGTGGAAGTATGTGGCTGAACTTGGGTGATGGGTTGTTGGTTTAAATAGGAAGGGAAGAAGAGCCACGGTTTTGAATATGAAAGGCTCAGACAAGGGAGTGGCTTCTCTTTCGCCATGTGAGCATTTTAACTGTTTTTTACTCTTCACTGTCTTTTTATGGCAAAGTAAGGGTTTTTTCTTATAAACAAACTCTCAAATAAATAAATCAATCAATCAAAATATTTATATAAAGGAAAAGAAAAAACACATATTATTTGTATTTTACTTTTCGTTTTAAATATTTTCTATATTTTTTATATTTTTGTTCTCCCAAACTTGTGGATATTTTCATCTTTGTTTTTACTCTTTCTTTAAATTTTATTTGCATGTAATTACATTTTTATAGTATTTTTTAAAAGAATATTGCTGTTTCAAATTTTAAAAAATAAAAATAAAATGAATTAAGGTAAACGTAAAAAACTTTTAGTGTGATTTCGAAGATGGGATGTTTGATTCTTTTCTCTATCAACTATCTATAAAAAAAAATATATAAAAAATTACTAAGTTGTGCCCTAATTAAATTTTTATTAAAGAATCAAATATTAATTTTTTGAAAAAATGTATGGAAAAAACATGTGTGTTTATGAGTAAGAACCTGAATGCATGATGCTGCAAGAGCAAATTAGATGCTTTGGATTCCTGGGCTTGAGAGAAACAAGAACACCACTTGCCTCTTTTGATCATGCAATTAAAAGAAAAAAATATTA
The DNA here is from genome assembly GCA_025688845.1 of Cucumis hystrix. Lineage (NCBI taxonomy): Eukaryota > Viridiplantae > Streptophyta > Magnoliopsida > Cucurbitales > Cucurbitaceae > Cucumis > Cucumis hystrix. The sequence continues at coordinate 16,786,169 of CM046887.1, forward strand.
GCTACATATTAAATATGCATTTTTAGTTTCCTTAATTCAAATCAAATCAAAGGTTAATAATTAAAATAATGTAAATTCAAAGAAATGATATAGTCTACTCAATCAATCACACATAATTGGTCATGTCAATATATTCAACCATTGATCTTGATCTAGATAGTAATAATTATACTCGATTTGTAGTTTAGAGATTAGTAGGCCAAACTCTAGGTTCTCTAACACAATATATGTGTTAGTTAAGTTATACTTATTTTTGCATAGTGAATCATAATATAAGACTCATATTAATTAAATTCGTGTGTGATTATCAATATACGATCATAGCTTAGTTGACGAAAACTACTTATAATAAACTATCAACCTCTCGAGATAAAAAGTTCAATTCTCTCCCACAATGCTCTACACATATACTATAAAAATAAACTATTGTATGATCACTATGATTGTATTCTCTTGCCACCCTTCCCTTCATAAGAACGTGACCAAGACAACGAATAATGGATGCGTTTAGAAGATTTGTGGTAGTTAAAGAATTAGAACCTGAAGATGGAAATGGGAAAGCAGATTTGGGAAGAAAATGGAGATGGGAGATGAATTGAGCCATCAAACTAGTAGTGTATATAAGATGTAGTGTTTGGATATAGGGAGAAAATTTGCATAATTTTATGGGAAAAGGGAAGGAAAATTTTAACTAAGTTGAAGGAGTTAGATATATGAAGATGTGTAAGAGAGGGTTTAGGGTTAAAAAATTAAAGAGTTTGAGTGGTGGTACAGTTAACTCGGTAAAAACTGTTTTTTTACAGTGTAAACTTTTAATATAATTTGGCTTTTCCATGCAAAACATGCAAACGTGTTTTGTGGAGTTCATTAAATTTCGTCTCAACTCATTCAAACTTTTCCTTTGTTTTCTTCAACAACAAAAAAACGTTTCTTTTATGTTTTGATTATTTGATAATGTTTCAGTTTAATCCTTTATTAGTTTTGTGGATTTTTGTTATATATATTTCTCAAAATAAATGTCATCTTTGTTGAACGCTTTAATTATTTCTAGAAGTATATAGTATTATTGAAACATGTTTGATATTTTGTAGGTTCTTCGTTCTTCATATATATCACAAATTTATTATGTCAAAATCATTTACATTTTTTTCTCTATAATTTTTTACATCAATATAGAATGAGTGCAATTCATAGTGACCAACTTATATAGGAATTAATTGATTTTCTATGAGTTGTGGGGTGAGGAATTTGAATTATCCGGGATCTCTTATCTTTGGAAATAAGCAAATTTCAGTTGAGCTGAGTTTAATTATGTTAGCAATAATTAATCAATAAATTATAAAAATTAAATTGATATTTTTTGTTTTGAGCAAATAACTAAGTATGAGGCCTAGTTGCTCGATCAACGAGTCAAGGTCCAATCCTAAGAGACATCTTATTTTATTATTCTCCCTCTCTGTCTTAGTGTTGTTATTAATGTGAAGCAATGCAATTTCATTTATAATTTTCTTTGTTTATATATATTTTTTATTTAAATAAAAATACTAGAAGGAGAAAGGTTATCAAATTACCTACAATTTTAACTTTAACTCCAAACTCCATAATCATCTTCCCATTTTGGCCTCTCATGATCATGATTCATGAGCCACATGAAACTTTCTATTGGGAAAAGTGCAGCAAAAAAATAAAAAATTTGAGACATTAGTTTCATGAATTGATAAGGTTATTATAATATGGTATGATAGAGAGGGTTATTTCTCTTTATGGGTAAATACCCCTAAACCATAACTTTCCCTTTCTCACATTTCAATTTCTACATAGAGAGTAGTGCCCTTCATTTAACTATATCCCCTTCACATCCCCCTTTCAATATTCCCATTTTAATTAATCCTAACAATAATTAATTACCCTATTTCAATTATAAATATTTTCAATCTTTTTTTTTTATAAATATAACAATACTTACGGATTGTTTGTTTCAACAAATAAATCATTAAAGTATTATTACACTATTGGTTATGAATGGTTGAAAAAATAAATATAATAATACACTATATATAAGTACAATAACTTACCCAATGCATATGTTATATATATATATATATATATTTGGATATATGTATACACATAGTTATATGCTTAATTAATTAATACTCAAAAAAGTTATCAATCCTCCAAGAAAGTTGGGTTGGTGATGGAGACATCTTTTGTCACTATATGACATTCAAAATTTCCTCTCTTAGCTCATATCTTTTATTATTGGGGAGGTCCCATCAATTGTTAGAAAGAAATTAAAGAGAGAGTAAGTAAGCCCCCTCTCAAATTTGTGTGGTGAATACAATACATGGTGAAAGTTGAATAGGTAACCTTTTTTCTTTTTTTCTAAAGTTAGTTTAACTAGAGTAGTAACTTTTTATATATTTTTTAAGGTTAAAGATTTGATTTTCTAATTTATATTTGTCGCACTAAAAAAGATGACTAGCTTTTTTTAAGGATGTTAATTTAAAAAATATGTAATTTATATAGTGGTACGGTTCTTACTCTTAATTTTAATTTTTAAAGGCACGAGGAGAATCAAAATAGTCACAAAATTTACTAATTATCTAAATATAAATTATAAATAATTAACATTTAACTTGTTTAATTAAGCGATCACTTGTCTTTGTTACACATTTCTTACATTAACTTGTGACATAAATACAAATATATTCTTCTTAAGAAAAAGTAGAATATTTATTTATGTATTTTTATTTTATAATTTTTTTTAGAAATCTTGATTGTTATTGACATCAAAGATTAAATAAAGTATTTTTTTTAAAAAATTGACAGAGAGAATTTTGTTAGAAAGGGTTAGGTGGATCTTATAAAAATAATGGTGTAATTTTTTTTTCTTTTTGTGGTTTCTAAGGCTTAAAAAAAATTGTGAACAAAAAGACATTTTAATATTTTGTGGTCATTGTGTGAGAAAATGAAGGGAAAGTGGCCCACCACTTCTCTTTCTCTATTCCATAGCCATATATAAATTATATACACATTATATTGCATAAAGCAAAAGGGAAATTTTAATTTCTTAAATGGTTTTTTTATTTAGTTTTTTACATAATTTATCCCATAAATATTACTACACAAAAGGAATATTATGCCAATGGAATATTCCTAGCTCAACTATATATAGTACTTTTTCTAGCCCAAAACCAATGCCAAATTGTATGTACTTTTTCTAGGGTAATTACTATGATTGATAATTAAGTTTATATAGTTGTTTACAACCGATAATCTAACTTTTTATTTGGCATTATAGAGCAACAGAATCAAATGTATGCCCTAGTTGAAATTGATAGTATGTATTTGATTTATTCCAATTGATCTATATGATTTTGGCCCAATAAAATCTAACAAAATTAAAACCATAAAATATTTTACTTTTTGGCTTTTTAGACCAATTGTAGTTCTCTCCTAACTCTATATTGTGATGCCAAATGAATACAATACTATATTATTAGGTATATGAATTTCATATACCACAATTATGAAAGATCTTGAAATTTATATATATATATATAAAGACATATTTATTAGAATTTGGAATGGATAAATACTATTTGTGGATGAATGATAGAAGTGTTAGGTGTGTGGTCTTAAAAAGCATTGTTTCTTCATACCAATAATTGTGGGTTTCAAAAGAGAAAGAAAGGCAATAAATATCATTCCTATAACAAAGTGAATTGCACTCAATATTTTTCCACTATCCAACCACTCTTTCTTTCTTTCGTATCATTAAAAAGGATAGGATATGCATCTTAAATTCTAATAAATTGGTAGGGCAATTTTTTTTTTCTTTTTAGTTTGAAAAAGAAAATTAGGCATATCTGTTTTAACTTCTTTTAAGTTTTTTCAATTATGGTTTCTCTTTTTTTTTTTCTAATAAAACACTTGAATTTGAATTTGGAGTCAAATAAAGAAAAAAACCATACGATTACAAAAACCAAGAGAATGAAAGTGATATTTTCAAAATTAAAATGTTTAGTCGTGTTTTTAAGTCTATAATGATTCATTCTTTATGATCTATATCTAAATTTCTTGCATTGTTGTCTACCTTTACCAATATTTTAAAAAATCAAACCATTTTTTTATAGTGTCATTTAAAACTTATTTTACCTTCTTAAAGATGCAAATTGTGTGGTTTGAAATCAAAACAAAATATGCTTAATTTAAAAAAGAAACACAAAATGGTAACTAAATTCTCTTATTTTTTCAAGACTTTGCTTAATTAGTGTTACCCTATTAAATACAAAACCTAAAATTTAATAGACCAATAAACCTTGTAATTGTATTTAACAATATTTTTATATAAAACAAAAAATTTGAAAGGGAAAAAATAATAAAATGAATTTTCAAATGATAAGAAACCATAACAACTCTCACCCACTTCTATAACATTGAAAAGTGCTTCTCTCCAAATAGAATTTGAGGTCAAAACTTTTTTACAGTTTTAGTTTTCTTTTTGTCATTTCTTTTATAAATTGTAAAGCATAAAAATTAAGAAAATAAAATTAATATTTATTTCTAAATTAAAAAAAATCAATTAATTTTCGAAAAAATTGCTTTCATTGAGAGTCGAACTCAAGACCTCCCGCTTACTAAACGGGTGCTCTAACCAACTGAGCTATGGAAGCTTGGTATGAAAGTATGAATATTTGAAAAATTCATCAATAATTGTTTAAATTGTTTTTGGTTATATTTCTGTTTCTTCAAATCTTGATTAAGGTGAGCTTAACGACGAGAGATGCCACCAAATAAACAATACACCACCCAAAAGAAAAAAAATAATTTCACTTCCATGTTCTTTCGCATCTGCATCTCCCTTCAAATCTTTTATTTTTGCGAAATTATATCCTATAACTTCGTTTCTAGATCAAGCTCAGGGGGAGAGTTAGTTTTCCACTGAAAATGGCAGACCCATCGATTTCTACAACTCTTCTTGCTCAGCTCTGTCTCTGTTTTGCTTTCTACTTGTCTCTCAACATGGGTCGTTCTAAAAACTACGATTTCTTGAAGATTCCTAATGAAAATCCTCTTGATTTCTACTTTATTTCCGTCTGGGGTGGCTTACGATCTGTAAAAGAAGAGACCCTTCTTCTCAAACAGGTGAAATTTTGTGTATTCATTTTGATCGTCCTTCCTACTTTTGCCTAGATTTTATTAGTTTCTTCAAATATGATAGCAGAAACTGCAATGGCGATTCATTTTCCCATTTTTTTTATAAAGAATGATGAATCATTCGTTCCAAAATAGCCAAACAAAACAATCTAACGAGCAAAGGGACGAGGATATCTAACTAGAAGAGTAGTTGTCCACATTGGAAAGATTTATGGAGGTGATGGGCTCTTAGTTCAGTAAAAGGAGTGTATAACTTGCGTTCGAATCGTTTTGGGTTAGATACACTTTAGTTGGATTAACTTTTGTCAAATTCCTTTTTGTATTCTCTAGTTTGAGAGTGAATACCAAAAGATTTTCCAAAGAAATCCCATACCATTTTTGTGAGAAGGTGACTCCTCAGTTCCTTTGCAAAGAACACACATATTTGGAGACTGATCACGATCAATAACACACTTGATTGCTATGGTTGAAGACTAATCAACTGTTTCTTTTGTAGCCAATGGGAATTTCTCTTCCCTGTTGGGATTCTTTATCTTTTACTAGAAAGTGAAGCACATTACTAGTCTTTACCTTATCATTGTTCTATGTGCATTAAATTAATTACTAAGAGATGATTTTGAATGTGTTTGAGAATCCTTTAGAATAACCGCTTTGCACTTTTAGTTCTAAATAAAATACTTAAGAATAAGCTATTCAAATGTTTGCTTTGCTCCTTGATCGAAGTAAATGGGCCAAAAGTAGTCTTTAAAGCGTTTCGTCAGAATTATGATTTTATTTTAAGAAAAGACTTGTTCTAAGTCACTTTATATGACTTTTAAAATAGCTTTAGCTTTATTATCATTGTGTTTCAACCAATTCTAGACCATATGTAATGAGTATCTCCAATATTTTAATCCATGGAGTATATTGATTGATCATTGTCGAATTCAGCGATTGTCGATTGCACTTTTTTTCTTTTGGGGGGTGGGGGTCTTTATTGAAGTCAATGCTGAGAATGTTCCATGTGAACAATGAAGATGGAGAAGATGGCCAAGGTTTCTCATGCAAAGTTCATCTTGCACATCCGTGAACCGGGTGAAAACGATCGCCTAATGCAGAATGTAAGTATATATTCTTGTTGATAACAAACAAAGAGTTGAAAAAACAAAATATACTGGTTCTGATGTAAATTGATAGTGAGCTTGCTAAAATGTTCATTGGAGACTGAATATGAAATAGATGTCCTCGTTATACATTATATATAATATGTTTACGGACCATTTTATGATTTTAATCTATCAAGATATGAAACTTGGTTTTTCTTCATGTTTAAGCTGCTAATTCGTTATAGGAAATCATCTTCTCTTTACTCGACATGACAGGGTACGTGGTATTTCTCATCGCTAAAAGTTCCCTGGTATAAGATCCTTCTCAAACGAGTTCTGTGAATTTGGTAAATTTGTGTCCCGTGATGTTTGCTGTATAATCTTATGAACACTGATGTTATTTGCATATTCATATCTTTGTGTTACTTCCCTTCATCAGAAATTATTAATGTAGGCACAGCATACGAGCGTCACGTGGAGATGGAGATCACTTTATTGAGCGAATCAAGTTACAATATGGGCAAACATTAGACATCATTGCCATAGATACAGCATTGTTGCAGGTTTGAAATTGCTTCACATCTTTTTATTTTTCTGTCTGTTGTCATGCATCCAAGAATTAGAACTTCCTTTTCAAGCTTTTAGTTGTATGATTTGTAGGTATTTAGAATTTTTTGATGCTCTAACATGTTATCATCAAACTTCTAGGAGCCCGTCGCAATGGGATCAGCAAGTCAAGCATTGAACAGTCATTTGCTATGGCTGAAAAGGACTTTGCAGGCATCAAGCAGTAACTGGTAAGACATTTTACAATTACTGTTGAGTAAGTTAACATTCATAATTATTGTGGTGTTACGACCTCTTAAATCTTTCAACTTCTAATCCGACTACTTTTCAATGCCTTTGAGCTTGATGTTGAGATATTAACAATGCATTCATTTACATCACACGTTGTTTCCCTTTCTGCGGTCCTTACTTTATGTGCTCCAAACTTCTCGTTCTGTTTCTGACTATTCTCTATCTCTTGTTTCTTTGAAATGAAGGCGTATAGTTGTTGGGTTTCACCCATTGGTTACTTGTGAAAACAATACTCGATCGCTGGAGACAGAGCATTTGTTTGAGTCAGTCCATCGAATCTTTGTTGAAAATGGGGTGGTAAGTAAGTCAAGTCGAGGGTTTGAATTTCCTCTATTTCAAACTCTTACTATACATTTACATTGAGTCAGAATGCGTACCTTAGTAGACGTGGTTGCACTTACAATGTTCGGATCGGTAGCATAGCTTACATTGGGATTCCTGGTCCTATTCCTATTCAGAAAACACACTTCCAATCTCGAAAATCCTCCTTCAGAGAGTAAGTTCCCTCAACATTTGGTTTGGATTGAACGTGGCTATGTTTAGCTTCTATTTATGCCTTGAGCTGATCGATATTACCAAAACCCACCCACTCTTATATCTGTATATTCCCATTGTCCTCATTGTTATATCACTAAATCCATCTTTTATCTGCTACAGATTCTTACTTCAGCGCGTCAGCTCATTAGAGACGGTGGGTACCGAGTGATAACATGTTTCGAGATGTTTCGATTGAATACTAGTTGACTTTCATATATGTCTTGCAAATACGACATTTATTAGGAAGTTATATGAGGAGAATGTAATGCAGGCCTTTTCAACAGAACTTGTAGGAATGCTTTGAAAGTTCTAATGTATAATTCTTTCCATGGCAGGTGTTTTACTATGTAAACACAGAAGGAGATGTTGTTCATAAAACTGAACTCCAGCAAAAGGGTAGAGAAGTGATTTGAAAAAACTACTCAACTTTATAATACCAAGTAAAGAAGTCCTCCCTCTCTCTCACCAGGGAAAATGGAAAATTGGGTCAAGAGCGTATATCCTCGACCAGGAGGTTTAGTGTTTTGCAAGTTTCACAAGTTCAAAAACATATAATGAAATTTGAGCGTTTTTTTTCTAAAAAATTTTGACACTCCGGTTTGTATCTCTTGTTATTTTCTTGGTACTCCAAATTTGTACTCTACTTTTAGTTTGTGTTTGGCTTGACTTTCTAAAGGTTGATAAAAACTCTTTAAAATTGAGAAGAGACTCCATACAATTTTAATAGTCTTTAGATTAAACATTGAAAATAATACTCATATGTCAATAAATTATCTAATATATTTATGAAATTTTATGAAAAAAAAAATATGGGGTTTAATTTTGACAATATGTTGGATATATAATTTGTGCAAAACTTTATATTTTTTAAAATAGTGAATTTGTTAAAATTGTGCATTAAAATTTATATTTATATATATATATATTTATTAATTAGTAGGTTAATTACCAAAAATTAAACCGAGTAAAATGTGAAAATTACAAATTAAAAAAAATCACATTTATAAAAAATTGTTTTTTGTTATTTAAAAAAAAAATAAAGAGAGAGAAAGAGGAGATTATAAATAAAGGCAGAGGAAGACGGGGAGGAATTAGGGTTCGGCCTCACACTCCGCCATGAATGAGGATGCTCCGTCGTTTCAGAGCGATTGGAAGAGAAGAACTAGCTTCGGCAGAAATTGACAAAACTAGCACCTCTTTGGATTTATATTTGAAAAGTAGCGCAGTTTTGTTCCTTCTTTTCCTCGCTCTGTCTCGCCGGCACCCGTGATTTCCCCTCCGAACTCTCTCCTCTTCTTCTTTCTTTTTCTCTTTCTCTTTCTCTTTCTCTTTCTCTTCCATTCTGTGTGTGTGTATGTATATATATATATAATGAAGCCTGTCTCTGTCTCTTTCTTTGTCTCTCTCTCTCTCTCTCGCTAAACGCCAAGGCTATGATGATGGTGTTAAACTCGGAGTGTGAGGATTATAGGGCAATGACAATGGAGGTTTGGTCCATGGGCTTGGCGATCTGGCTGTTCTGCTATGTTTCGCCGCCATGGCCGGCCTCCTCTGCTTTGCCCCATTTCCATATCTGAGCCGCGTATCTTTTGTTCATTTCTTTCTGCTACCGTTTTTCATTTTGTTTTCAAAATAAGAGAAACAAGGTTTTGTAATTTCTTTATTTTTATTGAACTTAGAATCCAAGATCAATCTTGTAAATGAATATATCCCTAAAGAACACAGTCCACTAGAAAGTATATCAGCATGTCGGAAAATTTACATGTTTACAGGAACATCATTAGGGCAACAAATTCTTCAGCTGCGAACAAAGAGCTTTGCGTAAGAACATTTAGCTGCACAGCTAAACCAACAAGACAGTAATCCTCCAACACCAACAGCTGGTTGTGTAGAGTTCACTTCTCTTCTTTGTATGACTCTTACGAACTCATCTGAGCTTAAATCCCCATCTTCATTTGCATCAAATATGTGAAATATTATGTCCACAACATTCTTAGTGATTGAAACTCCACACACCTTGTACAGAAAAACAAAACCCACATTTTGTATTAGATTGATTTTAAGTTTGTTGACTTGAAATGTTTGGTGTGTACTTACATGGGAAGCTGCTCTTTGGAAATCTTGTTTTGTTAATTCTCCATTTACTTTACCATAGCTGAAAATAGCCAAAGAGAAGGATTCTAATTTCTTGCGTAGCTCTGCAAAGTCTTTGAATTCATCAAATGTGATTCTGATGTTTTTGAAATGGGGTTCTTTGTTTAATGCTTCAACTCTGTCCAGTAGTTTGTCTATGTGATTTATGTCTGCTGAAGCAACTATTGATAGTGCAAAATCTTTGGCTGATATGCTTCCTTGTGATTTGAAGTCATAATGTGAAAACTCTAGTAGAAGTATCTGCATTCATCCAATTTATGTAGGTTGAGTCATGTGTAGGTAGAAGACCTTACCTGAATTTGAATAGGATCTGCTTTATAGTTTCTCCAATCATGTTTTTTATTTATAAAGAGTTAAGTATTGGAAGGATTTGAATAGGGATCTTTTGTATAGATTGTACAATCGTGTCTTTGAGTCTAAAGAGTTAGGAAGAGCAACCTTGCATGAATTTGAATAGATCTTTTCTATACTTTGTACAACCGTAATCTTTGAGTTTAAAAAGTTGAGCACAGGAATAACAGTCTTGAATTTCCATACATCTGTTCTATAGGTTGTACAGCCGTCAGCCGTGACTTTGAGTTCTAAAGAGTTACGTATAGGAAGAAATACCTTGCTTGAATTTGAAACGGAACTGTTCTGAATTTGAACAGGTTTTGTTTTATAGACTGTACAATTGTGTCTTTGAGTTCAAAAGAGTTAAAAGTACACGAAGAATTGATATTTGGGGGAATGACATACCTCATCATGAAGTTGTCTTAGGAATTGGACAAATTTGTCATGGTGAAGGGAGCCTTTTCCATCTTGACCAAAGAAGTATTCTACTAAACCACCATTTTCAACACTAACTTTCATCCCAAACCTTCTTCCATCTCTGTGGTGAGCTCCCTGTCTATTCTGTTTTCTCATCAAACCCATCACTTTCTTGAACTCCTCCCTGTCTATTTCACTATTTTATCAACAAAGACAGATAACATTCATTACCCAAGAGGATTGTGAATAGAAGAGGAAACAAATGTGGAAAATGACGAATTTGAAGAAGCAATTAACTATCTAACCCATTGTTATCAATGTCAAACATTTTGAATGCCACTGAAAAGCTGGATTCTGGTATGCTGAGAAGTGTAACAAAAAATATGTACCTGCAAACCGAAGAGACGAGAGCACAATGCATGATCTTTTGGTTTTGATCCCATAGGTTTGGCCATTATAATTCAACAATTTATTAGATAGCTCACCGGAAATAAATCATAAACTAAAAATTATAATAAAAGCATTAGGTATTTATTTAAGTTTGAATGAAGTTCAACTATATGTGAATGTCAGGTTGTGTAAATGATCATGAAGTTGGAAGGGTCGAAGAATTCTTACTCTGCAAAAGAGATGAGGCCATCATTGTTGGTGTCGAAGAGCATGAAAAAGGTAGAAGGAGCACAACATAGTTCTCCAGAAATTCTTCTTTCTCCTCTTAAAAAGCCTTCTCTAACCCGATTGGACTCAGATGGAGGAAACACAGGAACAATGGCCCTCATCAGATCTGATGGTCTCATATATATTTCCCCTTCAGGTGTGTGGATAGAGGCAAAATATTCAAATACCTTCTCAGGAGGACTTTGGATTCTTATACGTTTTTCATAGTTGAAAAACACCCTTCTCCTATAATCATCTGGAGTCCAGTATAAAGTATGAATAAAATGGTAAACTCTACCCTAAACACATTTATTAGATTAATGGCAAAAAGGGAACACTCTTACCTCCAAATAGAAATTTGGATTTCTTCTTTGGACTTATATTTTGATGATTTGGTGACGATGGGTATTGGAATTGATCTTCTTTCACTGTTGTCCATGTTGTTTCCTTAGGGAAGTCAGCAAACGATAAATGCGAATTGGACGCAGAAGAATTCGAGCTGAGAAGTGATCCCACTCCGCCAATCAATATCCCTGAAGAAATCAATTTGATCAAGAAGTCAAATACAAAGCTTCTTCTATTCTCGCCTTCTCCGCAGCCAGTTTGTTGAGATGTAATTGACGAAGAAGAAGAAGACAACGGGGATGTTGATGGCGATCCTAAAGAGCCACCAAGTTGATTGTCGAGAAAACGAACAGTAAGGTGTTGAGAAGGTATAACTCTACAAATTGGCTTAGAAGATTTTGACACCAAAAACGTTTTAGAAAACATACTATGCTTTAGATCGATCTCGAGGTTCTTCCAAATATCATCAAGAAAAAGGTAATGGAAGGAGAAAATTTGCAAAATGAGAGATTTAGCAAAGTTGGATACTAAAATTGGGGCTTTGACTTTGCCATTTGTTGATAACCGTTTTTTTAAAAGTTAGTTGGCTTTTGTGTTTGAATGAACTAATTTTTAGTAAATTGATTCAATATTCATTTTTTATTTACTAATACATATGTGATATTATATTTACCCATTTACTCATATTAATAACAACTTTATCTTTGTAGATGTTGATACGAATGATTATGTCATTTCTATCTTTAATATTTTAGTGTTTGATACTTTTAAAAGTTTATGAAAATAATTTTCTCACTTTGTTGAATGAGATTTTGAAATTTTCAATTCAAAATTTGTTTGAGTTTGACTAAGTAGTATTTTTTTTTACTTTTTAGAAATTGTTTTGCTATTTTTAAGATTTTAAGAACTTTTTACTATTTTTCTTAAGGAACTTTAAATTTTGCCATTTATGTTAGTTTGAAAAGTTCTAAGAAAATTTGGACACTTTTAATAGTTGAAAACTTAAAATAATATTCTCATATTTAGCAAATGAGACTCATCCAAAAATTTGTTTTTTTTTTTTTTTTCATTTTAATAACAAGAGAATATACTATCTTGTAAATATTGATTATCAGTCATTTTTTGCAATTTAAATGTTAGTTATATGCTTAATTATTATCCATAAAATTGATAGAATTAAAATCATAATTTGATCATACCTGTAAAATTGATGGGATTAAATTCATAATTTGATTTATCTAAATATTAAAACAATTAATCTTCAGACATATTTGATTGATAACCAAATCAATTTTGCACTTTAATTTCCTAAAGAAAATGTATCCTAATAAAATTCTTTTATTGCTCATTTATCACAATCTAGGTTTATCAAATTTACCCTGGAGAGTAATTGATAATATTTGTCAAATTTAACTGCCTCATCTGACAAGAGAGAAAATTGAAAAAACATTACTCAAACAAACACGAAAACTCAACAAATTTAGAAATTTCAAATCTTGCTTGTCTAAAAAAAAAAGAAACAATAATAACTTGGTTTAGGTTATAATATTGTTTTAAGTGTAAATTAAACACTAATAATTTATAGTTTGATAGAGTTGTTTCCGGTTCATTTGTTTTCTGTCCAAAATAATAATTTGTTTGAATTTAATTTAATTTTAGTTGGTAGAAACATGAATTCAAAGTTCCAAAATGAAAGCTTTAGTTTTTGCAGCCTCTATAGTTTAGAATGATCAAAGAAGATTAAAATTGTAATGTGAATTAAGAATTTCCAATAATTTTTGTTTCATTATTGTTCGTATTTTGATGTGACATTGTGTTAAAGTCCCACATTCTGAGTGCCTTATCCACACTTCTCTTTTTCAAACTAAATTATAAAGCAAAAAACTTATCAATAATACAAATAAAGATGATTGTAGTTGACGTGGAGGTAAGCCCCCACCTCCTTCGTTAGTATGATTGAGACCTTTCATTGTAAAGTAAATCTGATCAAAATTTGAATTAATAGCCCCATGAGAGAGATCATATCCTTAGTAAGGTTTTAACTTTGTGGGGAAGATGAATATTTGTGTTAACCCTTCAGTTTGAAGTTTTTATTAAATTTTTATTCGTTGCTCCAACTTTATCATTATCCCCTTTGGCCCTCTTGGATTTGGATTGTGTGCAACCTTTTTTTAGAAACACAGAGTTGGGTCTTTTTCCTATAAAAAAGAAAAAAAGAACCACTCAAATTTAATTATTTCTTAAATAATAAAACAATGAAAATAATAATATTTTCAGCAATAAATATAAACATTTGTTTTCTAAGTTTTTCAAAAGCTTGGTAAAATTATGATAAATTAGTTTGTTTTTTTCATTTAATATAAAACTCAAAGCTAAAAATAAAAAAAAAAAGTTTAAAAATTAGGGACAGATTATTGTGAACGAAATATGTGAAATTTTTTTGTAAAAGAAATAAAGAAATTCAAGAAGCAAAAACAGATGTTAAAGGAACGTTAGGTAAAGTGAAGATTAAAAAAAAAAAGTCTCCATTGAGAAGTATTTGTTTCTAAAAAAACAATAAGAATCCACATCCATTGCTGGTGAGAGAACGAATCCCCAATGATATCCCTGCAAAACACAAAAACAAGTATTAAAATTAAATAAACAAACACGAGAATGGCAAAGCAACAAACCAAACGCCCTCTTAACGCTGTTTATGCTCATCAAAACGAGACGGCGAAGATGGAACTGAATGCTAATTGTGGAGGATTTCCCAAACCCTATTTCTAAAATGTGGTCCGATTTGATGAGGTTATACACCTCTTAAATTCATGTGAATTCCATTAAATTTGTGATAAGATTTCTCCAATTTTAGGTCTCATCTGAACGCCAACACAAACAATTTCACATCTATTAATCTAATCTGTATAAAATATTAATTTGTACAAAAGCAGATTTCAGAGTTCTGTAGTGATGAATGTCTGTAACGGTCTCCGGAGAGAAAAAGATAAGCACCGTCACGAACCGCCGCCGGAGAATTAGAACAACTCCGGAAATTCATAGATTAGGCAATTTCAATTTTCAACATACCGAAAGAGGATTATAATAATGTTTCATTGGCTTTGGACATAATCGAGAGCCGGCTACGTTTCGGCCTAAAATCAACTCGACGACGTTGCTGATGAGAAGAAGGTCGAATCAAAGCCGCTAAAGCTCGTTTCACGAGATCACCTTCAACGCCTCCAATTCTAACAAGAGAATTCGTCATCGCCGATCTACGAGCATTCAACCTACTCGGCGAGTACAGAGCAGGAGGTTGCGAAATTATACCTTTATGAAGACTACACCGGAACGAGCCAGGGTGAGTTGTAGGAGAACACATACACGTCCTCTTCGTACTGCTCTGTCTCTGCACAACACGATTACTTCCACCACTTCGAGAAGAAGAAACCGAAACGGATCTGTTCGGAGAGGTCGCACGGTCAAGAGTAAACCGCACAGAGGGAACGGAAACTGAAGGCGAACCATGAAGCTTCACACGCGAGGGAGAAGTTGATCTGCAGAAGAAGGAAGTGGCGGATCTGGAAGAGAAAGTAGAGGTGGAGGATGCAAAGGCGGAGGAAGATGAAGTCCGGTAACCATAGAATCTTCCGGACGGTGAGAGGGATCGGAGAACTGATGCACTTGATCTTCGGGAAGTTGCCGCCATTTTCGTCGGAGAACAGCGGGGGGATGAATGTAGCTTTGAAGTCTTAAAAGCCTTAAAGGCCGCGTTCGGCTGTTGAGTTTGGCAAACCCATCTTCACTCTCACTATGTATTTATAGTAAACGAACAGCAAATATTGAAAGCGGCGTTCTTTTCTAACATACCCTTCATCTTTTACATATTTGCAAACAACACCTCATTTCAAATTACTCTTATAACCTTTCAAAACTTCACAATTACAAAAGTGATTTTATTTATTTATTTATTTTAATGGGAAAAAGATGGACCATTGGCCACTCCTATATTCAATTTGGAACATTAGAAAATCAATGGATAATAATAAAAGTGTAATTGTATGTATGTAGGTGGAGTGGAATCTTCAAGTTATTATTTATTATAATTTCAAAAGTGATTTGTTCATTAAAGTAAAACTATAATAATGATAATAATAACAAAGCATTACTGTCCATGATTAAACAAAAAATATACTAAGCATTATTAATAATACTTAATCACAGATCCAATATGGGGGGGGCAGAAATACATGTGATGTTCCTTGTGATTGTTCAACTAATAATTCAAAATATAATCACACATTTACCTCTAAATCTTGATTTTATTCATTTTAAATAAGATTCATTACAAATAAAACCATCTTTCCTCCCTCCCTAATCATCTTAATTATTTTAAACACCAAGAAAAAAGCAATTATTTTAGGTTGTTAATTCAATTATTTTTTACAATAATTAATTTGTGTTTGTTTTTTTTAATGTGTACATTTATACTTTAGTTTATGTTCAATCATAACTAAATTGTGGGTCTGTCATGACTAAGATGGAAAAATAATAAATATCACATATTAAAAAAATAGAATATGAATCATATATTTTAGTTTTCAAACTTTCACATTCATTCCATTTTTTTTTTTCATAATCTTTGAAATGCTTATTTTAATTTCTAAATTTATATGAATCCATTTAAAACATTGACATGGTAACAAATATATGGATCAAATTAAACAAATTTTATCAACATGTACTAAGTTTAGTAAGTAAATAAATAAACTAATTTTAAAAGTTTTAGTTACAAAATAATTTTGATATTTATGGCAAGGTAATTACTGTTTAGAAAAAGAAATGTAGGGGATCAAACACGAAAATAATAAATAACTACGAGGGTTGAACAGAAAAAATACAAAAAATAATAATAATAATAATAATTTACTTTGAATCTTTTTTATTTTTGGTGGGGAAAGTTACAAATAATGTTTCAAGTTTAACCCAACCCAACAAACACTCCAAAGGTTGGGTTAGTTGAACCGGCCTGTGGTTCAGGTGAATGAGCTTAGTTTTATTTTTATTTTGCCCCTTCTTTGTTTTGGTATATTGCTATTTACCCCTTTTTGTTCTTTTTCTTTTCTGTTTTGTTCATTTTTTCCTTTTCGGCTGTCTAACCCGAAAATACCTAAACGACAAAATTTGCACCGTTTGATCTGACAGCTGTCATCCTATTCCATGATTTTTTGCCACGTAAGCATCAGATCCGCTTTGGATTACACGTCCTGCTGAGTTTATCCTATCCAATCAGGCTTCTTCTTTTTTAATTCCCAAATTGCCCTCCATTTAAATTAAATCTATTTTAACTCATCCACCTAAATACACAAACAAAAATGACAAAATAAGTTATAATAATTAAATTCATAGCACACACTTTATTATTTACGAAAATGGCAAAAAACGAAGCTCAGCCCACACATCAAAAAGTAAAATGTCACAAATGTCCTCGTTACTAATATACGTTTGATACATCTAATACCCCTTGATACACCTGATACTTCTTGATACACCCGATACATTTGATTGATGTACCTGATACTCTTTGATACACTCGATACATTTTGATACACACCTGAAACATTACTAATATATGTTTGATATACCTGATGCACTGCAAATACATTTAGTATTCTTCACTTATATAATTGATTGATTAAATGCATTTGATATGCTTGAAGTCTTACTTATACGTTTGATATACTATTGATATAAACTTGTAGATTTGGTTCATATACTTGATAATGATTCACTTTACTGATATTTGAAAATACTACTCTCTTTTTATGTTACAAATTTAACATTAATTTTTTATTTTTATAAATATCTCAAAAACCATATTCCAAAACTTTAAAAGTGGAGTTAAAATTTATGGGTTAAATGTGATAATACATAAATTTTTTACATTTAATCTTTCTCTACAATATCAAATCTTAACCAAAATTTAAAAAGTGGTGTATTAAAAGGGTTCATTGCCCAACTAATTAATTAAATTTATGGGTTCCAACATTAAAAATGGTCCCAAAATTATATTTATGTTTAAAAATGACATTATGGAAGAAAATGAGCATACATTTGGGAGGTTGTTTATTATCATAAATAGGGTTGGTTTTGGCTTTTCTTTAGTCAAATATTTGGTTTGATCTCTTAGGGGGTCAAGTAGTTGGGGTGTAACATTATAAATTTAATACCAACATTCTTTGCCAACCCAATATCTAGTCCCTTCCATTTCTTTTCTTTCTTTTATTAAAATCATGTACTAATAGTTGTATCGGTCTACGTACAAACTTTCATAAGTGAATCAATTCCTACCCTCTTTTAAATTTTATTTGATCAATATAGTGTGAATCTTATAATTTGAGTCAACGAAATTCATGACTTTTCTTATCTATGTTTTTATTTGGAAATGTGTACATAATTTTTCAAATGCCAAATTTAATAAAAAAAAATCAATTATAATAGTAAATCCATGAAGGTGTTTCTAAAAAATAGTTTAATAATTTTGAGACAAAGTTATGTAATTGAAATATTAACAAAATTCAAATTTTAATTATAACAATTATTAATTCGGGTTTAAATTAAAAAATCTATAAAGTTGAGATATTTTATAAATTAAATAGATTTAGAGCTTGCTTTTTACTTGATATTCAGAAAAAAATATATATTATTTTAAAGAAAGGAATTAAGAAATATCAAATGTTCTAATAATTGAAAAAGTGCTTTTGATAGGGATTGATCATATACTCTTTTCTTTAAGGTAATCTTTCCCTAATCGTGAGGGAAGCACTTTTGTTTATTATAACATTTTCAAAGTATAAATATCAAATACATACATTGACCTAAAAAGTTCTATATTTTTATCAAATTTATTAAATCCACCGATCAACTAAATTTGTCCACAAAGAAAAAAAAAACTATATAGTTAAATGTTACGTACATTTATTTATAAGATCTAAATTTGAATATCATTTAAGAAAAATTTCTTATAATTCGACGTGATTAAAAGATACATGCTTTTATTTGACTTTGGCCTGGTATCATATCTAAACTTCATAACACAACTATATTGAATCAATTCAAAAAATATAATTATTGTTTACTTGATCATACTACTGTTGGATATAATTCCTCTCAATTTACTACATGTTCATGAATTCTTTATTTAGAATTTATATAGTTGATTCTTCTATTAAATAGAATCTTCATATGATATACAAAATTAATTTGCGCATTCACCAAAATATATCATATATATTATAAGTCCATCAATTGAGATTATATTGTTAACCTCGAAAAATCACAATGAAGATGTTAGGTTGAATTTTCAAAAACTTATTTATTCTTTACGTGTTAGTTTAATATAATCTAACATTTAAATTCATTATCCATTTCTAATGTATCAAGTGGGTATTCGAGCTCTTAACGTCTAGAACGGTAATAATTAACGTTTTATACCTTAAATTATATTTGAATCAATACATTTTTCGTACTCAATTTGTATAAAGTTGAGAAAGGATACGTTGTTATTATCTAAAAACTTAAATGGACCCTTACTTACAAGCAACACATCTTATTAGAAGATTATTTAAAGAATGATCACTTATGATTATTAAAGAAAAATGGAAAGTTTGAGAAGATGTGTACTAGGTTTGACCTAAACATAAACTATATCATATCATATATTATACCTAAATCATTTTTAGAAGCATATATGATATATACAATCATTTCTTAAAAAATGACATCTCACCTTCCAAATTTTGACTTGTGCTTTGCTCTACCAAATAGACCTAATTTATTTCTTTATATTATCGATAACATATCATATTTTAACTTGTTTAATAGACGTTTAATTTTATTAATTAATCTCATTATATTTATCTATCTTTTTTTCAAAGATTTTTTTTTTTTTTGTTTATTGAGATTGTTATTTTAAATAATTGATTTTACATTTGGAGTTTGGAATTTGAAATGTAATTAAGAAAAAAAAAAACAAAAGAAGTTGCCCTTTTGAAGAGAATTGGTCCCAAAATAATAATTATTATATGTTATATTTATAAATTTTAAAAGTTAAAATAATAAAAATTTAGAAAAATGTGCAAAGTGGTTTTGTGATTATCCAAATAAAAAAGAATGGCTGCTCCCAATACTAATCTCTATCTTTCTGATTTAAAAATATAAAATATTTTCAAACTTTTAATGTATGTAATTAATATGTTTAATATATACAAGTTACAACACATCATCATAATCAATCTTCACAATTCAATAGTTAATACATATAGATAGATAGATATTTTACCTTCATATGAATATATCTTAATAGTATAAATATAGACTTGCAAGTGAATTTATAATTCTAATATTCCACTTTAGTTTTTGACTGTCACATTCAAGAATAAGTTCACTTCACTTTGATGCTTATCTAAAATGTTTTAATTCAAATATGAATTCAAAAGGATTATGAAAAATCAAAGGGTCAATTCAAGCTTTGGTGGATTGATGCAACTTGGAAGGATAGGGTTTGATATATATATATCCCATTTATTATTTACTTTTATAAATATCATATATATCTATATAATATAGTTTGTAGTTGGACCCACATCAAATATATAAGATTTTAAACTATAGAATATGGAAATCAATTAATTAAAAATTCCTTTGGAATCAAATCAACATGTTTTGTCTCTAAATTAATTTCTAACTTACAATTTATAAATTTATTTTTTTATTTTTATTTTGATCTTTATTATTGTTTTTTTTATATATAATAAATTACTATTGATTCAAGCATTGTTTGACAACCAATTTATATATATATATATATATATCACACCATTTCTTAGTCATGGTTTTCAAATTTTCTATATATGAATTTTGAAAACACTCTTTAGAGGTTGACAATAAGCCATACAAGGGACTCTAAATCAAAATTTAAACTTCTTTTTTTCATTTTCTATTTTTCTTCCTAATTTTAAAAACGAGTTTATTAGGTAAACGAAAGTGTGAACTAGTGACCAAAAACACTTGTTTTTTAAAAATTAATTTTTGAAAACAAAAAACAAATAGGTTACCAACATGTCCTTAATAATTGTGATTGATTTTGTCATAACTAATGTCGGCGATAATAGATAAATTATGTAGGATAATATTGATATTTTATCGTAACTTAAAAGCAAAAGAAAATTTATATAATAAAATATTACAATCTATTTGGGGAATGCAATCAATATTTTACTATACTTTATAAATATTTCGATTCATTTTATTATAATAACTTAAACAAAAGTTTGTTAGAATGATTATTCACTCTAATCAAAATAATATTGCTTTTAGCTTATAATATTCTCTTTTTTTTCTTATGAAAAAAAAAACTTTCTACACAATGCTTCCCTCTCCATGATAATATATTTTATTGAGCTATGCAACTTTAATTATCTAAAACTTGTTAGATAATTACCACGTAATTATTTAAAATCCTAACAAGTAATTAACTTAGAAGTGAGAGCTTCGATTTGTCCGTTCTCAGTCGTTTTACTAAAAAATTAACCTTAACTAAAATTTTCTCCTTATTTAAAATTTTAATGAGTAATCAATTTATAGTTTGTTACGTTATAGTCTATCTACTTCTAAAAAAGTGAATGGTAACAATTGATGTTAGAAGAACTTGGTCTCGAACTAGATGGTGGCTCTTGAACAAGGATTTTTGTACTACTATTATTTTTATTTTTGGTTATTTCATTGTTTAAAAAAATAGGACAAATTACAACAACAAAGGTAGTGTATATATATACACACGCACATATTTTGAAGGGGTTATGTATATCCACAATAGTTGAAATTAGGGAAATGGAGGGGCCAGCCATTAGCAACCAAATGGGATGATGATAATGACATTTTACCAATACAAACAACTAAACAAGTAGGCCATTTGGTGTGAAATATCCAATTTTGGGAAAAGAAACCAAAATATTTGTCTTTCTATTATCATGTCATTGGTCACCCTAATGGGCCACTAAAGGAAAAAGGAAAAAAAAATGCAAATTTTTAGATAATATATATTTGGGGAAGAGATTTTAATTCTAAGTTAAGAAAAGCAGATAACCCCCAAGTTAGAGTTGTAATTTGTAAGTTTATCAGTTTGTTGATTTAAACTAATTTTTCTTACAAATATTAAAGCATATACTTTCAACTAAGAAAGGTTTGATTGTCTTCTCCAAGGGCCTGTCTCAAAAACTATTAGACACATTGTCCCAAAACTCATTTTCCAATTGGAAAAGCTAGAACAATGTTAAAGATTTAACAAAGAAAAAAGGGTCCCTTCAGAGTCTACTTTCTGAGAAATTTCCTCCTCTTAAGTGCTCTTGCTTTAAAAGGTGACCCCATTAAAATCACATCAAGTAACATCAGAAACTTCTCAGTTGGTTACATAATTAAATAATATACATTGAAAGACAAAAAGACACTCGAGAAGTGTTTAGTGTAATGTCATGGGTACATGGGATTGATATCTAGTTTCCCTTGTCTTCTCCTCCTGGAGCTCTGGAAATAAACTGCTTTGTGTAAACCCGATGTCGTCGTTCTCTTGCGTATATAATCCAGAAGATCAGGGAGAACATGACAGCACCAGACATCAGAACCAACCCGACATATATCCATTTCGTGTATAGTCGAAGACCAGGGCAATGGTTGTTACTGATATCAGTAAATACTTGTCGAACGAACGTACAGTCCACGAGTTCGACCAAGAACGGTCCATAGCGATACAAACCATAGCTCACGTTTGCTGCTGCTGTCATTTGGTTGTAGAGAGCTGGAGTCAACCGGCCAGTGGTGGTGCAAATGCCAGAAGCTGATACTTGACAAGTGAAATCCTTCCAAACCTGCACGCAAAATTTCATGATCTCGATGAGATTATCGAAGAAAAATTGTAGTTAAAGGATATGTTGTATGTACTTGTTTGAGCTAGCTATTAACATATATCTCTTACCGCAGGAGCTTCGTTCAGTTGTACTTCATTCGCCAAGCAGGTTCGACTGGTGAGATCGGAATTAAACCGACTACATAGAGGTGGCACCAATGGGCCAGATTGATTGTAATTAACAGGGGGACCGATATTTGGAGGAGGGTTGACATTTGAGGCTGTGTTGATCACTCCATTGACCAAACTAACAAGTTGGAAACTCACATTTTTGGTTACCGACTGAATTTGTTTGGCAGTGGCATTATCGACGCAAGGAAGGATATCGTCTAACGCCGTGTTGGCAGTGGGATTCTGCAGCCAATCTTCCATTGCAACACATGTATCTCCGACCACACTAATGCATACGACGAAAAAAGAATCAATTTGGAGCTGATAGAGACAACATTCAACAAAACAATAACACTTCATGAACAACAGATGTCCGTTTCAAAACTGCTGCTTTTCAATCCAAGCCAAAGCCACATTTAGCTATCTATCATTTTGAATATCCTAAGAGTTCCGTTTGCAATGTGTATAATGTATTCTTCCTATATGCATCATTTTGATTAAAAAAAAAAAAAAACTCTCTTAATGAAATAGAGGCCCTTACTTATGGAGAAGAAGAAACACGCCACACAGAAAGAACGTGACCGTAACAAGAATCCAACCAAGTATTACGAAGCTGCAGTCATTAAGCATGGAAGTGGTTAATATATTATCACATGACATCAAAAACATGATTTCGACAAAGAAAATGGAACTGTACATATACTTACGTGTATACAACACACTGCAATCCGAAGATGGAACATACTGGATCAGGAATCAAGAAAGATATAAGAAAGGTTACATTTATGGTCAGTTCATAGTTTACTTACTCGCAGAATTAAAAACACTTACAGAATCCAATAAATGCCAACAAGAGCATAACAGCAGCAATAATAATGAGGATGAGTCGGCTGCGATACAGAACACGAAAACTCGTTACTTGTGGTAACTGAAAGCAGTGCACTTTGATAGAAAAGGTTCTACTTACTTTTCATCTAGGCCTTTTTGTATCGTGTCTGAGTTGTTAGAAGCTGCATCGGTAAGAGTGGAAGAAACAGAACTTATCTTTGTGCCAATATCGTCAATTCCTTTCTGGATATCTGGAGTCAGAAATATCGAATCAACTTTGATTGACTTGGCTGAAGACAGATACACCGACAAATTTTTGAGGTTTTCAGCAGTTCCATCTGCCTGATTTACTATATATTCCAATGTGCTCGATGTACGGCTATGAAACTTCCCTTGACCAACATATAACACGACACATCCTACACTGATACAGAGTATGAAAACAGAGATATTTTCATATTAACTTCTGAGCCAAATTAGAATATTGAAACTGCAGATTGGAGGGAGAAGGATGTTTACATTGCTGAGATGGTGAAGAATATGAGGAAAGCAAGAGAAAGAGCGTAGGCCGTTCGAGAATAGCCATAAGGCTCCCTCCGACAACAGCAACAGCAAAGACAGGTGATGAACAAGCATATCCCGAAGAGCACAAACCAAGCAATGCCAATGACAGTGAATGGAATAGAAGTAAGAGCAACAGACTGCATCAAATTGGAACAGGAAAGAAGGCACCATGGTTAACATAAATATCACATGACACAAAAAGTAATGAAGATAGGACCTAAAAACATGAACCCGAGTTAAAGTTTAGCCAAAAATTTACATCTAAACCGACCTGAATCTAATCGTCAAAGATTTCAGCTGAGACAGATCTAATTTCAAGCAAAGAAAATCCATCTAAAACTTAATCCATAAAAATAGACACACGGCATAGGCCACATATGACCATGCTCTAAAATTTCCTTCCTTTTTCTTCTCTTACAAGAAATGACAGAAACACATAACACTACCAAGTAGAGGACAAAGAAGATCAATGATTTTCACAACGGCAGAAAAGTTCAAAGCGACATAGAAACCATCACACGATTGTTCACTTCGACGAAGATCACGAATAAATGAGCTTAAGCCCGTGAGTTCAAAGGTGATTTGGCATGATATCATAACAGACAGAGGATTCTCCGTTTAAATCCTATAAAATACCATTTCCTCTACAATTAACATTGATAACCACTTGTAACTCATATACTAATTTCCATTCCCAAAAATTGTGAGAAACAACTGACTCACTCATCAGTTACACTTTTGGATTCACAAAACAGGGAAGATTAAATAAACATATAAACACAGATGATAAGATTGGTCTTGGAGGAAACAACATAGTGAAAAAAACAACCAAGTCATTCCTTACAACAACAAAATCAGTCTAAATGGAGAAGAGACCAAAAAGGGCAACACATAAACCACAACACAAACAACTAAAACAGAGTAATCACAAATAACAGAACTTACAGCCCAGTAATGTTCGTTGCTTATATTCCATCCACCCGTATAAGGTTTAAAGTCATCAAGGGGGTCTTTCCTCCGAGTCCTGTCTTCAGCCAAAACCAGAGACGAGTTCACAGCAGGGTCCAGCTCGGCAAGGCTTCTTCCAGTCCTCCATGGCTCCGACACCTGAAATTCCTCAACCCCAGCAGAGTTTTCTGATTTTCAACAAAACCCAGAAAGGAAAAAAACACAGATTATACAAAAATGGAGTATTCGAAACAAACCCAGAAAAGGGGAAAGAAATTAAAGAAGAGTACCGATGATGGGAATGGCGCTGAGAGCAGAGACGGTGAGTGAAGAATGGGAGAAAAGGAAGAGAGAGTAAAAAAGAAGGGAAAAGAAGAAGATGGGTCGGAGGAGGAACATAATGGCTCTCGTTCTCACATTCAAAGAGAGAGAGGGAGGAGGGAGGAAGCTTTGCAGAATCCGAGCTGATTTTTATCTCTAGGATTTGGGAATGTATGTATGATCTTATGGTTTGGGAATTGGAATGGACGAATTTGGAGTGGGACCTTTCAATTATTCCTTGGTCGCATTCATAATTAGATTAACAAATAAAGAATTTTTCATAAAATTAATGCAAATAAAACTTTTTTTAAATTAAATTAAATTAAATAATAGAATTTTATTGTGTTGTAATCTAACATTCTCTTTATATAAAGAAAACATTTTGAACCTATTTTCTTTTTATTTCTTTAAATAGTTTTCACATTTCTAAATTTGACTTAAATCAAAATTAGATTACAAGTTCTTAAAATAATCTCTTACCTTTTGAAACTATGATTTCTTTTTTAAAACAAACAACAGATAAGGGATGAGGTGGGTGTTAATTTTCGAATAATAAAATTTAAAATTATTGATAGTTATCAATTAAAACGTAATTATTTTCAATTTCATTCGAATTTAAAAAATAAGTTAAACTTATAATATGATTGTGTGCATATTCGTAAACGTAATTTAGCAATTAAATCTTAATTTCTTTATTAACAACATAGGTTCAAAACGTGACCTCCTCTTAATCTAATGTTTTATTCACATGTTGACTACAAACATATATATATATACATACAAATAATAATCTGACTTTACTTTTAAATTTAAAAAAAATTAAATAATGTTTGACTTTAAATATATGCACTAAAGTGTACGTTTATTTTTCAAGTTCAAACAATATGAGTTGGAGATTTGTCCAAACTTAATATAATTCAATCGGTTAAAATATATAACTGCAATCAAAATAGTTAAGTTCCATACAAAAAATTAGTTAAGTTTGGAATTCTCTTATCTTTACAAATATATCATTGAATAAATAAATAAAAAAACTAAAGAATTTGAATCTCAATTGACTTAGTTATTAATTTACTTGTCTTTTTAGTGAGGCAAAGAAACTTCAAATCGTAGACCTATTGATCACTAATACATGTTATATATTAGTCGAGCTATATTTACTTTAAAATTTAAGTGTTTTTGTTTAAATATTGTTTCGGTTCATATACTTTTAACTTTAATTCATTTTTTTTCTTATACTATCAAAATATCTATTTAGGTTTCTATATGTTCAAGTGTAGTTCTTTTTTTTTTTTTTTTTCCATGTAAAGGAGTTAAAATCATCACCATTTAAAATTTTAAGTACCAAAATGAACCAAAGTTGAAAGTATAATGATTAAAATGTTTTGAAAATAAATAAACCAAAAGTTCAAAATATACAGACCAAAATAAGTATTTTAAAAGTATAAAGAAAAAAATAAACAAAAGTCTTCGAGTACAACAATTGTAAAGATGAGCGATCCAAGCTTTCATTTCTTGGATGAAAAGTCATGTCGATCAATTACCACTAAGATAAGTTCACTTTGTCAACTTAGTTTTTATACAAAAAAAAAAAAAAAAAAAAAAAACCATGAAAGAGACTAAAAACAAATCCCCCTTGGTCCTTAGTAAACAAGTAGCACTAAGAAGAGCGGAGGAAGGTATAGAAGATAGGCACCTCCATACAGAGCATATGGTAAGAAGGCCTCCTATTCGATCATGATAGAACTCAGTCGAGCTTAGCTCTTCTCAACTTCTATATATAAACTCGAACTTCTTCATAACTATCCTTTTCGGAAGATCAATTTCAACCATTTTTCCACTACTCTTAAAAGAGGAGCTTTGCTCAACTCAGTCTTTATTAATATTTAACTTATTACTTCATTTTATTCCTTGAAACTATTTATAAAAACATATCAAAATCTATTAAATTAGATGTATTTTTTTAATTTAAATATTAAAAAAAATGTGCTATTAAACGTAGAAATTTTAATTTCCAAAACCCATAAATATAAATATGAGTAGAAAGATATTGGATGTGTAATGGGAAGAATTTTCTCTCATAATTTTAATATATTTATTAAAACAAATTATTATTAACATTAAAATATGAAAGTTTTCAAAGAGAAAAGCCACGTCAGAAACCCCGTTTCGGGTGTCGGCAAAGGAAAAAGAGAGCGGTTCGGCTAGAACGTGCTGTCACGTCACCGAAATGCCACGTGGTAAATTCTCCTTGTTTTTTTTTTTCTCTGATTTTCCAGCTAAGAAAAAGCCGGTTCAAATTCGTGAATGCAATTAATTAGTTTAATCACATACGTTTCTCTAATCATTGGACCATAATCAATAGTTTTTAAATTCAACTATAATTAAGTATTTTAATCGAAGTTAGATTTTTTTAAAAAAGTTTTTTGTCCGTTGGCTAAGTTATAAATTTGTGGATTTAATCTCAATTTAATCTCTCGATTTTTTTAATTTGCGAAGTTTTAAGAAGTACTTAATCATCTTTTTTACGAGTTTAATACGTGTATTTCGACTTTACTCTTGTGCAACACAACTCTCTCTCGAACATGTGGATCGAAAAATAGAACTTTTAACTTCAAAGTTGATAGTACAAATATTATGTCAATGGAACTATGTTTATGTTTGTTTTCTCTTTTGATTGATTACATGTTTGGTGAAATATTTGTAAATCTAAGCTAAGTGATAGATTAGGGTTGAGAGTCTTAATTAAGAGATTTGAAACTTATTGACAAAGGTGTAACTCAAATAACTCGTAAGAAAGTCTAGAAGTAGCTTAGAGAACATATGAAAGCGTAGAGAAACCCTATGTCGAATCCATGAAAGAACATACTACTTAAAAGTCACGTTGAGGAATTTGACGACCCATGGAAAATCTATGTAGAAACAGATAAGGACTTAAAAAGTAAAATGGAAAACGTTGTAGAACCTATGGGGGATCTTGGAAGATTTATGGAAGACGACCTTGAAGTAATGGAGAGAGAGCATAGTACACACCGATAATAATATCCAAAAGTGAAATTTCTCTATTCAAGTTCTTCCTCTTATTTCAACTTTGTAGTGAAACCGTCTAGATTCTCACTTGATTATTTATAAAGGAACCGTTAGAAATTGTCTTGATGATACACTTAAGGCATCGGTTACAACATCAAGTTATGATAGCATAACCACACCCAATAAATATTAACTCTCAATGATTCCATAAAAGTTAAAAAGAGAGGTTTTGAGCTCAAACGTGAACTATGTACATACTATCATAAATATAAACAACCAAAGTTAATTATAACTCATTGGTAGTTTGATTAAAAAAAAAATGAAAATGACATAAAGTCTCTTATGATTTACCATCAGTTGATTTTAAAATTAAAGTTTGTATAATCTAATCATTTTGGCTATCTTACTTATTCAATCCAACCTATTCGTCTTCATCAAGATAATAATTCTATAAAAAGAAACTACTATAAATAACGAAATTTGTGAAACTGCTTACATAAAATATAACAAAATTCTAAATTTTCAGCTTACTTTAAAATCTAACATTTTTTAAACTAAAAAAATGAATGTCAATCTCCGTTTTTTTTCTTAAAAAAATTGGGTAGGGACGAATAGTTCACATTCAAATAAACAATTGAAAAGTTTTATCCTATGAGGATCACACCATCTCTTTTTGGCATATTTTCTTCCCATGCTTTAGTTAAATTTTTCTTCATTTGATTAAAATATCCAACCATTGACAAAAATATTGTTATTTACATACGTTTTATCTTTGATGTAGTGAAGTGTTAATGTATATAGTTTGATGTGGTGAAATGTGAATGTATATATGTTTTATTTTTATATGTATTTATAAGAGATAATTATTGATATCAATTCTTAAGATCGATATCAAATCGATATGTCAATCTTCAAGAATATATATGTCTATTTTAAAATTGATATTAACTAGGAAACTTTGATAAGCTTGAATCCAAACTTAGTTTACTCAAAAGAAAAAGAAATTATCTACTTTTTTACTAATAAATATATAAATAAACAATTTGACATATTCAATGCAAAATATATAAATTAAGTCTAGATATTCAAACATTTTTATTGTCCTAAAGTTAGTATAAATGAAAAAATAAAAGTAAGCCTAAGTTCTATATATATCAGTAATGATACTTTTTTTTTGGATGATGGTTGATTGATCAATGGAAAGGAAAGGTCTTTTTATATATAACTTTTTCTTTCTTTATTTCAAGGAAAAATATCTTTAACATTCCCAAATCTTATCTTTTGGATTCAAATCAAACAACATATTTCAATTGAGATGATAATGATGCATCAACAAATTTTTTTTAATTATTTTGTTGGTTAAAATGATGTTTTGTTGACTATAATCTTCATCTTTTGATTCTAATTCTAAAATAATATTTGTACTAATCTTCAAAATTTTCACTTACAAAACAACTTGTCTATTATAGTTCAATTTTGTTTTCAATTTATTCACTCCAACTTAACTAAAATAGAGTTATGGTTATGTTTGATATATTCATTTCGTCTTAATTAGTTTTTTGAAATCTATTTTTTTTAGTTTTCTTTTTCATAATTGGAAACTTACTCACGTGGGCTCCAATAAGAGACCAAATCAAGGCAAAGAAGCCCAACCACTTACTTGGCCCAAACTCCAACATCCAAGTGTAAAATCACTCGAACTACAAAATCGAGTTTTGTTTAAATTAGATCTTCAAAAGTGATATTCTTAAATACTTGAAAAGACGGATTTAAATATAAAAATAACTTTTTAAAGCATTCAAAAAGTCATTTCATAACTCAAAATCTATTAACATTTTATTGTACCTATACACTCTATAAAAACTAAATTGAAGTGAATGTGAACAAAAACTCAACTGATACATAATGTATGAATATCTAATAGTTTATGGTTCGATTTCTATGTTTTATTACTTAGGGTGTAGGGTCAAATTGATAATTTAATCAATTTTATTATTTTAAGAAAGTGTAGTGTATATTATTCTTTAATTTACTTTTTAAGTGTTAAGTATTAGAAAAATGTTGTAATTAAGTACGGATTTGACTAGTCAAAACATGGGGTTTTATTCCTTTGTTTATTTTCTCTTTGAGAGACATTTTATGTGTAAGTGTGTACCTCTAAATACATTAAAAGTCAATGATTGATACTTTAATCCTAATTTATTACATTACTATATTCTTATAATGTATATATATATGAGTTTAAATTTATTATATTTTAATATCTTACTTTTTTAACTACAAATTTGTTTTACATTTTCATCTTTGAATTTTTCAAAAATAAATAATTTATTCCATAAACTTTTAAAAACAATTGTCCTTAATCTACTCGATTAAATTCATAGCTAGATTAATGTACTAGCACATATAATCAAAGTTACATCATTGATGTATTAAATTCAAAATAAAACTAAGAACCGATTTTTTTTATAGATATTTTACATTTTCAAAATTAAAATAAAATAATAGTTGAATAGATTAAATTTAAACTTAAAAAAAAAAGGTAAGATTTTGAACACAATATCTTCTCTCAAAAGTAGAGATAATAAAAATATCTTTTTGATAGCAACAATTACGAGAGTGTGTTTGGAACATTTAATTAACCTATACATGTTTGTTAATCGTGTACCGGATACAAATTAATTAAACAAATATTTTTACTACTTTTTATCATCATTCAAACATATAGGCTAGGATAATTTAATTTATACCGAAGACAACTTAATTAAAACTATAATTTAAATGATTAACACACTATTATTCACGAGATTCTAGAAGTAACAAAAAAGAAATTAAGCATCACAATCTTTATATAAAATTAGTATATATATTGTAATATGATATATTAGAAAATTGCACAAAGCCATAACTTGGAATTGGGAACCACGTGATGCCATTAAGACAAAACCACCCGACCAATTGATTAATTAATTAAGCTAAGCTCTAATTTCAATGATAGAAAGAGATTAAATTAAAAAGAGAGAGAGAGATGGGATTGTGAAGGGGTATTTCAGTCAAATTGTCAAAGAAAGAAAATGTTACCAAATTAATTTAGAGCAAAATGAGAATTTTTTTTTCTTTTTCTTTTTGGTGTTAGTTAACACAAGGGAGATCTATGAGGGATGCCTTTTCTTCTACTTATGCTCATACTTGTTGCTATGTCTTCACTAGATATTATCTTTCTAGATGATCTTCCACACAAGCAAAGTCCACTTCTTTTCTTACGAACAATTGGTGGTTGAGCAATGCTCATGTTCTCGGAACCGGAAGACGAGCTCATCGGCTCATCGTAGTCCACGATTGTCGAACGAGGTGTCTCGTTTGTCATCTCGTCGTCGCCTACATCTTGTGGAACTAAAAAATCCATACTAAGGGGGAGAGAATTGCATGGTTTAAGATAAGAAGTTAAATCTCTCTTATGCTTCAACACAAAATCCACCTGAAATTAATGGGAAAAAATTTCTAACTTAATTAATTTCATCATACAATTATATAACCCTTTTTAAATCTTGGTTAAATTTTGTAAAATTTAATTAGAATTTAGTTCTTATCCTTTAAAAGTTAGAATTTCTCCTTGGGATAGGATGAAAATAACCCTAGAAATTCTAAATTTTAATTTTCTTCGAACTAATATGAAAAAAAAAATTAATTTAGGTACCTTGCATCCGAGAGAGCAATGAACATACGGTTCTTGAAGACTTCTATCACAAGAAGTGCAAAAATTGCCCGACCCTTTAAATTGTCTATTTTGAGGTCTCTTCTTGATGAACACCACTTTGGCACTATTTATGGTATAAGGCTAAGAAATTTACAAACAAAAAATAACCTTCAAAATTAGCTAAATTGTTAATTAATTAATTAAGCTCAATTAAATTAAGAGAAAAATTATTTATATATATATATATTATACTAACCTGAACATTTGAGCAATCTATAAGCTTTTGAAGATCTTCGAGTCGAACAACATCGTGATAAACATATCGACGAACTTGAAGAAGGCGATGGAATCGGTGAGACGACAAACAATGAGGGCAAATACTAATGCAACAATCCAAACAACAAATGTTCTTCTCATTCTTCTTTGAAGTCTCGTGAAACGAACATCCCACAAAGAACTTTTGGTTGTAAAGTGCTTCTAACCATGCAGGCTTTTGAATTCCCTACAGAACAAGAAAGATATACACAAAACCCCCATCATGAATTGAACTTACACAGAAACCATAATAATCAGAGAGAGAAAAGAATTACCATGATGACATAAAACACTTGAAAAGTTTGAAAGAGAGAGATAGAGATAGGGGTTAGAAAGGAAGAATATGTATTTGGGTTTTTAATGAGAAAATAGATGGAGAGAGGGATTAAAATTAGGGCAAAGATGAAGTGATAAAATGAGTATTTATGGAGTTTCACAAAGGAGGAAAGGACATGAAATTAATTAAATTTATTCCTGGGGGAACTACACAACATTTTGTCAATTGGGAGGCTAATTTGTTTATTAGTTTAGTTTAATATATATTATTAATAAAGAGAAGTAAGATAAATGAGAAAGAACATGGGTGGTGTTTTTATGTCTCCCATTCTAAATTTAAACAATTTGCCACTCATCTTCTTGGCTTAAGTGCTCCAATTGCTTAACTTAATTAACTAATCTTTTTTTTTTAAAATTATACATTATTATTTCTCAAAAATTCAAAATTAATATTTTCTTCAACAAGCTGCCCATTTTCTCTCTCTATTTTGATCCTCATCTCTTACTAATTCCAAAATAAAGATCCACAAATTATCTTTTTAATTGTAAAAGAAGTTTTTTCTCTATTATTGCATCATTGTTTGATTTATGTCTTAGATCTAAAAGATCTTTAGTTTTTGGCATAGTCTTTTTTATTGGTTTAATTGTATTTTCCTACACAATTTATAGTCTCTATCATGTTTTATTATTATTTTTTTTTGCTTTGTGAAGAATATCTTGGGAAAAAAAGAAAAAAATTCAAGGTTATTTTAAATATATTTATTGGGTCAAGAAGAACATTATATATTTAGCAGTCTTTTTCATGTGTGAGAGAAAAAAAATTTATATGTGAATTGATTTATGCAAACATAAGCTATAAATTTTGAAAACCTTGTAAATTATACTTCTATATCATTGGTTGGAGAAGTTATTATTTAATCTACACATATATAAATTACAATTTCATTATTTGAAATGTGTGAAAGGTTCATGGTGTAAAAATCAATGTTGAATAGAGGATAAAACAACAATATAGAAAGACATGTTCTTACCGATCGATCTAAAAACTTAAGCTAATGAATGAAGAGGAATTTAATTATGTATCATCAAACACATATATTACTAGTGAAGGTGTAATTTGAATTTTACTATACATATATAAACTTAAATTTTTAAAAAAGAAAGAAGATATTTATGTATGGTTTTACATAAAAGCAATGATTAAAGAGTAATTAGAGGCAGAATAAAAGGGGAGAAGGAAAAGACAATTTGAAGGACTCCCAATCCCATGAAGCACAATGTTCAATAGGAAGCCTTGATACTCACATATAGACACAGTTTTTTTTTTTTTAAAGGAGAGTTAATAAATTATGAAGAAGAAAAATCTTAGAGTAGCTTTGTTAAAAGTGTTTTTTTTTTAAGAAAAAAATTCATATAATCAAAGTTAATAAAAATATATAAAAGTTGAATTGGGTTTTGACTAGAAAAGCAACAAAAAATGGGAGCTTGTCTTCATTTAGTGTTGTCAATATCATCTAATTAATTATTCATTGGAACTATAATGTTTACATATATAATATGTGTAGCTAGGTCTAAGTTGTGAAGGTAGGGCTTATTAAAATCCTAATATCACGAGGTAATTTAAATTTCATTATATAATTGAATTTTCGATATGTTGTATTCTCAATGTTTGAAAAACGCTTTGTGTTTTGTGTTTATATATGTTGAGATGAAAAATTCATGCTTGTATAATGAGATGAATGAGATGAAGTTCATGTATTTAAATGAAAACTTTACTTTAAAATTCAAATTAACAATAGTATTTAGATTATACTGAAAGAACTACAATTTTTTTTAGTTCCACACAATTATATTCACACTTAGCTAGCTTTATTTGGGAATCCAAACTTTTAAATTTTAATGAAGAACATATTTCTTAATCAATTACATATATTATATTTAGGTTAAGTAGTAAAAAAAATGGCTTGTTAATTATTATAGTATAAGGAAATTGTATGGTAAATAAGTGTAATATTAAGAATGAAAAAGTTCACCAAATGAACACATAATTACTTGTTTGAAAAATATTTTCAAAAACTTTATTTTCTTGTTTTAAGAACTATGATTAAATTAACAAAATTAATAATAAATTATATGTATTTTTTTTTTTCAATTAAAAAAGAGAGATGTATTTTTAAATGAAGACCTAATAGCTTTCTACTAAAAAAAGGCTGTTTTGACTAGGAAATTCTTTGACTTATTTTCTATTTTTTAGCAAATGCTTTAATATTAATATTTGCTGTAAAGTACTCTAAAACAATATTTAAGAACATAAAAATAGTAATTATGTATTTTCTTTAATCAATTTGTAGTAATCTAAATGCAACTTATAATCTAAATTATATTGCTAAATAATTGTTCAATTTGCACGGTTTTAATTTCATGAGAAGCACTGAGTTCTTTTTTCTTTTATTATAATAAAAAACAAAATTCAACCGTTATTTAACTTCTACCGTACAAAAAATGTTAATTATCGTTGAGAAGATTAGGAATCAAATTGAAAATAATAAATAATTTTAGATAAAAATAGAATAAAAAAAATAAGGGTTTTACCCAATCAATATAATGAATTGTAATGCATATGTATGAAGAGGATTAATTATATTAGAAAGAATAATCTACAAAATCCTATCTAAAATAAAATTTGATTTCATTGATGTAGTTTAAATACATTGTTTTCTCTCATATATATCAAATTAGTGTTAATCTTTCACTGAATTTCAAGGTTAGGCATGTTTTTAAGCTTTGAACTTTCAAAAGTGTCGAACAAGCTTTTTAAATTTTGGATCTTAAACTAAACTTATAATTTAACCAAGAATCAAACAAACAAAACTACATGAAG
This sequence comes from Cucumis hystrix, assembly GCA_025688845.1. Lineage (NCBI taxonomy): Eukaryota > Viridiplantae > Streptophyta > Magnoliopsida > Cucurbitales > Cucurbitaceae > Cucumis > Cucumis hystrix. Next base: position 16,821,628 of record CM046887.1, read on the forward strand.
CCAAGTTCCATACCTCAATAGAAATCAAATACATGTTAAAAAAAAATTCAAAAGTTGGGAGACCAAAACACTAATTCCTTTCTTTCAATCTACCTTTTAAAATCATTTTTTAAAAAGCAATCAAACACATTGGAAGTTGGAGAAGAAGAAAAACAAGAAGAAAAGAGTTGATGGGGAATAATAAAAGGGTTTAGGGTTTGATTAGATATTGAAAAGCATATATATATTATTATTTTTTGGGAAGTTTTTGTACAAACTTTTTAACCTCAAATCCCTTGTATTCTGTCTGTTGTTTTGGGAAATAAATAGGAAGTGGAAGAAGAGACATAAATATAAGACATTGCATTTGTTTGTACTATAATCAAATCAAATCATAATTAATTAATTAATTAATCCGGTTTTAAAGCAATCAAACATGGAAACCAAACACAAATCAAAAGAACCCAACCACTCCACTAATGAAAATTAAATTCCTATTTTCGAAAAATCCTTTTTCAAAATTTGTCCTAATAATAGTAATAATAATAATGAGAAAAATATTGTTTTGGTGGATATATATTTTTTTAGTCTAATTTTCATTTGATTTCTAGGTCTTGCAATGTTTTATGTTTCGTTCTACAGTTTTGAGTTTGATAATTTTGATTTAATTATGAAGTTTTAAATTATTTTAATTTGGTCTATAAGTCCCACTATTTACACTTTTAATTTCAAATTTTTTAGTGTCAATGTCTACTTTTGTTATTTAAAAAATTAATTAATTAATGTTCACTATTTAATTAATTTTAAATAAACAATAGACATTTAACACTATTGATTAAAAATGGATATTTACTTAAAATTTTGAGATTAAAATGTAAATAAAAACGTCAAATTGAAACAAAACTTAAATTTTAAGGATAGAATTGGATTAAATGTATAATATCTTGAAACTTTACAAATTAAACTAATCAGTAGAAACTAAGACTAAATTCTATTTGTCTTAATAAGAATTGATGATAATTATAATAATAATGTTAGGTTTGATTTTGGTTTTGTGAATAATGCTTGAAATTAAATTAAATTATATACATATAATATAAGTATAATATGTTTGAGAGAGAGAGAGAGCACAACTCACAAAGCACTAGTTTTTAGGGCAAAATGGGATAGCCTTACCTAAAATTATTTGTTTTTGGCTTCAATTTTTAAGGAACAACGCATAGAAAACAACCCCCACATTATTAAAATTAATTCAAATCACTTTTGTAATTATTTTTTTTTCATGGCTTTATGCTCTAACCAAGGGCTGATCTTGGGGCTTTCAATATTAATAATTTTGCAAGAGGTCATTTCATTCATTCTTATGTGACAAAGATATAATTACTATTATGTTTTGATTTTCATTTTAATTAAAGTTAAATAAGCTTGGTTTCTTTCAAAGATGTGGATCATATTAACCCCATTTCATTTTTAGGGCTATTTTTCAAAAAGATAATTACAATATATATACATATAATTATTAATTATCATACGTGAAAACTTTGTATATAATTGTAAGGAAAAAGAAATATATATGTTATATATATATATATATATATTATGTTGAGCGTAATGATTCTATTTTTTGTTTGACGATATTAGCTTTAGTAATTGATGAACATATATTTCTAACTTTAAAGTTAATCGTACAATATAATTATTATTTCAATTGAATTTAGACTCATATTTTGGTATTCAACTTAAGAGATTAGAATGCATGAAAATTTTATAATAAATATTGTAGGTCGATTTCATGTATCTATATTTTAGAATAAAAAGAAAATATTTTTTTGTTTTACTTTTTAGGTTTGGTTTTTATTTGATCCCTACGGAACATAATGTTACACTTTTACTCATAAGTTTTGAGTTTTGAGTTTTACTTTCATCTGATCATTCAAGTTTCAAAACGTTACATTTTTTTCCAATGAGTTTTAAGTTTTGTTTATATTTGAACTTTAGGTTTTAAGATTTACAGTTTTATCTTTAATTTTCACCGAATATACGTTTTTTGTTCTAATATCAATTAATTAACTTATGATAATAAAAAAAACAAATATAGTCTTTCTATTGGTATTGAAATTAGATTAAAATTTTCATTTCATCATTATTACAATGGATTATTTGAAAATCAACGGCGAAAACATAGTTATGAACGGAGTGCACAACTTCACTATCCTAATTTTTACCATACTTTTCCACCTACCATATTTTTGACGTTATTTTTTAAAATAACATTATTAAAAAATCAAATTTTAATCGATAACCAACATAAATTCAACCGTGACTTCTTTCTAAATTCACTTGACTACAATCATTCAAAAAACTTTTGATCACTAATTAACGTTTACATAAGATTTGAATATATTATATCAACATTCTAACAAATTTCGTTATATTTTACAATTATTTTTAAAATATTGTTATATACGTCAATACATTGAATCTAGTTGCTATATTTGTAACTATTTCTTACCCATTAGGGTTACACTTTATTTGTGTAGAATATTCTTAAATTTTCAATATTTTTAATGCCTTAACCAAACATATCAAATATGTTTCTTATTTATGAAGGCAAAGACATAACTTTAATTATTTGCAAGACAAATTCTTAAATATATATAAAAACTATATTATTCATCCATAGGGTAGTGGGTCTCTAAAATATTGTCAGGTAAAAAATATATATTACTTCTTTTTTCCTTATAAAACAATTTCATTTTTATTAGCTAATCATTTTTAAAAGAAAAAAATAAATCTATATAAATAGATCTTTAATTTATAGCTAGATTTATCTATGTTTAGTTATCCGTTTTCTTACCCATGTGTTCAAAAACCAAATTAAGTTTTGAAAACAAAAAAAAGTTTAGAAAAATTCATTTTTTTTTTTAAAATTTAACTAACAATATTTTCAAAAACATTTTTATTTATTTTAGAATTTGACTATAATATGTGTTTTTTAACAAAGATGAAAATCATAATATATATATATATATATATATATAATAAGAAGAAAAGAATCACAAATTTCAAAATAAAAATTAAGTTGTTTTCTTTTAGCAAATTAAGTATAAATTAAATTGATTCTTTGGAAATAAAAATAAAAAATCGAACTTAGATAGAAATATAATAAAATAAATTTGACTTTTATTTGTAGTGGAAAAAAAAAAAGAGAAAAATTTGAATAAATGAAAAATAAAAGTAAAAAGTAAATGGAACTTTCGGTTGTTAAGAGCAATTTGATTGTCTTTTAAAACCGACCAATTAAAATTGTTCCCCACACGTGCAAACCTGATTTTCAAATCACATATATTTTTTCCAAATATATTTATATATATAAAAACTCTTACAAAGAAAAACTAAAAAATATTATTTTTACAAAGAAAAACTAATAAATATGTAATAAAAGAAAAGAGTGGGCAGCCCCACGTGCACGTGCCATGCCAACAAAAATAAAGCAATTTGAATTTTGGCATAAAGCTACCTCACGTGCAAGAGATCTACTCATAGCCTTCATTGTTTTTTTTTTATATATATATAATGTAGATTTGTGTAATTAAATGTTAGGGAGTTGAGTTATGTTTTTGCTTTACACTAAGAATTTATTAGTCCCTTTGAAAAAAAAAAAAACATATATTTACTGGCTTGAATATAGTTTGATGAACAATAGAAATTCGTCAACTTAAACATAGTTCAACTGATTTAGACTTATATATATTATTGATCAGAAGGCCTAAAATTTGAATCTTCGTTCTCATAATATTTTGAACTGAAAGAATGAATAAGACACTATTATTGTTAGATATTTCACTCGATGGTTTAAAAAAGATCGATTAATTGACCCTATAAATTGGTGTTGTTTTCTTGTTTACTATGAATAAAGTTGTAGACTAGTTCTTTAACTTTCTAGATTTGTGTTTATTTTGTTCTTATAATTTAAGTTCCAAACATCAAATAGATCTAAATTTTTTATTTGTAACCAATAAAAAAGACTTTAAATTTTTTATTTTGTGTCCAATAGGTCCCTCAACTATTTACACAAACTTAAAAATTCATAGATTGAAACTGTAATTTAGCTTAAAAAAACTAAAAAAAAATTGATAGTTGTAGTGTATAAACTTAAATTATAAGTTTATCCCCTTTTCACCTTTCAGATTTTAAATTTTATCTAATAAGTCTTTCTCAAGTAGTTAAGTCTTAATAGGTCTAAAATATCTCAATTATCTGTCTTTAAAATATATTTTAATAGGTCTTACAACTTAAAAAATGTCTAATATGTCTTTAATATATTGAACATTAAAAATTTCAAATTGATAAATATATTAGACATAAATTTGAAATTTGTGTGAATTGTTGAAAATATGATGATTTTTTAGATACAAATTGAGATTTTAATGATTTATAAAAAAAAAGAGGATTAAGTTAAAAGATATATCTAACATTCACTTATCATTTATCCAAATTATAGATATTTGCTTTTGATAAACTACATTCAAATATGGTGTGAACTCTTTCAATATTTGGTTGATTTAGATCAATAATGGAAATTTATATATAATGTGTTATTGATTTGGATATGTATTGTAATGACGATAAAGGTCATCAATTGACATGGCACTCTAATAAATTGATAGTGATTTTTCAAATTACCCATTTATCTATTCAAATTTGATTTAATGTATAATTTTACGCTTCTAATCACATTTTCAGTGATCTTGAAAATATTTAAACCTCATGTCAAAATCAAAATTGTAATTGATTTTTGTCCTAGTGGTTTTTTATTATGGAAATGTAAATAATTTGTTTTTTTTTTCTTATTATTCTTAAAAAAAAACCAATAACAAAAGTAATTTTAATCATTGTATAATTACTCTTATGATATTAGATAAATTTGGAGTATATCAACAGAAGCAAATAGATTAATTGAAATGTCATCAATGACTTGATTTATAATATTAATGACATAGGCTAAATTATTAAAATTGCCAACAAAAAGCTTAGTTCACCTACACTGTGAAAATTATAAAATTTAAACAATATATATAAAGAAATAAGAAAAGGTTTTCTTACAAAAAAAAATAAAAAAGAAAGTTGGTCAAAGAAAGAGGAGGTGAGTACGTGGGGGATTGGACAGTCTTTTTGTCAGTCTGAATTTCTGAATCCCCACTTCTCCTTCCCATTTGCCCCTTCCATTTTAAATTATTTGCTTAATCAAACCCACCTCACCCATCCCCTTCTTTTCCTATTCTTTTAGTTTCATTTTTCAAAATTTTGGACGGATATTGAGATAGTTAAGTTCATATTGAAAATCAAATAAATTTAACAAAGACAGAGAGAGACAACCAGACCAAGCTTATGAGATTATGCCTACAAAATAAGATTTAAGGAAAATCAACCAAATAAAGAGGACATCATTACACATCTCTTCTCAATTTTTAATTATATTCAATTCAATCAATTATTCTTCAGTTCCAACAATTTACAAGCTATTGTATTAACTTATCAATATAATTCTTTAAACTTTGATTCTGAACATAGACAACATAATGAGGATGAGATTGATCACATCAGAACTTACTTTCAAGGCTTCTGGGCAGAGAACATAATGAAAGATCGTTGAACTTTACTTGAATAGTTAATCAGACCGCAGGATTTGCACAGTTCCTCTATTTCTTCCTCTGTTAAGTAGCCATAGGGCTGAAAACCACGCTGCTGAACACACACACACTTATAACGCTCACAAATCCATCTTCATAATCAAGAAAGTTTGAAAATCATGGCATCGTTCAGAGTTAGAGAAACCTAGAATCTTATGCGTCGTTAAAATGTAATTGTTTATCATAAGATGGTCAAAAACAATTTCACATATGCTTGGTTTGGGACCAGTTGGTATTTTGAATAATTGACCGATTATGACAGGATTCAGGATTATTCATAGCGTAGAGGTTGGTATCTATGAAATGATGGAGGAGGATGTAGTCTCGAATCCTTTTATCTAAGAAAAAGGTTATGTTTTACAATATATGTTCCTCTTACTTTGCCCCACCCCATATGGGTCAGCTACTTGAGGGGCAACCTACACGACCCTAAGATATTTGGGTGTCAATAAAACTCGTAAAGCATTAATTCTAAGTAGGTGATTACCATGGATTAAACTCCTTTATTAAATTCAATGCTCTTTATTTACCATAAGATCAAATAGTTAAAAATTCTATAAAACTGAAAAATATCGATATTATGTCCAATAAAACTGAAAAAATATAAGCCAGCAAGAAGTCCAATATACCATTTAGAAAGCTAGCTTGTTTATACCACCTTAACTTGCGAGCTATTAGAAATTATGCAAGGACGGACTTCATATATGCAAATGCATGATTACCAAGTTTATGACCCAAGAATATTGATCAGATAACACAAAATTTTCAATCATAGCTGCTTCCTGATAACTAGTGAAACTAAACTTTATCCAAAAAAGTAAGGATAGGGCAAGGATAGATTAAGAGTATACCTCTCTTAAAAATCTTAGGTACCAGGGAGTAGATGAAGTGTACCGCAAGAAAGTGGTTCCCACAAATACTCCTCCACTCCGCATTATACGAGTGATCTCAGCAATCTGATGAGAATAGTCAAAGAAACACATTACTAAAACTAAAAAAAGTGGAAAAATATTAACCTTAGAATATATATAAATAACCAGGAGCTAATTCCTACATGTTTCAACTAAAACTTCCTAAAAGGAATGAATTAGTCAAGAAGATGTATCAAAATACCAATTGGCCAATGAACCTGCCGTTAATTCAGACACACTGACGTGCACTGTTCCATATGAATCGAGTCCCATGTTAACTATTGTGAAGAGTAAGGCTTTGACATGAAGAGAGAAATTTTAGATGATTTCAATCACGCATGCTGGTTGAGAAGACGTTAGATCCCGAGTTTGGTTCACCTTTTAGTGTGAGTAGCGAAGAATCAGTTGGCACCAAGAAAGGATTAGCTCAAGATTTGCCGGAGCCATTAAACAATTTGGGAGGAGTTCTAAATAGAATACTATGTTTTTTGAGGAAGTGTTTTGTCTCAAAAGTTGGAAGATCTTTCCATTGCCCCTTTCCAAAATTCCAGCTCACCTATGGTCCATTGTTAAAGATTGTGATCTAATCTTGGTTTGAAGTTGTTCAGGATTTTGCAAGACATCTGTCTCCTAGAAGATTAGCTCATGAATCTGCTCAAGCCCTGTTCTGTTCCTCTTGAAAATCAAGATTTTTTCGATCCACAGTTTTTTGAAGTTGAAACTTTTGTTTTTGCATTGGTTATGGGTTGTTTTTGTTGTACTATTGCTGAATTCGTTGGTTGTTGGTCAGCTAGTTTAGCTTGAGTTTTGTTTTTGTTCTTTTCGGGGTAGCTGTTTTTTGTTTTCATATTCGGGTCTTTATTTTAGATTGTTGTTGTCTCATTGCTGTCTCTTTGTAATCGTCCTTTCATTTTCAGTTTATCAATGAAAATTCTGTCTCCTTTTCAGAAAAAAAAAAAAACATGGTTGAACTCAGCGGATTATGACTACTGGTAGGAAATCAAATAATAGAATATGTTCTACAAGACAATGCTTACAGCATTGGAAGGAGATGGCCAACAATGCAACGCTGCTCCAGCATGAACAGCATCTACTGATCCTGATGAAAAGGGAAGCCTAGAGATATCTGCCCTCACAAGAGCAAGATTACTGCATATTTTCCAAAAGAAGATGAGCTAATTAATATAACCTTCCTTTCTTGCAAGTGAATTGGACTTCACTTAATACACAAGCCAGCAGAATATAATAGTGATTGCAGTTCTAAGGAACTAAACTAATAGAGAATAAAAGTCACTAAAATTACCTGTTCAAGAGAGTAGCATCTTTCTTAATGAAGTCATAACATTGAAGAAGCATATTCTCAGAGAAATCAAGAGCAATTACACCTGCGAAGGACCCAGATTTTGCAAATTTTCTGGAAAACAAACCACTACCACAGCTTGCATCCACTAAAAGACCACCTTCAACAGATTTAAAATACTCCATGGCCATTTTAAACTGCAATGTTGTATAGTTACAGACAAGGTATCAACTTATAGTCACTTTGTCCAATGAAAAATACCAGGGAAAATTATGTAACATTGCAATTAGACTTGTTTTTCTCCACGAATAATCTTTTGAATGGCATCAAAATATCAAATCTAAAATCTACGTCCATTTGAATGATAGTGTTATTATTGAGACAGAGCATACTTCTTCGTCAAGGCCTGGGAAACCACTTTGGTTGAAGTTTTGACGCCATCCTCTTTCGTATAGATATGAAACAAGGGGACTCCTATAAAGTTCAAAAATCAGAAGCAGTTCAGAATTGTCCGGAGGGAAATTGCAATATTACTATACGCCTTCCTTTAACTAGACTAATGAATGACATAAATTTAACATTGACCCAAAAGCTTAATCTCATGGGTGAAATTAAATTTAGTGTTATATTATTCTAACACTCCCCTGACTTGTGGCCTCGAAATGAGTAGAAAAAACACAGCAAGTGATTAATTGAGAAGGAAATAACATTGTCGGGTTTGAACACAGGACTTTCTAGACCACAGCCACCAAATCTAGTGCTATATCAAATCATTGATTAACCTAAAAGCTTAAGCGGATGGTTAAAGATAAATTTAATACTACATCATCTAACACTAAGGAGATGAAACAAAGTAGGAAACAAAGCACAAAAAGGAATACAGAGAAGAGAAAATGAAGAGGAAATATCAAACAGATACCGAAACAGCTCAGTTCCCCCAGGTTTGACTTCAACATATTCCTTCATTCCAGAAGTAACTGTGAGATCTAAAAAGATGTTTTTGCTGGTATATGACTTGTTGCATCTTCTACACTTGAAACCAGACCTATAAATAGCTGGCCTGCAAATTTTCCACTTCACCCAGATCAAATTATAATGTCATGTAACAAGTTAAATTTCAAAAGATGATAGACATCTCAATTAGTCAACTTACAAGTTAAAACCTGGCGGACCTTTTCTCAACAATGGCTCAAAACAAACCGGACATGAAAACACGTCAATTTTCGAATTCTGATCCTGTTGAATACCTGAATCCTGATAGCAACATAAAGTAATACTAATTTCAAATACACCCTGATGAAACAGTTCGAAATTGAGTTACAATTACAAATTAAACAAAAAATTCCCTAACAACCAAACGCGTGATGGAAATTGAGAAATAACGGTACAATTCAACATCAAAAGGGTGGGATTATAAACGATGATTGAAACAAGAATGATAACGTGGAGCTTACCGACTCAAGAACGAGAGCCGAGCTTGCTCGAATGGTGGAAAGGAAGGAACGAGGAGTGGACAAACGAAGAGGAGACCGAAATTGGATGTCGCGAGAAAGATAATGGCGGTTGTTATATGAAGTTTGAGAAGGAAAGAAAGTTGCTACCGCCATGAAAATGGATTGAGAGAGCTCCTCTGAACTCTGTTTCTTCTTCTTCCTCCTCCTCCTTTCACCAACAAGATTAAATAAATGTTTTTGGTGACGTCGATTATATATATAAATAATCTCTACATTTTGTCGTTAATTATTTTTTAATTTTGTGTGTACTTTTTATTTTTTAGAAAATGAATTTTTTATTTTGTGATTGTAATTTTGGTAATATATTTTTTTTAAAAAAAAATATTTAAATTTTACATCACTTAGTCAAACAACCTCGACCTATAAAAATAGTTGATCGAACTTTCAACATCTAAATAAAAAGGACATAAGTTATATATATGTATAGTAATAGATTTTCAAATTATGAACTACAACTATATATATTTTAGTCATTAGCACGTCTCGTGGGTGGATGAATTCTTTTATATTATGGAACTACAAACTTAACGATTTTTGTGTTTTTAGGGTTTAAAGATTTATATATAGAGAGAGTTTTTTATCGATGAAGTTTTAAAAATAGTAGATTTTATAAAAATATTTACAACCTATAACAAATTCTATCATGATAGTCGTTGATATGCTATACTGATAGAAGACTATTAGTGATAAAATTCAAAAGTTTGTTATAGCTTGTAAATATTTTAATTTATTTTACTAAAATGTCTCTTTTTCATTTACATCTTATTTTTGTATAAAATTTAAATATTTATAAAATACAAATTTCAAAATTTTATTACGAAGTTGGATATTAAACTTGTATATTCTTTTAAATACAAATCAAACTTGTGAAATATTACATATTCGTCTCTCAAATCAAATTAAAGACAAACAATTTTATTATAGAATATTTCTTTAGAAAATAGTAAAAAATATAACATTTGATTTCGTACAAAAAAAATGAAGGGTAATGAATTGGCTTAAATTTTATATTTTAGAAGTTTTGTTATAGGGTGTAAATAATTTTCAACTTTTTTTAGTTTTAGAAAAAAAATATTTTCTCTCTAAATAAGTTTAGACTAAAAATAAATAAATAATAATAGAATTGAAAATGTATTTTTATGAAACGAAATGTTCCACGCGGCACCACGCGCTCCACGCCCTGAATGTGAAATATGTAAATCACTTTTTTTTAATTAAAATAATATCACTTGTTGCAATTTATTAAAATTAGTGTAATAATAAATAATTTTCCTACAAAGAAATTTAAACATGTTGCAGTTCAATTTTATGAAAACGTCCATATTATTTTTAGAAATATTTATAAGAAAAAAAGGGTTAAAAATTATTTTGATTGATCAATAAATATTTTATACTTTATTGATACGTGAACTACATGTATAATCTAAATATATCGAGTGATATATTTGTCTAATTTTTGTGTGTGGGTAATGAGATAATTTGACGATGCCAGATGATTTAAGACACACTTCTTTCTAAACAATTATTGTTTATTGGAATTATACCATTTAAATTTAAATTGATGTTTAGTGGAAAGTTAACTCTTTTAATTAAAACAAATTCAATTAATATAATTTATTTAGGATTGTTTTCAAATTAAAAAAAAAAAAAAAAAAACGAACCCAAATATTTATCACTGATAGGTATTGATACATACTGATAGGTTATTACCATCTATCACTAATAAATATTGATAGATATTGCTAGACGTTCATATTACTTATCATTTGTTATGACATTATTGTGTTTGTAAATAGTTTTAGCAGTTTTGTCATTTTAAACAGTTTTCTATTTATTTACTATAATCTATATAAAAAAAACCCAAGCAAACCTCTACATCCATCAAGTCCTTTCCCATCTTCAACTAAAAAGTAAGTATTATTCAATACAATAATGAAGCCTCCAACAATATCTACATAACGTGAAACCCTCCATTTTAATTTTTTGTTTGACTTAAACTACCTCATACCATAAAAATGTACATAATCGTTTTTACTTCAAATATTATTTCTTTTACTTGACCAATGTAGGACTTTAGTACGTAGCACTGAGATGTAAACAGTTTAAAACTTTACACTCTACATGGTAGCAAAACGAAACAAGCTAAGTAGAAAAGAAAGAAGAAAGAAGTGAGAGGAGATTTGAATCTTATCAATGTGGTTTGACTTGAAGATAAAAAAAAGTTCCAATTAGCAGCTTTTGAATTTGAATATTCAATGAGCATGCATGGTTTTTGTATAAAATATGAAGCATGTGTATTCACTAAGACGACATGACGCACATAATTAGGTTGGGAGGGACGACATGACGACAATAAAACCCAATTCCACTAAACAGGTAAATCAATGTTTCCTGTCTTCAGTTTCATCTCCCAAAAAACTAACTCTATTTTTCTTCCATTTCATATATTCTTTTTAATTTTCTTTTAAAATACAACTAATTATTTTAATAATACCAACATACCAAATCATTTTTAAAATCAGAATCAATTTTTAAAAAACAATTATAATTCCACCAAAACATTGACCAATCAAACAGAAAAGTGCAAAATAAAAGTTAATTATTCAATTTAATCAACTAATTAATTTTTATTTTATATTTCATCAAAATCAAGTAACTATAGCAAAATTTGATAGAATTTAAGAAAAAGAAAAAGAAATAGAGATTGAAATAGGGTATGAGCCAAAAGTAAGTTAGAATGTGTAAAAAGAAGAAATGTTAATATGATAATATAGTGTGTGTTAATAGGTTGGGTATTTTGATGTTAAGTTTGTCTGATTGTTCTTGTACTTTAACTACTTGGTAAATTTTGACATTACATATCATATTTTTAGTGGAAACTGAAAAGTGGGTTTCACTTTTCTAAATAAAACTATTAATTAAATTAATTCTTTATATTTTAATTCTTTTTGTAGGGTCCTCTCTCCCAAACCCCAATTTGGAGATATTTGTTTGTGCATATGATCCTAAGTTATAACACTTCAAAATATTTTAGTTTAAATTACAAATTTTTATTATTTCCTATACTGTTTAATAACGTTCATTCAAATCTTCTTTAAAAATATAATAACTATTTGAACTTTTATTTATTTGTCCGTTTTCCCAATTCTATTTTAAATTTTTGCTTATAAAAAACAAAAGCTATATGCATTTGGTAACTGATTTTGTTTTCTGCTTTTAAAAAAGTTTTTCTTTTCATTTTTTGATTTTCCTTCCTAAATTTTAAAACAAATTTTTTTGTTTAAAGTAAAAACGGTTCTATTTAGCGTCTGTTTGGTAACTCACTTTTTTTTATATATATATATTTTATTTTTAAATTTTTTTTTTTTTGTAACTAATTAACTTTTTTATTTTTTAAACCAGAAACTTGTTTTAATAAATACTTACCAAATGTGATGATTTTTGCTTTTAATAAACAAAAATTCAAAAGCAGAAAAAAAGAACTACTTGATTATCAAACGAGACTTTAAATTTTCAATTTTACCTAATAAACATATGATAAATAGAAAATTTTTCATAAATAGCAAAAAATTAAAACTAATTACAAAACATAGCATATATATATACACACACGCACTTTATGGTAGCGTTTGTTTTCACGAACATGTGACTAGTTCAATCTAAAAAAGAAAAAGAAAATGTATAGGTACATATGATGATGATTACTCAAATCTCTCAAAATCTCAAATTTGTTATATATAATGGTTTTGTATACTCTTCCAAAAGAAGGGAAAATTTCATATGTCAACATTGGATTTACATCAATCAACCAAATTTTGTGATTGGTCAATCAAAAAAAGGAAAGTTCCAACCCAAAAGCCAAATTCATTCACCTTAAGCATATATATGTGTTTGGTACATAGCAAATCAACTTGTCTCTCCATTTACGTATGCATATCCCAAACCTCATATTTTGTTCATTGAATCTTGTAATTTATGTTGCAAAAGTTATATTTTATCATCAATAATAAATATTTCATCTAGTTGTTTCGGTATTTGAATGAAAGTTTTTTTTAATACAATAATGTGTGAGACGAAATTTGTAACTTTAGAGTTTGGTTTGTAAACAATTGTGTATTAAAATGTTATAATGTGTCTTATTCTTTTTTTCTTCTTTAAAAACTAGAATTAGAGAATTTATAATCTATGACCCACAGATACTACATTTTATAATTATTTATTTTTTTAAAATAGAATTTATAAAAACTGATTTCATTCGGTTTTTTAAAAAATTAAAAAAATTACAAACTATTTACTTTCTATAAAACAAGACCGACAAAATTTATTATATTTGTTTTTATACGAAGGGTAAATATTTGTATGAAATGTTCTATTTTTGAAAATTTTATGATTTTATTTATAAGTTTATAAGTTTTATTATTTATTTTTCTACAATGGTTTAAAAAAATTAGAACACTTGTTTGTTTTTATAGTTTAGCTAGAAACTCAAATAAATTGAAAAATCTTGAGAAAATAAATATTCTAAATAAAAGTCATTAAAAATAAATATTCTATAATAGAAAAAAAATACAAACTATTTACTCTTCATAAAAAGAAAGCACTAAAACAAAATTTACTACACTCGATACTTCATACTTTGAGTAAATAGTTTATTTATTTTTCTGTTTTTTTTACAATTATTTGAAAATATATGTATTTAAAATATATATAAAAAAAAAACTATCCCAACTGCTAATAGAAAAAAAAACATTCTTTTTAAAATTATACTCCTTTAAAAAATTACACAAACATGCCCTCAAAAACAAAAAACCCTAACTCCAATTTAGAATGTTAACTAAACATTATATTATAAATATGAGACAAAGATTTGACCATTCAACCCAACATAGATCTTACTAATATTATAATCATCCTTATAAAAATTTAAAAAAAAAATATTTCTTCTTCCTTTATCAATGATGACACCTTATTATTATAATTACTATTATTTTAAAACCATAACAAGAATAATTAAAAAAATCCAAAACAAAAACCAACTCACACCCCCACAAAACAATCACTTTTAAGCAACATTACTATTTTAAAATTTCAAAATACAAATTTAGTCTTTATAATCTTAAAAAAAAAAATTGGAGTATAATCTATTTAAAAATTAGAACTTAATAGAGTTCGATAAAACCTTGTAAATAGTTCTTACTTTATCTAAATCGAGTATAGTTCAACGTTTAAGGGCATGATTCCTTTATATTGAAGGTGAAAGGTTCCATGGCTTGTTTCTATAATTATTAGAAGGGTTTTGCAATTTATCATTTTAATTATAAGTTAATTGGTTATTGTTTTGAAGAAAGAAAGAAAGGCCTTCCAATGGTTGTAATAACCTAAAAAGAAGGCATTATATAAAATGATCGGTCTTTTCACTGTTCCCCATCTTCACAAAAGAGACAAAACAAACCGGAAATAAAGTTGCTCCATTTTTTTATCTCTCTTTACATATATATATACCAATCGATATAAATACTAGCCTTCCCTAGAAGTTCATTGGATTAAAAAAGAATATATATATCTCATCAAATCAAAAACTCAAAAAAGATACTCAAAGTTAGAATCTTGTCTTCATTCTCGTCGCCATTGTTGCTCTAAACCAAAATCTTAGCTTTCTTGTTCAGACAGTACTATACCAAATGAAGCTCCCTCCAATGGCGGTTCTTCTTCTTTTCCTTATGATCATGCTTCAAGCTCAAGGTATTTTTCCAACTTGGGTTTTGTTTTGTTACCTTTATAAACGTTACTCTATATTGATTTTTCTTTGTTTTCAAAATCAAGTTCAAGTTTTGAAAACGTTTTGGGTTTTTTTAATAATAGCATTTTTGACGATTCTTCTTTATTTCGTTTTAAATACTCAAAGAAAGTTCAAATATTCTGTTAAGAAAAGAAAAACTTAAGGAAACATAAATTTCAATAACAAAAAGCTACAATTTTAACATACAATAAATGTTGTTTTCATGCACTTACAAAGTTATTCGGTGTCCTTTTGTTAAGCAAAAAAAATGATTTTTTTTTTTTAACTTTTGGAAGGGATTCGGTTGTTGGAGAAAGGGATGAGCAAAGAGTACAAGAAAAGTGGAGGTTTTTTGGTAAGTAAAAATGGTGGAGATTCATTGATGACAATGAAGAAGAGAGCCCCAATTAGGGCTTTAAGAAAACCATATTCCCATTGGCTTCCAGGCATTCAAGAAGATTATCATGGACCAAGAAGCCATAAATCTAGGCACCATTGACTCTTTTTTTTTTTCTTCTTTTATGAGATTAATTATTATTATTTGAGGCGTACATATAGAAACCGAACATCAATTAGTTGGATCGTCATTATATTCTTTAGTAAAATTAGTTAACAAAGATATGGAGTATACCGAAGAAATCATTCGAAGAGCTAGAACAATGTGGTTGTCAATTTTTTATATGTACGATAGAGAAATTAACCACGTTCGTGGTAGCTACGTTGTGTAGTTTTAGCTTTTAACTAGATCAGTTGAGATTGATTATAAATTTTGAGAATAAAATTCTTTATTAAATAAGATTCAAGAAAATGTTGAATCTTTATTTATTTATTTACTCTCTTAAGTGAATTTTATGTGTTTTATTCCACTACGATAATAAATTATCTGATTGTTCATAGTTAACCTATTGATAATAGAAAGAACCATTGAAAAATGGAATTAATAAATAAAAAGAAAAGAGTATAAATTAAAGTGTGGAATATTTAAAAGTACTTAGTGACCAAAGTATAAAAAACTCAAATGAATTAATTACTGAAAGTTGATTTAAAAGAGTGACATCTATGCGGAAAAGCTGCAACATTTTTGGGTCTTTTTTTGTTAATTTAATATGCACATGTATTGAGAAGCAGATATGTTGCATCTATACATCTTTAAGTTTTATTCTAATTTTATCTCATGCAGTTATATGTTATGAGGTTAGCACAAGACTCATGGTCTCTATCACAGCCTACTAAAATAGAGATATGAAAGTTTTTCTTAACGATCTCGTGAACTGAGTTAAGTTGGAGTAACTCAAATAAAGAGAAATATATGACTTGCCCTAAGGTAGGTATTAGTAGACACATAGTCAATGTATACAACTAGAAGAATCTACTAATGAGGTGCACAAATTAAAGTAACACTTGGACTAACTTTTGGTATTCTTATTATTTCAGTTATATATATATATGTGTGTATATTATAACTAAGAGCGCAAAGTTGAAGGAAGTTGAATTATACTAAATATGTTGATGTTCATATTTATTTAAAGATACAGTGCTATATATAAGAATATAGAAAATATGTTTATAAATATTCCCTTCCTTTTTAAATCATGTATATGACTGAATAATCGGTAATCACGAATCACAAACTTTAGAAATTATATGCATAACATTAATTATCATTGTCGTTACTGACATATACATGTTTATTTAGTTTAACAATGTGTAGGTAGGGATTCATAAATTTGACATAATTTTTATGTCTGGTAAATAACTTCAATTTTTTATATTATCCACGATAATTTATCTTTATATACATTTAAAATTTTAAAATTAAAATAGAATTATTTATCCATAATAGATAAAATAACAACTTATTTTTAATTAATATTCATATTTGAAATAGAATGGCAACATAATAGAAAAATATATTTACATAATATATCATAATTTCATAATTTATATAGATTATAAAGATTAATAGACATTGATCGACTTTTATTAGTATCTATGAATGTTATTGACATTCATTGATAGAAGTCGTCTATTAATGATTACAATAGTTTCTCAATGATTCTATATATTAGGGGTGTAAGTTAAACCCGAATAACCGACAACCCGAACTACCCAACCTATTTTATATGGATTGGGTTGAAAATTTTGGTTTTTTTTTTCGGGTAGGGTTGGATATCGGATTTGAGGTTGAAAAATTCGGTTCAACCCAATCTGAAATAATATATATATATATATATATATATGTATGTATGTATGTATTTATTTAATAAAAGTAAAATTAGGAGTGTTTTATTAAACTATGGTATGGAAAGTTAGCCAAAGTTTGGTTTTTAATTTTATGAAAAGTGAATAAAATTTTTACAAGAACAAGATAAACATAGTAAAAATGATCATACCCACGAACTCATTGGTATTCATTTACAAACATTAAAAAGTGAAAGAAAAAAAAAACCCTACAAAAGCATACAAAAAGTAGTATGATACTATTCTTTCTTGGTACCTTGCTAACATCGAAATTGCTTGAACCCAAGATAAATTTATTCAATCTAAAACATAAGGACTTATTTTCTATCCTATACGTGCGAGGATATGAACTTTAACCTATATATATATAAAGACTGAGGATATAAAAATATACCCTAAATTTGTATTTTTTATGAGAAGTGAGTTTTTATAATCTTAATTATTATAGTTGAGTTATAATAGTTTATGTTTGAAGTGTAAATTATTTTAGTTTGAGTTACAATAAGATGTGTGTTTGAGGTATAAATTAATTTAGTTTAAAAAAAAAAGAAAAAAAAATAGAGTGACGATAGCTATTTTTTTAGAAGAATAGAATAAAGGTGAGTAAAATGGTAAATAATATAGACATTATATGATAACACAAAACAATGTTACTATTTTAATTCCCCATTCACATTTTTATAGACATGGGTAAAATTAACGAAGAGAAGTACAACTAACACACAAAACCATACAACGTTGGCTACGATATCATGTACCCTTCTCGTGCGATTTTGTTTTGGTTCCCTTGCATAGTTTATTTTAACTAAACGATCACTCATATTCACATTGTTTTCTTATTTTTATTTTCTAAAAGATGCTTAGAAGAATTGAGCAAAATAATAAACAATCTTCAACTTCTAAATGATGTCACAAAATTTAGATTTATATCAATTAAACTATCCGAATATTAAAAGTAAAAAGCACTTAACTTTTAATTTAGTCGATAATTAAAGTTGAAAATAATAAAAAAAAGAAATGTGTGACAACTAGCTAGACATTTTTTAAAATTGAAATTATATTAAAAGAGACATTATCAAAATTTATGGTATTTAAGGTTCTGGTAATATAAATACTAAGACAAAATTTTCTCCTAAAATGTATAAAAAAGAAGAAGAAGAAGAAGGAGCATATTGGTCCTTTGTATAGAAAGTTTTTATTTTGGGAGATTTTGAGCCATTTTCCAATTTCCATCTTTCAAACCATTAAATTAATAGCAAAATAGTAAATTAAAAAACTTCTTCATTAATTTTTTTTTTTTTAAATTAACTTAGATTTCAAAAACTGTTTCTTAAAATAGAAAACAAAATAAAAAATCACACAAAAATAAGTTAATATTTAAAAAAATTACTCTAATTTCCACCCAAATATGAAAAGAGAAAAAGGGAAAAAAAAAATCCCATTTTTCTCTCGCAAGGGTGGGAAATTCAGTCAGTAAGGTGTAAAATTGAGCTAGTACAAAGCTCTCGAGGGCCTCCCCATCTTCCCTTCTCTTTTTCCCTTGCAGGGTCTCACAGCCCCTTCAGAATCACCACCACCCACCTCTCTTCACTGTAAGATTTCTCTACCCCTTTTCCCTTCTTGATTGTTTTAAACTTCTTTTTTTTTTTTCCCTCTCTTCCCCTTCCCACTTCCATAGAGGAACCATCGAATTCCTCTCTCTTAATCATCACCCATCTTCCCTTTCCCCTTCATCCTTCACTGTGCCTCGTTTCTTCAAAAGAGTATTCATTATTTTCCCTCTTTTCACTCTCTCTTTCTCTGATTCCTCCATCTTTTTCCTCATCTGGGTCTTTTTTCTTTTTTCCCAATATGAAATTTTGTTGTAATTAGCGTTCTGTTTTCTTGTAGGGGGTGAATCTTGAATCCCCTTGTCGTTGTTTTGATTTGGGAACCCTATGATTGTTCTTTTTGCTTGATTTTCATTTTTCTCAACTGGGTTTTGATTCTTAGACAGCTTACTTGTCTGTGGTATTTTTGCTCTTGTGGAGACACTGAATTAACTTAGGGCTTGGATTGTGTCTTTTTGTTTTCCCTTGTGATTTATTTTTTGAATTCAATGGCTGATCGTTTTAAATGGACGATGGGTGTTGAAAGAGTTTCTCACTTATGATAAGTTTTTAACTTTGATTAGCATTGGTGAAGAGAACCCGGAGGAGGAGGGATAGAATAAAGATGAAGTGTCTTTACTTTCTTTCAATTAGGTGGTTGAACCTAATTTATTATTTTGAAATTTAGATGGGATGTCTTCTGGTTATCGGCTTAGCATATTAAAGCTTATGTGCAAATGTTGTCGAAGAAAGTGTATTTGTTGTTTTACACCAAAAAGCATGTTTCATCTGTAGCAATATTAGAAAAAAAGGATTGCAGTTAAGGCGTTAGTTACAATTTTCGATCATGATGTCTATGCTTCATGCATGTCTCTCAATTAGTTCAACGCAATTTGCTTCCTTAATTTCTGTAGTCGGGATAGCAATTAGTTACAATTTATCATGCCACAGAATCAAGCACTGCAAGCTTTATTTTCCATTTTAAGGGATACAACGGGAGTGACTTACTCTTTTTACTTTTGTTTTCAGAGTATGGGAAGCAATTTTATTGGCGAAGCTACCAGCTGTGGTGAGGCTGATGGGTCTGAAACCACTATTGAGATTAAGTTAAAAACTTTAGATTCACAAATTTATACTCTCAGAGTGGATAAACAGGTTAATATCTTCACTTTCTCGTAGGTCATAAAGGTTGGAAGGAAAGTTAATTTTTCTGATCAACTAACTCAAGATGATGTTTTAAAATGTATTTATAATTCAATGAAGATCTATTGAAGAGGCTCGTTTCCATTTGAAAAAAAATCAATTTTTGTAAACTTGTATAGATGCCAGTCCCTGCTTTGAAAGAACAAATTGCTTCTGTAACTGGTGTGTTATCAGAACAACAACGTCTTATATGTCGAGGAAAAGTTCTCAAGGATGACCAGCTCTTGTCTGCGTACCGTATCCTCTATATAATTTTACTATATGCATTTCTTTTTCACAAAACATTGATTGGATTGATATTCTTGTGATTTGAAGTGCTCCTTTATTTAGGATTTTCACTGAGTCCTGAGATAATATGTGATTCATGTCTTCATACGTATATACAATACAGATCCACGTGTGCAAGTGCAATGAAAAGTGAAAAAAAACATGGAAATTTTGTAACTGAATACTCAGCCTATTTTACTTGGTATTTTTGTATACTCAGCCTATTTTACTTGGTATTTTTGTATGTTGACTTGCATGGAAGCAAGAATATATCAAAAGTTTAATGAAAATATAAAAGAAATAGTTTTCCGTGAAAGTATGACTATGGGATATCATAATCGAGGAGGACCAAGATTGTGCTCAAGTCTTGGTTATTCATCCAGAAAAGAGCTAACTGAAGGGTTGCTGCTTTTCAGTGATAAGTTTAAAGATTTGTTGAAGATCTGGGAGAGATCCAAGTTTGTGGCTAATCATTAGTGTGCTCTACCTTTTTTTTTTTGTTCTTATTTTGCTATGGATACTTTGTTTTAATTCCCAGATGGAGCACCCTTCATATTTCCTATTAGAAAGTACTCGGTTGGATAAGATTTCAGGCTAAATTGGGTGTAGAGATATTGTATTTATTAAGTACTGCTCACAGATACTATATAGGCTGCTTGGACTGTGCTTGTGTTGTATACGTGGTTTTGATTTAAACTTGTGAGAGAAACAATAGAATTTTTTGAGCGCTCTAGAGATCTTCAAGTGAAGTTTGGCGATTTGTTAGATTCGTTGAATTTATAGGGCTTTGCCACCAAACATTTATCGCAATGATTTGTTACGCATATGGCTTATTTCTCTTGCCCCTTGTAGCTTTCCTTGGTGACTTTTTTCTTATATGCCCTTGTATTCATTCATTCTTTCTTTATTCTCGATGAAAGCCATGTCATTCACTAAAAGGAAGAAGAAAAAAAAACCCTCTTGTGTAGGGTGGATTTTCATGCTGTACTGCAAGTCATTTATTATTACATATCTAGTGTTCACATGACCTTTCAATTGAAAATCTATGGTAAGGTGTTCTTTAATGGGAGGTAGATGTTGAAGATGGTCACACCTTGCATTTGGTTGTCAGACAGCCTCTTCCGCCATCAGAGACTTTGCCCAATCGGCCAGGTTCGGTTTGCTTTCATGCAAAAAATTCCTTCATAGACAATGCTGAATTAAATATTTTCTATGATCCTTGTTGCATATCTCTTGAAAGCAAAACCTGTTACTCTCGTTTGTTATAAAAGACTGAAGGCAACCTTGAGGCATATATCTAGGCATGACTGCATAATTTTTAAGAGGCATGGACTACTGGTATAGCGATTATGTTGAGTCCAAAATTTCAGCATTATCACTAATGCTAGAAAGAAGACCAGGCAGTTCATATCAGGAAGCATTGTGGAAGGGAACAAAGAAGGGAGAGTGTGTGACCTTTTAATTCATAGGTGCTAGGGAAGGAGAGAGATGAAATACAAATCATCACTATGATGAAGCATCATGGACGGAAGGAACTGGCAGGAATTGGCGTACTATGGAGAAGAAGCATCCTATGGTGGCCGTGTCCCCAAAACAGCATGTACCCGACAAAGAGAATCAGAAGCACATGTTTAATCAATGCTGTTCCCCTTGTACGGCATAATTTAAGGCTGAGGCAACGATCTTATGGATTGATGTAGTCTAAAGCTATTTTTTGAAATATTTTATTCGGAAGGAATTAAAGAATTTTCAATGATGAATGTAGAAATTGTGAGAGGCGTTTAGCCAAAGCTTTTGGCTTTTACTTGGTATGCTTTTTTGTGTGCTCTTTGGATTGTATTCCCTGAATCTCCACTTAGCTCGATGCAAAATTTTCTTCTTCTTTTATCAATAAGACCTGCAGTCTTCCAAATCAGAAATAGAGGGTTGAAGGGACCTTTGTACTTCCTAATTTTGTAGTGTTGCCCTACCATAATCCCGTTGTACAACTTAAATCATATTAGACTCAGATAAATTAGATGAAATTTCTTATTTTGCTTCACCGCTTAGATCACTTCAAACTATGCTTCAAACTGACATATCTACCAATACCATTGCTGTATCGACTAACTTTTTATTTCTGAAAGTTGTTTGCAGAGACTGATCCAAATTCAAGTACGAGTCGTGTTCATAGCAATCGGGTGGCTCCGGGTGTGGTGATTGAAACTTTTAGTATGCCTGTTCAAGGGGATGGTGTGCCCCCAGAAATCAACAGGGTCAGTCTAGGAGGATGAAGACGTTCTCTCAGGTTCTTAGTATAGTCTGTTTTAGGTGTGTAACTGAACACTTTTTTTCCTGCACAGATTGTATCTGCCGTTCTAAGTTCAATTGGACTTTCAAATTCTGTACCTGGCAGTGATGGGATGGATGTTGTCAGGGTAAGCTTTCATTTTGAACTAGGTTCCTTAGTTGTCTGTTCATCTTGTGTCTTCGTATGTATGATTCTATCCTGCTCATATGAATTATGATGACTGAAGGAAATTGACCAACAAAGATCTGGAGAACGGGTGATTGCAGCTGGGATGATAGATTTGAACCAGCATCAATCTGGTGACAATGGCTCAAGGCCACTTTCTGATAGGTTTCATGGCACTTCTGGACATCCATCAATTCCTTCATTAGGATCGTTCCCTCCTCCTGTAAGTTGAAATTTGGGGATTCTTTAGGTGCTCAAGAGTCTTTTTTCAGCTTAAGATTTACATTATGTATTTTCAAAAAAGTCAATTTGTCCAGGGTTCACTGAACTACTGCTTGCGCTCTATGTGATTTATATCAACAAAAATCAAGGTTAACCTTAGTTTCAAGTAGAAGTATAGTTGAACGGCTATACTATTAGATGTTTTTTGACTTCTAAAAACGGAAGCAACCTTTGCAAAACAAACAAGCAAGTATCAACTATTGACATTATTTTTGGGCTATTACTGTACTTCAGTACTTCATTCCATAAGTTGTTTTTTTTCCCTGAAATTCATCTGGTTGAAACGAATGGTAGTGATTCTTGGTGTTTGCAGGTGATTCCTGATTCTTTGACAACTTTGTCTCAAAACCTCGGAAATATGAGGCGTGATTTTGAAAATATTGGTATGTTGAGTTCTGTTTGACAACTTATCTTATGAAAGTCTCCTCATGTGTGTATATAATATTTGTTTATCATGAAATGGTTGGCAGGCAGAGTTGGAGGAAATAATACCCAAGAAGCTAATATTCATGGAGATGAGGAGAGCAGCTCTAATTCCTCATCTCGTCCAAGCACCACCCAAGAAAGTTTCCCAACTCCTGCATCGTTGGCTGAAGTCATGCTTTCTACCAGACAAATGCTTACAGGGGAAGTCTCAGAGTGCCTACTTGTGCGTTCTAACTATCTAATACTCACAAATAGTGTAAAATTTTAGCCTTTCTTCTATAAAGGGTTTGATAATTAGTCCTTAATTTATCATACGTTTTGTTTCAACTAGTGAACTTATTGGTGAATGCAAATGGTTCAATATTGTTTTCTTAATAAAGGAACTAGGTTTCGTTTTTCCCCTTTTGATGAGTTATAGTATAAAAGCAAGTTCTAACATAAGAGCTTATAGCCGTTTCTTCTGTTGATTAAGAGGAGAACACAATTTATTTTTTATACTTTATTTGCTGGTAGCAACTTGCAAGGCAACTGGAGAATCACAGAAATGTTACTGATCCTACATTAAGGATGAATACTCAGTCTTCTGCATGGAGAAGCGGAGTTCTATTCAATAACCTAGGTGCATATCTCCTAGAACTTGGTCGCACTATGATGACATTGCGAATGGGTCAAAATCCTGTATGTTTTTTTTCTTCCTTTTCTTATCCCTATGGTTTCCTTTTAATTTACATGGTTTCGTCATTTCTCTCTTTCTATGTTTTATTATTTGGATGGTAACTTAACATTCGGTGCATTTATTTCAATTTGATGTTCGATCTGCAGTCAGAAGCTGTTGTTAATGCAGGACCTGCAGTTTTCATTTCCCAAACTGGTCCAAATCCTATAATGGTTCAGGTAATATTTTCATGCCTGGCTGGGTTTTGACTATTTTCTGGGTTGAGTTTATACCTTCTTGTACTAATATTAACTTCTATCAACAGCCTCTTCCCTTCCAACAAAATGCAAGCTTAGGCCCAGTTCCCATGGGCACCATGCAGCCTGGCTCTGCACTAATTCATGGTCTTGGTTCTGGATTTCTCCCAAGGCGTATTGACATACAAATTCGAAGAGGTAACCTACAGACTTAGCCTTTTCTTAACTATTCTTCTTTTGTTGGATGTTTAGAAAAATTATATTTACTTCTACTAATTTCTAGGTTCACCAACTACGGCATCAAATGGCAATCCAGAGGAACGCAGTGGAGCTCAACAGACTTCAGGGCAACAAGAAGCAGCCAGAGGTGCGGGTGAAAATTCCACTAATCAAGCAACCACTAGGGTCGTAGAGGGCCCAAGTGTGGGTGGAGAATCTGGAGTGCGAGTAGTGCCAATTAGAACCATGGTTGCAGCATTACCTGGACCCTTTAGCCGCTTACCTTCAAATTCTTCGGGTAATTCATTTGGGTTATACTATCCTGTTCTCGGAAGATTTCCTCACCCTGCTTCAGGAAATGCGAGGGCTGAGCGAGGAAGTCAAGCTTCATCAGAGCGTCAATCTACTGGCCTCCAGAGTGAGCAACATACCATTCTTGAATCTGTTGTAGAACAGCAGAATGTTGAAGATGCTGCAAGAGATGGTAATCCTTTTATTTTGAGGCATAGGATAGATTAATTTATTAAATATTGGAACTGTGAATTTATTGATGTTGCATATTTAGTCTATTGCCTTACATGCCTAACAACTTTGTTGGAAGTTTAATCCTACATCTGTAAGTTAGAAACAGTTCATATATTCATTGAAAAGATCAGATACAAAGCCAGGAAGGGGGCAATGGGATCCATTAGCCTATTGTTATTACAAATTAGTTGATTATGCATTGTTTATTCCTTTAAATAGAGACTTGCAGTCGTAAAATCATGGTTCAAGGCAGCAGGTGTGATTATTATCTAATGCACATAGTACTGACGTCAACATATTTTTACAGGTGGGGCCCAAGGTACCCTGGAGTCTGAACGACAAGTTCCCAGTAATGTTGTCCAGTTTCTTCGGACTCTCTTTCCCGGTGGTGAAATCAATATTGAAGATGCCAGTTTCCAGGAGATTAGTGGTTCTATTCCAGCTCATCATTCAATGGCATCAAGTTCTGTTGCAAATGTTCAAGAATCAGAATCAAGAACTACTGACGAAGGAATGTTTTTGTCCAACATATTTCACCAAATCATGCCATTTACAGCACAAGGAGGCAACGAGCCAGACATGCCTTCAGTAGAGACAAATGCCTCTGAGCGTCAAAACACTCCAGATTCTTCTGCACAAGTAAGCAATTCTGACAAGACCGCCTGTGATCTATTCATTGTGCTGCTCATTTTGAACAAGCAGTATTTATCTGTTGCAAATTATGACTCCATGCAGACTTGAAAATGAGACATGTTTGAATTTCCATTCTGCATCTTCATATGCACATTCTTTTTCAACAGAGATCTAAAAAAGTGGGTTTTTGCAGGCTTCAAATCGGGATGCCGAAACATCTCGCAGACATGGTGATTCAGAAGCAGGTGCTCCAAGCTCAAAACGTCAAAAGGTGCTTTCACTGAAAAAATATCATTGTCTATATATATTTGTTTGATTTTAATCATTCCATGCATGCATATCACCAGATAATGTTATAATTTGACTCGGGTTGGTAATATGATGCCTGCTGTGCCAATTGTTCTTTCAAGAGCAAGTATGAACATATAGGTGCATTGAACTGGGGGCTTTTGTGGTGTGTTTGGCCGTTGTGGTAGTCTCTGATACCCATGTGAAAATTTTCTTTGTTTTGCAGTCTTTTGCAAATGTGTTCTAAAATCCTAGGGAAATTCTGAAATTAGAAAACACAGTATTTAGGTGCCTGTTGAATAACCCCTTTGTTTCTTGTTATTTTAACCTAATAAATGTCACTTCTACCTTTACAAATTTTTTGTCTTTGTTATGTTTATTTTCTATTTAGAAATGTTTTTGAAATCTTAAAGTAGAAATTATACTTCATCGTATTATCAAATGGGATTTTAAAAGGGTTTCGCTCTCTCTCTCTTCCTTTTTTGGAAATTTTCTCCAGGTTTTAAAAGTGTTCTTAAAATTTCAAAACTGAACTAAGTGTTTAAAAAGCAAAGTTTCCAAGCTTTAGTATCATGCTTCGATCTTTTCTACTTTGAACACTACTCTTTTCATTAATTCAATGAAAAGTCTGGTTTTCGTTTAAAAAATAAAAGCATCAAAATTTCCAAAATAGAGAACTTGGAAAACTCCCCACAATGGTGTCTTAGCTTTTTTTTATAATGTATGATCTGGGTCTGGGCAAATATTTCATCATGAAGTGTAATTGAGGAATGGATTATAAATATAATATTAGTAATGCTAAGCAGAGTTATCTTTGTTTTATGTTTTCTTATTGCAGAAAGATTGACGCAACTAGATATTATGGATGGGATCTTAATCTGCAATTGCACCTTCAAAACTTCTGGGAACGAAAAATTATCACCAAACAGAGTCAAATTAATGGTGGAATTCATTTTGAGAGTTTCAAGGAGAGCACCACAGCCTTTGCCAATTAAGTGTACTATTTTTCATTCTCTTTTTTTTGCATTTCCTCTCCCTCCCTTGGCTCCACCCTCCCCCATCACCTTGTACGATATCGTGTGACATTACTATTTTACCCCTCGCCCCCCTTTGCCCCCCTTTGCCCCGTACCTGGAACCCGAAATGGAAAAGAAGTAAAATGAAAGCATTCTTCGAATTTACAGTGTTCCCATATTTGTGAATGACCATAAAACTATTAGATCAAGTCCTTATAAAGCACATCTTCTGCTTCTTGAAACTGTGATTTGTCTTCCATCTGAGATTGCAAGACTGCTCCAGTTGAATTTCATATGTTTTACCCTTATTAAGAGAGCTCCAACACTCATTTGCCCTTTGTATTTGCCTTTTTTAAGTTACAAACAATGTTGATATGGAAGAGAAATAGAGTAATTGCACAAAAATTTGAAGCACTCTTACGTTTGTTATCTATGTTCTTGTATTCAATTTGAGGGACCACCCACATGATCTCGTCTGGGTATATATATGGTTGGTTTGTACTATACGTGTCAAAAACTTATTATTACTCTTTCCTTTGACTCGTTTTTTAGGCAAAGATGGTTTATATTTGACACTAAGGTAGTTGTGGATTGGTGTAATGGTCAATAGGAACCATGAAGTGAGCTATCTTGTGATTACAGTTGAGACCATAGGAATTAGATAGTTTGTGAATCTTGAAGTCGTTGGGGTGAATGTTTGATCAAGGTGACTCAACTCAAGCATGAGTTAAGACGGACAATGATATTTAGTCAATTTTGGTAGTGATTTATTGAACACGATTAAGTGATGTATTAAGTTTGGTGTACGTGATCGAAGTACTATGACATGGATCATCTGGAATTTGAATCAATGTAATGTGTTAATGTGATTAGATCTTGATTACATATTGTTTATGCATGAATATGAACTCTTTTAAAAAAGCCTTTAATACTATGAATTAAAAATTGAAGTGCAAACTTAGATTTGATGATTGAAAAGATCTTGATTTGGTTGATAGATCTAGGTTTGCACATTTAACATAGCTGTATTTGCATCCAATAGAGAGAACATTTTGCAATGTCAAGGTCCACCACTTGCTTATGGGGCTCTACATTGTTGGCATTACCCCATAAAAAGTTGGATGTTGTTGGATTAGAGATACAACAAAATAAGGCATCTTTCTTAGGTTGGCTTGTATATAAAATGATTTGCTGATTGGCATCCAAGGTAAGGCTGGAATCCTTGTAGTCACTTTAAACCTTTGTTTTTGTGGCCCATTTTTATGTTTGCATGTGGGTTGTGGCTTTAGATATTCTTTTATATTTATCAATTTCCTTTCTAAACATCTCAATCTCTTTCCCAAGGCCATTACTCTCTGGTGCCTCCTTAACCTATTTCATGTGATTGATTCTACATTATAATTGGAGAGAGAGAAACCAACTTTCTTGCCTCTCTTGTGATTGCTTTTTTATTATGATATTGTTTGTTTTTCAAGATCGAGAGGAACTAAATCTTATATTTTGAATTCTATTCTGTGTTAACTTACGATAATTCTGCTATCATTTTTTCATGAAAAAACCAAGTCAGCAGTAACATTTTCTTTTGAGAAAGAAAGCAAACAGTTACTCTTAAAGAGTATGATGATTACTAGAAATGTTATCGTCAACTGGTTATCCAACTTGTTCGTACATGTGATTACTGTTTGATTGTGATATAGTTTGTTTTTTGGGAGGCTAAGAACACTATATCTCATATTTTAAATGTTATTTATGTTAGCCTACACCAGTTCTATCACTCTTTTGTCATCAACGATCGAGACCAAGTATTACTAGTACCTGTTGAGAAAGCACGTAATTTTCACTGATTTATCGATCGGCCATCCAACTCATTCATACCTTTTGTAATCTCATTGGCTTGAACTTGTCTTTCTTTGAACACTATTCTCTTCCTATACTCACAGGTGCTCTCCACTTTATTAACTGGTACGTAGCCAAATTAGCTAGAGCACCCTAAATTGAAAAAAACAAAACCAACTAACCAAAGAAAGAAGAGTAGAAAACAGACCAAAGTCGAATTTACTAATATATGAAAAAGTGATAGTGATATGGTTTTGTTTCTTTTTCTTTTTGTTGATCAAGATATGAAAAATGGTGGATGGTATAATATGCAAGTGTTGAAAGTAGGAAAAAGGAAGAAAAAGAACCAAAGTTGAATTACATTGTTAAAATGTGGGAAAGTTGTTTGCAAGATAATAGAATATTTATGGATGAAGAAACTTGTAAATCATGAGGTTAAACAGTAGAAGTAGTAGTAAAAGTGGAACAAAGAAAGAAGCTGAACATTAAAGTTGTCCACTTTTTAGATATAAGGCTAACCAAAAACCACTTTTAATTTAATTCACTTTATTCCTTCCTTCTAGAAATATAAAATTTGGTTCCATATCTAATCTTTCTACAAATCATCAAATTTAGATTCAATCGTACGTCTCAAATGTCAAAATCTTAAAGTTGTTGGATTTACGAGGGGATTGATATGGCACATATGTGAACTTGATTTAACTTGAACTACAATTTTTTAGTACATCTTCTAGATAGAGGATCAAAACTTCGACATTTAAGGAGAATTTCACGAGTAATGTAAGAAATTTAAGTTTTAATGGCATTGAAGATACGAACTACACAAATTCAAAATTCTCAACCAAAATATTAGGTAAAGGGGTATTTGATATGCAATTAATAATAGAAATGAAATGGGACCACGAAGCCATGTTATTGTTGGACATTGACATCTTAAATCAACTAGAAAATAATAATTCATACCCAATTTAATTAATCTAATCTTTTCAATTTGAATTTTGAAACTTGTTTGAAGAAGCTCTCCATTTCAATTGGTATTTTTTCAAGAAAAGCAAACATGAGATAACAAATCTAGTTTTTCACTAAGATTTTGAATTGTTGTCCCGAATTTAAGTTGATTATGTTTCGCTTCTTCCTCGAAGAAAGACGATCAAACAATTCCCAATCATGGTCTTTACAGATCTGATCATCTATATGATATACAAAAAAAAAAAAAAAAATCAGATATTTGATATCTTTCTCTTTGAATGAGATCTTAACTTGAGCAACGGTCTCATTAGATATCTTACAACTGGAAATCCCTCTTTTTTTCGACCCATGTCTCCCACCACTGCAAACCCTAGTCAAATTGAAGCATAATGCACTTTTTAGTTATTAGGAGAACCTAAGTACTCTCTTTCGAATCAAGGAAATAATTCTTATGGATCTTTTTTCCTTTTGGAATATACAGGAGCGCAACAATCAACCTATTGATATTGGAAGAGTCAAAAGACCCTTCCAAAATCATTGCTATGTTACAATCATAGTTTGCCTCTTTAATTTGATATATTCATACATTTCTTATAATATCAAAAAAATTATAAGTTTATTAGATACAAAATTAAAAATTCATGAATCTATTAGACACAAATTTAAAATTCAGACTACAAACTTATTTTAAGATTTTATTGTTCCCATTGTATTTATAAATCTACCCTTCAACTTAATTTTCTCTTATTAGAAACTTTTGCTTCAATCATCATTTCCATAATTACTAAACAAAATAACAACTTTCTTCTACAAACTAGATGAAACCGATTAAAATACCACTTTAATCTCTGTACTTTGAGTTCGTTTAATTTGAATCATCATATTTTCAAGTATCAAACTTTAATCTTCGTACTCTTAATAAACTTTAAGTTTAGTTCCTCAAATATGTTACATTGTATATGAACTAAAATTGTACCGTTTTGAACTAAAATGATATTTTTTTTAATAAAAAATCAAACTTGTCTATGTCCATTTCTAGAGAAGGAGAGAGAGAAATACTTTTAAATGAAAACAATATGCAAAAAAGAGAAACCAAAATTAGAAAAAAGTCATTATCATGAATGCATCATTTTCCAATGAAATTTCCTCTCAATTTTTCATTCCCACCTATCATTTACTCAAACCTTCATTATCACATCACTTTGTAACAATTTAATTAAACACCCACCGACTTAATTAGTAATAATTAAAATAAAATTAACAATTCTTAATCAACTTTTTCTAGGAAACATACAAATTGTTATTTGGCATATTAGGCTATTTAATTTGTTTGCCACTTTTTCTTCTTCTTCTTCTTCTTCTTGGAGATTAGAATTAAAGTATAAACAATTTTAAAAAGTAATAAAAGAAAATGAGAGGTTAGTGAATGTGTTGCGTGGCCCTATGTGACAAAATGCTAATGTGAAAGGAATAAGAAAATGGCATAAAGTTCTAAATTTAACATATTTGACTTTTCAATTTAAATCATTACTCATAATAATAATTTCTAAAATATCTACTTTCATTTTATTATTAAAGTGATGTGTTACTTTTCATAGATTTTTTTCAATGGATTTAGATTTTTAAAAATACAATTCTCTTAATATCTCCAAATTATTATTATTTTAATTATTTAAATAATAATAATAATTATTACCGTTAAGAAAATGTACAACATGTGAAGGTTGATTATAAGTGTAATTAAATTTTAGATTCTATCAACGATAGAAAGTGATAGATATTATTGTTTATTATTGATAGAATCTAAAGTTTTGTTATATTTTAAAAACATTTTGATTTATTTTGATGTATTTGAAAATCAATGCTATAGGTGAATAAGTTTTTTTTTTTTTTTTTTTTTTTTTTAATTTATAGTGAAAATTCTAATAGATAATATGCTTTTTAAAAGATGCATAATAAAAATAGGAAGATTGTTTTAAATGACAAGATAGTTGAAAATATAGAGGAATTCTACTTTTTATTCGCCATATACCACAATTAGAACGAGTAGATTTAACTTCCAATTTTAAATGACAAAATTTTACTTTTTATAAGCAATAAACCACAATTGAGAGGTGGAAGATTATGTCAATTATCACTAAACTATAGTCGCTTTGACACTATTTATACGTTAAGAATGATCCAAACTTAATCTTATGATATTTTTTGAAGTTCTTTTTATTAATTAAAAAACAAGATTTTTTATCTCTAATATTTATTTCAAGCCCACTTTAAGAGAGCAATATGATGAATAAATTAGATTACTTATAGTGATACACACACAAAAGAAAAAAGAAAAGATAAATGTATTAAAGATAAAAACGATCCTTTTAATATAAACTATTTACGTTTTTTAAAAGTAGTGAAAAAAAAAAGCTATTTAAACTTCATACAAAAATCACAAAAAAAAATTATTACACTTTATTAACGCATAAATATTTAATTTTTTTAAAAACTATTTTCCTAAAGAAATAATTTTAAAAATAACAAAATAAATTAAAATATTTATAAGTTATAAAGTTTTAAATTCTATTCCTGATAGAGAGTGATATAAGTTGATAGAACTTGTATTCGTGTCTATCAACAGAAACATATTAATGTTTATCAATATCTATCATAAAATTTTACTATAAATCGTAAATATTTTTATTCTTCAAATTTTCTATTTCTTTTCCAATTCACTTCTCCTAAACTTAAATTTTGATTGATTTATTTTTTTCTCTAAACTTTGGAGATGAAATCTTGCAGTTTTTTTTTTGTCTTAAAAGAGCTGTTGTCTTGTGAATAATATTATTTGTTGGTGATTGGTATTAGTTGAGTTTATTTAAAAAAGAAAAAGAATGTGTGAATTAGGTTCTCATAGTCTCTTTGTCATGTAAAGGTAGCTATCCCCATAGATGCCTATTTCTATGGATGGAATGCCCACCATTCATTTCACAAAGAGAGAGAGTGAGAGAGGTTTACAAGCTAAAGGGAATGTGACAAAAAACTTTAATGTCCCTACATTTATTATATTTACATTCAATATTCAAATCCTTTTTTAGTTTTGGAAATGAAAAAACAAATATTTATATTTATATTTCCTTTGCCTTCCCATTCACTATTCAAGGAATGTGAAACATGCAAACTCAAATATTTAATGTCTCACCATTTGTGAAAACTCAAAAGTCAAGTCTTTTTTTTTCTAAAACAGAAAAATATACAACTTTCATTTAGCAACAACTAGCAACAGCTAACGTCCTCGTTCAAAGTACATAACACTAATTAAGGGAATTCGAGATTCATTCATGGGTTCAGTACCAAAAACAATACCCACCATAATAAGAGTGTAGGTGACAATATTACAATTACACTTAGTTACAATTGAAGTTTAAACCTTATTTTTAGTTTTTGTAAGATTTGTGGATGACTCGTTGAGAGGATGAATGACGTTTATCGTTGTTGCAATTAAAAAGGGGTGTTAAGTCATTCTCTATAAGTGGAATTAGACGTGTCAATGTCTTCAATTGAAATTTACTTTATAACTCACAATAAGATACCTAAAAATGAAGATAAAAATATACACATTATGAGGTACCATTTCAACTTCAACTACTTTTGATGTAATTTTTCCATCATTATCTTCAAGAACCAAACAGTCCTTTTTTTTTGTTTCTTTCTTTCTGTTAAGTGAAGGATACAATCAGACTCCAATCACCCAACTTTAAAATTCTCACTTAAAAAAGAAAAAGAAATGAAGGGTAATTTTCTTAGAAAGGAAATTAACAAGATTTATACAAAAAGTTTTGAAATTTAAATGTGGGGTAGTTGAAAAGCAATTGAATTTACAAACATCGAACATTTCCCAAATGAAATGAAGTTTAAAAATTCAATTTTTTTATTTATATAAATTCATAATTTGATGTTTGAGATTATGCTTATACAGTCCCAACCAACCGATTTCCAGCCACGCTTTCAATAGAAAAATCTGGAATTTAAACCTTCTCTGTTTTGTAGCTTGACTCAATTCTCTCTATATTTCTTTTGTTTTGTTGTTTCTTCCTAAAAACAGGGTTTTTCCCACTTTTCTTTTCATTTCTCACTTTTCCCGGTAAACATATTCTGAGAATCTTCTTCGCCCTCCATTATTTTTCCTCTGTTTTTTTTCTCTCTCTAGCTTTCTGCTTTCTTCTGTTACTTTGGATACCCACCTACTGCAAGTTGAAGAGAAACTGAACCACCAAACTTCTCTCATAACCTTTTTATTTTCTTCTTTCTTATTTTATCGTCATGTGTGTGACGGATGCAGAGCAGGTTGGGACTGAGAGACCAAGTTCGGGGGTTAATAATACCAAGCCATGGCCTATGCATTGTGAATTCTTGCAGAATCAGATGGGGAATCCTGATAAGGAGTCTGCTCTAACTGGAACCAGCGACCGAACTCGCTCTGGGAATTCTTTTCCTGTACGAATTTTGCTTCCTTTATACTCATTTCTAGGGTTTTCTTCCCTTGATTTGTGTTGGGGTTTCCTTTTTCTTGTTGGGGTTTTGATAAAAAAAATTAAAAAGTTGTTTTTGTTGTTGTGTCTTTTGTGGAATTCTCTCATGGGGTATCATCATGGTTTTGCTTTTTTTTCTTTTCTTCTTCTCCATTTTAATGTTTCTCTTAACTGAATGTAGCTGATAATTCGTGTATTTGGTTGCTTTATTTCTTCCCTTTTTATGTCTCTCTGTGTGTGTGTGGGTTTAGGGGTGCACTTAAACTGGTGGTGGCTTTCTCTTCTTGTGTTTTGCCTTTTCTTTTGTTGTTCTATTTGGTTTTCCTTGCTAATTTCAGCTTTGTTTTTGTGTTAAACCTGATCTGATAGTTTCTTATCTTGTTCAATCCAGAGTTGCTACTTCTAAATATGTTTGACAATTTTCAATTATAGTGTTTCTTGTTATTTTCTTCACTGTAATTGATTTGAAAGTACCAACGTTTTAGGAACAGCTACCTTTTGTCCTTAATGTGCTTCTTAAAAGATTCTGTTATTTTAGTCCTTTCATGTTTTAATTGAGGTTCCATTGTCAATTTTCTAAAGTTTCAAGCATAAAGTTTTTTCTTTGCATAGCTTGTACAATTCTTACTTTAATTTATTGTACCTTGGTATGGACCAAAAGGAAAGGATAGGGAGAAAAACTAACAAAGACTGTTTTATTCATGAATACTACTTAATGGTAATAGACTTTTCTGTTGAACTGTATGGTACTGTGTGGTTGAAATTTTTTTTTCCTAAGAATGCATCTCTGTAACCCTAAGAGTTCGTTGGCCTTGTAATACATCAAAATTTTAGTGTCACATGTAAAGGCTAACCATGCCAACCAGTACATTTGAGTAGTTGAATTGCCCTTAATTTTGGTCCCGGTCTCACTTGTATGAAGGCTAACTCTAGAATGAATTTACCTTCTCCATTAAATTAATTTAAGAATCTTGTTAGCTGATGTAGATCCAAATCGACCAAATCTTCCCTTAAATCGAACACTTCTGTGGACTGATGGATCTGCTAACGTTATAGATTGTCCTAAAATCACATCTGTTGAAACTTCTTGTAATGATATGGGATCCCTTTGGTTCTCCATCTGTTGTTATATCGTTTCTTGAAGAGTGAACGTATGTGCAAGAATTGTTCTTGCATAAAGTGGCCATCTGATTGTCGTACTATTACATTTTATAGCATAAACTAAATATTTCGTTCTCATTACTTTGAATTCAAGTATTGGCTTCACATTCTTCCCAACTTGTTGATTGTTCCATTATTTTCTGGTTTTTGTAGCTAGAAAGCATTTCTGAGGATGCTGCAGTTATAGACAAGAAAGAGAACCCAACTACTTTTGCTCCAGCTCTTAGATCAGGGGAATGGTCCGACATTGGAAAGCGTCCTTATATGGAGGACACTCATGTATGCATTCATGACATGGCTAAGAAGTTTGGTTGTAGTTTTCTCAATGAGGAAGCTGTCTCCTTCTATGGTGTAAGTTCATGTATATATTTTCTGTACTGCAGTTGTAGTTTAGATGAAATGGACTAGAGCAGAGAAACTGTCCTCCTGAGGTTCATACTCTGATTTGAGAATTTCCCCTATGAGTTCTAGTGAATAATCTTCACTTGAGATGTGAAACTGACAGAGAATCAGAATTCAGAACACTAGTTCTGTCTGTCTCTATAACTGCCTTTTTTCATTAGTTCAGCTAGGAAGGAATCATACTCTTGGATTTCTTGGTAAAGCTGTTCTGACAGGTTTTCTTTTAACTATAAAACAAACTGCATTCAGCTAGACTAAGTTCTAGAAGTGGTTTCTGAGGCAAATTCTCCTGATTCTAGCCACTAAGGGGATCTTTTTTTTGATACATGAAAAGGAATCCATACTAAGGTTATCTTGCCAAAATGTGAAACCCCATAGAGAACACAGCATGAAACAAATTTATCCTCTAGTCTTTATGAAAAAGGCCCCTCAATTCATATTAACATTTGAAAACTAATACGAAAAAACATAGAGAACTCTAAATTGACCGGTTGCATTGATGCGGGAATGAATTTGAGAATGCAGGGTATGAAAAACAACATAAGAAAAATCAAACTTGTGAATCGAAGTTGAGTGCTTAAAACTTACATAGAGTACTTGCAAGGCTTGAATTGGGTGAGAATCGAGCAAGATGTTGAAAAGCATATTGCTTATTGTATATGTTATAAAACAGGTCTTTTGTAGCCTAACCTACACCGAGTAGCTGTGGGAAGATTAAACGATGACCTTCATTGGAAGGTTAGAGTCGTTGAAGGGAAAGACAGAATCTGTTTCTTTCCCTTTGGAAGGACTATTTTGATGAAAGAGAACTATCATGAAGTGTGTAATATCTTACCGTCCACTAGCAGATGGTATGATATAGTGGGTTATGCCAACCATCCCTCTATGAGATAAAAGTTGGCAATTTGATGGAGGCTATTGAAGGTGCATTTGTGTAGGGTGCATCCAATAGGATTTAATCAACATCAAATACTCCATGTAACACCATATGATAGCTTAGTGGTAGCCAATTTGACAACAAACATTTCAAGACACGTACCCCAAAATTTTCCAACCTTCCAACACCTTTTTGCCCAAGCCATCCACTTGAGAGTTGAAACCCAACACAATTTTAGGAAAGCTGGGTTTTTTTTCTTTTCAATGAAAAGGAAATCTAGCTGCCATTCCCTACTTTCCACTTTGAGGACGAGATCATGATGTAATGTGTTTCGATGGATAGAATCAATAAGCCCATGGTCTTTTTGACATATGCTAGACATAGGAAGAAGAAACAGATCAAGGAATATGTGTGTCATTTACTTAGCCAATGCAAGTTTCACAAGTGTGGAAGCATTGCTATGCGGGGTTCAATAGTCTTATTGTGTTGTTGTCATTTGTTCAGTAAGGAATAGGGTAAGGAAAAGCCTGAGGTTGTGTTTGACACTTTTGAAAAGAAAAAAAAAGAAGGATTGTATTTTAAATAGGGAGATACACTCTAAACAAGGGTCAATTTTGCTCCTGTAATTGAAGTTGACCAAGATCTCAGGTTTGTTGGTAAAGCTAGTTTCTGTAGCTCATCTCTAGCCATATATTAGAAACAAACACATTCGGTTATCTTGTCCATTCACTTTGTAAGGTTTGTATTTGTACCCAGAAAGGTGCTGGGGCATGAGATCATTGTATTCAGCCCCTCCTCCTCTTGGGAGTGGCTTTCGAACTGAATAATTTATAAAGAGATAAGATTTTGGCTCTGTGCTTTGATAAAAAACATGAGTGTAGAAATGTCTGGTCTTTAGTTTGTTATAAATAATTGGTTTTGCCTGAATAAATAGGTATTTGACGGACATGGAGGAAAAGGCGCTGCACAGTTTGTTCGTGACCACTTGCCAAGAGTAATTGTTGATGATTCTGACTTTCCTTTAGAGCTTGAAAAGGTTGTCACAAGGTCATTTATGGAGACTGATGCAGCTTTTGCTAGATCTTGCACTCGTGAAACATCTCTATCTTCTGGCACAACTGCACTTACTGCCATGATATTTGGAAGGTAATCACTTGCTTTTAATTTTAATTTCAAATTCCTTGTTCTCTTTTCTTTTGTGAACTTCGAACTTCATGGTGGCAGCGCATCGGAATACTCTGTTAGCACGGCCTTAAGATTCACAAGTGAAATATTTTTAAGAAATATTTAAAAAAATTCTGAGCTATCAGAGCTGTTGTTTTCTTGCTAAATGTGCACGCTGTTGTTACTAGCGATGAATTGTTAGTTTCTGAAAGATTTTGATCTTGTAGTATACATATCTGTCAGACTGTCATCATTTTTTATCTTCTAATATACGTATCTGTCATCATTTCAAACAGATCTTTGCTTGTAGCAAATGCTGGCGATTGCCGAGCAGTACTATCAAGACAAGGATGTGCAGTAGAAATGTCTAAAGATCATAGGCCTTGCTGCACAAAAGAAAGAAAGCGAATCGAGGCCTTAGGCGGATTCATCGATGATGATGATTACCTAAACGGTCTGCTGGGAGTTACACGTGCTATAGGAGATTGGCACCTTGAAGGAATGAAGGAAATGAGTGAAAGAGGTGGACCATTAAGCGCAGAACCTGAACTTAGATTAATGACATTAACAAAGGAAGACGAGTTCTTGATCATAGGTAGCGATGGAATATGGGATGTCTTTACAAGTCAAAACGCCATCGATTTTGCTCGGAGGAAGCTCCAAGAACACAATGATGTGAAAATTTGCTGCAAGGAAATAGTAGAGGAAGCCATAAAGAGAGGAGCAACAGACAATTTAACAGTAGTATTGGTTAGCTTTCATTTGGAGCCTCCTCCACCTGTAGTTTTTCAAAGGCCAAGATTTAGAAGAAGCATTTCTGCTGAGGGACTTCAAAACCTCAAATGTCTCCTAGAAGGTTAGAAACTTTAAAGACATTCATTCTTGTTAATTGGCCAGAGGGACTTTCATAATGAATTTTCATGGGGTAGAAAAGTTTCAGCTCTTAACCTTGTCTCAAATTTTATTGAAAGCTTCTTCTGGGTGCTGCCCCCATAAGAGGAAATTAGGATCTAAGAACAAAAAAAAAAAAAAAAAAAAAAAAAAAAAATGGAATTGTATAATTACATTTCCTTTTTTTCTTGAGTCTCTCTTTGGTCAATAATGGAGGATTATACTAAATTGATAGGGAAATATCATGTATATTGTCTCTACTTTGTAAATAAAATTGTTTTGTTTTGTTTCTTATTCATTCATCTTTGCTTTATGATTTTGCTGATTGCTAAAAATAATCCAAGAACTTGCTGAATATATTTTGTTAAAATTGCATTATATAGGACTCCTAATTCGATTTATTAAAACTTGAAAAAGATTGTCAAATTTTGAACCATATAAACATTTATTGTAATCCCTCCATTTGTGTTTTTTTTTCACGTATCCTAATTTGTTTAAAAAGTTGAGATTTTGTATGGTTTATAATTTTTTAATTTAGTCCTTCGTTGATGTTGAACATTAAAGCTAAGTTGTCAATTTATCATAAACCTATCTAGAAGAATACTTGGCGATTTTTTTTTTTTAAAAAAAAACATTTTTAATCCCATGGCTTATAAAACAATGCAAGGTTATCATTAATCAATTTGAGAATGTTTATATTTGAGATTAGTAAAAAGCGTGTCATTAAACATAGGTAAAACTACCCTACACGGTGGTTAAAACATCATTTTAGTTAATATTTCCAAATGAATTTAATATCATTATAGATGTCAAAGTGAAACCAAATTCAAAATATATAATCATGAACTTATGTGTATATATATTTCAATAGAATCATGATCGACATTCATCCTATAATATAGCTCAATTAAAAACATTACAAGCTCGAAAGAAACCAAGGCATCTCTTATATAGTATGACATGATTAAGAAACCAAAGCGAAATCATTCAAATCATCCAAAATAAGGTAAACCTTATTTTTATGTAGCTTCCTCAACCTCATAATTATGCCATAAAATTTTTTCAAGTGCAACTTCCATGTTGCACATCATTTCACTTCTACCAAAATACTACCTTTCTTAAATACTTTGTTTTTATCATTTATCAAGTTTAAACTCATGTTCAACCATTGTCTTTTTTTAATGTCTAATGTCATTAGCTTAGCTAGTTATTCTAAAGAAGTTTGTTATTTCATCACTAGTAACGGTAAACTTGAAATAGTTTCCATCTCCAAAACAAAATTCGGATTTCTAATTTGGTATAATACCCAGCAAGACGTGAATATATCGTTAGCTAATAAATATCAAGGAGGTTGATTCTAATTCTTTCATTTTCATTCTAAACATGTAAATGCAACCCAATATGCCTTCCTTGTTTCACATTAAAAGGTTAATACATACTCTAAACATTACAGTATAAATTCCTAAAATATGTATTCAGCTTCAAAATCCCTCAAAATTAGCAGACAAAGGAAAATTCTCCGAAGATAAGATCTACAAATCTCAGTCTGCTTGCCTATCTTCTAATATATAAGAATGATGGTTGTTGACTCGAGACAGGATATTGGAGGAAGTGAAGAGAAACAACTATGGTACAACACTTGGATTCACCAACAAATCAGACCAAAACATTGCTTGGATGAGCTTCAATTATATCATTTGTTGATGAAGATCAGCTGCTTGCTGAGCCAGCTCGACCATCATTGCCTCGTCAAAGAACTTGTTTATGCTCACATCCTCGCTCATTCCCTGTAAATCCCAGCAAAGCTAATGTATTAAGGCAAGAACTCTCTGTTTTTCATTCTGTCGAGCTATTGTTTAAAAGAATAATAAGAACGTATAATTCCAAGCATAAACTTCAAATTTTGAAGTTCGGTTATTGTGCGAAGAGCATTTATAAAGCCATGCATGTATATAGCATACAACCGCCCTAGCATGTGTGATAAGATTGTGAACAAAAATGAGCAGAAGGCCTAACCTTTCTACGCCTTGTCTTCACCATGAATTCACGAGCAAGGTGTTGAATTGGTGCTGGCTCAAGAGGCCGTAAAACAATGCTCTTATCAAGGGGATCGCCAGGAACGATGGCCCAGTGGTCAAACACAGAGAGACAAAAAGCCTGGCCTTGTGTATGATACCGCAAATCCGTCTCAAAGCCAAAAGATTCAATAACGGGTAAAAATGCCTGACAAGTAGTAACGGTTAAAAAAACATAAGAAATTGAGTCTATCATGCCTTTATATCCTATAAATTTACTTGTTAAAATAAAACCCCGTTGTCCAGATCGAAGATCTTGGATAGTGAAATGGACATGGGAATATTGACATGAGAGAACAATTTGTTACTACTATTCAGTGATCGAGTGCAGTAGTGAAGCAATTTCACTACTGTTTAGAGAAAAAAATTCAATATAGTGAAAGTAATTATCAAGATCCTTAACATTTTGAGATAAAGAGTAATTTTAGTCCTTAAACCTTGACAATGTAAGCTGGAGTCCCTGGTTGAGCAACATCAGCTGTAACATGTCCACGCCTTCGGGATAGGACAGTATAGATTGCAGAGACACAATCGATGGGTGTTTGAATCTACAATGAAATAATAAAAAACTTACTCAAACAACAATAGAAGAGTTACACGTAGTGTTTACAAAATGTTTTAGGTTTGGTACAATTTAGAAGCACTCTACACAAAAAGTCAAACACCAAAAGTGATTTCCAAAGAAGCCAATAGTTCTTTTTTGTGTGTGAGACGAGGGATCAAACCAAAAATAATTTTGTGGCCATCATATAGTGATTGCTCGCTCCCCTTACCTACACCTACACCCAAATGCTCATGGTGAGATTATAATTTCTAGACTCTCTCCTAAAACTAACAGTAAAACCGCCAACAGTGTTTATCTGTCTCCTTGAATCATTCTCTTGGTATTGTAATTTATCAATTATTTTCTACTTAACACTTAATTTAAAATATAGCCTCTACTCTCCACATACTCTCCCTCACTTCTCTCCACACTTCGTCTCACAAATTTTTATCTCGGGCATATTTTCTTTTACAATTAACCTTTACTCTTCATGGTCTCCTTCACTTCCTTCCATAGATTCTCGCCAACTTTCCTCTTGGGTAATTTTTAATAGTCTTTTCATTTCACACATTCCTTGCACTTCTTATTATCCACACAAATTCACTTAGAAATACCTCTCAACATATTTTCTCTCCAATTCTCCAAACAAGAGTGAGGTGATTAAGCAGTTTTTGTTGAAGCCATTATGAGTGGTTTTAATACACGGCCTCTCAAAAGCACCCCAAACACACACTAAGAAAGTCTCCTGACAAAAATTTAAAAATCTCATCACCACTAAACAGTAAGGGAAAAGAATTATTATACCCCATGTTTGACTGCATAAAATATTAAAAGATGAAAATTTTACCTCAACATAATATACTGGTTCCATAAGTCGTGGGGTTGCCATAAGAAAAGACGAATAGGCCACTCGTCGAGCTGTGGGAATGATCTGACCAGACCCACGATGCAGTGGCTCAGGTGCAATTCTAGCATCAACAATTTTGAACTTAACATTCCTAATGGGTTCATCACAAAGTGGTCCTTCTCGAGCTCCCCATTGAAACCTGTTAAAGATATAAAGGGCTTACATTGGGGAAAAAAAGGCAATAAAATTTAAAACATTTAAAAAATATTTACTAAAAACAAAAAGAGAAGAAAAAAGAGGCTGGGGGTGCTAAGCCCCTGGTTCCCTTCCTCCGCCAGGAAAAAGAGAGAGAGAGAGAGAGCCATCAAGATAGTTTACCCTTGAACAATGGAATCCTTGACGGCATTCAACAAATTCTTGTCTACTTCAGAAGAGAGCGTATCGTCTAATAGAATGTTAGGTCCCTAAAATTTGATTAAAAGTTTAAACATCAAGAACAAAATTGCAGTACAAAGCACATGCTGCTTATCAAAATCTCACATATATAGAGAAGATGCTAGCCTATCATGATGGCAGAAATTGATTTTAATATATGACAATTTCTACTTCTTTTTTTGTGAAATACATGACAGCTTCATTGAACCCTGAATCGTTTACCACTATGCTTAAAGTTGGAGTTACCAAATGCCAAGTATCAGAAAGATGACTAAAAGAACAAGTCTAACAATAAACTATATCAAGTCAATCTGCAATTCTGCAGTGAGCAAAGTATCAGTTTTACTTTTATCCTCTCACAAGAAAGCGTCAAATTCTCTGTCCATTTAAAAGAAATGTATTTTGGTAAAGAGATAACCGGCTACTAAAGTTACCTGCTTATCAGGGCCAAATGCCCATATGGACCTTGCAGCCAGCAAATCCCACTCATATTTTGTCTGGAAGAAATCTCCGAGTTTCTTTCTTGACCAATCAAGGCTTACAACACCATTCTCAATGTCTTCTGCAAGTCCTCTCTCCAATGGCTCTGCAATCTAGAAAAAAAAAATTATTTGAATCAACACATCACATTCCAAGTATTTTGAACCTACAGAATAAACTAAAACAGCCAAGTTAGAAAATTGCCTACCATGGTTATTTTATTCTTCTTGTTAGGAGTCTCAGCAAAACATTTCATTGAAGAAGACTCTACAACTGTTTCACAAAATGAAACAACAGGATCGGCTACCTATAAGATGGGTTACAGAATGGAAAATCCATCAGAGAAGAACATAGAAAAAATTGGGAACAAAAGGTGAGAGACAATAGGGTAAAAGAATACCTTGACTTCTACTTCCGAGTAGAGCTCTCTAAGATCCTTCATAATTGAATCCAAGTACAGCTCTCCCGTGCCTAAAATGGTATGCTCGCCTGATTCCTCAACTTTAGTGATTGCCAGAGGATAGCTTTTGCTGATCTTCCGAAGACCCTCTACCATCTTTGGCAACTCACTTGGATTTAGAGGCTCAGTAGCTGTTTTTACCACAGGAAGGGTATTGAATTGAAGTGGTCGGAATATGTAA
This sequence comes from Cucumis hystrix, assembly GCA_025688845.1. Lineage (NCBI taxonomy): Eukaryota > Viridiplantae > Streptophyta > Magnoliopsida > Cucurbitales > Cucurbitaceae > Cucumis > Cucumis hystrix. Next base: position 16,865,699 of record CM046887.1, read on the forward strand.
ACATCCTCATCATAATCTACATTAGACAGAGTTGCAGTTTTCATAATAGATGCATCCACTCCTTCAATGAGAACCCAAGATCCAGGAGGAGCCTCAGCAATGGGAACCCTGTCTCGAGCTTGATAAAGCCATAATTTTGTTACTTCCTTAACTGTCATATCTTCCTCATCCTCTGGTGAATAGCCCTCACCCAATACCCGTACAGTCTGCCCTGTTTGAATCTTACCACTATAAACCCTACCAAACGCATCAAATACACTGCAGTCTGACTTGGGGTATAGTTTGGTGATGTTAACCATTAAAGGCCCAGAAGGATCACATTCTTTCATTGCTTTGTAAATCAAGGAGTCTTTAGGCCCAGTATAAATATGATCAACCTTCCGAGAAGAAGCATCCCTGGGAGAAGGTATGTGCTGAACAAGCATGTCAGTGAATCCTGAAGCTCCACCAAAAACTGAACTACAAGCCAGTCTCAGCAAAGGCCTAACATTCAACTTGTAAGCTGCATTGCTAAGAGTAACACCAAGCTCCGCAAGAGTAGTCTCAACACTTTTCCTATGTTCACCAATGACTTGACTATATATTTTGTATAGTGGCTCAAGTACAAATTGAACAAATGACCTTTCTCCTCCACTTGCAGGCTGTTTTTTCTTAAATCCTCTGGTATCAGGATGATAATAATAATCTCCCCACAGACGGGTAGCAAACTTATCAGCATCAAAAGGGATTCCATGAAGTTTGACATATAACTTTGCGAACGATTGCAAAGTAAACGACCATCCTGCAGTAGCACTTGCAAAACACACATTTCCGGCGGCTGGGTCAATGACTTGAACATTTCCAGCAGTAGATGAGGCAGCAGATATATGATTATTAATAATTTCTAACGTATGCCTTAATTTATAGTATGCGTCCCTTGGAGGCAATTTAAGTTCTGTAATCAGCCTGTCAACCTAGATACAAATAATGTATCAGTATGCAAATTAACACGTGGTGTTTGAGGGAGAATCCAACTTTCAAAAGTCTGATGAAAACTCAAAAAGAATAAAAAAGGCTAACCTTGTTAATTACTACAACAATGGGCAATCGCTCCTGAATTGCATGCCGTATAGCCCTCTCTGTATTGACCTGTAGATTGTAGAATACATTCTCATTAATGCCACCATGCATTTATTCCAACCTCAGTGCTCTCTCTATGAAACAGCAATATCAATAATTCCATAATAATATTAATAATAAAAAATTATATATATATAAAAAAAAAAACCCTCCATGCAAGGCATATCGAACAACCCACACTCATAATATGGTTACACTCCACAGTAAAATGATTGCACGAATCCAAAACCTAGGCGAAGAGGGTTAATTCTAAAATGAGGTGCCCCGGCCACAGGTAAAAGTAAATTGGGATATAAATTGATGTTTAAACCACTTAGATGATAAAGAACGGAAAGTTTTTAATTGCTTGGCAGCTATGAAAATTTTTTAAAAGTTAGCATATAAAGCTAAAAATATATAAATAAAAACTAGGATTGATATTTATTTACTTACCATAACTCCTTCAGCAGCGTCTACGATCAACACTGCACCATCAGCAAGTCTAAGAGCAGCAGTCATTTCATCAGAAAAATTGGTATGGCCAGGGGTGTCCATTATATTGCAAAGGTAGGATTTTGAATTGCCATCCTCGAGGACCAGTGACATAGGAACTGCCTTAATTGATATTCCTCTCTCCTGCTCGTCAATCCTAGTATCGGTGTACCTCAGATGTTTCTCTCCTTTAATATCAAATGTTGACATGTGATGTGTTTGCTCAATCAGCATATCCATGAAGACCGTCTTTCCATGATGTACGTGGCCTACAAGTGCAACATTGCGGACCAAAGTTGGATTGGACATGAGACCCACCAGAAATTGATTTGAGACATATGTTCTAGAATCTTTTACCCCAACCTCAAATTTTACATTTCTAACAGGCTTAATAATTGGTTGCTCTAGTGGTAGCTCATCTTCATCCATGACCAATGTTTCAACATCTTCACCATACACCTCTTCTGCAGTTGGATAATATTTTTTGTCCTCCGCAAGGACAATCTGGTTGTCCATATCAACATCATTAGATGTTGTAATCCAACCATTTGAAGCACCACCTGCATCTTCTCCATCCGATACACCTTCATCTTCGTCAGGCTTCTCCATGAGGTCTTCATCTTCATCTTCGATGTCACTATCCTTATCAGAATCAATTTCGGGGCCTATGTAGTTTCCAAATTCATCATACAAGCTATCATCCATGCTTAATATTCTCAAAGCTGCAAATATATAAGAAAGTAGCTTAATTTTACAATCTAGTAAACTAAAAAGGCTTGGAATCCTATGTAGCTACTAAACGCAGGCTGGACTTATGTCTGTTGTCTACATTTGCGAGGGAAATAAACAAGCAGGGAGAGAACACTTCCCATAATTTTTTTTATACAAGAAACACTTTCCATTGATACAAAATCAATTAAGCCATAACTACAATATCAGCACTCCCAAGTGGAGCTTAGAAGAACCCACCCCTTAGCCATACTTGAGTGACTGCTGTACCCTTTACGAGGTAAGCACAAAGTAAAGACCGATGAATTCTTCATTCTATCCTTCAGGAAATGAGGGAAAAGTAACTGGAGTAGTTTCTCTTCTAAAGAAACGATGGAAAGCCAAAGAAAGACTATAATTTGTAACAAGAGACTTGATAGAAACCAGGAAAAGAACCAATCTACATTGAAGTACAAAGTAAATAAACTTACAAGCTAAAACAAGTGTTTCAAATACCCTTCCCTCGACGGACAGTGATGGACAACTGTGGGAGACGAGAAGCGGAAATTCTCGGCCGACGACGGTAGAGAAAGCTGTGTGATGATCAGTAGTGAAAATGGGCGGGAGTGGTGGCGGTGGCGGTGCGAGAAGAGGAACACGGCGACGAGGGCGCCGGTGAGACGAAATGAAAAGCTTACAGTGGCCTGGCTAGGGTATGGCCTGATTTGTCAAGTGCATAGGATGCCAAATCGGGTCGGTTTTTGGGCTTAAGAAAGAACGAGCCGGCCCAATAACCCATCTTAGAGTCGGGCCTTTGGATTGAGATGAAATGGGCCACATCCTAGCCCATTAAGAAAAATTATCCAGCTCATGGTTCCCCATTAAGAAATGGGCTACATATTCAAAAGGTTCTCTCTCTCCCTCTTCTTCTTCTATCAATACTTCTAACTAAATTTAAAAAAAAAAACTCGAAAAGAAAACAAAATTAGGATTCAAAAGCAATCAATACAATTCACAAGCCACGAAAGAACAATATTAACTCATCTCCAAAATCGAGAAAAATATTCATAGACCGAACTCTCAAGACTTCAATAGCTAATTTTGTTCAATTGATTGTCAAAAGCTATCCTTTGGTAAAGGACGAACGTTCTACCAAAATTCACCTCACTATGAAGAATCAATCAACCTTCAAGTTATTAAAAAAAAGGAAAGAAAAAGAAAGAATTTTTTTTAAAACTATGAAGACCTAATGGTAGTGTTTGTTTTAATTTAAATATAATGACATATATGTAATTAATTACAATTAAAAAGAATAAAGTTGTAAAAAAATGGTTTTCAAATATTGTTGGTTTTTAATATATATTATAGACAATTATGGGAAGTGAGGGTAGAGGGGCAATTATTTGTTTATTTTTAATTCATCAAAGTATTAAAGTGGTTTAATTATTATCCCTTAATGATCTACAATATGTTTGTACTTTGGAGTATAAAAATGAATTAAATTGCTGTAAAGATGTTCATCTCAATCACGCCAAACTGATTTGATTCCATTTAATATGAATTAACCATTTTCTAAACAAAAATATTTCTCATCAGATTTGATTTTCTGTTTATTCAGTTTTATTTAATTGTTTTCAAAATATTTCAGTTTTGTGAGGATACCTTTTTTTTCTTTTTCCAAACATTATATATATTTTATTATAGTTAATCACTTCTCTTTTTAATGTTTAATGAAATCACCTTATCTTTGAAATGAAAATGGATACACTATTCAAAACTTTCACTTTTCGAATCTCGTTGTTTTCAAATATAGAACCATCAAAATAAGAAAGTTATTGAACACATCTAGATTAAGAAAATTATTGGTTAAAAATTATGGTTTACTCTTTGAACTTTTATTAAGTAATAATTTAGTTTACAATTATATATTTTACAATTCAGTTAGTTCATCTACAAATTTGAAAGTAGGTGGAAGAAAATGATATTTTAACATCAAATTTTGTTATATTGTTACATTATGAGTTAATATAAATTTTAACTAAAGAACATTAAATTTAAAGTTAAAATATAATTTTTGTTCAATAAGGAGGCTTTTGGCTCACAGATTATGAAGGAGTGGAGTAAATTATTTTAACTTACTCTATGTTTGTCTCTGGGTTATCAGACTATTTTACTTTCCCCTTATTTCTTATCTCTTACTATCCATCACTCCCTTTTTCAATATTCCTCACTCTTCCTTTCACTATTCATCACTCCCCTTTCATTATTACTAACTTTCCCAAACATAGATTATAATAATCTGCACCTCAGACACAAACTATAATAACAAATATTATAATAAATGATAGTAGCTTTTAAAAAAAAAAAAAATTATGTTATTCGTGTATTTTTACTATAAATTTCAAAAACATATTCACATACATGAAATTTGGTGTAGAAAAATAGATCATATAAGACACTATTTTCTTTTCTTTTTTTACTTTTGTCATTCACATTAATTTTATGAAATATTATGTGTTATTATTAAACAAATTTCAATAAAATTTAGTTTCAAATGGATAAATTGAAAATACAATAATTAAAATCTAACCTTTGATAGATATCATGAACTAAAATTGAAAGACTCCATAACTAAAAAGTTATTTCAGTTATTTAATGTCATATATAATTTAATAGTAACATGGTGGTTGTATTGTATATTTTGAACCATAGATCTTTAGATCATTAACACATTTATATGTCATACAAAACTCTAGAGTTAGGTTTATTATTGGGAGGGGACGGCTATAGGGAAGCGACAGCAAGGGCAGTGGGCATTGGCTTGGAGCCAAGGGACCAAGCAAGTGGAATGGAACTTATGGGCGCATGGAAGATGGAGCAGTGGTTCGCTCAGTCTGAACCGTTCTAGACAAACGCTGCACTCTTCTTGCTCTGAGGCTTTCCATTTCATTAGCTTCCGGCCCCAACTAAACCTTTTCTTTGTTTCTTCTTCTTTTCCTTTTGTATTCTTAATCTCTTTCTTCTCACCATTATCTTTTTCTCTTGATTCCTTCCCCTTTACTTCTTCATTTTTGCTATTCTTCCTCCTGTATGTATGTATGTATGTATATATATATAAGTATTGTACCAAAAAAAAAAAGAGTCTCATAAAGATTTTGATCATTATTGACTCACTTGTTAGGTTAAAATTATAAAAGGCAGTTTATTTGAACGTGGTTTTGACTTTGTTTTTATAGTTCGAAGAGTACGTTTCATCTACCGTCATCTTCTATTATTTTTCATTTTTTGATCGGTTCATGGTTGAATTCTTAGTCAATTTCTAAAAACAAAAACTCAGTATCTACATTATTCCATTCGACCATAAGTAAGAAAAAAATATAAATTTCATAAGAAAACAAATATATAAATTGTATGCAATCATGTTTGAACCATATGTTTTTTCCTTTAATTTTTAATTTCCTATTTAATACTTATTTTTTTACTAAAAGATTTAAATCACGAACTTCTTAATTACTTTCACATTCGTATGTAAATTGAACGGTAATTATTTTTACATTTAAACAATTTATAACTATTTAAAAAAAGATTGATATAAATTTTTTCTAGTGTGCATTGTAGTAGCCAATAGGCCAACGTTATGGCTTCATTATAAATTTAGATTTTTCAATGATTTTTAATGAAATTGGTCAACGATTTAATGGAAGTAATTGCAATGATTAAATATAATTATTTTTACCGTGAATTAGAGCATTCATTTAATGGTGGAAGGACTTAATGAAAACTTTAGAAATTTTTGGACTAAAATGAAATAGAAAATTTTTATATGGTTATAGAGGTTTTGTAATTTAAACTAACTTTTTAAATTTTTAACCATAAACAAATGAATAAAATCTAACAAAGTCCAATTTTAAATTTTAATTTATATGTTTTCAAGGGTTGAATTTTACCCAAAGTTTAGACTTAGTCACTACTAATAGTTTATTTTTGAATTATTATGAACGAGAACTTTCACTATAAATTTTGGTAACATTTAATTTGTATTATGAAAATTATTGTAACTATTTATTTCACTTCAATTAAAATTATCTTTGAAATTAATTAGAAACATAGAAACTAAAATTCAACATTAACTAAAATGATATATTTAATTTTTTATTTATTTATGAAGTCAAATCATTTTGAATTTTCAGTTTGATTTCCCATCTTTTAAACTTTTCAATTGCACCATTAATCTATTAGGAACATTTAGGCAATATTTAAACTTATGGCGTGATTATTGTAACTCATCTTATGGACGGATCCAATTAAATACTTGAAACTTTCAAACTGCTATTATTGACAATTAACTGCATCATTATTATTGTTTTTTACTACTCAATTAAATTAGTCTTTACCCCAATCACAAACTATTCTAAACACAATTTATTAATACTATAATTCACTAATCATAATGATCATTTCCTTTAGCTACCAAGCTTCCTAAATGCCCTTTAAAATTTGGGATTTTATTAATGAATAGTCTCCTTTTCGAGGCCCAGATGAAGAATAACCCAAAGTTGATATCAAAAAATGGTTGTTTTGGTATGATAGTCAATTGTGAAAGTATCGAGAATGTGCTGGAGGGCTTGACACTGTCGTTTAGTCTTGTTCTTCGTTAGACTTGGGTTTTTTCTCTAACTTTGTACCCTCACTCTCTCTTAGAAGGAAGAAGAAGAAGAAGTGAAAAGAAAAGGAGGAAGAGAAAAAGAGTGCAAATGGAAACCAGACTAAGAAGATCAAGAAAGAACACATAAAAAATGGAAAGCGTTTAAAACGAATATCGAGTTGTGACCGACAAAGAAAGTGAAGAAGGAATAAAAAACGAGAGGAGAATGAAAGTAAATCCATGAGAGCACCGTACCGGAGGTAGAGCGTGTTTGGGTTAGATTGATACTTTTACCACTATCACAGCTGACACAAACAAAAAGCCATTTTTTGAATATTTTATAACTTGGGTCACGTTTCATCTGGCACCCTCAAAGGGTCATCGTTCTTTCAATTAACAAACGGTTAATTTATAATAGAACAGAAAGGAAAGGGAGATTAAAATAATGACAAACATAAATAAGGTGGATGATGAAGCAATCACCTTGAATTTTCAGGTTTTCGGTGAGTCCTCAACCTCTCATCTAACCGTTCCTTAGCTTCTCTTGCAATTTCACCAAGTTTCTCGTTCTGATGAGCTTGATTCGTCGAGCTCCGTTGCTTAATTTCAAATTTCAAACAAACAACTCATCAGATTTTCCCCAAGGAACAAAAAAGATTAGAGGGAAATTTTTTAGATTTTTATTGATAATAACCTGTGACGAAGATGATGAAATTAGATGAAAATCGCGGTTGCTTGTGTACAAACAGAACGATGGTCTTCTTGTAGATCCTGATTTCCCCGCCGTGTACGGCGAGTCCGATGAGTTTATGCTCTGGTGGAACCGCCTCCTTCTAGCACATTCAACTCCGGGTAACATTCCGGCCATCGATTAACGATATTTTTGTTAGATTAAAATCGGAAATAATCGAGATAGAAATGGTGAAATCTAATTGGATTAAACCCAAGATGATTTCAACTCAAAGTACCCATTTCACAGAAAACGATGAAACACAAGTACAAATTCTCAAATCCACACTCACTAATTTCATTTCAAAATCAACCGAGTTTCATCAAAATTAATCAAACCAACGAAATCGCTAATTTACAGGGAATGAACAGAAAAAAGAAAACACGCAAAAGCAGAGAAACGAAGAACACGAAGAAGAAGCTTGAAAACAGAGGTAAAATGGAAGATGGAGAAATGTGGGGGGAAGGGATTAAAGTAATATTTTCAACTCAAAATCCATTCAACAACAAAGACAAAAAACGATTTCAACTCAGAATCAATGGAGCTTCTCGGTTTGAGCAAATGAATCAAAAATACCAATTCCACCGAAAACAAAAAAAAAAACCCAACTACAAAATCCTCAAATCCATACTAATTTCATTTCAAAATCAACCAAGTTTCACAGTTCCATCAAAATTAACCAAAACCCATCACGGATTACAACTAAAAAAACAACGAAATCGTTGATTTAAAAAACCCAGAAGCAGAAGAAACGAAGAACACGAAAACAGAGGTAAAATGGAAGATGGGGGAAATGTGAGAAGAAGGAATTAAAATGAGGATAAAGTATGAAGGCCAACGAAGCTGGGGAGTGAAGAAGGTAACAGACAAAAGTGGGGCCAGGCGCATTGAAGGTGGTAAGAGCAAAACGTACAATAACGAGACGATTTGCTCAATCATTCTCTCTTTTTCTCACTCTTAAAAAAAGGAATGTAGTGAGAGAAACGATGAAGAGGAAGAAGGGAAGAAGCTTCCTTCAAGATTTACAGGAGATTATTTCATTACTAAAAAGTGTTAATCCCACTAAACTAAAGATAATTATAATGGATTTTGGTTTTGTTTGTAGTTTAATTGTAGATGCTAGTAATGACATAGAAGTAGGCAAGTCACCGCTATTTTTTTTTTCTTTGGATCATAGTGTATCTTTGTGCATTTCATTTCACTAATTTGTTCATGACATGTGGCGAAATATTCCCTATTTATTTTATAAAACATTTTAATTATTGTTATAATATTCTATGAGTTTAATGCATCTAATAAAAATTCATATCTATTGTGTATAGCCCATGTGGTTTGATAAAATTTATGTGAGTAATGTGTTAGAAGATAAACTCATCTGACACTCTGATAAATATGATATTTACTTTGAAAGTTGGTATCGTCCGGATATGAAACAAATTGTTGAGGAAGAAGGATATAGTGTTAACCTTATGCTAATGTTTGCAAAAGTCTCTACGAAATTATATTGCAAAAAAAAAAAAAAAAAAGATGTATATATTACCTTACTGTCCATATGATTGAACTTAAAGGTATGAAAAAATTAATCCGATCAAACTAACATTTATCCGTCTAGAATAGGTTGTGGTCAATTAGTGGTCAATTCTACCATAAAAAAATAAACACTCTTGATCGACCACATGAGCACATTAGTCTTCAAAAAATATATGCTTATCTTTCTTATTCCATCTCACATTTCCTCTTCATATTCCCAATTTCCCTCCTCCCTCTTCCTCTAGCATTTCCATTGTCGTCAGAACCATTTCTTTAGCTCTCCCTTTCACAATTTTCCTTAATAAAAGAAGGGTCGAAAAATCAACTAAACTAACAGAGTCGATCAACTACACCTCTAATAACTATCCATGCTACAGAGATTTTTAAATTTTGAATCGTCTTTTTTGTTTTCATTGCTCTTTGAATTCTTGTCGAGTAAGAAACATACTAGAGTCCGGTAGAAACTAAGTATATTGCCTTTGTTTACTCCCATACTCTATACTTGAAAGATTCAATCTCACACTCCCATAATAATTATACTAAAAAAAGAAGTCAATTCCTTGTTATTTTTAAAAAATAACTATACCATTTTCATGTAGACTTGATCGGATGATTTGGTTGGTTGAACAATGATATGAGAAAATAATTGTAAGAAGCCAAGCAGAAAAAAAAAATCTAAAATTATTTGCGTGGATGTGGGCTTTGTTGGGTTAAAACTGGGCCCAATAATTTCCATCAACACTATATGATATTTTGTTATTTTGGTAATATTGTTCCTTGTTGAACTAAATGGTTGTTCAAATGTAACAAAATTCTTATATGGACTGAATTAAGAAAAAAATATTAAAATTTTCTAATTAAAAAAATAGAGATTTTTGAATGTAAAATTTATTTCTTAAGAAATATTTGTAAATATATAGTTTGTTTTTCAAATTTTGAAATATAGATTTTGAGTGAAACAATCAATATATGTCAATCGTATTGGATAGCAACGTTATGTAAATAGATGTTTATAAACTATTATTGATGAATGATGTTACATTATTAATATCTATGATTAGACATTTCCTCAAGGTCTCTGCCAACAATGAGGAATAAAGGAAAAGACAATCCATCATATCAAATTATTTGTGGTAGAACTAAATAAAGAAAAATAGTACAAAATTATCCCACACATCTTATCGAGTTGTTGTTGCATTTTAAATATATTAACCACAGCACATTTTCTACTCTTTTTATTTTTTTCAATTATAAAAACCACACCTACGACATCAATTAAATTAGTTTCTTTTACGTATCATTGCATAAAGATTTGAATATCCGACTTAGAAATATATGTCATCTACAACTACAAGACCTAATTCGGTCGGTAATTCTAAATTGAATAAACATAATCAAAACCAATAAAATTTAATTAGTGTATATGCAAATGACTAAACATATTAAGTCGACAAACACTAATAAATTGAGCATAGTTAACATGAGTTGATATATGCATTATTTCTTTTAAAATTGAAAGTTCAAATTTTTATATCTTACTAATATTAAGCCAAGAAAAATTAAAAAAAATAAATAAATAAAAATCAAACAAATAGATTTTGGAGATAATCACTTAGGTGTCATTTATTCTTTTAAAAATGCAAATAACCCAAAATTTTAGATGTTAGATACTATAATCATATAATATTGTTAAATAACTATGTTTGGTTTGGAGGAATATTTGTATGATATTTATAAATACTTGGATAATTATGTTTGTTTTATATGAAAAAAAATGTAGGAATATTTGTATGATATTTATAAATACTTGGATAATTATGTTTGTTTTATATGAAAAAAAATGTAATTAATTTGCAAGTGATTCAATATAAAATTATATAACACATCTTATTTATTAATTTAATTTTTAAAATAATTTTATATATCATTTTTCTTTAACATTAATTTTAGGGTTATTTTTAAATATAGTAAAATAAACTAAAATATTTATAAATATAACAAAATATCATAACCTATCCATCATATATCATAATAGGCCAAAACAAACTATTATATTTGTCTATAATCATATAGATAAACATAGAAAATACAGTAAAATACCATAATCTATCTATAATAGACCGCAATAGACTACTATCGTATGTCTGTCATGATAAACACGTATAGTAGTCTATTGTAGTTTATCATAGATAAGTTGTGAGATTTTGTAATATTTGTAAATATAATAAGAAATTTTATGGTATAAAATGATTATTATATTTTAGATAATTTCTCTTTTAAGTTATTTATAGAATAAATATTAATTTAAATTTAGAATTGATTTTTTTTTTATCAAACTACTATATTAGACCGAAATTGAAGTTGATTACATATATCTCTTCTTATTACATTAGATTACAACTTCCTTTCACTAAATATACACACATATCTATACCCACACACACATATATATACATATAATTTCTAAAATTAGATAGACTAAATTAAGGGAGAGGCCAAAAAACATTAGGCTAAAAATACAAAAAGAAAAATTAAACATTATAATTTACATTCTAATTTTGATTGATAAAAAAATGCATCGATAAAATTCCCGTCAATGTCAGCCATGTGAAAGACGAAGGAAGAATTTTAACCGTACAAAGAAGAAATGACAACGACTCAACTTTTAAATGACGAAAATACCCCTAAACGCTTTGTCCTTTTTCGTAATTTCATCCACCCCACACACATATATATAAACCCCCAAACATCCAGATTCTCTAACCGCGTTCTTCAGTTACAAAAAATGGATGATTCCAACGAACACAAAGGAAACTCCTCACCGTCCAGTCTGAAAGAGATGCTCAAATCTTCTCTATGTTTATCTTGTTGCCTTCGTAAGCACCGGAATGGCCATCATCATCTTCATCACCACCATCATCATCACCACCACCGGCGGATGTCTATTTCGTCCGACGGTGAATCGTCGCCTGGACCGCTCATGAGATGTTCTTCTGCAAAGGATAAATCCAGATCTCGTGAGTGTCATGATATTAAAGATCGACTTCCGAGTTTCATTTCCCGACTCGGTCGCCATGGACGTCGTCACTCTGCTTCCGCTGATTTCCATTACGATGCACTTAGTTATTCGCTTAATTTCGATGAAGGATATGATGAAGGTCATGTTGATGATGATTTTCCTCTCAGGAATTTCTCTTCTAGGTTACCGGCTTCTCCTCCGAAATCCTCACCGTCTACGACTACTGCATCGAGGGAGATGATCACGGCGTTTAGTTAATTTAATCCAATATATGAATCGAATCGTATTTATATGGAAGGCGCTTTGAGGTTTTAATTCGCGGCCGATCGTTAATAATTTTATCACGGCGAACGGATCGGTGTGGTTATACTTATGAACGATGAGGTTCACTGGAATTGAAGAGATCGAACTCCAAAAGGTACATTTCTCGCAGATTTTTCAATGTATAAATCCTCTGGAAATACGTTTTGGTCTTTTTTTTTTTTGCACAACTTTTTCTTCATGGAAATATCATATAAATATATAATACATATATGTAATTGCTTGTGTTTATGTAGCATATTCGGATTTTGCAACATAGTTTTCCATATTGTTCTTGTTTCATATATATAAATATAATTTAAAACTCATCTTGTTGTTATGGTCTGGAGGAAATCTTCTCTTCTTCTTATTCAAAATTTTCTTAAAAACTACTATATATAAATTTAACTTCTCGAAAAAATTTGCTTAAGACTTAGTTCCTTTGATTGAGTTCTCAATCATGAACAAAAGAAAGAATCGAAGAAATTATACAGAGATTGATGGATAGTTGGTTTCCATTTTCATATTTCAATGTGAATCAATGAATGATTGAATCAGAGTAAATAAAATACGATAACACATTAAACAGAGATGATGAGCATAAATGCACAAATAATTTAGAACTTAAATAATGGTTATAAATAAGAATTTATATAAACAATTAAATTGATGTCAACTTTTGGTACTTTTACTTACGTGACGTGTTTATTTATTTCACATGTATAATCAATGATATTGTCTTCTTTAAGTAATAATAATTGATTTTGTTCAACAATTATTATTACAATTTTATGACATTCATAATACAATTTCAAATCACCATACCATCTTCTTTCATCCCAATTTGTTCTGTAACAAATTTTTTTCACTTTTATTATATTCTTACATATTTTTTGTTTCGATATATTAATTTAATGGAATTAAATTCCCTTGAAGAAATATTTAGCATATGGTCTAGAAGTACATCGGTAAATTTTACTAATATACATTTTATTATTTATCTTTAAATTTGCTAACCATTACCATTACTCTTAAGTTAAATATTAATGGATTTGGTAATTGCATTAAATTGTTTTCTTTCCCTTACAATAAAAGGCCAAAATGTATGGATTTTTTAGAAAACTTTCCCAAAAGCTACAATGAATGAATTAAAGTGATACTCACAAATAAAGTAGTTCGTCCTACCATGTGAAAGTTAGGCATTAATAAATTTAAAATGAGATTCTTATTAGAGGGTCAATTTTGGCTAACGTCCATTTTTTATTCCTAAATTAAAGGGCCCTTAACGAATTACTCTTTTCTCCTCTTCAACTAATATAACATCATTCAATGTACTTAAAAGTATCAATATTTGAGACAACGACGACAGTAATTTTGTTGGAAACCATCTTTTCGTTATTGAAATTTAACGTGTTATAATTCGTTCTGATGATGCTTATTCAGATTGTTGCTAGCATGCATGAATGCATAATAAGCATGTGTTCAAGACGTATTCAGTTTTAGTTTCTACATATTTTTTATTAAGCAACTTTTTTGTCACTTTAGACCAACGTGTGCAAGAAGAAATACATTAAAATATATTACAAATGAATGTAAATAGTATTTGCCATAGCAACATATTACTCTATTTTTTCCCTTTCCAATATTCATAACTTTTTCTTGGGACGAGAATTTGAGATAGTCGTCAACTTTCACCATCATTCTAACCAAACATCTCTTTTACATTATTTGACAACCAATGTTTCTCTATATAGTGTATTTAGTGACATATTTTGGTCATATTTCATTACTTCGAAAAAAGCCAAGTTAGCCATTGAGGCATCATTTCAAGCAAAAATGCTATTATACCATGTGGGCAGTTTGGCATCCAACTTTTAATGACAATGACCCAAATTGCTAGAGTTAAGTATTCTAACAATTAGTTATACCATTGCGCTAAGTACAGTAAAAATCGAGTTACAATGCTTCTTTTGTTATTTTATTCTTTTCTTTGATGTAACCTAGGTCAACTTAGACTTGACCCATCATACTTATAAATCTGTAAAGATCAATGAATTACTTTTATGGAAAAATTTATCTACATTTCTTCATTTGTATAGATTATATAGCGTTTTGCAAGTATATTATATTTTTGTCCTCTCCACTCCTTATTTTTCTTACCATAAAATAACCTATGGGACCTTTTTTATTATATATTCCTCGAATGCCTACACAAATTTTTTAATAAGAAGATGAATTCATACAAATCATGCATACACATTTTCTTTATGTTCATTAACTAACTAGTCTCGAATCTAATTGACTTTGTTAACCATTTGGTTGAAATGCAAAGAATCTTCTAATAATACATTAAAAATATTTCATGGAAGAAAACAAGTGAACTTCAATAAATGATGAGCATGACCATTTATTTTTTTGTTCTTTCCAAAAAAAAATGACAAGAAAACTTTATTCATTTTGCTATAATCAAATCCTTAAAATGAGTAAGTTTCAATTTTTAGTTTGTACAATTTAAAGATGTATCCTATTTTCTTACCTTCCAATCTCAAGATGAAGTTCTACGAGGAAAAATTTGTGTAATGTAGGAAATTAAACTTAAGAAGCACTAGATAAAGTATAAAACTCATGAGTCGAAGACACATTAGTTTGGATAATGTGTTTGTGTTACGTTTGTATATATATATTGAGACTGAGGCAAGCACATAAAACATGATTGAATACCATTCTACCAATATTTATTTGCTTACAAAATGCCTATAGGACAAAAACAATGAGTGAACAATGGAATTTTTGTTTTTAGCATATGTAAAAACATCAAAATTTGATTTCTAATTTGTTTTGATCATAAACAATGGTCAGAACAAAAACAGAGGCCTGGTTAAGCCCTTGTTCATGTAAGAAAAAAAACAAAAACATGGGGATAGAATTTTTCATTTTCACAGAAGAACACAAATGGAAAGAAATGGAACCTTGAGTATGGTGCTGTGTTTAAGGCAGAGTTGGAGATAGTGAAGGCTTTGCAACTTTGAGCTCTCCACAGTCACTGATATAAACAGTTTGGAGAGGTCTGTTCCATATTGTTCTTGCATTTTGAGCTCTTTCATCTCCTAAAAACTTAGCCAAATCATTGAATTGCCTAATTCTCTCAGATGGCTTGTATGTTGGAGTTGAGGATATGGCTGCCACAACATCCAGTCCTGAAGAATTAAACCCACAGATTTCACACATATCAATAGCCTTTGGTTCCACAACCAAAATGAATGTTAGCTTATTAGGTATTGGTTTAAATTACTAAGTTCAGCCTTTTTAGTTTCAAAAGGTATAGTTTACTTCTAATGATTTGGTAAAAAGCTTGATAAATGTGATTAAACTTTATGCTAAGTGTGCAAAGTAATCAGAGACAATGCTATTCTATTTACATGACATACATAATAAGGCAGAAAACTAATGTGTTAACATATTGTATATGAGGTTTAAACTCAACTAAAACTTCACTAACCATTTATACAGAAATAACTAATATACTAGGTGGTTTGTAGGAGAGATTATTCTTATATTGTAATTTTTCTCGATAGTTCTCCTTTAAACCTTTTGCCTTTAGAGTTGCTATTACAACTAGACTCATTTTGATAATTTTATCTTCTTAGCTCTATATTAGTGTTCTTATGTTTTGCATGGTTAATAATGCCCTAAAATAATACTTTAGTGACAATTGTTATATCAAAGTTTAAATGAATGAGTCATTAGAATAAAAGAATTTAATGTTATATCAAAGTTTAAATGAATTAGAATAAAAGAATTTAATGATAAATACAATGGGTGACACTTTTAGGATTAATAATTAAATGCATCATGAATAGTTTCATTTGTAAAGGTTTGCACATAAAACAAAATCTAATCTTTGCATTCCCTGCAACACTCATTTTCGTACATTTTATCAAATTTTCTAATCATAATTTGTCATGTGGCGAATTCTTATTATGAGAATCAAACTTCTAGCGTACAAATTGATAGTATATATTTAATGACATAAAATATGTTCATGTTTGCCTAACTAGCTAAAAGTCATTGCAATAAGTTTAATTATATCACTAATTCTAACACTCCCCTAATTGATGTATTTGAGAATTAGTAGAACATTCGACATATAAAATCAACGAAATCCATTGCCTAATTTCATGTTAAGTCATCCATCAAACTAAAAGCTCAAGTTCATGGTGAATATAATGATACCAACAGAGTTAAAGGGCAAGTAAAAAATAGGAGAAAATTGGAGAGGATCAAGTGTAGAAACCTTTGAAACTAATCGTAGAGATCAAATTCAAAATTTAGAGTTTGAATCTGTACCTTCAAGAACAGTCCCGAAGACAATGTTCTTGCTGTCAAGCTGAGGGCAGGGGCCAGGGCCAGTAGTGATCAAGAATTCCACATTATGATAATTCGGATCCAACTTCAAATCGTCATCGTCATCGTTCTCCGAAAGGCAAAGAGAAACAACGCCGCCTCTCGAATGCGAAAGCAAGAACGAATCCGACTTCACCGACTCCGTATTTCTCGGCAATTGCAACGGCGGGCGAACTTCTCCTTTGTCACGGCGTCCCTGTCGGCCAGCAAGGAAGAATTGGCCAGGGAAGATTTTGTGAACCAAAGTGCCTTTATACGAGGAGCCGCAGGATCCAGTACACATGGATTTGAAATTAGAGGCGGTGGTAGGAACGAGATGGCCGTAGAGGCCAATGACAAGGCGGCCGAGGAGGAGGGAATCGGAGCAGAGGAGGGAATCGCCACCATCATCGGTGGATTCACGGTTAGGGAGGAAGTTGGTAGGGCAAATGCTGAAGTCAATGAAGACGCGGTCAGTTATGGTAGTGTCTGGAGATGGAGAAGCCAGAGAGGGAGGAGGATTGACAGCGGTGGAGAGAGAGAGAGACGTGGAGAGAAGGAGGAGAGAGCGGCGGGGTAGTGTGATGTCTCCGGAGCGGAGACGGCGATGGTTGTGATGTGGAGGTAAGAGGGATACGGTGGTGGCTGCGGCGGAGGAGGAGGTGGAAAGGAGAGCGAAGGCCATCGTCGGAGAATGAGTGAAGGAGGAGCATTGTGAAATGTGGATGTGTGAGAGAGAGCGAGAGAGCGAGGAGGTAGAAGGAAGTGGAGAATTTGTGACCACAGACGACATAAATGGGGCCCTTTCCCTTTTTTCCACTTATATTTATTTTTTTTCTTAAAATAAAAATAAAAATAAAGACTAGAAGCTGCGCAATTAGCAACCCCATAATAAACGAGGATAAAATTTTTATATTGTGACATATCAACCTCTAATAGTTAAAATTTACCATAATAGAAAATAAAGACATGTATAACAATTTAGGCTTCTACCCACCACTCATAGATAACGCATATTTGATCATGAATTAATTAGTAGTTATCTTTTTTATATTGTAACATTTTGAGTTAAAGAATTTTTCTTCTTCCTTTACAAGGCAAAATGGTAATGAGTAGTAATATACTTAAAATTTGATAAATGGATCAACTTAGGTTCTTCACACTTTGTTTTTCTTAGAATCAATTATATAATCAATAATGAACTATCTAAAAGGATTAACTTACAAAAATTTAAAAGTTTAATTGAATCAAATTAACTTAGATCGAGAAAGAGTTAAATGACATTTATCACAGGTATATTTAAAGTGCTTGACAAAAAATTATTTATTTATTTATTTATACCGCATCCCTTCCCCCAACAATTTCAACACATAAATCAATAAATAAATAAAACACATTATTTTAATGTTTAGATATGAATTTGATAGTAGGATCGGTAAGCTGCATGCAGTGAGGTTGGCGGACGATTACGAGGGAATTAGATAACGCTTATAGATCTTATTTTTAGTACAATAAAAAAAATTCCATAAACTTTTATGGATTTTTTTTATCCACTCGTGAAATATATGAATTTACCTAGACCTCCGAATCTTAGAAAATGTAATTTACTATTTATCAATGATTTATTTATGGTATAATTATTGATTATATTTTAGAAATTTATGAACTAACTAGATCAATTATGATCTTTCTCTTTTAATATGTAAACCTCTACTAATTAATTGAATTATTTGGTTATAATTTTAGGGTAATATTATTGATATTTTACCAACATAAATATATAACACAATTGGTAGACTTGATTTATCAATGTTATGAATATTTATTTTTTATTTTTAAAAATCCTCATAAGCTAACAACATTTTAAAATGTCAGTTATCATTCTATTTTAATGCTGTTGTTAAGTAGAGATCTGATTCCAATTATTTCTTAGAGATCAAATATCAAATTAAAACAATATATCTGTTATTCATGAAGGATCGTGGTGGATCGATCGCCAATGACTATTGTAAAGAAACAAAGAAACAATCAATTCAGAAGGAGATGCTACTTGATTAGCAAGAAATCAGGAACAAATTCAGAAGAAGACAGATAAAATATATAATTATATATATTTATATTTATATACCTAAACTAAAAACGCAAGAGATCAAGTATCTTAACCATCAACAGTTACTTCTCCTCCTCCAAACAAAGAGAAGATCAATTTCCAAATCTCGCCATCTATTTGACGACAAGATGCAAGTAAAAAACATGACTCAAAAACAAGAACGGATCCAATATTTTTCTTTTCAGATCACAGAAACTCAAGATAATAAAAATCACAAGTATAACAAATCATCTCATCTGGTTCACAGTTATTCAAATCCTAAGGCAGGAAAATTGTCGAAAACATGAAAGAAGAAGAAGAAGAAGAAGAAGAAGAAGAAGAAGAAGAAGGAAGAAAGGATCGAACTCTCAATTCGGCCTGGCAAAGAGAATAGGAGCGTCGTCGTCATCCTCCTCGCTCAAAGCAGCACCAGGTTGAGAGGTGATTTTACCGACGACAGGGGAGGAGGAAGGGGAGGAGGAAGCAGAGGCAAGGACGAGAGACAAGCAGCCTTCGCTCCAGGATCGACGAATGGGATAGGAGATGGATTTGGACTTGGAATGGGAGCAATGAGGAGGTTGACGGCGAGATTTGTGGAGAGCGCAGCCGCAGTTGCGGTGGTAAGGACGGCGGTGGATTTCGGAGTCGCAGCCGATGCAGGCCTCATAGATAGGGCGGAGGAGGCCGTCGGCGGCCATGGGAAGAAGAGAGGGATCGGACCACCGCGAAGGGAAGGTGTTTGAAGAAAAGCTTGAGAGACAGATGAAAAGCGAGAAGGAAGGGGTACTTATAGGCGCAAAAGAATAAGTAATTAGGAGAGTGGAGAAGCGAAATGGAAGGCGGGGTTTATGGAGTAGAGGCCATACGCCATAAGGCGTGGTTTTTGTGTTAGGCGAGAAAAATACCCAATTTTAGTAATCCACGCAAAAACAAAATTATAAAAGGAAAAGAAAATAAGAATAAATAATTTTAAATTTTAAGATTTAAAATTATATTACATAAATAAAATATTTACAAAATATAATCAATAGATTTTGAAATTTGATTATATTTACAAATATTTTCATATCAATTTGAATTTAGACATTGAAAATTTGAAACGATTCTGTTAAATACAATATTTGATAGTTTGAAAGCAGCATTTAATAATAATAATAAATGGCTTTGTTTTCAACTAATATTATTCTTGTTGTTTTTATGAGAAAAATGTTATTATTTTTATTTTTATTACTAAAAAAATGAACGATTTGTTTTAACTACAAAGCCAAAAACGATTTTTGTTTCTTCCATTTTGAGTAATAAAAAAGTTAGATTTATTATTATTATTATTATTATTATTATTATTATTATTATTATTATTATTATTATTATTATTATTATTATTATTATAAGTTTTTAAATACATAAAAATAGATCAAAATATTTAAAAATCTAATAAAATATTGACTTTTTTTTTGTTGTCTGTTACGATCTATCGATAATAAATCGTGATATTTTGTATTATATTTATAAATATTTTTAAAATTAATTTTTTTCATTTAAAATAATTTTCTTTTCTTTTTATTATTTGTTAGTAAAATGGAAAGAAGTTAGGGTTAGGAAGAAAAGCAGGCATATTAAATACTAAATAGTATTTTTGTTTGAAATAGGAGCAATAACCACATGTTGTGTAAATTTTAGATTATTCTTTTTTCTAGAGAATTTTCAAATTATTCTATTTTCTTTTTAAGAAGAACTTTCAAATCATTCTATCTCTCTCTCTTTTCATGGGAATATCACATGAGATTATTAAATACAACATGGTTTACCTCCATATTTTTCTTTTTAATGTTGCTTGTGAATCATAACTTTGTTCCTGTTTTTTGTTTTGTTTTAAACCATTTATTGTTTTAGTTAACTAGTGTAGCACTATATACTATATTGTCGTTTATATCGTAGTTTTTTTTAAGCTAAAACTTAGACACATTTAGTTTGCTAATAAAGTAAAAAAAAATGTTTGATAAACACAAAGTTATATAGTGGTATATATATATTTATGAGAAAAATTTTAAAAATAGCAAATTTTACAAAATAATTACAACATATAGCAAATTCTATCACTTATAGTAATTGATATACTATAGTAATAGAAGATGATAGAATCCACAATTTTACTATAGTTTGTAAATATTTTAATTTATTTTAATATTTTTAAAATTATTCCTATATTTATTGTGTTTTTCTCTATATTATTTCCATCTATAATTTAGAAAAAAAATAAATCTTATGTATTTAATTTTCAATTCAATTGAAGGGGAACTACCTATAAACTAACACATATATACAATATTTTTAAGGAAATATTCTATTAACATTTAGGTTTTTATTGAGTAACTTCAACCAATAACACTTTTTAAATTAAATGTATAACAACATTTTTAAATAATTATAAATATAGTAAAATCTATATGTAATAGACCTCTATGTAGGTTGTCTAGTGAAATTAGTTTAGGTGTGCATTAGCTGACACGAACACTTACAGATGTTAAATATATATATATATATATTAGTGATATAGTTTATTGTTGATAAAGTACTCTAAGAGTTTGATATAAATTTTTTTATATATGTAAATTATTTTGCATTTATATTATATCATGTAACATTTTGGATCTCATTATCATATTTGCAACTTTTTCAATTTCACTATGTGTTTTTCAAAAGGCGGGAAAAAAAAGATTAACTATATTATTAATGAATATACATGTTTAGAACGTTAGACATACTTTTCAAAAGCTACGATCATCAAATTTCTTCATATTCTCCATTTTGTACATTAAAAAAAACATATTCCATCATATATTATATCACATCGTTACAATTTCTTCATATTCTCTATAGTAGTATAGTCTGAATCTTTATTGTTTTTAATTTTTTTTCTTTGAAAAAAACGTTTCTTATGTATGAATGTTTGTTTCAAAAAACTAATATTTAAATTTACAACAAAATAAAATTAAAGATAAAAGAAGAGTGAGAAAGAAGACACATAATGTTAATTACAATATTGTTGGGAGAGAGAAGCCACAAAAAGATCACATTTGCTTCAAATATTCCTCTTTCTTGTTAAGAAACTCTTCTTACCAACTATACCTACACCCACATGTTGTTCTTCTAGATATTCCATATATGTTTTCCTTTTAACACTTTACTTTCTATGTTTCACTAATAGAAGAATCAATTGAAAAAATAGGATTAAAACTAATTAATTTATAATTGTATGTAATTATATTGATATATATTCTAATAGTTTCATTAAAGTAATAATTATTCAACATGTGGTATACTAAGTGCCATTTCAAAAAGTTTGTGATTCAATATAACCCACCTTTCAATTTCTAAACTAAAAAAAATTCAACAACACTTGTTTGAATTAACTTGGAATTTTTTTTTTAATATAAAACGTCATTTTTTATTTAAACACTTTTGATATCGATATAAATAAAAGTTTTAAAACAAAACACTCACGTGTGTTTGCCAACTCTTTCTCAGTTTATTTGTTTGACGTGATTTTATTAATGTCAAGTTATAATAAAAAGATGACCATAAACTACTACAAATTAAGTTATTTTAAATAGTGGTCGCCAGAGGTGCTAGAAGTGGTCATCGGAGTTGGTGGTAACTGGAGGTTGACGTTGGCAAATGGTGGTGGTCGGAATGCCAACACACTTAAAACCATTTTTCTAAAAGTTTATTTAAAGTGTTTATCTTCTAAACCAATTTATTCTATAAACACATTTTCAAGAAAAACTATGTTACTTGATTTTTTTTATAAATAAAATAACTAATTTTTTAAATCAAACTTTTTAAAATGACTTATTTTTAAAATTAAATCCGAATAGCGAGAACATGTGTGGTGTTTGAAGATATAAATTGCATTAATTATTTATCAAAGAAAGTGTTTTGATCTTAAAAAAAAGGTATAATTTATATGTTGCTGTTAAGTTATGTTTATTTATAACAATTCATAAGTGGTCTAATTTCATTCATATTGTACATAATTAGTTTAAGAAAAAAACAACTTAATGGCTAAGTACATATTTCCGTAACCAATTTGTTTTCTGTTTTTTAAAATTAATTTTTAAAAATAGGCGTGTTTAATAATTAATTTACTTTTTTGTTTTTTAAACAAGAAACCTGTCTTTTAAATTAGCAAGAAAATTGAAAATGAAAAAGATAGTTTTTTAGAAAACAGAAAGCAAAATCAGTTATCAAATATTGTATGATTTTGTTTTAAGTAAACAAAAATTTAAAAACAAAAAAACAAAAAACAAAAAATAAATGAGTTACCAACCAGGGATTTGAGTGATGTTCTAAATTTGTTAAGAAACTTAAGTAAGATATTTATCAAAATTGGAAGAGTTTAAAGAGACAAAATTCAAAATTTATAATTAGTTTTTATTGTCCTTTACCTTACACGTTGTATTAATTATTGAGTATTAATGTCACTGTCTGTTTGTGGGACGGTGACCATCTTCTTAGCTGTCCCTCTTTTTTGTTCCTAATTCCACCTTCTATTCTACCAATTTAATTAATACATAAACATAATATGTATTATTTGTATGATTTGATTTCAATTTCAATTTCAATAATCTCTTTTAAAAAAAATATTGATATTGAATCAATATATATAAACAACTTCGAAATTAGATGTTTGATTCACTCGTCCATACAAATGTAAAACAAAACACAATTTAACTACTAAAATTACTAGTCTATCGTTCAACTAACGTTTTGTGCTATAGATGCGAGCTTATAACTATGAGAACTACAACTTCACTTCAAGTTTTAAGAATAGAGATACATGTTAATTATTGTAATTTAAATCTCGTTAGTTTTTCTTTCTTTCAATATTAGTGGTTTCAATTTTGTACTAACTTTTTAAAATTAAAATTTAAACGTTTTCAATTGATTAAAACAAATACCATCAACAAAGCCATCAAAACTTCCAATATACTCCTGTGTTATTTGAACTTAATAAACAAAAGATAAATAACAAATTTTTTTTTTTGTTAGCAAAAAAAATATTTGGAAGATGCAATCAAACAAACTATGACTCAAATAAATAAGGTAAATGACATAACATTTCATCTTCGAGGTAGGATGTTCGATCACTCATCCCCACAGTTATTGAACTAAAAAAACTCAAATCCAATAAATAAATAACACGTTATACATACAAAAAAGTGTTAAGTAGATCATAACTATATTTTTCTTGAAATTTTTTTTAATGATAAACAGTAACAATAAAACCTTTTCTTAATTGTCAAAGTTGTCTTTAAATTCTAAAGTTGAAGTTCTATATTTTCCTCTCCATTTACAAACAAAATAAAAATCTAAAATTTCGACTACAAGAGACGTAAGTCAACTATCACCGAATTATACTCGTTACTTTCACCATATATATATATGTATAGTTATTATATACTTACAAGTATCACTCTCTAGGGGCAATGATGTAATATTACTTTTTTTTTTCTTTTTGGTATTTAGACCATATATGGAGTAAGAGTGAAGATACAAGTTGTCAAAAGACTCCTAAAACAAGTTAAAAATAAAATAGAAGAAAAAAAGGTTGCTATATAAGATAGTAAGTTTTCTTGAAAGATAAGTTGCTCACATGTTAAGAGAAAATGCCTAAAAACTATGGGTGGATCCATCTCAACATAGATCCAAAAATCGTGCAAAGTCAAAACCTCTATTAACTTTTATATATATATATATGTAAATAATATATTATTCTCTCATTAATTGTTCTTTTAAGTTCTACACTTTTAATGAGCTTTTATTATTACATTCAATGCTTTTAGTTTATATTTTTAAAAATTACTTTAATTAAAAAATTTAATTTTTATTTAACTGTAATAAACAATGATAGATATTAGTAGAATGACACTAGTAGATGTATGTTTATCGTTGTTTAGGAATTTGAAAAGTTCATTATTTAAAGTTCTAAATGTCTATATATATTGGGTATGAACGAAATTTAATTAATATTTACTAACATTTTAAAGCATTTTCATTATTTTGCTTTTAAGATTTTTTTTAAAAAATAAATAAATATAAATTAACATTTCTTATTTAACAAGTAAATTTTCAAAGCATACAAATATAGTTCTCCTTAGATTTTAATTTTAATTTTAATAGTGGGAAAATATTTTATGCTTTAGGTTTCATGTTCATAAAAATTTATTGACTTAATAAATAATTTATCATTATAAAGAAGTGTTATAAATGACTTAACTCAAACGGTCAAAGGTGTAGTTACAAAAGCCTTAATTCTCAATTAATGTTAAATCTCCAAACTTTAAAAGGCCTAAAATCCAATTGATCTAAACTAGTTTTAATATTATTTTTGAAAATTATCTTTTTAGTTATACTAAGTTTTGATACATATGTGTATTTGGTCTCTCCATTTAAAAACATTCCTTCTTAGTCCTCATATTTATAAGAATAAACTTATTTAGTGATCCTTAAGTTTTTTAAAACGTACAATTTTAGTCCCCAAGTTTTTAAAAATGGATTAAAATAG
The DNA here is from genome assembly GCA_025688845.1 of Cucumis hystrix. Classification (NCBI taxonomy): domain Eukaryota; kingdom Viridiplantae; phylum Streptophyta; class Magnoliopsida; order Cucurbitales; family Cucurbitaceae; genus Cucumis; species Cucumis hystrix. Next base: position 16,891,261 of record CM046887.1, read on the forward strand.
TTTTGAAAATAGTTTTCTTTGATTATTTTTACAATAATTATATGTTACATAAAATTAGAAAAAAAAGTTTTAAAGAGAATATAACACTAGAAAAAATAGTCTTCTAATTTTAAATGTCACGTGATTATTTTGAATAAAAGTATAAAGTTATTATATGGACCTTTTATTAAACCTATTTTTAAAAACTTTGAGACTAAAATATGTATATTATGAAAATCTAGGAACCAAAAGGGTCTACTTTTATAAACATGAAGACTAAAAAGGTACATTTTTTAAATTTGGAACCCAAAAACATATATTCTTCAAAACTAAAATAAAAAGACTTTTATTTCCCTATTACTTATTTGTCTTTCTCATCTGGTGGGTGAAATATTCATCTTGCTATATTTGAAAATAACTATAAAAAAAATGTCAATTTAGATTTTAACCAATTATAGATAGATAATGATACACAAATAGTAGTATATCTTGGTCTATCACACTCCATCGTAAACAGACTGTGATATTTTGCTATATTTTGCAAATATTTTTAGAAAATTTTTAATTAAACACTTAAAAAATGTTTTTAATCTATATATTATACATCAATGTTTATTATTTTTTTAAAAAATGAATGAGAAAGAAGCCCACACAAGAATATCATTCTAACAAGTTAAAGTATATGTCATCAATCAATAATATGTCTAAGTATATATTTTTAAAAGATATGTTAAAGTATATGTTCGTCGATATTGTATGCTTGTTGAGGTTGTTATTTTGATGGCGAAAATTATTGCAATTGAAGAAGAAAAGTTTTTTTTTCCTTTACAAGTTATTTGACGATTCTCTTAACTTATTAAAGGATGAGATTGTTTCAACAACAAAGTCAAAATATTTTTTTTCTTTCATGGCATTCTAGTCTTTCATTGACGAGACATTGTTTATATGCTTCTCTTTTTGTCCATGAATTCTATAATTTCATTGCTTACATTCTTGCATGCAATATACAACAAACCAACATCTCTAGCATCTAGCTTGAAGATAACCCCATGGATCAATGCTGGTTTGTCTAGTGATTTGTATATTTTTAGTTATTCGTTCTTCTTTGTATTACTTTCTTTTATGAAAAAAATCTATGTCAAATGTTCAAATCTTTCATCGAGTTCACTTAGGTTCCAAATTCTATAAAATAAAAGGGCCATCTTAATTTTGAGCAATTTTCTACATATTTTGAAAAATTAGCCTAACTAATTATCAAAGAGACAACATTTGGGGCTATTTTTCAAATATCAAAATGAATAAACAAATGTAAGAGGCAAACGAGTCCGACCCCTTTGAAGGCTCCAGAAACGGAAATTTTTTCTTTTGCTCATTATATAGAGGCGTTTCTCATTCCACAAAGTTGTCTCTTCCGCCATTACCATTTTCTCCCCTTCCCAAATCTGCCTTCTCCCTCCTCCTTTTTTGTTTCTGCCGCTGTCCATTTCTCTTGTCGTGGGAGATTGTATCGATCTCTGTTAAAAGGTCAGTTGGATTATTTCTTGTAAAGCACATTTTGAGCTATTTTGATTCATATTTGTTTGTTTTGCTATTTAAATGCCTGAGTTCTGTTCATCCCATTTGATTTTTTTTTTTTTTTTTTGTATATTATAGCACACGTTGTAGAATTTTATATGAATTTGATTATATGATTGTGTTCTCGTTGTTTTGATGCGGCATTGATTTTCCTGATCTGGGGTTTTCAGATCCGATACAAATCGAATATGGGTTTGTCGAGAATGAAGTTGCTCAGTCGATTTCGGATCTGGGTTTTAACTTGTTCTCTGATTTTTCAACTTGGTTATGGGTTTTACCTTCCTGGTAGCTATCCCCACAAATATGTTGTTGGTGACTTGTTGTCAGTGAAGGTTAATTCTCTTACATCTATCGAGACCGAATTGCCATTTGGTTATTACAGTTTGCCGTTTTGTAAGCCTTCAGAGGGTGTTAAGGACAGTGCTGAGAATCTTGGTGAGCTTCTGATGGGAGATCGAATTGAGAACTCGCCTTATCAGTTTAAGATGTTCACAAATCAGACGGATATCTTTATGTGTTCTTCAGATCCATTGACTTCTGATCAGTTTAAGATCATGAAGGAGAGAATTGATGAAATGTATCAGGTCAATTTGATTCTTGATAATTTACCTGCGATCCGTTATACTCAGAAGGAAGGTTATGTCCTGAGGTGGACCGGCTATCCAGTTGGGGTTAAGGTTAAAGATGCTTATTATGTGTTTAACCATTTGAAATTCAAGGTCCTTGTTCACAAATATGAGGAGGCTAATATGGCACGCGTAATGGGCACCGGTGATGCTGCTGAGTTGATCCCAACGATTGGTAAAGAGGGATCTGATGTGCCTGGATATATGGTTGTTGGATTCGAGGTTGTACCTTGTAGCATTGTTCACAATGTTGATCAAGTGAAGAACTTGAACATGTATCAAACGTATCCTAGCTCGATACAATGTGATCCAACTACTGTATCGATGCCTATCAAGGAAGGCCAGCCTATTGTTTTTACATATGAAGTTTTGTTCGAGGAGAGTGATATCAAATGGCCCTCTAGGTGGGATGCTTATCTTAAGATGGAGGGATCCAAAGTCCACTGGTTCTCCATCATGAATTCTATGATGGTGATCACTTTTCTTGCTGGTATTGTTTTTGTTATCTTCTTGAGGACTGTTAGGCGGGATCTGACCCGTTATGAGGAGCTCGACAAGGAGGCCCAAGCACAGATGAATGAGGAGTTATCCGGCTGGAAGCTTGTGGTTGGAGATGTTTTCAGGGCTCCTTCAAATCCTGCACTCTTGTGTATTATGGTTGGTAATGGTGTTCAGATTCTTGGAATGGCAGTCGTGACCATATTATTTGCTGCTCTAGGATTCATGTCACCAGCATCTCGTGGAACCCTTATTACTGGTATGCTATTTTTCTATATGATTCTTGGTGTTGCAGCTGGTTATTTTGCTGTTCGTTTGTGGAGGACAATCGGTTGTGGTGACAACAAAGGTTGGATTTCTGTCTCATGGAAGGTCTCCTGCTTCTTTCCTGGTATTGCCTTTTTGATCTTAACCACTTTGAACTTCCTTTTATGGGGTAGTCACAGCACTGGAGCCATTCCATTTTCCCTTTTTGTTATTCTACTCTTGCTTTGGTTCTGCATCTCAGTTCCACTAACTCTTGTTGGCGGTTACCTTGGTGCCAAAGCACCTCATATCGAGTATCCAGTCCGTACTAATCAAATTCCTCGTGAAATCCCTGCTCAAAAATACCCATCTTGGTTGTTAGTTCTTGGTGCTGGCACTCTTCCTTTTGGAACCCTATTCATTGAATTGTTCTTCATCATGTCTAGTATCTGGATGGGCCGTGTCTACTATGTTTTCGGGTTTCTCTTCATTGTTTTGATCCTTCTTGTGGTCGTTTGCGCTGAAGTATCTTTGGTTCTTACATACATGCATCTCTGTGTGGAGGACTGGAAATGGTGGTGGAAGTCCTTCTTTGCATCTGGTTCTGTTGCCATATACATCTTTTTGTATTCCATCAACTATCTAATCTTTGATCTCAAGAGCTTGAGCGGACCGGTCTCTTCCACCCTTTACCTTGGATACTCCCTTCTAATGGTGTTCGCAATCATGCTCGCAACCGGAACAATTGGGTTTCTGTCTTCATTCTGGTTTGTGCATTACTTATTCTCTTCAGTGAAGTTGGATTGATGGAGTTTCTTAGAAACTGAAAACAGTGGCAGTTTAGGGGAGGAGGATGATCAAAGAATACAATTGTATGGATTGTTTTATTACTATGATATGATATATTAGTTTTCGTCGATTCATTTCAACGAGACGACAACAATAATACTGTCCAGTTTTGATGTGTAATTTCTTTGTGTTTTAAGGGAGATTGTTTCCTGAATTGTGATACAACGGGTTCTCATTTGCTTATTTTGGCACATTAGGCTCTCATACTTAGGTGTTTTAATGTTAGTTTGTAACACATTTATGTGGGTTTTAGTTTGTACTTTTTTATTGCTGAGATCCATCTGTATGGTTGAATGCAGAAAAAGTACAATTTCATCTTCCCTTTTTATATAATATTTCATTCATTCCTTGTCTTACATTGTTTTTGTAGGGATTCTTTACCTTTTACATATATATTATGTTCTAATACAGTTAAATGAAAACCGATTTTATTGATTCTGAAATGATAAGAGTGGTTTTTTATTGTTTTAGAATCATATCAAATTTGTCATTAGTATAAGAGACCACATTCCTATATACATGGATGATGGAGCAATACCAGTTGAGATTGAAGAACAAGGATATCTCAACGTGTTGAATACAAATTGTTTCATCCTGGTGGAAAGGAAAGAAACGAATTTAAATCTTATTTTGATTCTTTGGCTATTGGTCATTTTGGTTACTTTTAGAACGTTTAATTTTATGTAACTTTATCTTCTGTCTACTTGTCATCGTAATTTAAAAGGTTTACTTTAGGTTATACTATTGAAAAATTATTAGCTTGACCATATTTATAAGATTGACACAATAACTTTGTACATAATTAATATGAAACTATAATAAAGTTCTAAAAAAATTGGAAATAATTGTTCATATGATCCATTTTAAGGTCCAAAATAACAAATGACTCGGTTTAAAAAAACGTCAAATGTTCTTTAATATATGTCATGATCACGTGAAATTACAATATTTTTCTTTATTGTTTTAGGATATTTTTTTCCTGTTTTGCTCTTCTTCCTAAGCGTCGTTTCTCCTTTACTAAGCGTCTTCTTTTCCGACTTCTTATGTTGCACGACGCATCTTTTTTCTTCGACTTTTTCTTCTTCTCCGACACGACGTATGCACAAGAGGAGTGAGAGGTGGGCAGAATGGGCGAGCCTGAGAAGAGAGGAGTGAGAGGTGAAAGATTGGACATATGAGCTTCGTATTTTCACAAAAGTAATTACTACGAATCTTAAAGAGAAGAAAAATCGAAAATTGGAAAATATAGTGTATTTTATGCTTTCAAATGTGTTTGGTGACAATTACATAATTAAATTAGAACTCAAATAGATGTTTAAAATGCGTTTGATAATATATTTATAAAGGGTAATTGTAAATGATGGTTATTTTAGGAATAATAATTAATGATACAACAACATTTAAACTTTTTTACAAATATAGCAAAAGTATCGATGATAGACTCTATGGTCTATTGGTGATAGACTTCTGTCATCGATAAAATTTGACAAACTTTACTATATTTACAAATTTTTTAAAATATTGCTATATACTTAATTATTTTAAATTTAATTGCTAAATTTGCAACTATTCTATTTATAAACAATAAAATTAATTTTAGTCCTAACAAAATAGGTGGGATAATTAAAAATATCCATTTAACTTGGAGGATCGGGATCGTACGGAGATCCACCTCGAACAACTGGTATTGCTCCACATATAGGAATGTATAATTAAAGATGTTCACAGGTTAAAGATGATGTATATCGGAACGTATAATTAAAGATGTTTATGTTTATATAGCTATTATAAGGAAATTAGTAGAAGAAAAGGAAAAGGAAAATCGGTGATGCAAATGTTAGAAGGGAAGAAGGGGAAAGAGAGAAGGGAGAGAGAAAAGATCATAATCAAGGGCGCCAACAAGAGCCAGCGGTGGTGTAATCTTTGAAAATTTCTTCGACGTCATTTTGGGAATGGTGGAAGGAATTTCCATGACGGAAACATAAATAAAAAAAATGTTGTAGTCCAATCTCAGATTTTAAACATTTGCATTCTCTTATCCTATGTATGTCTTAATTTGTCGAACACTTCAACCACATTTTTACTTTGTAATCCAAAGAATGGCTAGGCCTCAAACCAAATGTTGGAAGTCCCAACTCAAACCTTCAACTCGTATCATAAGTAGCTTTTACTTTGTCTATTTTTTGTGCTCTTCAACCTAACTCTTACGTTTTAATCCAAAGAACGGCTAAACTTGAAGTCCAATTACATACTTCGATCCAAATTTTCCACTAAAAAATGGCTATACCTCTTCAATAAAAAAAAAATTATGGGGGGTTTGAGACGAAAAACAATAAGACTTTAGAGGGATGTAGAGATGTTTGAGTTGGGTGTGATTTTGTTAGTTATCACATGTTTGAATGGGAAGTGTCTAAAAGCCTGTTGTGATTACTTCTTATATCATGTTTTGCTTTATTGCCTTTATGTCTCATTTCGGTGTATTAATTAGGCCCCTTATAAGGTTAATAAAGTCCATAGAATCCATGTAAGTTTTAAAAACTTGTATTAAGATTTAGGATTCTACTAGGTGGTTTAGTTAATTTGATTGCATAATTAATTGGCCTAATTATCTTTAAGCCTAGATTGTGCATGCATAAGTCTACATATCGTCTATATATATATATATATATATATATATATATATATATATATATATAT